>CM054135.1:8881801-8884301 GCA_028751875.1 Rapana venosa
CACAACTTCCACCTTCCTCCAGAACAAGATGCTTCTGTAATACTGATCAGTTCCCTAGCAGCCATCCTCCTTTTAGAGGACATATCCATCCATATGCCTTAGATTTTGCTCTCCCATGGCCTCTCAAATAATGCAAATCAGAGTAGAACCCCTTTACCCCTTGCACAGATAGAAATCAGGATATATAATTATTGCATTGTGTTTACTGTTTTGTGTAAAAAATTCAAATGTATAATGATGTGTGATAGTATTTGAATGTTGTAGTTCCAGATGCTCCTGTGGCTGTGCGCTTGACCGAGAGAAAAACATTTGTTCGAAGATTGGTTACGGAACAAGGCTTGGCGGTTTGGTGTTGTTTTTTTATAGGTTTTTTCCTTTTGCATGTTGATTCTTTCGCTTATAGACACTTACAAGTTTTTTATATAATTACACTAAACAGTGTGTTTTGGCAAAGTAGCATTTCATTGAGAGTAAAATCAATTTCCCTTTGCATATATTTGGTGCTTTGTGATTTTTTCCATACATTGCTTACTCTATCTTGTTTCATTCTCCCTATAGTTGTATTTTGGTGCCATTGTATGAAGTGTTATTTTTTGATAGTACTCTGATATTGTGATTGAAAAACTGTAGGAATTAGTGATTAGATGTGTATGAAATAATCAATTATTTTGATTATGGATCATCAAAATAATCTTTGGTTAACTAAAAAGGTTTTCGAATTGGTCATCTTAACATCAACCATGCAATACACAAAATGTCTGAAATATCTTCCATATTGTCAAATTCAGGGACAAATTTCCATGTATTCGGCTTCACAGAAACCCATCTATCACCCCATATTTCAGACAATGACATTTCAGTACCAGGCTACAATACCATTCGCAGAGACTCCCGTATTCATAAAGAAACTGGTATAGTTGTTTATATTCATCACTCGGTACAGTTCAAAAGAGTTACAAGTTTAGAGCAACTTCATGTAGAAACAATTTGGATTGAAATTAAACTAAGACATTCCAGACCAATTCTTTTATGTTTTCTTTACAGAAATCCCAAAGAAAAAGCAGAATGGATTGATCGCTATATCTCAATGATGGATAGCATATAGATTATGATGATATAATTATATTAGGTGATTTCAATATTGATTTATTAAAACCTAATAATCATTGGATACAGACATTTGAATCTTTCAACTTGAAGCAATTGATAACTATTCCAACTCGTGTCACACATATTTCAAAAACTTTAATAGATCATATATATGTTGTAAATAAAGAGACTATTGTAGAGGTAAATGTTCCACTTTCTGGCTGTAGTGATCACTTTCCTATATGTATAACTTGGTCGAAAAAAGGAGTAAAAATTCCAAAAGTTAGCCATAAAACTATAACTTACAGAAGTTTCTCAAACTTTAATAGTCACGTTTTTCTACAGGACCTTCTAAATTCGCATTTGAGTGATGTTTATCAAATTACTGATCCCAATATAGCTACTGAACATTGGTATTCTATCTTTTTATAGTGTCTACAACAAACATGCTCCATTACAAACTAAAAGAGTTAAATACAAAACCAAACCACCATGGCTTACTAACGAAATACAGAAACATTTTAATCATAGGGATTACCTATTAAAGAAAGGTTCCCGAGAAGATTAAAAAAAACAGAGAAATTATGAAACTTCCCTTTTACGAGCTGAGAAAAAAAAGCATTTGAAGAGCTTCTTAAAAACAACAGGGACATAAATCTATTTGAAAACTAAAAACCAGCCACCAACAAAAGTATAATAAAAAATTCAAACGTTGGCTGTGATATATCTGCTGATACATTAAATCTTCATTTCCCCAACTGTTGCAGCCCCATTTAAAACTCTAAGGACAAATCAGAAGACAATGACTTAAAAACTTGATAGCTTTTGCGACAGCAAGAACATTCAAATCAAAAATTGAGATAGCACTTATTACAGTTAACGAGGTGTCACTGTTTTTAAATCGTCTGAAACAATCATCAACACGTGGTCCTGATGGATTGGATGGGAAAATTCTTAAATTATCTGCACCTGTTAAAAGCAAAAACACTTACAAAATATTTACAATCTTTGCATAATAAGAATACTTTCCCTAAAATCTTAAAACAAGCAAAAATTATTCCTTTTAAACAAAATCTGGAAAACCTCAGAACCATCAAACTACAGACCAATTTCAATATTGTCCACTCTTTCAAAACCATTAAGAGCAGCACTTTTATAAATGTTTTTTACCCACTTAAAAAAATAATCTGTTACACCCAAACCATCTGGATTTAGAGCAAACCATTCCGCCACACTACTCTTGTAAAAATGACAGATAGATGGTTTTTTTAATATGAATAAAAAAGAATTCACAGGTATACTTTTTATTGTTTTTTGCTAAAGCCTTTGATATTATAGACCACAGACTTCTACTACGAAACTTGCAGCCCTACAAACTATCTCCTAGTACCCTCACACTTATTTTGTCATT
>CM054135.1:8894301-8897741 GCA_028751875.1 Rapana venosa
TGCTGCTGCTGCTACTACTGTTGCTGCTGCTGCTACTACTGTTGTTGCTGCTACTGCTGCTGCTGCTGCTGCAACTTTTCTCTTGTTGCTGCTGCTGCTTCTGCTGTTCTTGATGCTGTTTCTGCTGCAACTTTTTTCTTGTTGCTGCTGCTTCTGCTGTTCTTGTTGTTGCTGCTGCAACTTTTTTCTTGTTGCTGCTTCTGCTGTTCTTGTTGCTGCTGCTGCAACCTTTCTTCTTGTTGCTGCTGCTGATTTTTGCTGCTGCTTCTACTGCAACCTTCCTTCTTGTTGTTGCTGCTTCTGCTGTCTTGCTGCTGCAGCTTTTTTCTTGTTGTTGCTGCTTCTGCTGTCTTGCTGCTGCAATCTTTCTTCTTGTTGTTGCTGCTTCTGCTGTCTTGCTGCTGCAATCTTTCTTCTTGTTGTTGCTGCTTCTGCTGTCTTGCTGCTGCAATCTTTCTTCTTGTTGTTGCTGCTTCTGCTGTCTTGCTGCTGCAATCTTTCTTCTTGTTGTTGCTGCTTCTGCTGTCTTGCTGCTGCAATCTTTCTTCTTGTTGTTGCTGCTTCTGCTGTTCTTGCTGCTACTACTGCTGCTGGTGCTACTGCTGCTGCTGCTACTACTGTTGCTGCTGCTGCTACTACTGTTGTTGCTGCTACTGCTGCTGCTACTGCTGCTGCTGCTACTGCTGTTGTTGCTGCTACTGCTGCTGCTGCTGCTGTTGCTGCTTCAACTTTTTTTCTTGTTCTTGCTGCTGCTGTTGCTGCTGCTGCTTTTCTTCTTGTTGCTTCTTCTTCTTATTCTTATTCTTCTGTTGCTGCTGCTGTTGCTGCTGCTGTAACTCTTCGTGTTGTTGTTATTGCTGCTGTTTGCTGCTGCTAGTGTTTTCATCATTATTGTTGTCATCTTTGTTTTCCTGACAACATAATTATGACGCTGTGGTGGTTTGATAGCAGTATGTCTGTCTCTCTGCGACTTCAATACTAAGTCAGTTTCAATGTTTCGGTTTCAAAACTTTTACTTTGGGAAAAACATAGTTAGAGACAGACAAACAGACAGACACAGGAATGGATAGAATGGGGAGGGGTTGGGGAGAGAGAGAGAGAGAGAGAGAGAGAGAGAGAGAGAGAGAGAGAGACAGACAGACAGACAGACAGACAGACAGACAGACAGACAGACAAACAGATAAACAGATAAACAGACAGGCAGACAGGCAGACAGACAGACAGACAGACAGACAAAGGGAGGGATGGAATAGGGGGGGGGGGGGGGGGGTTGAAGAGAGACAGACAGACAGATAAACAGAATAAGACAGGCAGACAGACAAGTACACATACAAGGAGGAGGAGAGAGACAGACAGACAGAAACAGAGAGAGACAAACAGACAGACAGAGACAGACAGATAGACAGACAGACAGAGAAAGAGAGAGGGAACAGAGAGAGACAGACAGGCAGAGACAGACAGACAGACAGAGAAAGAGAGAAAGAACAGAGAAAGACAGAGACAGGCGGGCAGAGACACAGACAGACAGAGGGAACAGAGAGAGACAGAGACAGACAGATAGACAGACAGACAGAGAAACAAACAGAGAGACAGACAGACAGACAGAGACAAAGAGAGACAGAGCCATAGAGAGAGACAGAGACAGACACAGAGAGAGACTGAAGAGAGAGAGAGAATTCTTTAATGCATTCTTTTTTAAGAGGGAAGGGCCCTGCGTAGTTCAACTTCTCTATAACTCACTATCTGAAAAAAACAACTTTTTTTCTAAAAACAGATCCTTTGAAAGCACCCCCCCCCCACACACACACCACACACATACCCATGAACCCCCCCCCCCCCCCACACACACACACATACCCCCCCCTCCCCCCCCCCCCCCCCCTTATACACACACACAAAACCCAGGGGAGATCAGGATACTAAACCTAGTTTGATGTTTAAAGTTGGATTATTTCTTATTAAATGTTTAGATATCAGAAGTAAGGATGTTCACCTTACATGAAAGTATATGATTAACTGTTGTTCCTATGGGCCATATGGCCTGCAAAAACTGAATTAAAAAATTATTGTTACAAACACACACACACACACACACCCCACCCAACACACACACACCCAACACACACACACCTACACACACACACACACACACCACACACCACACACACACCCCAAAACCCCTCGCCTCGCTAGAACAACGACTTCTCAGTCAGTCAGTTTCAGAGAGAGAGAGATAGTATCGAATGAACGAAGTCAAGTGCATGCCCAGTGAAGTCAAGGTGTTCTGGAGGTGTCTGTCTGTCTGCCTGTCACCAATGTACTTGACAAGGCCACAGCTGATTAAAGCCCACCCCCCACCCCCCCCCAAACCTCCACCCCCTCCATCCCCTCCACCCACACCCACATGCACACACCACCTCCCTGTTAACAGAGATTATGTGACAACAAGGGGCAGATGTGTGTGTGTGGGAGGAAGGGGGGGGGGGGGGGGTAGGGGGGGAGTGTATATAAATTATGGAAGTTTAGCTTTGGTCACATCTCACACTTCCTTTGAGGGGAAAAAAGTGACCACTTCAGCCGAAAAATAGAGTAACTGAGGAGATGTTGTTAGCAAGTGAAGTTGTTTACTAAAGGTGTTGGCACAGTGAATGACCCACCAACCCCCCCCCCCCCCCCCCTCCCCTGCCACTCTATCCACTCCCTTCAACATATACAAAACTCCGCAGCTCGACTAGTTCTCAGAAAGAAAAAATCGGAGCACATTACCCCCCCCCCCCCCCCCCTCTCTTGCGATCTCTGCCACAGAGAGTAGAATATAAGATCAGACCCTCTGTTACAAATGTCTCCACAAAACTGCACCCCTCCTACCTCTGTGAATGTCTTACCTGCACACTCCTTCACGTTCCCTCCGCTCTGCTGCAGAAACCTTGTGCCTACGAATACCTAGATTCAACCAATCTAACCGGTTGGCCGCCGCTCTTTCTCTATTTTGGGTCCATCGACCTGGAATGAGCTCCCTCTCTCTCTTCGCCAGAAGCCTAGCTATGACACTTTTAAATCAAGCCTCAAGACATATTTATTTCAAACCTAAGATTTCCCCCCTCCTGTCTCATATCAGAACTATCCTTCACTAACCTATGTCCTATCACCCTGCTAAAGTATATGACGTGTGTGTGTGTGTGTGTGCTTTTGAAAAACATTTGACTATTGCAATTTTATTTCATAGATTTGGTCTGCAGTACCATGTTTGTAATATATGTTTGAGCTATTGATTATTTGTCATTGGTTTATGACAAGATTTGGGCGAATGCATGCGCTTTGATTTGTCTTTGCAAGATATACGCTATAAAAAGTTCCAATTTTTATTTAATTATTATTATTTATCTCGAATGTCCCCCCAAACAACCCACCTGTCTTTCTTTGTCTTCTGTCTCTCGGGT
>CM054135.1:8898241-8900741 GCA_028751875.1 Rapana venosa
GGGGGTTTGAAGGGAAAAAAGGGGGGGAGGGGGAGGGGGGGGGGGGGGGGAGGGGGAGGGGGGAGGGGAGAGAGAGAGAGGAGAGAGAAGAGAAGACGGAGACAGAAGACAGAAGACAGACAGACAGACAGAGACACAGAGAGGAGAGGGAAGACAGACACAGAAACACAAGAGGTACGCATGGATGGACCACTAAATAAACCCGTTAAATTATAAAAACATTTAGCTAAAGTCAGACATCTTTGTCACTATTATAACTGAGTAATAAAAATTATATATAATATGATGGGAAAAACATATAAACTTTGGTCGATACTAAACAGATAGCAATCAGTATGTGTGTTGTGTGTGTGTGGGGGTGTGTGTGTGTTGGTGTGTGTGTGGTGTATTGTTGTTGTGTGTGCGTTCTCTCTCTCTCCTCCTTCTCTCTCCTCTCTCATCTCTCCTCCCCTCTCTCTCTCTCTCTCCCCTCTCTCTCTCCCCCCCCCCCCCCTCCCATTTTATATCCGATAATAGTCTATTAGTAGAGGAAAAAGAGTGTGTGTAACTAAATGATCAAAGATTCGATTGAAAGGAAATTAAAAACCTCTGAAAATAACATCTTTCCGTGACAGTATTTTAGACATCACACACACACACACACACACACACACAACACACCCAACCCACACACACACAACACAAACACAAAACACACCCCACACACACCAACCATCATTAACCAAATCAACCCCCAAAAAACAAACAACAACAAACAAAAAACAACAACCAAAAACCAAAACCCACTTCCCTTTTCCCCAGCCCTGAAAAATAAAACTTGCACTATGTACACCAATCCCCAAAGATCGTTTTCTGCCAACCAGCCGAGAGAGGCACAGAGAGAGAGAAAGAAAAAAAAAACTAAAACTAAACCAAACAAAAACAAAACACTTTTAAACCAAGTCAAAAAATAGACCAGACACTACTACTACTACTACTACTACTACTTCTACTACTGCTGCTCACCTTAGCACACTCTCTGAGCCAATCTTGAATTAGACTATAGCCTACACCTTTTCTCGACCTAAGCCAAAACTGGCTGAAAAGCAGAAAAACCACACACACGTTAGCCTTACAAGCCAGCCACGTCCGGTTTGTGTGCGTGCGTGTGGGGAAAATCTGCAAATTGTCTGAAGGCTGAAGCGTCATTTTAAAGTACACACACCACTTGCTCGATAATGGATGAAATGAGGATCAGAAATGCAAGCTCATGTGCGATGATGCTGTAGCCCTATGGAATGACGTTTCTCTTACAATAATATCACTTTATGTTCAACAGGACTTTTACAACCTGAAAATGAAAAGCAGACGACAGACAGACTCGAGATGTTCGCGGGTCTATCGCAGCGTTGCGAGATGAAAAGTATGTCAACATTTTCGTCCCAAAAGTGGGGGAGATAAGTGTGAAACATGTTGGTGACAAAAAAAGATGGGGAGTCAGGCAAATGGTTAAAATGTATTAGCTCCAGGAAAAGGTATCTTTTGATTATATATCTGTAGAAAAGAAAAAAGTTGATTCTAAAAATCATATTTTGTCAAAATGATACATACCAAAAACATACATACATAACATAACATACATACATACATTAAAAATTTCTCCTATTTTCAGTCTCCCCTTTTAATGTAAGGATATTTCTAGTTTTTTATTATGAATTGCAAGTTAATATTTAACTGTTTTATTTTCTTTTCTTTTCAGAATTTTTTGTTTGTGCTTTTTTCATAATAGTTGTTTATTGCGATTATTAGTTATGTCCCCGCCCTCTCCCCCCTTCCACCCCCCACCACCAACCCACCCCACCACACACACACACACACACACACACCCAAAACCCCACACACACTTTCCCGTCAAAAATCACTTTTAGTGGAAAGACTTAAACTGAAAAACTACTACTACTCTACATAAAAAAAAAAGATGAAAAAGCATTTCAACTACAATAATGGCAAATTTCTTTCTTTATTCAAGCTCAAAATGGGGTGTGTTGTGTGTGTGTGTGGTGTGTGTGTGTGTGTGTGTGGTGGGGTGGTTTTGTGTGCGTGTGGGGGCGTGTGGTGTGTGTGGTGTGTGTGTGTGTGTGTGTGGTGGGTGTGTGTGTGTGTGTGTGTGTGTGTGTACCACTGACGGTCACACAGTAAGCAGCCGTCATAACTCACATTCACTACAGTGACCACGTCAAAAGAACTACTTTGCATATTTTTGATGCCCTATTTGCATAATTGAATACATTATTTTGGGGAGCCTTGGGTACACGCTGAGGTTTGTGGTTGGGGTTTTTTTTGTAGGTTTGGGGGGTTTGTGCGTTTGTGTGGGGTTTTTTTTTTTTTTTTTTTGGGGGGGTGGGAGTGTTGCTGTTTTGGTTTGGTTTCGTTTGGGGTGGGTGGTTGCCGTTTTGTTTTGCATGGGGTTTTGATGAGAGAGAGAGAGATAGAGAGAGAGAGATGGAGAGAAGAGAGAGGA
>CM054135.1:8913241-8915741 GCA_028751875.1 Rapana venosa
ACACACTCCACTCCTCTACACACTCCACTCCTCTACACACTCCACTACACTCCTCTACACACTCCACTCCTCTACACACTCCACTACACTCCTCTACACACTGCACTCCTCTACACACTCCACTACACTCCTCTACACACTCCACTCCTCTACACACTCCACTCCACTCCTCTACACACTGCACTACACCTATCCCTCATCCCTCAAGCGGTCTTTGTTTCACTGCAGGGACACAAGCACCAGCTGTCTCTTTCCTTTGTGGCGGTCGTGTGCCAGTACCGGCGTCTCGGCAAGAAGAGACCCTACTAATAAACAGTACCATTCATTGCCCCGTCTAATGAAAACGCTGGGCCTGACTTGTCAGGCGCCTAACGGCAGCGCAACGCGTATGACAGTCATCAATAGTTGCTACTGAGCATTCGATAATGGAGAGGAAGAAAACTCCAGCAGTTGTTGACAGTTCTCCAGGACAGTCCCTAAAGTGCTTTTTAAGTGATAGCTGGTTCCTAACCTTGACCGTTGTTGGGAGGAAGATGCTGAGATAGGTTTGGAGCGCCTCCTGGAAGACTCTGGTTTCTTTGCTTCGTTTTTGTGCAGACATGGCTGTGGTTTAGGTGAGATGTTGTTGGAATGTTAGTGTGAGTCCAAAGTGGGTTTTAAAAGACATCTATGTGGTTTAAATAAGGTTTATTCATTAATGAACATAAAAGCAGCATAGCATAATGAACATAACCAGCATAGCAGCAACAAGCAAGTAGCTTTATGTTGTGCTCAAGTACATCTATTTTATGCACACGTTTATCTATTTGCGTTTATTTGCTTACATAGAGTTTATTCGTTTTATTTCATTCATTTATTCTTTTATTTCGAGGATAAAGGAATAAGCATTCATGTTCTTTCTTTCCAACTAGTTCCCGTGGGTGTGCAGTTTTGTAAATTTTACCATGCATTCGGGGTTGTTTTGTTGATTTATTCATTTATTCGTGTATTTTAGGCTGCTTTGTGTAATTTTTTATACTTCAGCCTCACCACCCTAAAGCCCATATCCAAGGCTGGTCCTGCCCTTTTTTCAGAGCCAGCAGTTTACCCTGAGCTTTAAAGTGTTCGGCCTCTGTGAGGCCACCGACCAGAGGACGCTTCGCAAAGCTGCTGGATAACTTCGGGGGTATTATTTAGTGGGGTGGGGCCTGTTTTGATTCAACATACCCAGTCAAGGGTGAACTCTGTAAAAAAAAAATTTTTAAATCAATAACAATAAATAAAAAGAACCATCTCCCTAGCTAGTTGTAGCAATTTGCCATCCATTTCCAGTGAAGGTCCTCCTAAATCTTCCTAGCAATTTTTTTTTTTAATGTACTTGTATAATCATTGTCGGGGAACGGGATAGCCTGGTGGTTAGAACTTTGCTCTCGCAATCTGACGACCCGGGTTCGAATCCCGTTCAAGGGGGATATTTTCCCCTGGAGTTAACATCAGTGCAGACTCCACTCTCCCCCAAAAGTCCTTCGGATGGGACTATAAACCCGTGTGCGAACGCACGCAGAACATCTTGCGTACAAGTTAAATCCTGTTCCGCTTTTCGTAAAAGTAGGCCATTCTGTGCCGGTGGGAACAGATGACAGACTTTACAAAACCGCATACAAAGTGCTTATTCCATTATTCTCGATATAAAAGAATGAATGAATGAATGAATGAATGAATGAATGAATGAATGAAATGATTTTTTTAAAGATGTCCATTTATCTCTAAGTCATCGTTTACCTTGACCACTATTCATGCTTTGCACAGTGTACAGAAGCAACAAAAATACTGGCTTCTTTCCAGCCAGTCACCAAAAAAAAAAAACCCACAGCAAAACAAAAAACGAATGAAAGATAAATCTCCAGTTGTATAAAATATGGAGATGACGGACGACGCTATAGCCGAGTGGTTAAGACCGTTCGACTTCAATCCCATGAGCCCATGAAGTCCTGGTTCGAACCTCGGTGGCGTCTGGTGAATTAAGTGTGGGGATTTTTATTTTACCCATCTCCCAGATCAACTTCAAGAGCAGACCTGCCAGTGCCTGAATCCTCTTTGTGTATATAATACACATGCAGAAGATCACGTATGTATATCAAGGATCCCGTGGTCCATGTCAGCGTTCGGAGAGTTACAGAAACACGGACATACCCAGCATACATCCCCGAAGTCGGGGTACGGCTACCTTCATAGTGGGCAAAAACGGTCGCATACGCAAAATCTCACCACTGGTGAACCTTGGAGCTCTAGAAGAGGATCTGGAGAAAAGTAAAAAACAAACAACAAAAAAACAAAGAAACAAACAAGCACGTGCACAACGCTGGCATCAGCGGCCTGACTACTGCAGAAGTTGTCCACAGCAGTGCAGACAGACACAGCCATGTGAAGGGAGGGAGGAGGGAGGGAGGGGGAGAGAGAAAGGGAGGGAGGGAGGGGGGGTCAGGACAGAGTCATCAAGATGGGTACAGCGGCCTGACTG
>CM054135.1:8920741-8923241 GCA_028751875.1 Rapana venosa
CGTTTGTTTGGGGTTTTTTTGGGGGGGCGGGGAATGTTTGTTGGTTTGTTTTGTTGGGGTTTTTTTTTTTGGGGGGGGGGGGGAGGGTTGGGGGTTGTTTTTTTTTTTAATTTTTAATTTATTTTTATTTTCATTTATTCAGTTCGTTGTCTGTGTTAGTATCACACTTGTGACCTCCCCCCCCCCCCCTTTTTTTTATATTAAAAGTCTTTTATATCGAGGATAATGGAATAAGCACTCATGAGCTTTCTTTACATCCAGTCCCCGTGTGTGTGCGGTTTTGTACATTCTGTCATCTGTTCTCACAGGCACACATTGGCCTACTCTTACGAAAACCGGAACAGGATTTAACGTGTGCGCAAGATGTTCTGCGTGCGTTGGCACACACACGGTACCTCGGTTTATAGTCTCAACCGAAGGACTTTTGGTGGAGAGTGGAGTCGGCACTGATGTTAACTCCAGAGGAAAATATGCCCTTGAACGGGAATCGAACCCGGGTCGTCAGATTTCGCAATGTTCTAACCACTAGGCTATCCCGTCCCCTTTGCATTTTTAGCCCCTCACTGGTCGAACCTTGGGGTGGGGGGGAGAGGGAAGGTGGGAGGATAGCCTGTAGTACTAGGCTATAGCGTTGCCCATCATGATCTGACCACCTATAATCGAGCCATGTTCGAAGGTCGAAGTTCCCGTTCAATCGCTGAGATGTTTTGTTGTTTTGTTTCGATTTGGGGTTGTTTGGGGGAAGGGGGGGGGGGGTCGGGAAGGGGGAGGGGATGTTTGGTTGTTGTTGTTTTTTTGTTTTTGTTGTTGTGTTGTTTTTTTGGGGGGGGCAAAGTAGTTCTTTCTTGAATAAGACGGGTTACTTTCCAATTTGTCTTACAATGATTTGTTGTCTTACAAAAACTTACTCATAGTAGATCGGTGGTCTAGAGGTAACGCGCTTGCCTGGAAAGCGAAAAGTCCGGGTGGGAAGTGTGCGGTGGTTTGATCCCCGTTTGGGCTCAAAACTCTCTTCACACCCCCCCCCCCCCCCTCCCCCCATCCATTAGATCATGAAAGGTGGCCTGAGTGCTAGTCTTTCGGATGAGACGATAAACCGAGGTCCGGTGTTTTACACAAAATTATTTAGCGCACGTAAAAGAACTCACGGCAACAAGAGAGTTGTCCCTGGCAAAAATCTGTAGAAAAAAGCCATTCTGATAGGGAAACAAATACAGTTGCAGACAGGAAAAAGAAAAAAATAATAATGGGGGGCGCTGCTCTTGTGGCGACACGCTCTCCCCGGGGAGAGGAGCCCCAATTTCACGCAGAGAAATCTGCCGTGACTTAAAGTGGTATAGATTTTTTAATGATAAAATAAATACTCTTTCAGGGATGAAAATGAATTCAGGTCGTGCTGAGATAGATGTGACTTTTTTAATGGTAAAAGTGACTTTTATGATGAAATTGACTTTTTCATGATTAAAATGACTTTCAGGCCAAAAACGATTTAACAACTTTTGAGTTTTAAAAAGATCTTTTTCAAGGCAAAAGCTTTTGTGGTTACCCCCCCCCCCCCCAACACACACTCCTTCCCCTGTGTGTGTGTGTGTGTGTGTGTGTGTGTTGTGTGTGTGTGTGTGTGTGTGTTTGTGTGCGTGTGTGTCTGTATGTGTGTGTTTGTGTGTGTGTGTGTGTTTGTGTGTGTGTGTGTGTGTATGTTTGTGTGTCTGTGTGTGTTTGTGTGTCTGTGTGTCTGTGTGTGTCTGTGTGTGTTTGTGTGTGTGTGCGCGTATGTTTAAATCCTTTTTATGTAGTAAAAAGACCATTTTAAGGGGAAATGACTGTTCACGAAATAAAACGTTTGATTGCGGAAATAAACCGTTTTGTAGTGAAAAGGGTTTATATGGTTAAATACGTAACCCCCCCCCCCCCCCCCCACTTCCCCCCCATAAAAAGGCAAAACCTGTTCATTCTGCAAATAACACATTCTGTGGGAAGAAAACAACCTTCTTTTCGTTAGAAGAGGGGACAATTTTCTATTTTAAAAAAATACATATTTTCCTAATGAAAATTAACTCCTTTCGCACAAACCAAATTTTTGTTATGAAGTGGGAGGAGAAGGGGGGGGGAGCAGTGAAGAAAAAACAAGTGCAGGTAACCAGTTTACAACATTACCACAGTTTTGGATTTTTTGTGCTTAAAAAAAAAAACCACACACACACAAACACATACACACACACACACACACATACACACACACAACACATACACACACACCACAACACACACACAACCACACACACACACACACACACACCACACACACACACACACACACCACACACACACCTTTTTCCGTCTTTTGACGCAGTAAGGTAACCATACACGTGAGACTCTGAATCACAAGTTTTGGCTACTGACACATGCTGATGGCTCCCCTCCCTTCCTCCCTCCTCTCTCTCTACTCCCCCAACCCTTCCCTGCCCGCCTCCCTCCACGTTTCCTCTTTCGTAATAGA
>CM054135.1:8928241-8931862 GCA_028751875.1 Rapana venosa
GTCACCCCCACCCCCTTTTTCCTCACCCCCACTCTTCCCTCTCCCCCTCCCCCCAGTCTTCTCTCTCTCTCTCCTCCTCCTCTCTCCACCCACCCACTCCCATTTCCTCCCCCCCCCCCTCCCCCCTCCCCCTTCCCTCCCTTTTCCTCCCCCCCCCCCCAAAAAACCCCACCCCCACCCCATCCCCCCCTCTCCTCTCTCCTCTCTCTCATCCCCCTCCCTCTCCCTCTCCCCTCTCCCCTCTTCCCTCTCTCCTCCATCTCTAATGTTCCTTTTTCAATTATTAAAGGGGGGCCTAAAGACATTGCAAAAAAGTCATAAAAGCCAAAACCCCTTTTTTCCCCATTCTCATTTCTCCCCTCCTCTTTTACCCCCTTTTTCTAAAAAATCACAAAAAACCCCCCACCCACCCCCTCCCAAAAACCACAAACCCCCATCCCTTTTTTTTTTTTTTCTTTTTTTCCCTTTTTTTTTTTTTTGGGTTTGTTTTTAAGTTTGTTTTATTGTAGTTTGTTGTATTGTAGTTTTTTATTTATTTAGTTTTTTTGTATTTTGTTGTAAAGTATTTTGGGTTTATTTGTGTTGTTGTTTTTTTATTTGTTTTTTTTTTTTGTTTGTAGTATTTGTTGTATTGTATGTTTGTAGTTGTTGTATTGTAGTTTGTTTTGTATTGTAGTGTTTGTATTGTATGTAGTTGTTGTATTGTATGTGTTGTATTGTATTGTAGTTTGTTCTATTTGTGTTTTGTTTGTATTGTAGTTGTTGTATTGTATTGTGTTTGTTGTATTGTATTGCAGTTTGTTGTATTGTGCTTGTATTGTAGTTCGTTGTATTGTATGTAGTGTGTTGTATTGTATTGTAGTGTGTTGTATTGCATTGTAGTTTGTTGTATTTGTTTTGTATTGTAGTATGTTGTATTGTTTTGTATTGTAGTGTGTTGTATTGTATTGTATGTGTGTGTTGTTTGTATTGTAGTATTTGTTTGTATTGTATTGTTGTATTGTATTGTTGTGTATTGTATTGGTAGTGTAGTGTGTTGTATTGTATTGTTGTGTATTGATTGTAGTGTAGTTTGTTGTATTGTATGTAGTGTGTTGTATTGTATTGTTGGTATTGTATTGTAGTGTAGTTGTGTTGTATTGTATTGTAGTGTGTTGTATTGTATTGGTTGTGTATTGTATTTATTGTATGTTTTGTTGTTTGTATTGTAGTGTGTTGTATTGTATTGTTTGTGTATTGTATTGTAGTGTAGTGGTGTTGTTTGATATTGTATTATGTTGTATTGTATTGTAGTTTGTTGTATTTGTAGTGTGTTGGTAAAAGTATTGTATTTTTGTGTATTGGTATTGAGGTGTATGATATTGTAGTTGTTGTATTGTATTGTAGTTTTGTTGTATTGTAGTTTGTTGCATTGTAGTGTAGTTTGTATTGTATTGTAGTTTCGTTGTATTGTATGTTTGTTTGTTCTATTGTATTGTAGTTTTGTATGTTTATGTGTATTGTATGTTCGTTGTATTGTATTGTAGTTTGTTCTATTGTATTGTAATTTGTTGTATTGGTGTTTGTATTGTAGTTTGTTGTAATTGTAGTGTGTTGTATTGTATTGTATTGTGTTGTATTGTATTGTAGTTTGTTTTATTGTATTGTAGTTTTTGTACTGATTGTAGTTTGTTGTATTGTATTTTGTATTGTTGTTTGTTGTATTGTATTTTGTTTTTATTGTATTGTAGTTTGTTGTATTGTGTTTGTATTGTAGTTGTTGTATTGTTTTGTATTGTAGTTTGTTGTACTGTATTGTAGTTTGTTGGGATTTTGTGTTGTATTGTAGTTTGTTTTTATTGTATTTTATTTGTTGTATTGTAGTTGTTGTATTCGTAGTGTGGTGGGGTTGTATTTATTTGTATGTGTTGTATTGTATTGTAGTGTGTTGTATTTATTGTGTTGTGTTGTATTGATTGTAGTGTGTTGTTTGTACTGTAGTTTGTTGTACTGTATTGTAGTTGTTGTATTGTATTTGTATTGTAGTTTGTTGCATGTGTAGTTTGTTTTTTGTTTGTATTTTTGTTGTATTGTATTGTAGTTTATTGTATTGTTTTATTGTAGTTTGTTGTATTGTTTTGTATTGTAGTTTGTTGTACTGTATGTGTGTTTTGTATTTTTTTGTTGTTTTGTTGTATTGTATTTTGTTGTATTGTATTGTAGTTTATTGTATTTGTTGTTTGTATTGGGAGTTTGTTGTTATTGTTTTGGGAATTGTAGTTTGTTGTTATTGTTTTGTATTTTAGTTTGGTTGTACTGTATGTAGTTTGTTGTATTGTGCTTGTATTGTAGTTTGTTGTATTGTATGTACTTTGTTGTATTGTAGTTGTGTTGTATCTGTATTGAGTGTTGTTATGTGTTGTATTTGTATTGTAGTGTTGGTTGTATTGTATTGTAGTGTGTTGTATTGTATTGTAGTTGTGTTTGTATTTGTTTTTAATTGTATTGTATTTTGATTGTGTGTGTATTGTATTGTAGTGTGTTGTATTGTATTGTAGTTTGTTGTATTGTATTGTGTTGTGTTGTAGTGTATTGTAGTGTGTTGTATTGTATTGTAGTTTGTTGTATTGTATTGAGTGTTTGTATGTTTGATTGTATTTGTTGCATTATTGAGTTTTTTCTATTTGTTTGTTGTGTTGTATTTTTGTTGATTGTATTGTTTTTGTGTTGTTTTAATTGTACTTCGTTTTTATTGTAGAGTGTTTGTATTATATTGTTTTGTTTATTTTTTATTATTCATTATTATTTTTATTATTTTTTCCTGTCTGCATCTGTATTTTTCCCCATCAAGTGGCTTTTTTTCCTAAAAATTTTCGTCAAGAAATCTTGTTCCATTGTTATTTCACGTGCACTAAAATGAGTTTTGGGCCATACGGGACATCGGTTTATCGTTCACCAGAAAACTAGCACCCAACCACCACTCAAGATCTAAGGGAGGGGGAGAAACAGAGTCAAAAGGGGTTTCAAACCCACACCTCGATTTCTAAGCGAGATTACCAGTAGATCACCAACAGGGGGGGAAAAGTTTCCATTTTTCTTTCGTTAAGTTCAAACCCCCGGGTCTTCACTTTCCAGAAAAAATTAATGCTTTCCCAGTCTAGCACACACAAAAAAATACAGAAGCCTAGGGCTCGCATACCCCCGGGGGGGCATTTTTTTTTGGTAAGACAGTTTGTGGAGGAATGGTACAAAAAAAGGAAAGATGCACATAACCTATGTGGCGTGGGGGAGCGAGACATCAGAGACCTAACTTCTCAGGGGCCGCATATTGAGGGAGGCCCCATCTCCCCTCCCTCGCTGCTTTACCTTCCTTGACCCTAAAGAGGGCAGGTAACCCATTTCAGTGGGTGAAATGGGAGACTGTACTGAAGCCAAGGGGGCAAACGGTCCCCATCCAAGTGTAACCGCCAAGCTGCCTTAAAAGTTAGTGGGGGGGAAAAAGCGAGTGCTCCCCATCAGACTCCCTTCCCCACTGTCTAGGCCTTAAAAGAAGAAAAAAATACAGTATAAACCCACGTGGATTTGATAACTGATTTTTTGCATATCCAGGCCCCTTTTCTTTAGTAAGATCAGCAGTGGACG
>CM054135.1:8932362-8939862 GCA_028751875.1 Rapana venosa
ATTTTTCCCCACCAGAAGGAGCCGCTTCCGATTTCGGGGAATGTATAGGGGGTTTTTTTGGTGTTTTCCAAAACCCTCCGAACGTGACATGTTTTAGGGATTTTTAACGCGCATATTCCAATTCTGCACGCATTTTAAAAGAAGGGAAGGAAGGCCGGGCAGGTCTGCACTTGAAGTCGACGGGAAAGATCGAAAAAAATCTCCCGGACTTCATTCCCCAGAAAAGTCATTCGGAGAGACTGTAAAAACCGAGGTCCCTGGGGCGAACAACCAGAACATCTTACGCACCGTTAAAGAGCCTTTCTCCCTTTCAAAAGGTAGGCCTTGCGTGCCGGTTAGGAACGGATACAAATTTCAAACAAACGCATGCACATATGTCGTTTTTTAGACACCACCCCAAAGTGGGAATGCGGCTCCTTCACGGTGGGCAAAAACACGGTCACTTTCGCTAAATCTCATCATTGGTTGAGCCCGGAGTCTACCCGGAAATTAAAAAAAAAAAAAAAAAAGGAACTTTCCGCACACACAGAATCCCCAAAGGATTTTATTTTTCACTAAAAAGATTGAAAGGGGTAATCAAAAGCAACCACTAAACTCCAACGGGCGGAAAAATAAATTCCTCCAACGACACCCATCCATCAATAAATGTTCAAACCCCGGGACCCCCCACGCTCTCTCATAAAGTCCTTCGGATGGACAAAGAAACCCGGGCCCCGTTTCGAACGCATCAAAAAAGAAATCTTGCAGCCACGTTAAAATCCTGTTCCCCGCTTTTCAAAAGAGTGGGCCCTTTGTGTCCCCGGTGGGAAAACAGATGACAACATTGACAAAACCGCATACCCCGGGGGGACTTGTGTTAAAAAAAAAAAAAAAAAGCACATGGGTTTTTCCCATTATCCTCGATATAAAAGATTTAAATAAAATAAAAAAAAAAATCCAGGTCACCGGGAATCAAGGGGCCAAACCATTGGGCTTCCTCCCCCCCCCCCCCCCAACCCCCCCCCCCCCAAACCCCCCCCCCCCCCCCCCTTTCCTCTACAAGTGTCAGGCACAAAGGGAAAGGGGTAGGGGGGGTGGGGTGGGGTGGGGGGTGGGGTAGGGGTGGGTTGGTAGGGTAAGGGGGCGACATGACTTTACCACTCACTCACCCTCCCCAATCGATAGACCTTTCCAATTTTTGGCCAAGACCCCAACCCAATCAATCCCCTGCCCTCCCTCTCGCCACCCCACGGGTGCTTCTACTGCGCCGGCGCTCTATTGCTGCGCTGCGAAGGCTGTTAAACAAATGGAGAGAGAGGGAAGGGGTAGAGAGAGATGGAAAGAGACAGAACAGACGAGAGAGAGAGGGTGAAAAAAAAAAACACGAAAGAAACACACACAAAAAAAGGAAGGCCCAGAAAAAAGTTAAAAAAAAAAAAAAAAAAATAAGATGGCGGCCACCGCATGCAAACAAAGATGACGCACTTCCTGTGTTGAAGGGCGAGAAAAAGAATAAGGAAAAGAGGGGAAAAAAAGAAAAAAGAAAAAAAAGAAAAAAAAAAGGGGAAAGAAAAAAAAGAAGAAAGAAAAAAGAGACAGGAAAAAGGATGTGTAAAGTGCTTCAGTGGTCCCGACCCTCCCTGTGAAGAATTTTTTTTGGGGGGTGGGGGGGGGGGGAGGGAAGTCGGGAAGGAAGAACAAACTAGCCCCCCCCCCCCCCCCCCCCCCCCCACCCACCACTTTTCCCTCTTCATCCTAGCCCCCCCCCCCGTCCCCCTTCCCTCCTCCCAAAAACCTCTCCTTTGTGTGTGTGTGTGTGTTTTTTGTGGTTTTTGTGCGGTTTTTTTTAAAAAATTTTTTTAAAAAACTTGCTGTCTTGATTTCTGGTTTTAGCTGTGAGCAGCAATAGTAGGCCTGTGGTTTCGTTTCGTTCAACTCGTGCGTTTTTTATTGATGTTATTACACAAAACACGCTTTGTTGTAGTTGTTCTTTGTTATTGTTGTTGTTTTTTGTTTTTGTTGGTGGTGGTGGGGTGGTGGTGGGTTTTGAAAGCCCCCCCTACCCCGCCCCCCCCCCCCCCTCCAACCTTTTTCCCCCGTCGGTACACACACAGATTTGCACTCTGTCACATCCCAACGCGTGATAACGAAAAAAGCTCACAGAACTGACTTAGATAACACTGCGTGGGCCTTATTCCCGAGTACTATTTTTATGCAGATTATGTTAAATTTATGCATATGGGGCGCGCGTGCCGCGCAGAAAACAACGCGCACAGACGTGCACTGAGGTTTAAAACGCCATTGGGACGTTGCCCTTTAACGCACATTTTTTTTGATGGCCCTAAAATTGGTTCTCCGGGACTAAGAAAAAAAAGAAGCTTAAAGGGTTGAATGATAAGACAGAATTTTTCTGGGGAATTTGATGTTCAGGAGGAGAGAAAATTTGGGTTATGTTCGTGTTGTGTGTGTGTGTGGGTGTATGTGTGTGGTGGTGTGTGTGTTGGTTGTGTGTGTGGGTGTGTGTGTGTGTTGTGCGTGTGCTTTCGTGTGTGTGCGCGCGCGGTGGTGTGTCATCATTTCTATTTCTATTATTATTATGTATCTATTTCTATTATAAATTTTATTATTATTTTCCTTTTTTTTATAAATAAACCATTTGTTTTTATTTTATTTTATTTATTTTTGATTTGAGATTCACAAATTATTTTTTTAATTATTATTTTTTTTTTATTTTTATGTATTTATTTGTTTTTTGTTTTTTTTTTTTTTTTTTTCCCCCCTAAAATAACTAAAAAAAATTAAATAACCAAATAAAATAATTTTTTGTGGTTTTTTGGGGCCCCAAAACGCCCAAAAAAAAAAATAATTTTTTTTTTCCCCAAATTCAACAACAAAAGGGTTTTTTTTTTCCAAGCTTTAAAAACAAAAATGTTGGGTTTGTTTTTTTGTGTCCATAGCCAAAACAAAAAATTTGTTTTTTTGTTCCAAACCAAAAATATATGTTGTTTTTTTATTCCATATTATAAATTTAATTAATGTTGTTGTTTTTGGTTGGGTGAAGGTTAAGGAAGGAAATTTTTTGTTGTTTGTTGTTTTTGGGGTGTGTTACTTCAAGTGTTTAATTGTTGTATGTTGTTTGCCCTAGCTTCAAAAAGTAATAATGGGGGTTTTTGTTTTGTTGTTGTTTTGTGGGCTTGCTTAGGATGTAAAAAAGTTTTGTTTATTTTGGGTTTTGGGGGGGGGGGGGGGGGGGGGCCCCCCCCCCCCCCCCCCCCCCCCCCCCCCCCCCCCCCCCCCCCCCCCCCCCCTTTTTTTTTTTTTTTTTTTTTTTTTTTTTTTTTTTTTTTCCCCCCCCCCCCCCCCCCCCAAAAAAAAAAAAAAAAAAAAAAAAAAAAAAAAAAAAAAAAAAAAAAAAAAAAAAAAAAAAAAAAAAAAAAAAAAAAAAAAAAAAAAAAAAAAAAAAAAAAAAAAACCCCCCCCCCCCCCCCCCCCCCCCCCCCCCCCCCCCCCCCCCCCCCCCCCCCCCCCCCCCCCCCCCCCCCCCCCCCCCCCCCCCCCCCCCCCCCCCCCCCCCCCCCCCCCCCCCCCCCCCCCCCCCCCAACCCCAACCCCTAAAATTCTTCTATCCTATCTATTATCTATCTTCTGTCTTGTCGTATCGGATGGAGAGTGGAGAGAGAGCGCGGGTGTTTTACGTGTGCTGCGTGCGTGCAGTGTACGCACGTTTGAGTTTATGATGTATTACATGCATGCATGCAACCAGTAGTATGATGTAGTAAATTTGTATTATGGTGTGCGCGCGTGCGTAGGGTTATGTATTAAGTTATGTTGTGGGTGTGTGTGTTGTGTGTTTGGTGTGGTGTGTGCGCGCGCGCGCCGCCGCACGCGAGCTGAACGGACTAGAAAGAGAAGGATCCTGAGAATAACGCGAACAGTCAGACCCGGAATGTATAATGTTGTTGTTGTTGTTGTTGTTGTGTCCATACGCTTCAAGGAATGTATAATAATAATGTTGTTGTTGTTGGTGTGTCCATACGCTTCAAGCAATGTACAATAATGTTGTTGTTGTTGTTGTTGTGTCCATACGCTTCAAGGAATGTACAATAATGTTGTTGTTGTTGTTGTTGTTGTGTCCATACGCTTCAAGGAATGTACAATAATGTTGTTGTTGTTGTTGTGTCCATACGCTTCAAGGAATGTATAATAATGTTGTTGTTGTTGTAGTGTCCATACGCTTCATGAATGTATAATAATGTTTGTTGTTGTTGTTGTTGTTGTGTCCATACGTCTCAAGGAATGTAGAATAATGTTGTTGTTGTTGTTTGGTTGTTGTTGTGTCCATACGCTTCAAGGAATGTATAATAATGTTGTAGTTGTTGTTGTGTCCATACGCTTCAAGAAATGTATAATAATGCTGCTGCTGTTGTTGTTGTTGTTGTTGTTGTTGTTGTGTCCATACGCTTCAAGGAATGTACAATAATGTTGTTGTTGTAGTTGTTGTTGTGTCCATACGCTTCTAGAAATGTATAATAATGTTGTTGTTGCAGTTGTTGTAGTTGTTGTTGTTGTGTCCATACGCTTCAAGAAATGTATAATAATGTTGTTGTTGTTGTTGTTGTGTCCATACGCTTCAAGGAATGTATAATAATAATGTTGTTGTTGTTGTTGTTGTGTCCATACGCTTCAAGAAATGTATAATAATGTTGTTGTTGTTGTTGTTGTGTCCATACGCTTCAAGGAATGTATAATAATGCTGTTGTTGTAGTTTGTTGTTGTTGTGTCCATACGCTTCAAGAATGTATAATAATGTTTGTGTTGTTGTTGTGTCCATACGCTTCAAGAAATGTATAATAATGCTGTTGTTGTTTTTGTTGTTGTTGTTGTGTCCATACCTTCAAGGAAAGCCCCATCTTTTCTTTTCTTTTTCTTCTTTGCTAAGCCAACACTTTTTGTTACACTACAAAACAAGCGTGAGAGAGAGAGAGAGAGAGAGAAGGGGAGAGAGAGAGAGAGAGAGAGAGAAGAGAGAGAGAGAGCGCTCACCCCACGCACGCAAAGCACGCACCACACACACACACACACACACACACACACACACACACTCACACACATTATAAATAATAGATTTATAAAAAAAAAGAAAAGGACCTTACGTAGAGTTCTGAGATAAGCTTCCCCTCACCTTGCCTTGTTTAACCTTTAAAGGTATTTTCGGAGCCCTAGATCAAAAAATTAAATTTTAAAAAAAGTCTGAACAAGCGATCTATTGGGTTTTTTTTTGGTTTTGGTGTTCCTTAACATATAACATAACCCAACCCCCCCCCCCCCCCCCCCCCCCCCCCCCCCCCCCCCCCCCACCCCCCCCCCCCCCCCCCCCCCCCCCCCCCCCCCCCCCCCCCCCCCCCCCCCCCCCCCCCCCCCCCCCCCCCCCCCCCCCCCCCCCCCCCCCCCCCCCCCCCCCCCCCCCCCCCCCCCCCCCCCCCCCCCCCCCCCCCCCCCCCCTTTTCCCCCCCCCCCCCCCCCCCCCCCCCCCCCCCCCCCCCCCCCCCCCCCCCCCCCCCCCCCCCCCCCCCCAAAACCCCCCCCCCCCCCCCCCCCCCCCCCCCCCCCCCCCCCCCCCCCCCCCCCCCCCCCCCCCCCCCCCCCCCCCCCCCCCCCCCCCCCCCCCCCCCCCCCAAAACCCCCCCCCCCCCAACCCCCCCCCCCCCCCCCCCCCCCCCCCCCCCCCCCCCCCCCCCCCCCCCCCCCCCCCCCCCCCCCCCCCCCCCCCCCCCCCCCCCCCCCCCCCCCCCCCCCCCCCCCCCCCCCCCCCCCCCCCCCCCCCCCCCCCCCCCCCCCCCCCCCCCCCCCCCCCCCCCCCCCCCCCCCCCCCCCCCCCCCCCCCCCCCCCCCCCCCCCCCCCCCCCCCCCCCCCCCCCCCCCCCCCCCCCCCCCCCCCCCCCCCCCCCCAAAACCCCCCCCCCCCCCCCCCCCCTTTTTTGGGGAAATTTTTTTTAAAAAAAACCCTTTTTTTTTAAAAAATTTTTGGTTTTTTAAAAAAATTTTTTAAAAGGGGTTTTTATTCCTTTGGGGTTTTTTCGCCTCTTTCCTTTTTTTTTTTTTCCCCGGGGTTTTTTCCCCCCCTTTTTTTTTTTTTTTGGGGGGGGCCCCCCCCCGGGTTTCCCCAAAAAAAAAAAAACCCCCCCCCCCCCCCCGGGGGAAAAAAAAAAAACCCCCTTAAACCCCCCCCAAAACCCCAAAACCCCCAAAACCCCCCCCAACCTTTTTTTTTTTTTTTCCCCCTTTTTCCCTTTTTTTTTTTCCCCAACCCCCTTTTTTGGGGGGCCCCTTTTTGTGTGTGTGGGGGTTTTTGGGTGTGTGTTTTTTTTTTTTTTGGGGGGTTTTTTTTTTTGGGGTTTTTTATTTTTTGGGGTTTTTTTTTGGGGGTTTTTTTTTTGGGGGCCCTTTTTAATTTCAAAAATTTTTTTTTTTTTTTTAAATTTTTTTTTTCCCCTTTCCCTTAAAAAAAAAATTTTTTTTTTTTTTTTGGGGAATTTTTTTTCTCTCCCCTTCACCCCCCTTTTTTCTGTGTGTAAAATTTTTCCTTTTGGGCCCAAATTTAAAACCCCCAATTTCCCCCCAAAGCAGTTATTGGGCTGGATCTAAATTTTCAACATGTTATACATACCCCCAAAAAACCCCCCAAAAGCAGGCCTTTGTGGTGATGATCTTTTTGTCCCCTTTTATTTTAAAAGGGGGGGGGCCCCGCGGTGGGTAAACCCCATTTAGGGATTTTTCCCCAAACCCAAAACCCCCAAAGCCCTGGCCCCCTGGAGATAATTTTGTTGGGCGGCGCCCTTAAAAATGACACACCCAAAGGGTTTTCCCAGGAATCTGTTGTAACCCCCCGTTTTACAAAAAAACTTCGACATGTCCAAGATTTTTAAACCCGGGGGAACACACACACCACACACACCCCCAACACCCCAAACCCACAACACACAAACACACCACAAAAACGGACACACTCAAAAAAAAACCCCACACACAAATCCGTATTGAAAATTGGAAGCTGACACCAAATCCCCTGGTCCCCTTTTAAAGCTTTCAATGTTTCCATTACCCGAAAAAACAGTAAAAAGAAATTGCGGGAAAATTGTTTTAAAACCAAAAAGGGAAAATGGGTTTGGGGATTTGGGCAGGTCACGGTGGGCATCAGGGGGTTCCCGTGTTGGCCTGTCGGCAGTTCAGAAATTGGGAAAAAGGGTGGATAACGGAAGGGCAAGGGAAAAGGGAAGGTTAAAGGGAGGGGAAAGGGGGGGGCAGGGCAGGGTTGGGGGAAAGGGGAAGATAAGGGAAAACAAAGCAAAACCCTGGCGTTGGGAAGGAAAGGGGAAGGTTTAGGTACAGTTTAAAACGAAGCGAGGCGAGGGGAAGGTTTAAAGGCAAGGTAAGGCTTGGTAAAGGTTTAAAGGAAGTCAGGGCAAGGGAAAGGGAAGGCGAAGGGAAAGGGGAAGGCATGGGAAAAGGTTTAAAGGGGGG
>CM054135.1:8944862-8949862 GCA_028751875.1 Rapana venosa
ATCATCATCATCATCATCGTCGTCGTCGTCATCGTCGTCATCGTCGTCGTCGTCGTCGTCGTCATCATCATCATCATCATCAATCATTATTATTAAAGAGCTCTGTATGCAATACCAAGAAGTTTTCGGAAGCATCTCATCTCCATCGTCTGTATCCTTCTTTGAATGTAGGGACAGGGTAGCCTGGTGGTTAGAGTGATGCGCATTGCGCTCGTGATCTACTGACCCGGGTTCGAATCTCGTTCAAGAGGATTTTTTTCCCTCTGGAGTTAACATCAGTGCCGACTCCACTCACCCTCAAATCCTTCGGATGAGATTATAAACCGAGGTCCCGTGTACGTGTGCGAACGCACGCAGAACATTTTGCGCACACGTTAGAGCCTATTCCGCTTTTCGGAAGAGTAGGCGACTGTGTGCCGGTGGGAACGGATGACAAAATTGATAAAACTGCATAAACACGGGGATAAGAGGCAAAAATGAAAAAAAGCACCAGAGTACTTATGCCATAATCCTAGAAAATAAAAGAATAAATAAATAGATAAAGAAACAAAGGTCTACATACTGTCCACCTCTCCCGACAGTTTCTTCTGCCTATTTCGGGGCGCTATGTCACCTCGTATCCTATTTTATCGCTTCGTATTGGAATAAGATATTGGGTATAATTCATTTTTTGTCATATTACCCTATTATCAGGGGGACGGGATAGCCAAGTGGTTAGACCGTTGAGCTCGTGATCTGACGGCCCGGGTTCGAGCCACCACCGAGACACCCGTTCAAGGGAATTTGTTGTTTTTTTTCTGGAGTTAACATCAGTACTGATTTCACTTCCACGAAAGTCCTCCAGATGAGACTCTAAACCGAGGTTCCGTGTACAAACGCACGCAGAACATCTTGCCCGCACGTTAAAAACCCGTTCTGCCTTTGAAAAGAGTAGGCTACTGCGTGCCGGTAGGAATTCGATGACAACATTTAACAAGAAATAAACGCATGCACACAGGTGTCGTGTTTAGACACCATCCCCGAAGTCGGAATGCGGCTACCTTCATGGTGGTAAAAACCGGTCCCATACGCAAAAATCTTACCATCGGTGAACTTCCGCGAGAAATATAACAACAAGTGTATTGTAACGTATGGTATAAAATCAGGTCGCTTTACGAGTCGTGCAGTGTTGTTTCGTGTTGTGATGTGTGGCGCCATATTGTGTTTTATCTTATTTGTTTCTGTTGTGTCGAATTGCGTTATGTGTCTATCAAATTGTATTGCTGCATTAGTATGGCGCAACATCGGATTGTATCACGTTGCGTCGACTGTAGTGCGTCGGTCAAATCTATTTTTGTCGTATCGCGCTACGTTTCGTCGTACTGTATCGTACCGCGTGAAATTGTATTGTGTTGTATGTATTGAAAATTATTGAATTGAGTTGTATGTACTCTGTATTGCATTGCGTGGCATGTTATTGTGATATTGTTTCATATATTTACTGTATAATCAAAGCCTACTTAGGCTCTTTTAAGTCGAAGCCCAAGACATATTTTATTCCAAATCTGATCCCCCCCCCCCTCATGTTTAATCTCAATCTATCTCTGCCTAAAACAGCCCAAATCCCACCACCTGCAAAAGATGAATAAACTTTGTGTTGTGTGTGTGTGTTGTGTGGTTGTGGTGTGTGTGTGGTGTGTGTGTTGTGTACATTTGAATATGTTAGCTCTGTATACTTGTCATTGGTGTAATAATGGGTGTGTTGAATGCAAGCGCTTTGACTTCTTTTCGAAAGATATCAACATCAACAATGTCCTTTGTGCCTTATTGGCACTAGGGCATCCAAACAAAAGTTCTCTCCACTCCTTCTGTCCAGGCCACATCTGAATGGTTCCCCCCAGTCTGTTGGAAGGTCTTACCAGCTCTGCTTCAACATCTGACGCCAAGTTTCTTAGGGTCGTCCTCGTTTGGAGTTTTTCCACGTCCTTCAGGTGTCCAGTGGAAGGCTGTTCGGGGCGATGTTTCCCTGATATCCCGCCTGGCAGAATTCCTAATCCATCCCCATCGCTATGCATTGATGATGTTTCCTATTTCTTGGTTGCAACGGGCAAAAAGTTCATGTTGGCAGATGGACCAGGCCTAGAAGATGCGCCAATATTCTTCTGAATTTCTTCGTGTGGAATGTGGATGTTTGTTCGAGGACTCTCTCAGATCCATCCTCCAGCACTCCGAGCCGTACAAAAGGGTGGAAAGTACAACAGCCTGGTATACTCTTAGTATTGTTTTGGTGCGTACTGGGACAATTATCCATCACATTGTTCAGAATTCTATAATCATTCTTCTTTGCTTTGCTAAAACCGGTTATTGATGTCGCTGCATCTCCTCCGTCATGCCTAACAGTTCTCCCAGTACGAGAACTCATCAGTTGTTGGTAAATCTTCTCCATTCACTGTGACCGAGAGGGTTCTGAAACGTTCAGTGTCATCACCCTGTTCCTTCTCTGACGGATTTTCAGGCCTGCTTGCTGTGCGAAAGTGCAGAGACAGGAATTTTCTTCTCTTGAATTGTGATGGTGGGTATGTGATAAGCAGTTGCCAGATCGTCGTCAAAATCTAGTCTTCAAGCGTTGAGAAGGGGGTCCATCTGATGCCCCGTGACTGGTCCAGCTGTTGTATGTTCTCATCACCAATCAATTGTCAGGTTGAAGAGTATTCTGAAATGGGCAGCCTTTTCTGACGCCGGTTTGTACACTGAAACTGGTTTTGCTGTTTCCTACTACTGCACGTGAATTGTTGTAGAAGCTCTTAATGACTGGATAATCTCCTGTGGAATTCCATATGCTACGGAGTATCGCCATCACTTTCTCGATGAATGCTGTCAAAGGTTTATTCAAAATCTACGAAGTTTATAACAGCTGTCTCTGCCATTCCGTGCAATGTTTCGATGGATGTTGCGCAGGGTGAAGATCTGTCTATCATATTTCTTCCATGGTCTAAAACCTGCCAGTTCCTTTCAAGAGTTGCGGTCCACTGCCTCTGAGATTCTGTCCGATGATATCTTTGCCAGAATCTTGCTGGTAACAATAGCAGAGTTAATCCTCTCAGTTGTTACAATTGTTCAGGGCCTCCTTTCTTGGATCTTCACGATTGACCTCCTCTGTCCAATCTGCTGGTAGCTGTTACTCCTCCCCCATATACTCAAAAGTGCTGTAAACTTAGATGCCAATTCTGGATCTCCATGAAAAGTTTCTGCGTTGAGGTTGTCCTGGCCATGGGCTTTATCCATTCTGAGATAGCGATTGCTGCTATTATCTCTTCCTTTCTTTGGATGTGTTCTGTTCACATTGAGAGCGCATCATGATTTTGTACTCTGCACTCTTCATTTGGTGGTGGTCTGTGAGAACTTTCGCTGACAATTTAATGTTCTGCCATCTTGCATCTTTTTTCTGCATCTGTGGTAAGAATTTATGGCCCTGTTTATCTAGGATTGGTGTTTCGGTATTCCCCCGGTACTGGCCACTGACAGTCATTGTAATTTATACACCTGTCCCGTGCTCTCCCTTTGCGGCGCCTTCCTCTGCTTTTGCAATACATCCATGTAGGTAGCGCTTTTCTGTCTTGTCATTCCCACTTGCACAGTTGGTTTGCTTCTCTTGTACTGTTGTTTGTACCTCTCTCTCTATCCTCTCTGACTTGTCTTAAAGAACTTTCTCTTCAGTTCTCTCCGTTCTCGATGGCTTTTTGCCAGGTGGTCTCTGTAATCCACCTTTTTTTCTCTTCCTCTGTCTCTGTCCTAAGCACGTATCGCTGGCTTGTGTGTAGCTGTCTGACCAAGTTCCACATGGTTTTTATAATAGTCCGTGTCAGGAGGAGTGTAGTTTTCAGTACCAACCAGTGCCTTTAACTTGTTTGACTGAGGTTGAAATAACTCTTTTACTTTGTGTTGCGCAGCTTTTCCCCATCAAAATGTTGTTGTATTGGTTCCCAGATCCATTTTTTCTCATTCACTTTTAGGTTGCTAGTGACAAGAGTGGTGATCACTGCCAACATTGGCTCCTCCTGCCTAAATCTACATCTAGGAGACGATCACCTCCTTGTCCCAGTTGATCATCAGTGGTCGATCTGGGTTTTTGTCTCTTCCATTTGGGAACACCAGTAAGCTTTTGGATCTCAGGTTGTTCAAATAATGTCCTCCAATGGCAGTTTTATTCATGCAGAAATTCCACCAATCTTTTCTCTCCGTAGTCATTTAAGTATGGCCACATCCTTCTTTTCCCATGGCATCTTTCTATGATTTGTGTGTTCTTATCCGACTATTTCATTAGGTCCCCATCCACTATCCTCATGTCATGGTTTAGGTGTGTTTTCCTTACAGCCTGTAATTGTTCATAAAATAAATCTTTGCTTCTTCACCACTGTCGTTGGTTGTGCATAGCACTGTATGATTGTGGTATATAGCATTACTTACCTTTCATTCTAACGCCCTCATCATTCCTGCAGTTGATAGTTTCCACTCCATCAGGGCATTCCACCATGCTTTCTTCATGATAAATTAGCTACTACCTCATATTGTTGGCTGTCATCTCTACCACACTGTTCAAGCACTGTCTCGCCTTGCTTGGCTCTGAATTTGCCTGATCCTGTCCATCGGCTTTCCACTGATTCCGAGAAATGCAAATTGAAGCGTCTCAACTCTCTGTAACAATGCGCTATTATCCTTCAAACATGTTCTCACATTCCAGACTCCTATTTGTGGTCTTAATTTTGGGCGCTTAAGATTCCATCATCCAGTCAGGCTTCCATACGGCTTCTTATCACCACTGCCGATTCATACGAAGCATCTTCCGATGAATCTGAAGCCCGTCACACCCAGTATGTATATTTTCTTTGTTGCTGTTCCGTAACAAATCGTATTTTACAGAAAAGGTTTTTGTTATCCCAGTTTCTTACCACCATACAGTGGGAAGGGTTCCACCTTAGTCCCTATTACTGACATGCCTGGTTTGGAGGTCATATATCCTA
>CM054135.1:8972362-8992362 GCA_028751875.1 Rapana venosa
AGATAGATAGATAGACAGATAAATAGATAAATAGATAGATAGATAGATAGATAGATAGATAGATAGATAACAGATAAGAAGATAAATAGAAAGGTAGATAGGTAGATAGTAGAGAGAGAGATAGAAAGATAGATAGATAAGAATGGATAGATAGATAGATTAGACAGACAGATAGATAGATAGGCAGATAGATAGATAGATAGATAGATAGATAGGAAGATAGATAGGTAGATAGGTAGATAGATTAGACAGACAGATAGATAGATAGATAGATAGATAGATAGATAGATAGATAGATAGATAGATAGACAGAAAGACAGACTGACAGACAGACAGACGACAGACAGACAGATACTTTACTGCTGTCTTCTGAGTATCATTCGTCTCTGACTGAGAGAGAGAGAGAGGGAGATAGAGAGAGGGAGAGAGAGAAAGAGAAAGGGGGGGGGAGAGAGGGGGAGAGAGGAGAGAGAGTAGAGAGAGAGGGGAAGAGAGGGGGAAAGAGAGCGGGAGATGGAGGGAGAGAGAGAGAGGGAGAAGAGAGAGAGGGAGAGAGGGAGAGAGAGGGCCAGAGAGGGGAAAGAGGGGAGAGGGAGGGAGAGAGAAGAAAGAGGGAGAAGAGAGAAAGAGGGAGAGAGAGGGGGGAGAGAGAGAGGGAGGTAGAGGAGGAGAGAGAGGAGAGAGAGAGAATGGAGAGAGAGAGGGGACAGAGGGAACTCGAACTCGAACTCGAACTCGAACTTTTTTGAGAGTAAATGGATAAGCTCAGGGCTTTTTTACACCATGCTCTCAAAAAAAAACAAAAACAAAAAAAAAAACCCAAAAAAACCCAAACAAACAAACAAAAAACACACACCACCAAAGCCACCAACAACAACAATCAAAAACTCCCCAAAAACAAAACAAAAACCCAAACAAACAAAAACCCAACAACAACCCCCCCCCCCCCCCCCCCCACCAAACAAACCCGCAAACAATCATTATCAACAGTTTTAAAGACACCAAAATGAAAATTCAAAATTGATTATTATATTCAAACACTATAAATGAGAACTAGATACAATGACGATGAATGTCATACAAGGGAGACAATGGAGAAGGAAAGAAAAGCAAACAAACAAACAAACACAGACAAACAAGTATATATAAAGAATATTAAAAAAAACAACAACAAAAAACAAACCCACCACACACACACAACCACCGACTCAGAAACCACATTACAGAGAGAGACAGAAAGAGACAAAGAGACAGACAGGCAGACGGACATACAGACAGCGGCCAAAACAGCAAAGGATATAGAGAGTGAGGGGAGGGGGGGGGGAGTGGCTTACAGAGTTATGGACAGTGTGAGGACAGAAAATAGATCAACAGGGAAAGGACAAAAAACAAAACAAAACAACAACAGCAAAGAGACGTGAAGAATGAATTGTGTGCTAATGACTACTACAGATAATTAAACATGAATTGTGTGCTAATGACTACTAGAGATAAGGATTTCGAACACAAAAATGAAATTCCAATCATAACATTTCAAAAAGATGTCTGTGATATCCTTTCTTAAATGAAGACAAACTAGGCTTCTGTTTAAGATAATCAGGGATATTGTTCCATAGCTTACTACCTGAATAACCAAGGATGACATGAATAAGTCTATCCTGGGGCGGGGAATGAATAGAATACTTTTACTCAAATAACCTGATAACAAATTTATCATACAGATAGGATGGCGTAAGATTATTCATAATCTTGTACATGAATACGACTTTATTGAAATGGCATTTCTGATTTAATGGTAAAATATTGAGTTTTTTGTAATCTTCATTTTGCAAAGATGATTTAAGGAGTATTAATTTCATGGAGCATCTGTAAATACTCTCAAGTCGTTTTAAGCAGTTTTTACTCGCCAGGTCCCAACATGTTGAAGCATAATAATATTGGTTGTATGTATCCATAAAAGAACAACTTTCGAGTGTGCTCATCAAGGAAATGCTTTATTCTATTGAGCTGAAATATCTTTTTGGGATAATTTCTTTGACAATATTGAAATATGGCTCGACCAGGAAAGATTATTGTCTACATTAAGGCCAAGTAATTTATGATTATTAACCTCTTCTACTATCTGATCATGAATTTTCAGATTTCTTGACATAGACTTCATATTTTGTCTTTTTTGTCTCGTTGTGACTATCATGAACTTAGACTTTTTAGGATGAAGAGCCATGTGGTTCAGATCAGCCCAAGAAGTTAGTTTATCTATATCTTTCTGTAGAATATTACATATAACATTTGCTTTTTTATCCTTAGTATGAATAGTCGTATCATCTGCAAATAGTTCACAAGAAGATGAAATATTCAATGGAAGATCATTAATATAGATAGAAAACAAAATTGGCCCAAGAACTGATCCCTGGGGGACACCATATGTTATTGGCATGAAGGAGGATATTGCACAGTCTTGAAGAACTGCCTGCCGTCTATTTTTAAGAAATGAGGATATAAGTCTAACTAAATCTGAACATAAGCCATACAAAACAAGTTTCTTTATTAGAAGATCATGGTCAATGGTGTCAAAAGCCTTAGCAAAATCAACAAATACTACCCCAGACAAAAGATCATTGTTAATATTTTCATGCCATTGTTCTATTAGGTTAGTAAGCAGAGTGTGACAAGAATGGTTTTTCATAAATCCGCTTTGCCTAGGATGAAACAGATTGTGATTTGTAAAATACAGCTGAAGGTTATTCTTAAGAGGCTTTTCAAGAGGCTTAGACAATGAAGACAGGATTGATATTGGTCTATAGTTTGAGGGATCTTTTGGGTCACCAGATTTGAAAAGGGGCAAAACATTGGCATCTCTAAAAGCTTGAGGAAAATGACATTTTTCAATTGAAAGATTATAAATGTATGTGATATGCTCAGATATTATGGGTGCTGAAACCTTCAATATTTTACTGTCTAGATTGTCCAAGCCTCTTGCATTTGAGTGTTTTAGGGAACACAATTCTTTGTATACTTCATGAACAGTGATAAAATTAAACTTGAATTTAGATTGTACATTTCTGGATCCACAAAAGTGTTTAAGTGCAGACAGATCATTAAATTTTGTATTGTTAGCTAGAATTACCTTTTTGCCTACTGTAGCAAAATGCTTGTTTATATCTTCAGCAGACAGACAGTTAACAGAAAGAGGAGTAGATGTAGATGTTTTATGAGCTAGCTGATTGATAGCTTTCCATACAGATTTTGTGTCTTTTTTTGATGAGATCAGATCACTAAATATTTCTTACGAGCAGTTCTTTTCATAGCTGTTATTTTATTTCTTTGCTTTTTAAAGTCTGCATCTTTTCCTGTTGTTCTTAACATTTTGTCACGTACTGCAATGGCAGCATTAATTTCGGCAGTAAGCCATGGTGGTTTATCTTTAATATTTAACTCGTTTAATTCTAAGTGGTGCGTGTTTGTCAAATATAGGAAGAAAAGTTTGATACCAGGCAGTAAGTGCTTCATCTGGATCAGTATACTGATAAACATTTAAAAAGTTAGCGTTACATAGATCAGAAAGAAATCCTTCAGCATCAAACAACTTATAGTTTCGCAGAGAAACATTCTTGTGATTGCATCTAGGTATCCTTGTACCTTTTTTAGACCACGTTAGACATATTGGATAATGATCACTTAGGCCAAATGTTGGAACAGATGTTTCTATTATATGATCCATATTGGAGACATAGACATGGTCAATTAATGTTTCAGAGTGAAGTGTTTTTCGTGTTGGGGTTTGAATCAGCTGTGACAAATGATATAATTCAAACACACTCCTCCACTTATCATGAGGTTTAAATAAATCAATGTTGAAATCTCCTAACAAAATTATCTCTGTTGAATGGTTTGATACATCGTCCATCATGGCTTCAAAGCGATCAAACCAACTGGTACGTTCATCCGGATTTCTATATATAAAGCCTATTAAAAATGGTTTTATTCCTTTCAAGTAAATTTCAAGCCAGATACTTTCAATGCCATGTTTCTCAAATTTATCAATTTCCTTGAAATTAACTGATTTATGTACATATGCTATTAATCCAGTTTCTAATTTGCTTTTGGCATCTCTTCTGATGGTAGTATAAATAGGGTTTGATACGATATTATAATAATAATAATAATAATAATAAATGGAACTTATATAGCGCTATATCTTGCAAAGACAAATCAAAGCGCATGCATTCAACCCAATCCTACACAGTCATGCAATCAATGATAAATAATCAAAAGTTTAAACAAACAGATATTTACAAACATGGTGCAATGCAGACAAAATCTATGAAAGAAAGTTTCGATAGTCACATGTTTTTTCAAAAGCACACATACACTCGCACAGGCAGTATACTTTAGCAGGGTGATAGAACATGGGTTAGATATGAAACAGGAGGTGGGGAAGTCTTAGGTTTGAAATAAATATGTCTTGAGGCTGGATTTAAAAGTGTCATAACTAGGTTTCTGGCGAAGAGAGAGAGGAAGGTGTTCAGATGGATGGACCAGAAATAGAGAATGAGCGGCGGCCAACAGTGGATTGGTTGAATCAGGTATTCGCAGGCACAAGGCATCTGCAGCAGAGGGAGGGAACGTGAAGGAGTGTACAGGTTAAGACATTCACATAGGTAGGAGGGTGCAGTTTTGTGGAGACATTTGTAACAGAGGGTACTGATCTTATAATCTACTCTCTGTGGCACAGGCAGCCAGTGGAGAGATCGCAAGAGAGGGTTAATGTGCTCAGATTTTTTCTTTCTGAGAACTAGTCGAGCTGCGGATTTTGTATGCGTTGAAGGGAGTGGATAGATGTTTGCTGGCAGACCAGCTAAAAGAGAATTGCAATAGTCCAGACGTGAGAGAATGAGAGAAGTGACAAGTTTGGCTGTTGCATCAGTGGACAGGTACTTTCCGAATTGCACTAATACGCCGTAATTGATAGTAGCACGACTGACAGGTCTGGCGATGAATTTTTTCATAGAGAGTGTGTTGTCGATAACGACACCTAGATACTTCACGGAAGTGGATAAAGGACTGATGTATTGCCGAGTTCTATTGAAGTTGTTGTAATGGAAGAGAGTTTGTGTTTGGTCCCTACAAGCATGGCTTCGGTTTTTCTGCGTTAACTGTAACTTGTTTTGTATCAATCCAGTTTTGGATATCTTGAAAGCAGTAGGCCATTTTTGTCAAGAGAGAAGGCAGATTTTCAGGTGTAACACTACTTTGAATCTGAGAGTCATCTGCATAAAAGTGATGGTTGATATGATGACGGTTTATTATATGTGATAGTGGAGCAGTATAGAGAGTGAAAAGAACAGGGCCGAGAAACTGATCCCTGCGGGACACCACATTCCAGTTTGGCGGGTATTGACTGTATCTTGTTTACTGCGACTGTCTGGAATCGGTCAGTGAGGTATGAACTGAACCAGGAGAGGGCTGTGCCAGTAACACCGAATGTTTTTTTAAGACGGGAGAGAAGAATTGAATGGTCAATAGTGTCGAAGGCTGCAGATAATCGAGAGAGAGTGAGAAGGGAGATTTTCCCCGAGTCAGAAGCAAGTAGAAGTGTATTTAGGTATGGGCTAGGGTAGTTTCAGTGCTATGATTGACGCGATAGGCAGACTGAAAAGGGGAAGGAGACTATTTGAGTGAAGATGGTTGTTGAGTTGTTTCAGAACAACTTTTTCAAGGACTTTAGAGATGAACGGTAGGTTGGATACAGGTCTATAATTCTTCAAAGTGTTAGTATCGAGGTCGTGCTTTTTTAGTAGAGGTGTAACTATTGCAGTTTTGAGAGCAGTTGGAACAATTCCTGAAAGAAGTGATGAGTTAACCATTTTTGTGATGGTGGGTATAAGCTGTGGAAGGCACTGAGTAAAAAGAGAAGCAGGTATAGGATCAAGATCACAAGATTTTATTGTCATTTCTTTCAGAATCGTCTTGATTTCTTTCTCGCTTGTTGGGTGAAAGAAAAGGAGAGGAGTACCAGAGAATTGGGGATCAGGAGGCATAGGGTAGAAAGAAGTCTGATCCAATCTGGAGCGAATGTTGCGGATTTTATCGGAGAAGAAAGAAGAGAACATAGCAGGAAGTTCAGAGGTGTTGTGAACAGTAGGCATTGGGCTTGCCTTTGCAGATCCCAGGAGGGTTGATGTGAGGGAAAAAAGAGATTTCATGGACGTGGCATCAAGAACTTGAGCAGAGTAAATAGTTTGTCTTTGCTGAATGAATCAGGGTTTTGACTTTGTTTATTTGTTTTCGCAAGAGCTGTTTGTTTATTTCAGTTTTTGTTTTTCGCCACTGCCGCTCCAGTTGTCGGCGTTTGCGCTTAGCGACCAGGATATCGTGAGTGTACCATGGGGCGCAGGGCCTATCAGGAAGGACACGGTCAGTGGGAGGTGCATGCTCGTCAAGCAGTTGGCTAAGGACAGTGTTGTAGTATTCAGAAGGGTCAGCGTGATCAGGGATTTGTGATAGGCGTTCAGTTGCTTGAGAAGAGAAGGATTGAATGTCAATGGCCTTGAGATTGCGACGGGTGACATGCTTTTTCTTTTTGATAGGCCTTGCGATATTGAGAAAGAAAAGAATGGCAGAATGATCAGAAACCAGTTCATTAGTGACAGATACAGATGTGACGAGATCTTGACGAGATATTATCTGAAACTACATCTGATAAGCGCGATTCAGCAAAACAAAAAGCATGAAAACAGTCATTTGAATTTGACAGAATAGGACCTATGTCGGATACTTTGTTTAATAAGTGACAGATGTTCAGATAACCCACTTTGAATCCCATTTTTGTTAACCATTTTTGATTTATGAAATTATTTGCCATGTTGCCAGGTTCTCTTAGATTAAATCAAATAATTGAAAACAACTGATGAATGATAAACAGGGAATAAATCAAGCAATTCAAAACAATTGATAACTGACAAACACAGTCCACCTCAGTGTGAACAATAACACAAAGAAAATAGATGTTCGACTTTTGGTATTTCACCAAAAGCAATTTAGGAAATACTATATTCTTTACACAGACATGCACACCAAACAGCAATCAGCTCACTCAGACACTTACATTAAGGACAAAGCTGAAATTGACAAATGCAACTGCAAAACACAAATGGATGCAATATGCAAATTTAAATTGAGAGAAAAAGTATGAAAATAGTACCAATCAAGTACTAATCAAATTTGAGCACAGATTTAGGAAGGAAGGTTTTCACAAACCACAACCTTCACTGCAATCACAAATAACTGTCACTTCCTGGAACATATAACAGCTGTCCCCAATCTGGGAAAGTCATATTGCTGACATAGTTTATTTAAAAAATGGTTACAAGTTGAGGAAAATAAAATCTTAGTATGCAAACAATTCACTGACATAAGATAGGCAACAAACATAATTCACCACAATATTACTATAACCCTTAAATTTTGCACTTCACCAGTACATGGCTACTCGCTGGTCAGGTTGAGACCCCATTTGTGGAGCCATGTTCATCATCGGTGGCATCCAATGGCCAGTAGTACTGGACGGAAGCCAGTTCCTTGAGTCAGAGCCACAGCCCTGAGGTAGAGGAAACCCTGAACCAGCATAGCTTGAAGGGAAGCTGGTTTGCCTCTGGTGAAGGTTAAACCCTTGAAAAGCATAAGGGGGATAGGGGTAGGAAGCTGGGACTCTGGAATGAAACCCCTCTGGGACCATACTACCAGAGAAAGGAAACTGAGGAGGGGGTTGCTGTGTGGGAATGGGAAATGGGAGTCTAGAGTGTCCACTAGACTGGGATTGTCTAATTTCTTCAAGGGATGGCGCATCCCTTGAGACATCTTCAAGAGCCTCTGTGGGTCTTGGTTCATACACGCTGTTTTGATGTGGATGATTTCTTTCGCCCTGGACCCTATTGTTGCGTGTGGGTAATGGGGGAAAGTCAGATGATGACACCACATGAGGTGCATGCAGTTTCCTGGAACCACCGAAAACTCTTGGTTCTGCTCTAAAGACGGGTTGGATGGTACAAGGATGGGTTCTTTCTCGATCTTTTATGTTAATCTTTAAGTCAGGACGACTGTGGTGGATGTATGGCTGATTTATGGATGGGTTAGCAGAATCAGATTGGTCAACAGAGTAAAACTGTACAGTCTGTGGAAGGAATCTTTTGAAATTAACAGCCAAGCGGGCTGTTCCCCTAAAGCTAGGGTGCACCGCGTCCTTGTACAAGGCCTGTCGTGGAGCACCATTGTCTGTGACAAACACGTTGTGATTGTCAATTAAGTCTACCTGCATTTGAGTGCAGGCAGTCTTCAGATTTCTATTGGAAGGGGCTATTGAGTTATTCAGCTGGTGCCTTCCAGAGCAGGAAGGATGGAGCTGACAGCAATAGAGGCTGATGGAAAGCGAGTGTGAGCGAGCGAGCGAGCAAGCGAGCGAGAGAGAGCGAGAGCGAGAGACTATTGCTATTACTACTTCTTTTACGACGACAAGACGTCAGCATCACTATCATCACCATTAGCAGCTGCAGCAATAACAACAGCAACACCATTAACTTTTTTGACAGCAGCGACAACGACCACGATGGCGACAGCGACGTCGGCGATGACATGATGATGATGGTGGTGGTGGTGGTGATGATAATGGTGATGATGATGATGATGATGGTGGTGGTGGTGATGATGATGAGGAGGAGGAGGAGGAGGAGGAGGAGGAGGAGGAGGAGGAGGATTACGACGACGACAACGATGCTGCTGCTGCTGCTGATGATGACGACGACGATGAAAATGATGATGATGATGATGATGATGATGACGACGACGATGATGACAACGACGACGATGATAATTTCAACCCTTTTTCAGAATTTTCCGACATTAACGTATTTCCGCAACCAACCACCTGAAAAAACGTCTTCCTCTTACTATTATAGCATATTTTAGAAGAAAAAAAAGCCCCCCCCAAAAACCACCACCAACAACAACAACAACAACAACAACAAACCAACCAACCAAACCAACCAACAACACACATACCCCCCCCCCCCACCCCCCAAAAAAAAACAACACCCGAAAAAAAAACAAAACCAAAACAACCAACCATTCTTGAGCGCAACCCCAACATCATAGACACTACTCGACTCTTCACGTAACTGTATATCATGGCCCCTCCTCCGCCTCCCCCCCCCCTCACCCCCCATCCTAAAAAAACCAAAGTGTATTTATATACGTACATATATGTATGTGACAGTGTGTAGGCAGGTAGACAGGTAGGTAGGCAGGTAGGTAGGCAGGTAGGAAGGTAGGCAGGTAGGTGGGCAGGCAGGTAAGTAGGTAGGCAGATAGACAGGTAGGCAGGTAGGTAGGCAGGTAGACAGGTAGGCAGGCAGGTAGACAGGTAGGTAGGCAGGTAGACAGGTAGGTAGACAGGTAGGTAGGTAGGTAGGCAGGCAGGTAGGCAGGTAGGTAGGCAGGTAGACAGGTAGGTAGACAGGTAGGTAGGTAGGTAGGCAGGCAGGTAGGCAGGTAGGCAGGTAGACAGGTAGGTAGGCAGGTAGACAGGTAGGTAGACAGGTAGGTAGGTAGGTAGGCAGGCAGGTAGGCAGGTAGGTAGGCAGGTAGACAGGTAGGTAGGCAGGTAGACAGGTAGGTAGGAAGGTAGACAGGTAGGTAGGTAGGTAGGTAGACAGGTAGACAGGTAGGTAGGAAGGTAGACAGGTAGGTAGGTAGACAGGTAGACAGGTAGGTAGGTAGGTAGACAGGTAGGTAGGTAGGTAGACAGGTAGACAGGTAGGTAGGTAGGTAGACAGGTAGGTAGGCAGGTAGACAGGTAGGTAGACAGGTAGGTAGGTAGACAGGTAGGTAGGTAGGCAGGCAGGTAGGCAGGCAGGTAGGCAGGTAGGTAGGCAGGTAGGTAGGTAGGCAGGCAGGTAGGCAGGCAGGTAGGCAGGTAGGTAGGCAGGTAGGCAGGTAGGTAGGCAGGTAGACAGGTAGACAGGTAGGTAGACAGGTAGACAGGTAGGTAGGTAGGAAGGTAGACAGGTAGGTAGGTAGGTAGGTAGACAGGTAGACAGGTAGGTAGGAAGGTAGACAGGTAGACAGGTAGGTAGGTAGGTAGACAGGTAGGTAGGTAGACAGGTAGACAGGTAGGTAGGTAGGTAGACAGGTAGGTAGGTAGGTAGACAGGTAGACAGGTAGGTAGGTAGGTAGACAGGTAGGTAGGCAGGTAGACAGGTAGGTAGACAGGTAGGTAGGTAGGTAGACAGGTAGACAGGTAGGTAGGTAGGTAGACAGGTAGGTAGGCAGGTAGACAGTAGCGGCGTGCGGTAAAGCCCTTGCTGATGTATCTGATGTCAGTGTGGAGGAGGGGTGGGGTGGGGTGGGGGGATGGGGGGAGGGATGGAGGAGGGGGGAGAGGGAGGGGGGGTTAGAGGGAGGGGTGTGGGGGGTTAAGGCGGCAGTAGCTGTGTACATCATGTGTCATGATCAGCGAGGTGTCACGGCGCTAGGCTATTCGGGGCAGGCAGGCAGCCTCAGAGGAACGACTTTATTTATTATTGGCTGTGTACGGTATAGTAAGACCACTACACAGCCCCCGACACTAGCGTTCTGTTTTTATGGGTTTTGGTTTTTGTTGTGTGGTTGGATGTTGTTGTTTTTAGTCAACACTATTACTACTACTACTACTACTACTACTACTACTACTACTACTACTACTACTACTACTACTACTACTACTACTACTACTACTAGTAGTAGTAGTAGTAGTAGTAGTAGTAGTAGTAGTAGTAGTAGTAATAATAATAATAATAATCATAATAATAATAAATGTGTGGAATTTATATAGCGCTGAATCTCGTAAAGCAACAAATCAAAGCGCTTGACAAAACAGAACAGAACAACACCATGCCAGGTTGAATCATCATACACCTCACTCTGTAAGACAGAAAAACAAAAAAGGAAAAGAGGTTTGTAATTTCACATGTATTTGAATATTTCATTCAATATGTAGGATCTATCTATCTATCTATCTATCTATCTATCTATCTATCTATCTATCTATCTATCTATCTATCTATCTATCTATCTATCTATCTATCTATCTATCTATCTATCTATCTATCTATCTATCTATCTATCTATCTATCTATCTATCTATCTATCTGTTTGTCTGTCTGTAATATATATATATATATATATATATATATATATATATATATATAAATATATATATATATATATATATATATATATATATATACAACCCTTAGTAAAGTCTTAACCGTGCCCCTCTTTCCCCTACTTGCTTATTTATTCCTATGTTCCCACATTCAAAATCGAAATACGAGATACTTCACAACAAAAGGAATTGCTTTACACCTGACCCTTATTTCAGCTACGAGAGATTTTATGCAGGTGGGGGTCAGGTTTTTGATTTTGATATATGTTTGTGTATGATAATTTTGTAAAGCTATCTTGGATAACAATGTGAAATGTATTTTTCTTGTGTCTTGTGAGATAATTATAGGTATCAATGTGCCTGTCAGTATTGTAATTGCCCTTCATGGGATGATTAAAGTGTTTTTGACTTGACTTTGATATTTTGGATTGGAATTTGGATTTTAGTGGTGGTATAGTGGTTGTGAATCTCTGTCTCTGTCTGTTTCTGTCTGTCTGTCTCTCTCTGTTTGGGGTTGGGGGGGAGGTGGTGATGGTGGTGGTGGTTGTCGATTCTGAGTAAGTTTTTCTATATTTATCTCTTTCTTCTTCTCTTTTGTCTGGTTCTGTATGGCGAGTCCAAAAAAAGAAGAAGCAAATATTAAGTCACATGTGGAAACAGCGTCATGTCCTGCTGGATACACACATCACTCCAGTCAGTCACAAGACACACACAGACAGAAGAAGCTGAGGTCTCTGACAGCCTCGCTCCCCTACCACCAACATAGGTTCTGGGACACCTTGACCTTGTACTTTTTTACTATCAAAATCCTCTTCCGGCTGACCTCCAAGGTGGCTGAAGGATGTACTCGCTCACCCAGAGGCATCTCCAGAGACCGTACACTGCCATGCCCACACGTGGGAAACAAGAATGAATTTTGAATGTACAGATTAACTCTGCCATTGCCGGTCCCAAGCCCGGATGAGAAAGGAGGAGGGTTGGGCGTGGGGCTAGCAACCCCACCCCGTGAAAACAAAGCTTGCTACAGAAACGCCAACAACGGACCAAGAGACTACTGCCCTGGGAGAGGAAGGGTCCTCGCCAAGAGGATGTATGACGCCGTGTGGTGAAAGCCGTGAGTCCAGCCAGCATCATCACAAGGCAGGCACTATCATGGAACCCCCAGGGAAAACGAAAAAGAGGAAGGCCAAGAAACACCTGGCGACGTGACCTTGAGACAGAAACCAGGAAGATGGAATATACCTGGAGACAGCTGGAGAGAATGGCCCAGGACAGAGGACTCTGGCGGACTGTTGTCGGCGGCCTATGCTCCAGGGGGAGTGATGGGCCTAAGTGAAGTGAGGTGTACAGATTAGATTTATATAGCTGAAACATGTGTCTGGCCGTGTGCTTTTGCTGAATAGCAACCATGTAATGACAGAAAAAGATGGAATTGTGCATGCATTGTTTTTACTCTCCAAGGCCATGCTGTCACACACTGGGTAGTTACGCTGACACTGGCACATTGTGATCTTCGTCATGGATGAAACGAGTGCAATGGTATAGATTGACAGAATTGATAGAGGCCTACAAATATTGTTTTTCCCATGTTTGACATGATGCATTTATTTTAACTTATGTAGCATGAAAAACGTGTGTGTGTGTGTGTGTTGTGTGTGTGTGTTGTGTGTGTGTGTGTGTGGGGTGTGTGTGTGTGTGTGTGTATTTGTGTGTGTGTGTGTTTTTTTTTGGTTGGCTAAGTACTTGAAAAGCAGTTGGTATCACTTGTTTATGAAAAAGAATTGTATTTGTACTTTATTTAAATTTCTTTCTTTCTTTTTTTTTAAAGAAACATTTTGTCTGTAATTCTTTGTAAATTCAAAACGAAAATGAAAAAAGTTTTTAAAAAAGAAATAATGACAGAGAGTTCCTAGATCAGGTCGTGTGCACAATGGCTAGAGAACAGGGAGATCAGCAGATGGCCGTGGGTTTTTTTTGTTTTTTTTCAATCTCCCTACCTCAGCTTCTGTGAGGATCAAGTCCTGCTGTTCTTATGGGTCAGAAGTCCACAGGCAGCTTATTAATGTTAGGCTGCTGCAAGGCCACAAGCCAGAGGGGCTCTGCTGTGTTACTCCAGTGGTTCTCAGCGGTGCTTGTTCTGAGCTCATATTGGCAGGACACCACAAACTAAGCCTTCTGCTTACGACAGTAACAGCTTTGACGCAGATCCAGACTGAGTGAGACACACAGTAAGGTTGGCGACCACCACAAAATCCCTCCTCGGACCTCCCAGGAACGTCCAACTAACTCCCAAGGCTTGAGGCTAACTCACCACAGCCACAGAAGTGTATTGAGGAAAATCAAACTGAGGTCACCATGAGACCACAGCAACCAGGGCCACCGAATCAGAGTTAGGGTTCTTCTTCTCCTTCTTCTTCTTCTTCTTGCATGATGAGGCTGAAGTGATGGTGATGTTTTGGAAGTGCATCAGCTTTGAGACCACATGACAGAGCTGTGTTCTACGTTTCCTATCATAATAACTATGTTTGTTTTCTTTCTCCAACTTCATACTGTTTGCAAAAAAAACAACCCACAGAAATCTGGTCACTGACTCATTTAGTGACTTCATATCAGACTGACAAGAAAAAGAAGAAGAAGAAGAAGATGATGATGATGATGACGATGATGATAACGATGATGGTAAAGAAGAAAAAGAAGAAGAATGCAAAGAAGAAGAAGAATGCAAAGAAGAAGAATGCAAAGCAGAAGAAAAATGCAAAGAAGAAGGAAAATGCAAAGAAGAAGAAGACTGCAAAGAAGACTGCAAAGAAGAAGAAGACGAAGAATGCGAAGAAGAAGAAGAGTTTAACTTTTTTTTAAAAAACTTCACAAAAGCTAGCTTGGCAACACTGATGTCACACACTCACGCCAAACAGACATCAGCGCCGATGTTAATCAATATCACCAAATACCTTCTTTTTTTTCTCTCTCTTTCTTTCTTCTTCTCTGTTTCTTTCTTTCGTTTTCCTTTCTCTTCGTAATCCTCGGCTTATTTCCCTAGAGCTTTGCAGCGAACTCGAAAGCAGGTGGTGTGAGGAAGTGTGTACAATAGGGAGGTCCGAAGTATTCCGATCATTGCCGGAAAATCCCGAAAGAGAAATACCGAACGGTATCGAGAGTTCACGAACTTAAGACTACTTTTTTATGTGGTATATTGGAAAATGAATACATTTTAAGGCGGTGTTTCCATCTTCCTTTGTATGCCGTTTTTCTTATCCACAAGAAAGAAAGGAAGGAAGAAAGAATGGCAACCCAGCCAGCAAATGAGAGAGAGAGAAAGACGGGGAGATAGAGAAATAGAGAGAAAGAGAGAGAGAAGGAGAGATAGAGAGAGAGAAAGAGAGAGAAAAAGAGAGAGAGAGAGAGAGAGAGAGAGAGAGGGAGAGAGAGAGGGAGAGAGAGAGAGAGGAGACAGAGAGATTTAACTGACTGAAAGACAAAAAGAAAGACAGTAAGTGACATCAATAAACACATAACCCTGAATGAAGAGACGAACGCGAAAAAAGGAATAAATGAATGAATATGAATGAATGCAAAGGAATGATTGTTTGAACAAACGAACAGGGAGCCTGTCAGTATAAACACACACACACACACACACACTACACACACACACACACACACTACTACAACACACCCAAACACACACACACACACACACACACACACACACACACACACACACACACACACACACACACACACACAACACACACACACACACACACTACTACTACAACACACCCAAACACACACACACACACACATACACACACACACACACACACACACACACACACACACACACACACACACACAACCACACAACTACTACAACACACCCAAACACACACACACACACACACACACACACTACTACAACACACACCAAACACACACACATAAACACATCATCTGAAATTCCGTGCAGAGAATGAAAGTAAATATAGGAAGGAATGACATGAAGGAGAAAGGCGACTGAATAATAACATAATGCATAGCACTTGGTCCGAACTGCCTAAGAGCAATATGAATAGACACTTACTGGTAATTGCACAAAGGCTGCCATAAAGATAGCACCGACTTTATAGACTAGCAAATGCCCGTTCGTGTATTGCGCGCCGAACACCATGCAGACACACAACACACAGACACACAAGACCATAAAACACACACGTTCTATGCATAATACCTTGTACTTGCATATAGCACCATGCCCAACCCCCCCCCCCCACACACCACAAACACGCACACACCACACACCCACACCACACAACGAACACACACACACACACACATCACACACACACGACAACACACAACACCACAAACCACACTACACCACCACAAACACACACACAACACACACACTCACACAACACCACGCATACACACACACACACACACACCACTACAACACACACACACACACACACACACAACACAGACACACACACACCACCACCACCACCAACAACAACAAGAACAATACACACACAACACCCCCTCCCCCCACACACAACACCCCCCTCCTCACACACACACACACACACACGTACAACCCCCCCCCCCCCCCCACACACACACACATACAACACACCCCCTCACGTCCCCCTCACACTTCCCCCCTCACCCCCTACACAAAATCCCCCTCACCCCACCCACCCCACACATCCTCTCCCCCCCCACTCCCACCCCCCACTCCCCCCCCACCCCCACACACATACACACTCACATCTCGTAAGCAAAGTGCTGAACACGATAAGTCTCTGGCATCTAAGCCAGCCGACGCAGTACAGTACAGTACAGCACAGTACATCACAGTACATCACAGTACAGCACAGTACAGTACAGGACAGCACAGTACAGCACAGCACAGCACAGCACAGTACAGCACAGTACAGTACAGCACAGTACAGTACAGCATAGTACAACACAGCACAGCACAGCACAGTGCAGTACAGCGCAGCACAGCACAGTACAGCACAGTACAGCACAGTACAGTACAGTACAGTACAGCATAGTACAACACAGCACAGCACAGCACAGTGCAGTACAGTGCAGCACAGCACAGTACAGCACAGTACAACACAGTACAGCACAGTACAGTACAGCACAGTACAGTACAGCACAGTACAGCACAGTACAGCACAGGACAGTACAGTACAGTACAGTACAGCACAGCACAGTACAGCACAGTACAGCGCAGTACAACACAGTCCAGTCCAGTCCAGTACAGCACAGTACAGTACAGTACAGCACAGCACAGTACAGTACAGCACAGCACAGCACAGTACAGTACAGTACAGCACAACACAGCACAGTACAGTACAGCACAGCACAGCACAGCACAGAACAGTACAGTACAGCACAGTACAGTACAGCACAGTACAGTACAGCACAGTACAGCACAACACAGCACAGTACAGCACAGTACAGCACAACACAGCACAGTACAGTACAGCACAGCACAGTACAGCACAGTACAGTACAGCAAAGTACAGTACAGCACAGTACAACACAGCACAGTACAGCGCAGTACAACACAGTACAGTACAGCACAGTACAGCACAGTACAGTACAGTACAGCACAGCACAGTACAGTACAGCACAGCACAGCACAGCACAGTACAGCACAGCACAGTACAGCACAGTACAGCACAGCACAGTACAGCACAGTACAGCACAGCACAGAACAGTACAGCACAACACAGCACAGTACAGTACAGTACAGCACAGTACAGCACAGTACAGTACAGCACAGTACAGTACAGCACAGTACAGTACAGCACAGTACAGCACAGCACAGTACAGTACAGTACAGTACAGCACAGTACAGAACAGTACAGTACAACACAGTACAGTACAGGAATATTATTGTTTTAAGCACGAGGCGGGCAGGCCGGCAGACTATTTTCAGGCCTCGCTACTTTTCCCCATACATTGTCTGGCGACACTTTGCTGCAACAACAACGACGACAACACAAACAGAAACAGAAAGAGAAAGAAAAAGAAAAGAAAAAAACCCACGATGGATGTAGTTAACCTAGTCTGTCCCATCACTCTGTAGTTGCACAATGGAAAAACTGAAAATCTGATCTCTCAAAAAACAACCAAAACACACACAAAAAGTTCACCTAGTCTGTATCAGCCTGTAGAGATGTCGGCACTTCTTGAGTCTCGGAATCTGGCGTCCTTAAAAGAAGGTAAGGATAGGGTAGGGTAGGGTAGGGTATTGAAGTGTAGTGTAGTGTAGTGTAGTGTAGTGTAGTGTAGTGTAGTGTAGTGTAGTGTAGTGTAGTGTAATGTAGTGTAGTGAAGTGTAGTGTAGTGTAGTGTAGTGTATTTTATTTCTTTATTTATTTATTCTTTTATATCGAGGATAATGGCATAAGATTTTGTGTGGTTTTTTTATATTATATACATCCAGTCCCCGTGTGTATGCCGTTTTGTAAATTCTGTCATCTGTTCCCACCGGCACACAATGGCCTACTTTTACGAAAAGAGGAACAGGATTTTAACGTGCGCGCAAGATGGTAAGGATAGGTAGTGTAGTGTAGTGTAGTGTAGTGTAGTGGAGTGGAGTGGAGTGGAGTGGAGTGGAGTGGAGTGGAGTGAAATGGAGTGGAGTGGAGTGTAATGTAGTGTAGTGTAGTGTAGTGTAGTGTAGTGGAGTGTAGTGTAGTGTAGTGGAGTGGAGTGGAGTGGAGTGAAATGGAGTGGGTGGAGTGGAGTGTGCTGGAGTGGAGTGGAGTGGAGTGGAGTGTAGCGTAGTGTAGTGTAGTGTAGCGTAGCGTAGTGGAGTGGAGTGGAGTGAAGTGGAGTGGAGTGGAGTGTAGCGTAGGGTAGTGTAGTGGAGTGGTGTGGAGTGGAGTGTAGGATAGTGTAGTGTAGGGTAGGGTAGGGTAGTGTAGTGTAGTGTAGTGTAGTGTAGTGTAGCGTAGCGGAGAGGAGTGGAGTGTAGCGTAGCGTAGTATAGAGTAGCGTAGCGGAGTGGAGTGGAGTGTAGCGTAGTGTAGTGTAGCGTAGCGTAGTGGAGTGGAGTGGAGTGAAGTGTAGTGGGGTGGAGTGGAGTGGAGTGTAGCGTAGGGTAGTGTAGTGTAGTGTAGTGTAGTGTAGTGTAGTGTAGTGTAGTGTAGGGTAGGGTAGTGTAGTGTAGTGTAGTGTAGCGTAGTGGAGTAGAGTGGAGTGGAGTGGAGTGTAATGTAGTGGAGTGGAGTGGAGTGTAATGTAGTGGAGTGGAGTGGAGTGTAATGTAGTGGAGTGGAGTGGAGTGTAATGTAGTGGAGTGGAGTGGAGTGTAATGTAGTGGAGTGGAGTGGAGTGGAGTGTACAGTATCTATCGGTATCTATTGAGAGAGCTGTGCGCTTCGTAGGTCCTTTTTCTTTTCTTTTTTGTTTGTTTTTGTTGGTCAGCCAGAGAGAGAATGAATGAATGAATGAATGAATGAATGAATAAATGAATGAACGATCTTCCTTTTCAAGGGTTACAGATAAGCATTCACTTACTTTTTTTTCCATCCGGCCATTGCGGTAGAGAGAGAGAGAGAGAGAGAGAGAGAGGAGAGAGAGAGAGAGAGAGAGAGAGAGAGAGAGAGAGAGAGAGAGAGAGAGAGACAGACAGACAGACATACATACAGACAGACAGACAGACAGACAGACTGACTACAGACAGACAGAGAACTCGAACTCGAACTCGAACTCGAATGATTTATTCACAAAAAGGCCATTGGCCCATACATGAAGGGGGTTGCCGAACTGTTTAGTATTTTGGTGGGGGTAAAAGCAATAGTAACGACAACATGTTACTGTATAACAAAAAGTCAGCTACAAAAATATGACTTAGGATAACAATATCTCTCTTATTCTGAAAGCTTTACACAAATATAAAGTGATGCTGCGCACAATCTCAGGATGACTTGATGCTAGGAGTAAACAGAGTCTAAATAAATAATATATTAGGCTGTCTACTATATTTAACAGGGATGTAATTCTGCCTAACATCCTCTAATACTGGACAGCACAACACAAAATGTACTTCATCCTCCGGTGCTTGCTTACATAATGGGCATAGCAGCATGAGGTCATCAATATCATGTGAGAGAGAGAGAGCGAGAGAGAGAGAGAGAGAGTGAGAGAGAGAGAACGCGGATGTTTATTGTACATCGGCCACAGGCCATTATACAAACACATGGAAGAGGGGGGTGGAAGACATGCCTGGCAGTAATGTCAATGTACAACAAAATTTCAGCATATCAGACATGAGAGAGACAGACAGACAGACAGACAGACAGGTGGACAGACACGCAGAGAGACAGACTGACAGACAACAGACAGACAGACAGACAGACTGATCGATTTATTAATTGTTTGTTTTCATTTTTAAGGGTTACCGATTAGTATTGACATATTGGAGGAGGAGGAGGAGGAGAGGAGGAGGAGGAGAGAGAGAGAGAGAGAGAGAGAGAGAGAGAGAGAGAGAGAGAGAGAGAGAGAGAGAGAGACTGACAGACAGACAAACAGAACACACAGAATACACAGAAACGCTACATAAAAAGGCCAATTGTATTAAAAACCTATTATCCATATAGCATCCCTATTTCCCTCCCGCCTTCTCCACACACACACACACACACACACACACACACACACACACACACACACACACACACACACACCACAACACACACACTACAACACACACTACAACACACGCACACATACTACAACACACACACATACTACAACACACACACACACT
>CM054135.1:8997362-8999862 GCA_028751875.1 Rapana venosa
CTGCTCTTTTTTTTCCTGTCTGCAACAGTATTTGTTTCCCTATCAGAGTGGCTTTTTTCTTCAGAATTTTGCCAGGGACAACTCTCTTGTCGCCGTGGGTTCTTTTACGTGCGCTGAATAAATTTGTGTAATACACGGGACCTCGGTTTATCGTCTCATCCGAAAGACTAGCGCCCAGACCACCACTCATGATATAATGGATGGGGAAACAGTTTCGGGTCCAAACTGGGATACGAACCATCGCACACTTCCGACCCGGACTTTTTGCTTTCTAGACAGGCGCGTTACCTCCAGACCATCGATCCACCTGCGGTAGCCGCGGTAGGGCCACCAGCCAGAGGGGCTCTGCACTGCTGCTTGGTCACTGTTAGTGGTGTTCACTAGTGCCTGTTCTGAGCTAACATACGCAGGACACCACCTACTAAGCCCACTATTGACGACTGTATTAGCTCAGTCGCGGAGCCAGACTGAGTGAGACGCCCACCCTGGGTGGCAACCACCACAACGTCCCTCCAACAACCTTCTCCCGTGAACCCCCAACCCCCAAAAGCTTTGACACAAAATCACCACAGGCACAGAAGCGTATGGGGAAACCGAAACTGAAGTCACCGTGAGACCAGAGCAACCGGGGCCACCGAATCAACGACGATTTTCTTTTATTGCATGATGGTAAGTGGTAATGAGGATGAAGTCATGATGCTCATAATAAGAGACAGCAAAACCAGACCATCATCAACCCGGTGTTCAGTGTTACCTGAACCAACTGTGGCAGAGACTGCCATGCACAGAGCGGTCTGCATGCTGAGAGAGCCACTGTAGACGTTGCTGCTCCAGACAAGGCTGATGTGATGGGGCCACAGAAAAGAAGGTGCAGCCGTTGTTTCCCGAGACAGAAGGAGCCCAGCGCTTACCAATGCTGCTGCTATGGAAGCGCATGTGCTTCAAGACTACTGGACAGGTCTGTACTCTACGCTTCATATCTTTATGATATATCCCGGTGCCGACCGGACCCGAGAGATACAGACACTTGCAGTGTTGGCAAGGTAATCTGAGTAACTACTCTAAAAATCTCATCCGTAAAATAGATGAAGCTCGACTGTGTGGTCCCAGTCTTCCCACTGAGCCCACAGCACACTCAGTCTGAGTAGGAACCGGCCGGAGTCCGAAAAAATCCCCATGACTCTTATGGGAATCGATCCTGAGAACTTCCAGTCTGTAATCCAGGGCGCTAACCACTGCGCCAAGGCGGCTGGTTGTACACCAACTGTCAGTCATGGCAGGTTTCTCTGCGTGAAATTCAGGCTGCTGTCTCCAGGGAGAGTGTGTCGCCACAAGATCAGCGCCATTCTTTTCCCCTCCTGTATTGCATGCGTATTTGTTTCCATGCCGTACTGGCTTTTTTAACAACAGAATGTTGCCAGGGACAACACACTTGTTGCCGTGGGTTCTTTCAAATGAGCTAAATGTGCATTGCGCACGAGACCTTGTTCCGTCGTCTTTTTCGAAAGACCAGCACCCAGACCACCACTCAAGGTTTAGTGACTGGAGGAAAAGTTCGGGTTCAAAAGAGGGATCGAACCGACGACTTCTCGCTTTCTGAACTGTGTGTCTTCCAAGGCGAAGTCGGATGTGCTGGGCCTGACTTGTCAGGCGTTTAACGGCAGCGCAACGCACTTTCGCTCCTATGACAAACTACAATAGTTACTGTCTGAGCGTTTTGACGACGAAGAAGAAGAAACGAGTGCATTGTGCCTTAGACCACCGAATCCCTCAACAACCCTGCCCCCCTTCTGACCTCCCCCCTTCCCTACTTCACCCCCACCCCACACACTCCTGTTCGTTGAAAATGACAGAACTAAAGTACCGACACTTACAACACTACGAGAAAACAGCCTGTCGCCACAGCACAGCGGCACATGTTTTTTTCCTCTGTTCACATGCTGGACATTTCTGGCAGTTACGGCGCCGTAGATGTACATGCGAAACCCCTTCAGTATTTCTGGATCGAAGCCAAACTTCTTTTTTTCCCCTTTGAACTGGAACTTTATCATCATCTGCGTAGACCTTGAGTGCTGGTCTGGGTGCTAGCCTTTTGGAAAGATTCGATAAACAGAGGTCCCGTGCGCAGCAAAGATTTAGCGCACGTAAAAGAATCCATGGAAAGTTGTCCCTGGCAAAATTCTGTAGTTAAAAAAATAAATCCGAAACATTCTTCTTAGGAAACATATACAGATATACACATGCACGCAGTTTAAATGGGTGGCGTTGGCCTTGTGGCGACGCACTCTTCTCAGGGGAGAGCAGCCCGAATTTCAACCAAAGAAATCTGTCATGGCCGAAAGTGCTGTACAATGTAACACAATACAATACAGTACAATACAATACAATGCAATGCAATACAATACAATGCAATACAATACAATACAATGCAATACAATACAATGCAATGCAATACAATACAATGCAATACAATACAATGCAATACAATACAATGCAATGC
>CM054135.1:9009862-9017362 GCA_028751875.1 Rapana venosa
AATGTATACCCACAACTACCACAATAAAAATCAGTTCCCAAAAAATATGACTTAAGAAACCAAGATATCTCTTATTCTAAAGTAAAGGTAAAGGTAAAGAAGTCCCATAACCTATAAGGTCGTAGGGGAGCGAGGCGTCAGAGACCTCACTTCTCTAGGGCCAGCATATTGAGGGCGGCGCCCATCTCCTCTCCCTCGCTGCTTTACCTTCCCTGACCCTAAAGAGGGCAGGTACCCATTTACAGCTGGGTGAACTGGGGGAACTGTACCGAAGCCAAGGCGCGCAAACGGTCACCCATCCAACTGGTAACCACGCTCGACGCTGCTTAACTTGGCTGGGGGAAAGCGAGTGCTCCGACCACTGAGCTATCCCGTCCCCTAATTCTTTTCAAATGTATGTCCATATTCTAAAGGCTTTACACAAATATAAAGCAAGGCTGTGCACAATCTCAGGGTGACTAGATGCCATGAGTAGACAGAATCTGAATAAATTAGGCTGTCTACTATACTTTACCGGAATGTAATTCTGTCTTACATCTAATACTGGACAGCACAGCACAAAATGAACTTCATCTTCCACTGTTTGCTTACATACTGGGCATAGCAACCTGAGGTCATCATCATCATGTTCTATATATCTAAATTTATGAACATTTATGTCTGATACACCAAGTCTAAATTTACACATAATTCTTTTCAAATGTATGTCCATATCAAGCTTTAGATAAGGTTTGACATCGTGTGAGAAGATAAAGCAGCGAGGGAGAGGAGATAGGTGCCGCCCTCACTACGCTGGCCCCTAGAGAAGTGAGGTCTCTGATGCCTCACTCCCCTCGACCACATAAGTCATGGGACACCTTGACCGTTACTCTTTTTTTATTTTCATTATTAAACATTGATAATGCATAGCGTATTTATCACGAATAAATTTCTGGCCAACATGAAGTTTGTATGTATCTGCTGCATACATGGCAGGCATCCGTCAGTCTCGTAGTAAGACTATGGAGTTGCGCTCTAGGTGTTTGTTATACTGCAGAGCCCAAAGCCTGGGTAAGTCAGTATGGAGGGGCAAGCTGTTACCCATGCATTTCCCCCAACCAGTGTTAAGCAGCATCCAGCGTGGTTACCACTTGGATGGGTGACCGTTTGTACGCCTTGGCTTCAGTACAGTCCCCCAGTTCACCCAGCTGTAAATGAGTACCTGCCCTCTTTATTTTTATATTTTTATTTATTCTTTTATATCGAGGATAATGGAATAAGCACTCATGTGCTTTTTTACATCCAGTCCCCTTGTGTATGCGGTTTGGTAATTTTTGTCGTCTGTTTCCACCGGTACACAATGGCCTACTCTTCCGAAAAGCGGAACAGGATTTAACGTGTGCGCAAGATGTTCTGCATGCGTTCGAACACGGGGCCTCGGTTTTTAGTCTCCTCCGAAGGGTCAGGGAAGGTAAAGCAGCGAGGGAGAGGAGATGGGCGCCCCCCTCTCCACGTCGCTGGAATGGTCCACTGGAAAGGCAATCGCCGATACACAGTGGTTCCAGTGCTGTTGCAGGAGTTGCTGCCAGAACGATGCTGTATCCCACCATGTAGGTAGCCGTGTTCCGACCTCCGGGATGGAGTCTAAACACGACACCTGTGTGCATGCTGGGTTGTTGTTTTGGTTGTTGTTGTTTGTTTGTTGCTGGGTGTGTGTGTGTTGTTTTTTGTTGGTTTTTTTTTTTTTTTTTTTTTTGGGGGGGGGGGGGGGGGTGTGAACTCTCTCATCCGCTCCTACCAGCACACATTGGCCTACTCTTCCGAAAAGCGGAACGGGTTCTTAACGTGTGCGTAAAGATGTTCTGCATGCGTCCGCAGACGGGACCTCGGTTTTTTTTTATATAATTATAATCTCATCCGAAAGCGTGCATGCACACAAATAGTAGGATGCAAATGAGATGGAGCCAATGCTCAAAGCTGTGACCTCGTGATTCATTACAATGACACAGCTTGCTGACAATTTCTACAACACGACAGCTGAACAACAACAAAAATAAAACAATCGTCACACGGGATGTGAGCGAGTGAGTGAGTAAATCAGCCACAGAGAGAGAGGGAGGGAGGGGGGAAGGAGAGAGAGGGAGAGAGAGAGAGAGAGAGAGAGAGAGAGAGAGAGAGAGAGAGAGACAATGACATATTCTTTTATTACGTGGATAATGAATAAGCACTCATGTGCTTTTTTACATCCAGTCCCCGCCCGTAGGGATGCATCTTAGTAATAAACCCAATACTCATACTCTCACACAGTGAGAGAGAGAGAGAGAGAGAGAGAGAGAGAGAGAGAGAGAGAGAGAGAGAGAGAGAGAGAAGAGAGATGAGAGAGAGAGGAGAGAGAGAGTGTGTGTGTTTCAAAGTCTTTTATTTCGAGGAAAATGAATAAGCACTCGGGGTTTGGGGTTTTTGTTGTTGTTACATCCAGTCCCCGCCCTTATCACAGAGAGAGAGAGAGAACATACATACATACATACATACATACAGACGGACAGACAGACAGACAGACACACAGACAGACACAGAGAGAGAGACAGAAACGGGAACAGAACAAGACAGAGAAACAGAGACAGAAAGACAGGGACAGAGACCACAGAGAGAAAGACAGACAGAGACAGACAGACAGACAGATAGACAAAGTCACACAGCAAGACGGAGACAGACAGACAGACAGACAGACAAGTTGACCCCAACCAAAATAGGACCGAGAACAAAATGAATTACGGGCAGACGACACTGACAACACAGGCGTGACAGATTAGTACAGAGGCAAGAGAAGGAAGAAAAAAACTACACGAAAAAAACCACACCCAAAACCAAACAAAAACCCCAACAACAAAAAGCAAAAAAAGGACCGGCCTAACACAATGTGTGTATATCTCATGTGGACAATGTGTACACGCGAAGAATACCTGTGTGTGTGTTCTTTTATTTATTTTTATTTTTTATTCTTTTATATCGAGGATAATGGAATAAGCACTCATGTGCTTTTTTTATATCCAGTCCCCGTGTGTATGCGGTTTTGTAAATTTTGTCATCTGTTCCCACCGGCACACAATGGCCTACTCTTTCGAAAAGCGGAACAGTATTTAACGTGTGCGCAAGATGTTCTGCATGCGTTCGCACACGGGCCTCGGTTTATAGTCTCATCCGAAGGACTTCGGATGAGTTCGTGTGTGTGTGTATCTAATGTGGACAGTGTGTACACGCGAAGAATAGCTCTGTGTGTGTATGTGTGTGTGTGTGTGTGATGTGTGTGTGTGTGTGTTCGTTCGTGTGAGTGTGTGTGTGTAGGTGTGTGGTGTGTGTGCGTGTGTGTGCGTGTGTGTGTGTGTGTATTCGTTCGTGTGAGTGTGTGTGTGTAGGTGTGTGTGTAGGTGTGTGTGAGTGTGTGTGCGTGTGTGTAGCGTGCGTGCGTGCGTGTGTGTGTGTGTGTGTTGTGTGGTGTGTGTGTGTGTGTGTGTGTGTGTGCCTGTGTGCGTATGCGTGCGTGCGTGTGTGTGTGTGAGAGTGTGGGTGTGTGTGTGTGCGAGCGTGCGTGCGTGCATGCGTGTGCGTGCGCGCGTGTGTGTGTGTGTGATTTTACTGAAGCGGATGAAAAAAACAAAGCAGATATATATATATATATATATATATATATATATATAAAGAGAGAGAGAGAGAGAGAGAGAGAGAGAGAGAGAGACAGACAGACAGACAGACAGACAGAAGACAGAAGATAGAGAGAGAGATAAGAGGAGAGAGAGAGAGAGAGAGAGAGACAAACAGATAGAGAGAGAGATAGAGAGACAAACAGATAAGAGAGAGATAGAGAGAGAGAGACAGACAGACAGACAGACATACAGAAGAGAGAGAGAGAGAGAGAGAGAGAGAGAGAATTATATATAGCTGTCAGAGTACAAGCCCAACTTACCCCGTCACAAACACTAGTGACGTAAAGTTACTCTCGTTCTTCTTTCTTCTTCTTTGAACGCTCAGACAGCAACTATTGTTGCCTGTCACATAATAAGCGAAAATGCGTTGCGCTGCCGTTAAGCGCCTGACAAGTCAGGCCCAGCGCATTCGACTTCGGCATGGGAGAGAATTGTTATCTTTGAAGTCTTTCTAAAAAAGAAAAGGCAGGAGAATGGACCAAGAAGGCAGAAAGTAGACAAGGAGGATGTGACGGGAAGAAAAGAAATATGGCAGAAACAAAGAGAATGATAGAAAAGATGGAATTTTTTTTTGGTACATAATTTCCAGAAGGTGGGCGATGCCAAGTTTTCCCATCTGCTCTTGTAATAAAACATAACAAGGTAAAGGTGTCCATAACCTATAAGGTCGTAGGGGAGCGAGGCGTCAGACACCTCAACTTCTCTAGGGCCAGCATATTGAGGGCGGCGCCCATCTCCTCTCCCTCGCTGCTTTACCTTCCCTGACCCTTAAAGAGGGCAGGTACCCATTGACAGCTGGATGAACTGGGGGACTGTACTGAAGCCAAGGTGCCGCAAGTGGTCACCCATCCGAGTAGTAACCACGTTTGATGCTGCTTAACTTTGGCTGGGGAGGGGAAGCGAGTGCTCTGACCACTGAGCTGTCCCGTTCCCAAGGTTATACGTTAGTGAGCAACTGAATACCAAAGAAACACAGAAAAGTACATTTGTAATTGTAACAAATACCACGTAAACCCACAGCCTGGAACTAAAATCAACTAGCGAGAAACAGAAACACCTTGTGTGTGTGTGAGAGAGAGAAGAGAGAGAGAGAGAGAGAGAGAGAGAGAGAGAGAGAGAGAGAGACAGACAGACAGACAGACAGACAGACAGACAGTACATGAAGGCAGACTGACATAGAATCCACACCTTATCAAAACAATACCAGGCGATTAGTTTGCAAGCAAACCAAAGCTCGGGTCAATGACCTGTGTGTGTGTGTGTGTGTGTGTGTGTGTTGTGTACATCCGTATTCAAGATTGTACAGAACAGTGTCATCGGAAACTGACTCACTTTTCTACGCCGTGAAATAAGACTAGGCCTGGTAGGTGTCTCTATAGATTATACGTATTTGAGAGAGACAGTGAGAATCACTTTCATGTCAATATAGTAGACAAGATATAGAAGTATACCTTAACAGTTAACAACTACGAAGTAACGTCAACCCAATGGCATGAAACTAGAATCAACTAGAGGGAACCTGCCTTGAGAAAGAGAGAGAGAGTCCACGATACATATGTGTATATATATATATACATATATATATATATATATATATATATATATATATATATATATATATATATATATATAAAATGATAAGATAAGAGAGAGAGAGAGAGAGAGAGAGAGAGAGAGAGAGAGAGAACTCTGAAACTCTGAAATAGTTTAATTGCACATCGGCCTTGGGCCACAATACAATGCAAGGTTGATTTGGGAAAGCATCACGATATAACGCAGTACATAACACACAGTAGTCAACATTCAATACATATTCATGCGTTTTCAGTATAGGCAACACTTCTAAGGTGCAGACTAAATTCAGTTTTCCTTAAGTTTGCTTGGCTAGTTTTATCGAAACAAGATTACTGTACATACAAAAATGAGAGCATTGTTCCATACGTTATGGTTACTTCTATTACAATAAAAGGTGTTTTTTTTGTTTTCATTCTTTGATATTAGACTTAAATCACACACTTAAGTAATTATACTTTTCTTCTGTTTATATATTATAACACAACATTTCCAAATAGTTTTGTCTTTCTTTGTCATTTTGTTTTAGTCTTGAACACAAAACTGTTAATATTCTATAATGCATACTATTTCCTGCAGTTTGCTGCATACTGGAGCACCAAGCTTTTGTTCAAATAAAGAAAGTTGAGAAACAAAGAGAGAGAGAGAGGTAGAGAGAGAGAGAGAGAGAGAGAGGAGAGAGAGGAGAGGATAGATGTTATATACTATTATGTAATCATACATAGTGTGTGTGTATATGTGTGTGTATGTAAATATTATCATTTTGTTTTAATTTTCATAATGGTTGAGCTTCGTTTTGGTTTATGGTTTATTGGTCTGGGGTTGGTTGCTTTTTTTCAAAGTTTAGTTTATTTTGGCTTTTTTCGTGTATTTTGGGTCATGTATTTTAATTTACTTACATTTCTGTTTCTTTTTTGTTTTGGGGTTTTTATTTTTTCTGCCTTGAATTTTTTTTCCATTATGTTTCATGTATGTTGTTTTACTTTTCCATTAAAAAACTGACTTCATTTCTTTTTCTTTTTTTTTACCAAGTGCGTATCATTAATATTTGTATCTGTTGGACTCTTGCTCTGTGTGTGTGTGTGGCGCGCGCGCGCGGCGCGCGTGTTGCGCGCGCGTGTGAGTGGGTGGGTGGGTGGGGGTGTATGTGTGTGTGTGTGTGTGTGTGTGTGTGTGCGCGCGCGCGCCCCTGTGTGTGTTTGTGTGTGTGTGTGTTTGTTCGTATGCATGCTTGTGTGCTTACTGTGCGTGTGACTGTGTGTGTGTGTGTGCGCGCGCGCGCCTTTGTGTATGTGTGTTTGTTTGTATGCATGCTTGTGTGCTTGCTGTGCGTGTGAGTGTGTGTGTGTGTATGTGTGTGTATATGTGTGTGTTTTGTGTGTGGGTGCGTGTGTGCGTGTGTGTGTGTGTCTGTGTGTGTGTGTGTTAGTGCGCGCGCGCGTGAGGGCGTGCCTGTGTGCGCGTGTGTGTGTGTGTGAGTGTGTGTGTGTGTGCGCGCGCGCGCCTCTGTGTGTGTGTGTTTGCTCTTATGCATGCTTGTGTGCTTGCTGTGCGTGTGTGTGTGTGAGTGTGTGTGTGAGTGTGTGTGTGTGTGTGCGCGCGCGCGCGTGCGCCTCTGTGTGTGTGTTTGTTCGTATGCATGCTTGTGTGCTAGCTGTGCGTGTGTGTTTGTGTGCGTGTGAGTGTGTGTGTGTGTGTGAGTGTGTGTGTGTGTGCGCGCGTGCGCCTCTGTGTGTGTGTGTGTGTTTGTTCGTATGCATGCTTGTGTTCTTGCTGTGTGTGTGGGTGTGTGTGTGTGGGGGGGGGGGGGGGGGGGTGTTCTGCAGTACAGTAGCTCTGACAAGAACTCGTTCAGAGATGACTGACATATATCATAAAATCTCAGTCATGCGCGTGCATACTGATCATTTCCAATTAGGCAACCCTCTCCTCACCCCCTCTCTTTGTCTGTCTGTCTGTCGTCTGTCTCTGTCTGTCTGTCTGTCTGTCTCTGTTCTGTTATAACTTGTCATGTCTGTCTATCTGTGTGTGAGTGTCTGTCTGTCTGTCTGTCTGTTTGGCTATCTGTCTGTCTGTCTGTCTGTCTGTCTGTCTCTCTCTCTCTCTCTCTCTCTCTCTCTCTCCTCTCTCTCTCTCTCTCTCTCTCTCTCTCTCTCTCTCTCTCTCTCCGTACATACATAGGCTATCTGTATAGAAAAAAAGTATGTGTGTGTCTGTGTCTGTGTGTCTGTGTGTGTCTGTGTGT
>CM054135.1:9037362-9054862 GCA_028751875.1 Rapana venosa
ACATACACACACAACCACAACAACAACACAACACAGCACAACATAACACAACACACATAACACACTACCCCCCCCCCCCCCCCCACACACACACACACTTACACAAACACACTACACACACTACCACCACCACCACCATCCCTCACACACACAGATTTAATTTTCTCAATCATGTGCAGTGTTTTTGTTATCGGAGTAGTGATTGATGTCTCCCATAATTTTTTCACAAATCATCGAGCACTATGCACTGTGCTCTGTCTATCAGGCGGCTTGTCTTGGGTCCCTGGAAGCGGCGGAGCCTAGTCGCTTTCTGCATGCTGGGTATATATATATATATATACATGTTCATGTCATCCATATCATCGGCTATAGATGGCCTATGTCTCTACAATAAAAGATGGATAGAGCTTTTAATGTGTGTGTTTTGGGCTCATGGAAGTGGCGGAGCCTAGTCGCTTTCTGCATGCTGGGTATATACATGGTTATGTCATCCATGCCATCTTCTATAGATGACCTACCTCTATTAAACCAACACACCAAAAAACAGGGATAGAGTTTTTAACGTGTGTGCTTTGGGCTCACGGAAGTGGCGGAGCCTACTCTCTTTCTGCATGCTGGGTATTCATGTTCAGGTCATCCGTGCCATCTGCTATAGATGGCCTACGTTTATAAATAAAAAAAAGATGGATGAAGTTTTGAACGTGTGTGTTTGGGGCTCATGGAAGTGGCGGAGCCTTGTCGCTTTCTGCATGCTGGGTATATATACATATATATACATTTTGCCGCCAGCGCCTGGGATTTATCACTGTTCTTGATTAAACCATTGACGCTGGGGGCAACAGCAAAGTGAGAGGCTGTATGACCAGTGGCTTTCCCACTCATGGAATTCCACTTTACAGCTTAGTCTTTAGTGATCAACTATGACTCTCTGACTAGGAGGCTTGACTCGCACAGTCCTTATGTGCTGCAGCCCTGGGGGCTGGTTGGCCTTTGGAGAGCATCTCCAACGCTGACTGTCCTTATGCCCACTTGGCCGAGAGAGTGGGGATGTACTGTGGGCAAGGCATCTCCTCTATAATAAAATTTCTGCCCAATTTCCGAAACAGCAGCTGCCTCCTCTGCTGTTTTGGAGGTCATCGTCGAAAACGACGGACTAACATACACATATATACATATTCATGTCACCCGTGCCATCTTCTATAGATCAGCTACCTCTACAAAAAAAACATGGATAGAGTTTTTAACGTGTGCGTTTGGGGCTCATGGAAGTGGCGGAGCCTAGTCGCTTTCTGCATGCTGGGTATATATGCATGTTCATGTCATCTGTGCCATCTTCTATAGATGGCCTACGTCAATAGAAAAAAGATGTATGGAGTTTTGAACGCGCGCGCGCGCGCGCGCGTTGTGTGTGTGTGTGTGTGTGTGTGTGTGTGCGTGCGTGCGTGAACGCGCGCGCATGTGTGTGTGTGTGAAGTGCTCAGTGTGCGTTTGGCATTCAAGACTTCAGTTTATAGTCGCTGGAAGGGATTTCATAATAACTCCCGAGGAAGTGAGGGAGGGGGAGGGGGGGAGGGGCAGAACCTAGTGGTCAGAGCATTAACTCTCGAGGGGGGGAGGACAGCGGGGGGGAGGGGGGGGGGGTAAGCCTAGTGGTTAGAGCATTGAGCTCGTGATCTGACGGCCCGGGTTCGAGCCACCACCTAGGCACCCGTTCAAGAGATTTTTTTCCCCCTGGAGTTAACACCAGTGCCTGACTCCACTTCCCCCTGAAAGCCTTTTGGATGAGAGTATAAACTGAGATCCCGAGTACGAACACTCGCAGAACATCTTGCAGACATGTTTAAAAACCCGTTCTGCCTTTTGGAAGAGTAGACCATACATAGCATGCCGGTAGGAACGGATGACTTAAAAAAAATTAGAAAAGACTTTTTCGCTCATGTGACAGACAACTCTTTAGTTGCTGTCTAAGCGTTCGATGACGACGACGACGACGACGACGACGACGAAGACGAAGAAGAAGAAGAAGAAGAAGAAGAAGAAGAAGAAGAAAGAAGAAGAAGAAGAAAAGAAAAAGAAGAAGAAGAAGAAAGAAGAAGAAGAAGAAGAAGAAGAAAGGAAGAAGAAGAAGAAGAAGGAGGAGGGGGAGGAGGAGGAGAAGAATTGCGAAGAAAGAAGAGAAGAAGGAGGAGGAGGAGGAGGAGGAGGAGGAGGAGGAGGAGGAGAAGGAGGAGAATAGGGAGAAGGAGAAGGAGAAGAAGAAGAAGAATTGCGAGAAGAAGAAGGAATTGCAAAGAAGAAGAAGGAGGAGGAGAAGAAGAATTGCGACGAAGGAGAAGACAAGGAGGAGGGAGGAGAAGAAGAAGAGAAGGAAGGAGAAGAACAAGGAGGAGGGGAGAAGAGAGGAGAAGAAGAAGAGGAGGAGGAGGAAGAGAAGGAGGAGGAGAGGAGAGAGAAAGGAAGAAGGAGGAGGAGGAGAGAAGGGAAAGGAGGAGGAGGAGGAGAAGGAGAAGAATTGCGAGAAGAAGGAGGAGGAGGAGGAGAAGAAGGAGGAGGAGGAGGAGAAGAAGGAGGAGGGAGAAGAAGAAGAAGAAGAAGAAGAAAGAAGAAGAAGAAGAGAAGAAGAAGAAGAAGAAGAAGAATGGAAGGAGGAGAGTAGGAGAAGAAGAAGAAGAAGAAGAAGAAGAAGAAGAAGAAGGAGGAGGAGGAGGAGGAGGGAGGAGAAGAAGAGAAGAAGAAGAGGAGGAGGGGAGGAGGGGAGGAGGAGAAGGATAAAAAGAAGAAGGAGAAGAAGAAGAAGGAGAAGAAGAACACACGCACACTGGTGTCATGTTTGCACGTCATCCCCGAAGTCGGAATGCAGCTACCTATTTGAAAGCCATAGCATTCGTTCCCAGGGGGTGACAGTAGGCCTCGTTGTTTGTTGTCTTCGATTGAACGTCTGTTCACTCTCAGTGATAACATTACTTATTAGAAGAGAGAAGACGTGGCTTATCTCAGAAGTGACAGGAAAAGAGAGGCTGTTGCCCCTTGCGTAGCTAGTTGTCAGTGATGTTGACCTCAGCTATGCCTCTGCTCCTTCGGTTCCATTTTGTAATATTGTTTAATATTTACTTTTTTATTTATTTTTATTTTATTATTCTTTTATATCGAGGATAATGGAATAAGCACTTATGTGCTTCTTTTTGTTACGTCCAGTCCCCGTGTGTATGCGGTTATGGCCTACTCTTACGAAAAGCGGAACAGGATTTTACGTGTGCGCAAGATGTTCTGCGTACGGGGTCTAGGTTTATAGTCTCATCCGAAAGACTTTTGGGGAGAGTGGAGTCAGCACTGATGTTAACTCCAGGGGGAAAATATCCCCTTGAACGGGAATCAAACCTGGGTCGTCAGATTGCGAGCGCAATGTTCTGACCACTAGGCTGTCCCGTCCCTCAACGCAGACAGCTACATTTTTTTTAAAGGGTAATAGCTTATGATACAACGAAAGCAATGTTTGTGATTTTACTAGACATGGTAGGAGCCACACCCGTCCTACACCATATTGAACAACAACGAACCAAGTGGTTCGGGAACCTCACACGGATGCCGCCAAACCAGCCAGCCCTGCGTGCTTACAACTTGAGGTACTCTGGCACGAGGGCCAGAGGTAGACCCAGGCGACGCTGGAGTGATTCCGTGGCAGAAACACTGAAAGTCCATGGATTGTCCCTCCTCAAGCTACCCGCCTTGCAGCAGACAGACAGTTATAATTATCTCCCTGCGACGCCACAGAGTACAAGCGGAAGGAAAAAGTAAAAGTAAAGTAAGAGAAAAATGAGCCTTAAAACACTTTTCCGTCAGCGCAAGAAATCTGTGAATATTTGACAGCCTTTATTCCTGGACCGTAGCAGCTCGAAAAGCAAGACACATTTGCGTATTGGTTTGGTTTGAGTGTAGTATAGTAAAGTACCGGCGGAGGTATCCGACTGAGGGACTGTGCCATCAATCAACCATCACCGAATAATATTATCAGATTTTTGTTGTTGTTGTTATGATTGTATTGACGTCCTCAGATTTGGGCACTGTGAGAAGGTGAAAATCACCGAATATGAGATGTTGTTGAGATTATAATTATTATACAGTCCCAGCGGAGGTGTCCGATTTAGGGACTGAGGTAACCGCAATCATCCCACTTTGGCGCCGAGGGCCACCCTAAAAATAGTACAGTTCTTGATGAAGCAACAGTGCCATGCAAGCATATACATGCCGTTCTATCACCGAATAATTATTAGGGCGCTTTTCGGCCTGAGTATATCCCAGTATCGCTTTTACCTTCACCTTCACCTATCCCGTAGTCCCGTGGACCTTGGGGCACCACTGAAGATTTTGCAACCAGCTTCCTCCACTCCCCGCGGTCCTCTGCTTTCCGTAGCAAATCGTTCCACTCAAAATCAGTCTTCTCTCTGATGTTGTCTTCCCATCGTTTTCTCTGTCTGCCTCTTCTTCGTCTCCCTCCTTGTACTGTTCCCTGTAGGACAGTCTGGCTTTAATAATGGTGGGCAAAAACAGTCGCATACTCAACGGCCGAGAAACGAACAAAATGACCACACACATACACACACACACACACACACACACACACACACACACACACACATCAAGATGGGATATCCTGGTGGTTAGAGTGATGCGCTCGTGATCTGCTGACCCGGGTTCGAATCTCATTCAAGGGGACTTTCCCCTGGAGTTAACATCAGTGCCGACTCCACTTCCCCCAATAAGTCCTTCGGATGAGACTATAAACTGAGTTCCTGTGTACGAACGCACGCAGAACACCTTGCGCACACGTTAAAACCGGTTCCGCTTTTCGAAAGAGTAGGTCATTGTGTGCCGGTGGGAAAGGATGACAAAATTGTACACACGGGGACAAGATGTAAAAAAAAAACACCCACGTGAGTGCTCATTCCATTATCCTCGAATTTAAAAGAATAATAAATAAATGAATGAATAACTCCAGAGCTGCACATTTCCTCAAGCGAGCTCCGACCTCTAAGGAGACTGGAACCCGTGCCCCTCAGTTACGGAAAGATGAAGAGTTCGGTCGGCGCTGTTAACCACTGAGCCACTGCGCCCCCTCCTCCTTCATCGGAATTTTAGTACGTCGTCAACGTTGCAAACTCCTGTGCTGGTTCTAACAAACCCGCGCCATCTTTTGCAAACATACAACGCTGACATAACATCTGGTACGATCATTAAACATACAATACTGCTAATAATACTTTGGGAGAGAGATACACCGACAGAGAGATAGAGAGAGACAGACAGACAGAGAGAGATAGAGAGAGAGACAGACAGAGAGAGAGAGAGAGAGACGCAGACGAGCTTGCAAGCAAGCGCACGCCATTGAAAGAAACACGCGGTGTAGCCAGCCATATTGTTTGACACAATCCTCGCCTACAATACACAACGGAGCAGGCGGTTACGGAGCCGTAAATAAAGCAAACCAGTTCTCCTTTTTCTCTCCCCAACCCCCTTTCCCCTCACACCTTCTACAGAGAGTATAAGTTTCATGTGTATGCGTATACATGTATGTATGTTTGACAGAAGTGTGTGTGTGAGTGTGTGAAGGGAGTCGTCCATTTTTCCGGTTGTTTTCAAAAATGGCGAAGCCAGCGACCTCACGAAACGACCAGTCGACTAGGCTACACTAGGCCGGGCAAAGAACAGGGACGGGCGGACGGTTGTGGGAAGCCAAGCCACTCTTCTCTTCTCTTTCTCTTCTCTTTCGGCGCCATTTAATCTAATCGTGTGCTAGAGGTCTTGTGTTGTTGTGGTGTGTTGTGTGTGTGTGTATATGTTGGAGAGGATGTTGATAGTCATAGTGGGGAGGGTTGTGGTATAAGGGAGGGGGATGGGGGGGGGGGGGGGGGGGGAGGGTGGTGGCGGTAATTATGGAGGGGTAAAGTAAGTAGGCCTAGCAAGACAAGGCGTTATATTCTAAAAGGTATAATAAATATATCTAGGCGACTTTTGAGCATGAACTATCAGAAACTATCGCGAAATAGACGCGCGTACACACACACACACACACACACACACAAAACATAGTTATTATTACTAAAGTTGAGTTCAGCGCTATGTAAATTCCAGATTATTAATTATTATTAGAAGAACAGAGGAAGAGTTAAAGTTTAGATAGAGTCTCACACAACCTTTTGTCATCTTCTTTAGGAAACTTAACACGAGGGTTTTTGTTGTTTGTTTTTTTGTAACTCGGACCAAAGTTTCAACGACCTGTCAAGTTAATAACGTTCGTGTGTTGACGGTTTACGAGTTCGTGTCCATGACTGAGACATGTAATCCTATACTGAGACACACACACACACACACACACACACACACAAAGACGACAACAACAAAAAGTTTGCGGGTTTATTTTTTTCTTGTTCCTGAGGCGCTAAACTGAACACAGCTAAAATGGCTTTGTGGTTTTGTGTTAGGGTTTGTGTGTGTGTGTGCGTGTGTTTTTTGGAAGTTCGGCTTTTAGGACGGCGTCGCATTCGCTGCTTCCTTGCCTTGCCTTGCCTTTCCCCCTCCCTCCCTCTCCTTCTCACACTCTCTTCCTCATCTCCCCCCCCCCCCTTCCCCCCACCCTCACTCTCTTCCTCCCAAAGCCCTTGTCAGTTTCTGGTAGCGTGTCTGGTGGCCTGGCGGGGAGGATTATTATAGTCGAGAGGGAGGAGAAAGAGGAGAGGTGAGGAGGGGAGGGGGAGAGGGAGGGGCGAGTGGGTGGGGGGGGGGGGGGGGGGGGGAGGAGTGGGAAGCGTGGATGTTGTTGTCAGGGTCGAATAGAAAGGCCACGCCACCACCAAAAAAAAAAAAAAGGAAAAAAAATGAAGCATCAGGGTTGGGCTTTGTAGCGCGCTTTGTAATATATACGGGCTTGTGTGCACATTTGTGTGTGTGTGCACATGTATTCGTGCGCGTGCATGCACGCACAGACACAGACAGATACAGACACAGACACACAGGCTTTGTGATCAAGGAAGTGGAGGGAGGGAGGTGTTCGTGATTTATATACGGTTTGCTTGTTTGTCCTGTTGTTACGCACCGATTCAGACAGACATTTTCTACTGGATGCTCCCAACACACACACACACACACACACACACACGGAGCATGAAATCTAGCTTACCAAGCGTACTAACACAACTAAATTTGCCAGACAAGACAGTGCGTGTGTGTGAGTGTGTGTTTGAAAAGAACAAGAACATAGTCCCTCTCTCTCTCTTTCTCTCTTTCTCTCTCTCTCACACTCTCTCTCTTTACTCTCTATTTACGGCCCCGTAACTCGCTTTTGTAGAACTCGAGTCTATACTGCCAGTAGTCAGTCTGTGTGCCTGCGTGTCTGCTTGCTTGCTTGCTAGGCTTACCACAAGTCTGTCTGTCCACTCGGACAGGGCTTATAGATATATGGCGTAGCGCTTTACAACCTATACAAGGCCCCTTCCACCCCCACCCCCCTCTCTCTCTCTCTCTAACGCGACAAGAAAGAGGCATTGTAGTAAAGTGGCCATCATCTATTGAATATTGATTATTCGCTAACTGTGCCTCTTGCACACACACCCAAAGAGCTTAAAGCCATCACAACAGTCTATATATATATATATATATATATATATATATATATAGCTATACTCACAAACCGTATTGTTTTGTTGTCGTTTTGTGTGTGTGTAAGTGTATGTATGTTCGTGTGTGTGTGTAGGGGGGGGATGGGGGGGGGGGGGGGGGTATATACGTATCTACGACGCCGTAACCACGCTGACAGACAAGCAAACAAACAGTGGGTTGATGGTAAGGGTGTGGGTGGAGGGGGGGAGGACGAGGATATTGCCATCAGGGTGGTGATCAGTGTTGTTGGTTGGTGGTGTTGCGAAGTGTGTGAGTGTACACCGAAGCCTAATCAATAACAACAAGAATAATAATAATACTAACAGTATAGGGACTGTGTAGCCTTGTATTGTACGCTTTGCTGTTGTTGTTGTCATCTGGTACGATTGAACAAACGAACGAAGGGATTGAACGACCTCGCTTGTTTTTATATCTCTCTCTCTCTCTCTCTCTCTCTCTCTCTCTCTCTCTGCCCTTGCCGGTCAAACCAAGTTGTTGTTTGTTATCTTGTCTGTTGGGAGAATAATAATCATAATGCTTTTTTTTTTAAAGACAGGACTTATTAGCCGTGTGGTGTGTGTGTGTGTGTGTGTTTTCGAGTCTGCTGGTGTGTGTGTGTGTGTGTGTGTGCGCGCCCATACACACACAAGCTGTTTCATAAAGATAAGTACTGTCCACTTTACAAGGTTGGGGGCGACCGGATCTGTTTTTGTGTAATGCTTTGGTATCCGTGCGTGCGTGCTTGCGCGGGGCTGTTCTAAGCTACGCCCAGGCCTAACTAAAAGCAGACGACCGTGGTGGTGGTGGTAAAAGTTACTTCACGGTGTAATCTGTTCGTGTCGGGTGGGGGTGGGGGTTGGAAGTGTAGGGGGGTGGGTGGTGGTGATTGTCTCTCTCTCCCTCCCTCCTTCTCTTTCTCTTCCGAACAGCACACCACGCGAAAGATAAGCCCGCCAATCGTGTGAGAGAGAGAGAGAAAGAGCGTTTAGTTTCTGAGGGGAGGGGAGGGGAGAGGAGAGGGGTGGGGGTGGGGGTTAGCTTGATAGCCTAGTAGTGTGACGACCTCGCCAGTTGTTGAGACTGTTGTTGGCTTCAATCAATCATCAAGGCTTGGAGGCTAGGCTAGGGGAGTGTGCAAGAGAGCAACACACACAAAAAGGACAACACGGGAGCTCTCTCGCACACACTGACACTGACACACACATTACTACCACCACCACCACCACCACAATGTACTAACGCTTCTCTTCAACTCATTTGCTTTCAAAAACTCAAGGACCGACCAACCAACTACGGACTGGGGGCAGAGTTTATACCACGCTGAGAAGAGAGGAGAAGAAGGAAGAAAGAGATTGTTAACCCTGAGAAGGAGAGAAGGAAGAAAGAGATTGTTAACCCTCCTTCCCCCTTTTCTTTCTTCTTCGTCTTGTGCTTCTTCTTCTTCCACTCCAGCAACTTTTGGGACGGACGTAACGACTTTGTGCGCGCGCGTGTGTGTGCAGTTGGTGTTGATTGTAAAGGCCTATAGGCCTAGGCTACATGAGCCCGCCGCGCTGTTTTAGGCCTAGCCTAGCCTGGTGTGGAGGGAGAGAGAGAGTGTCGGTGAGGAATAGAGAGAGAGAGAGAAGGAAAGAAATGAAGGAGTATGCCTAAAGGGTGTGATGTGTGTGTTGTGTATGTTGTATGGGGGAGGGAAGTATAGTAGTAGTAGTTGTTGTAGTAGTAGGTGGCATTGTCTGGGGGAGGCCAAAATAACTGACTTGCCTTATGACGATCATCCTCTCTCTTCCCACTGACTGACAGACACACTGACAAGTTGGAAAGCTGCTAAAAAAGCTAAGTTAGGCTAGGCTACTACTTAGCAGTGGTGTGGCATCAAAGGAAAGGGAGGAAGAAGAGGAGGAGGAGGAGGAAGAGGGCCACCAGGGGGCTTGAACAGGGGCGGGAAAGGGAAAAAAAAAGGAATTGAACACATCGACTTGTTTGTGGCAGTCGACTAGAGAGGAGAGCGCACAGGGTCTGTGGCCGCCAACAACGCACGGAGACAGTCAGCCATCTTTGGTGATTAGCGAGAAGGAGGGGAGAGGGACAGGAGAGGGGAGGAGGAGGAGGGAGAGAGAGGAGGGGAAGTGGAGAGAGGGGGGAAGGAGGGGGGGCTTTGGGGTTGGGACACTCAACTGCGGCGTCGCCTTTCTCTTTCTCTCTCTTTCCGTTCTTAGCGTGCTTGCTAAGGCATACTACTGGTAGTAGTGGGGCCGGTGTGTATAGCTAGCCTAGCCAAGCAGAGCCGAGCTGGGGCCTTGTTGAATTTGCCGTTTTTCTTTCTTTATCGGGGCAGGCTGAAGTAGTTAGTCGGGAGAGAGAGAAAGATCGCGGCGTGTGCTTTGCCTGCTGTCCGTCCAGACAGCAAGCGAGAGAGAGAGAGAGAGAAGGGAAAGAAAGAAACAAAGAGGTTAGCTAGCTAGCTAGCCTAGGCTACTACTGCAGCGGGCAGTCTTAGTCCCTCTTCTCTCCACACACACACTTGAGTCACCACCACCACTGGTCAGCCACCACCGGTCAGTCAGTCAGGCAGTCAGCATGGCCAGGAGAAAGGCGTCCAAACGCGGCGGCAAGAAAGCCAAGGCCAAGAAATCCGCCACCACCGCCAACACCAACGACCTGGGGCCCGCCACTGTACGGCGGCCGCATCTCAACGGACCCGCCACCATCCTCCACCCTGACGAAGACGACCCCGCCGGGACGGAGGAGGAAAGAAAACCCGAGCCGCCCCCATGGAAACCCTTGCCCAAACCCAGGAGCGGACCTGCGAGGGGAAAGAACTCGTCTTCCCGACCCTCCTAGCCCCAAGCAGGAGCCGGCACCCGGCAGCACCCTTCAGAACCGGAAAACCGCGCGGGACCGTTCCGGGGGGAAACCCCGAAGCCCCCCCACTCCCTTTTAACGAACCCGGCAGTCCCACTCGGGCAAGGAGACGAGCCCGGCCCCCCCCGGGGGGTCGGGGAGACGAAAGGGGCCCACCCCCAGGGCCCCTAATGCAAGGGGGGACCCCGGGCCCAACCCACCTCGGTGGACCCCAGCGGTGCCGAGAGTGGAGACGATTCAGCTTCATGGACCTCGGATGGAATTTGAGGGGGTGGGGGGGGAAGGTTGTGTCTTTGGATGGGGTGATTTTGGGTGGTTTTTGGGGGTGGGGGGTGGGTTGGGGTTTTGAAGGGGTTTTGTGGGGGGTTTTGGGGGTTGGTTGGTTTTTTTTTGTGGTTGGTTTGGTGGGTTGTGGGGTGAGGGGGGTGGGGGGGTTTGTGGCTGTGGGGTGGGTTGGGTGGGGGGGTGGGGGGTGGGGGGGGGGTGGGGGTTGGGGGGGGGGGTTGGGTTTGTTGGGAGTGTGTTGGGGGTTGTGGTGGGGGTTTGGGGGTGCTTGGTTTGTGTGTTGTGGTGTGGGGGTGTCGGTGGGTTTAGTGGGGGGGGGTGTGTGGGGGGGGGGGGGGGGGGGGGGGGGGGGGGGGTTTGGGGGTGTGTGGTGTGGGGTGTGTGGGGGGGGGTGGTGGTGGGGGGGGGGGGGGGGGGTTGTGGGTGTGGGGGGTTGTGGTGTTGGGTGTGGTGTGTGTGGGGGGGGGGGGGGGTGTTGTGGGTGGTGGTGGGGGGGGGTGTTGTGGTTTGGGGTGGGGGTGTGGTGGTGGGGGGGGGGGGGGGGGGGGGTTGGGAGGGGGGGGTAGGGGGGGGGGGGGTGTTGTGGGGGAGGGAGTGGGGTGTGTGGGGTGGGGGGGGGGGGGGGGGGGGAGGGTAGGGGGGGGGGGGGGGGGGGGGGGTTGTGTGTGTTTTGTGTTGTTGGGGGGGGAGGTGTGTTGTGTGGGGTGGGTGTGGGAGGGGGTGGGGGGGGGGGGGGGGGGGGGGGGGGGGGGGGGGGGGGGGGGTTGTGTGTGTGTTTTGTGTTTGTGTGTATTATAGAAAGAGCGCGTGCATGCGTTAGATATCCTGCATGCTGGTATAGGCCTGGACATTGCACCTGTGTGTGCTTGCGCGCGTGCATGTGTGTTGTGTAAGTGTGTGTTGTGGTGCGAGTGTGTGTGGGGTTTGTGTGTGTGTGTGTGGAGAGAGAGAGAGAGAGAGAGAGAGAGAGAGAAAAGAGAGAGAGAGAGAGAGAGATGATGGATTACTCAGATTAGATCATTATTCAATTTGATGGGTTTTTTGATTACAAACCGAAATTCCTGTGTGTGCGACCACATACTTCCAGTAAACATAAACTGTACTGTGAAATAGACATAACATACTGTGTTTCGAAAATCTTTGACTCAAAACGCGCTAAAATATAGTACAAAAATGGACTTTGCCCTCAAGAAATATGTCTACAGATTCCTTTCGTGATTTTCTGCTAGCCTACCTTAGTAATAAAACCCCTGTGACATTTTGCTCTCTCTCTCTCTCTCTCTCTGCCTTTCTCTCTCTGCCTTTCTCTCTCTCAACTCTCTCCGCTCTTTCTGCTATGTTGACGACGTCGTAAGTCGTCGTTGCAGCGAATCTACGACGCCGTAGAGGGAAGGGGGTACGGCCGTTTGGGCACGTAAAACCTCACCCTCATTCGTTCAGACAAGCCCAACGAAACCTCCAGAGCGTAAGCCGCGAATTTATCAACACATTCGTGTAACTAAAACCTAGGTACGTCATAATCTAATCAACCTAAATCTCTTTTCGTCGCTGTTAATAAGCTTTTCATACTTCGTTCTTCTCCTTACGTTTTGTGTTTGTAGTAGTACTAAGTACAAGACGAAGATAGCTGTTGTAAAGCTTGCAAACCAAAAGATAAGACCTTGCTTGTCCTCAACACACACACATACACTCACAATCGTTATCTGTGTGCAAAATCATTATCTGCCTACGATTTACTAAGTTCAGCGCGGAAACATGTTTCGTTTTTAAGAATGTCGCTATTGGGACTCTGCCGTTTATAAATAGTTAGGTGGTAAAGAAAAAAACACCCAAAACAACTGTAGGGGTTTAAAAAGCACTAAACCAACCAAACACCCCACGGGCCCAAGTAGGGTAATATATCCACGACAAGTGGGAAAGTAGCATTAGAGGATGACGACTGCTAAATGGCTGTGGTGTCGTTAGGCCGGCCAGGTGTCGTTCGCTACAGGCTTCCAACTACTCTTTAGGGCCTAGTCGATTTTTCTAGAAAGCGAGAAATGCGTTGTGGGAAAACAAAAGCCTAGCTAAGCTTGTGTGCTTGCTTGCCCGCCTGCTGCTTGCGCGTTTTCCGCTAGTTTAGTTTTTCGAAATCTCATAGCTTTGTGTGTGTGTTTAAGGGGCGTTGTTTGTTATATTTTTATAATTGCTGTCGTGTGTTGTTACGAGAAGGAAAGGGAAAGGGGGGGAAGGGGTTTTGTGTGGGGGTTTTTGGCGGGTGGGGGTGGGGGGGGGGGGGGGGGGGGGGTGTGGGGTGTTTGGGGGGGGGGGGGGGTGGGGGGTTGTAGAAGGTGTGGTGTGGTTGTTGGGGGGTTGGTAGTGGAGGGGTATGGAAGGAATCATAGTGTTGTATAGTATGGGGGTATAGCGTTTTGTTTCATATTATTGGCACTGTGGGGGTTTGGGCAGTTGCCAAACTGATGTAATGGGACTTTCTAGACTTTGTTTCTCTCTCTCTCTCTGTCTGTCTTTTTTGTCTGTGGGTGTGTTCTGTTTTGTTTTGGTTTTTGCTGTCTCTTTTTTTTCTGTTTTTTGGGGTTTTCTCCTTTTTCATCACTTATGGTATACCGGGTTTGGGGGGGGGGTGTGGGGGGGGGGGGGGGGGGGGGGGCGGTGAGTGTGTGTGTGGGTGCGCGCGTGCGCCGACCTTTGGTGTTCTGTCTCTTCTCTCTTTTTCTCTTGTCTCCTTTTTTCCCCTCTTCTTGTTCTTCTTTCTTTTCCCCCTTCTTCTTCCCTTTCTCTTCCCCCTCCTCTCACCCCCTTCTCTTCCTCCCTTTTCCTCTCCTCTCTCTCTTACCTCTTCTCTCTCTCTCTCTCTCTCTCCTCTTTTTCTCTCTCTTTCCTGCCCCTTTTCCCTCCCCTCCCCTCCCGTCTCTTCGATTCCTATCACCCAGTCTCTTGCTCTTTCTTCTTTTTCTGTTTGTCTAGTGTCTGTCTTTCCTGTTCATGATATATTGTGTTGTTGGGTGGGGTTGGTGAGTGTGTCTGTGCGTGCGTGCGTATGTGTGTGTGTGTGTGCGCGCGCGCGTGTGTGTGTGTATGCGCACCCGCGTGCACGGTTGTCTTACTCTGTCTGTCTAAATGACAAAAAGTATGTAACTTCAGATAGGTAAAGATCCTTGGACGTAAAGATCATCATCATCATCACCATCATCGTCATCATTATTATCCATCTCTCTCTTCCTCTCTCAGTCTCTGTCTCTGTCTGTCTGTCTGTATCTGTCTCAGTGTCTGTCTGTTTGTCTGTATCTGTGTGTCTTTCTGTCTCTCACAGATAGCTTCTTTTTTTCTCATGATATCATGAAGTTACGGCATCGTCAGTGAGTGTGCATTGCTGGTGTTTTTGTTTTTTGTTTTGTTTTGTTATTTTTCTTCCTGGTAGAAACGTAGCACAACACACATACAGACACGCATATACATAACATATTGTATTTATATGCACACGTGCGAACACACACAACACTCTCTCACACACACACACGCGCGTGCACGCATGCATGTATGCGAACGCATGCATGTATGCGAACAACACACACACACACGCGCGCGCGCGCGCGCATCATGCTTGCGAACATCACCATTGAAACACACACACAAACATACAAACACACGCGCGCGCGCAAAGCAGCATGCATGAAACATACACCCACAAGCTGCGCACGCACGCCACGCCAAAGCACGCACACATATAAGTTGACATGCATGTACACATACTCACACACCATGACCCTAAGCAGCACGACACCTCTTCCCTCTGCCCCCTGTCCCCCCTTCCTTTTCCCCTTCCCCCCCCCCCCCCCCCCCCCCCCCCCCCCCCCCCCCCCCCCCCCCCCCCCCCCCCCCCCCCCCCCCCCCCCCCCCCCCCCCCCCCTCCGTTCCCCTCCCCGGCCCCCTTTGCCCCCGCGCAATGTTTGCAGAGGCCCGTGTGTTGGTGTGTGTTTGTGTGTGTAGGTGAGTGGTTTTTGGTGTGTGTGTGTGTGTGTGGTGTGTGTGTGTGTGTAGTGTTTGTGGTGTGTGTGTGGGGTTGTTGTGTGTTGTGTGTGTTTTGTGTAGTGTGTGTGTGTAGTGTTTGTGTGTGTGTTGTGTGTGTGTGGTGTGTGTGTGTGTGTGTATTCACGAAAATTACGGCATCGCCGGCCGATGCGATAGGCAGACAGACAGAGACAGATAGACATCGCATAGACAGAACAGAGACGCAGATGCACACACACAGACAGAGGCAAAGACAGACACAGAGACGACACACACAGACACAAACTACAAAGACAGACCCACACACATTCACACACCAAAACACCAAAGCACACACACCACACACACACACACACACGTCACACAACAAAACAGACACAGAACAAACTACAAAGATTGACAGACACACACACACACACACACACATATACCCACACACACGTCCACACAGACAGACACACACCAGACACAAACTACAAAAAAGACACACCCCCACACACAACACTGCACTCACCACACAACACTCACACAGACACAAAACCCACACACGACAACACACACAACACACAAAACACACACAACACACACACACACGTCAGGACACAGAAACAGACAGATTCACACACACAGACAACACCCAAAGACCAGACAGACAGACAATCACACGATAGACTGAAACAACATAGTTACGGCATCGCCGAAGACAGACAGATAGAACAGACCAGACAGACAGACAGAACAGACAGACAGACAGACACTGAAACAGGCATCACAAAAAACAGACAGACTGACGGACAGATGAAGTTATGGCATCGCAGACAGACAGAGAGATACGCAGACAGATAGACACACAGAGACAGACACAACATCACACAAAACACACACACACACAACACACACACACACACACACGCATTCGAAGTTAAGGCATCGCAGACACACAGACAGACATATAACAGAGACAGACAGAGACAGACAGGACAAACGAGAGAGAGAGAAAAGAAGAGGAGAGAAGAAAAGAGAAGAGAGAGAGAGAGGAGAGAAAGAAACAGGCAGCAGACAGACAACAGACAGACAGACATTGCAAAGACAGACAGAAACATGAAGTTACGGCATGCAGAGACACACCACATTGACACACACGCACGCACGCACGCGCGCGCGCAACATAACCAACACAGCTTAAAATACAGAGAGAAGGGGGAGACAGAAGAGAGAGAGAGAGAGAAACACACGAGGTAGATTCTGCGTCTACAATAGGTTATTTATAACTTTTTTTAAGGGGTAGAGTAGAGTGTTGTTACCAAAATAGGCAGTCCTGGTGTTATAAATACTATGATGTATAGGTGTGTATACACCTATCAGACCTCGCCTCTGTGATTCTGTGTTATGTACGGAATGTCGCGATCGGGACTTTCTCTCCCTCCTCCTCTCTCCACCCCCCCTCCCCCCCCCCCCCCCCCCCCCCCCCCCCCCCCCCCCCCCCACCGCCCCATCCCCATCCCCTCATTCTCCCCTCATTTCTTCCTTGTCTAGAAAACACTCTCTTCACTCTGTGTGTGGTCTGTCTCTCTGTCTGTCTGTCTCTGTCCTCTGTCAGCTCTCTGTCCGTCAGCTCTCTTGTCTGTCTCTCTGTCTGTCTCTCTGTCTTTCTCTCTATCTGTTTGTCTTAGTCTCTGTCTCTCTCCCTCTCCCTCCCTCCCCCCTCCCCTCTATGATCTCTCTCCCTCCCTATCCCCCCCCCCCCCCGCTCTCCCCTCTCTCTCTCTTTCTCTCTCTCTCTCTTTCTCTCTCTCCTCTCTCTCTCTCTTTCTCTCTCAAATATGGGGACTTACTGTTAATCCACAAATGGAAAAAAATACATACATATGCTATCAAACGTTTCTTAAATGTCCCAATCCATTCGTCAAATACTGTACTATATGGAGAAACGGGAAGATATCCTTAAACATCAGAACGTCTGTTAAGTGTATTAAATACTGGCTAAAACTACTGAAACTTCCAGGGTCACGTTTATGTAGGCAGTCTTATGACATGATGGTTATACAAATGGAGCTGGGTAAGAAGAATTGGGCATATCAAGTTAAAAAGTTTTTATCAGAACATGGTTTTTGGGAATCGTGTGGTTGTCTCAGGAAGTAGGTAGCGAGCATGGGTTTATTTCTGAATTGAAAGACAGACTCATTTGTTCATTTAAACAAAATTGGCACTCGGACATGGAAAGTAAAGATAAATACTGCTGGTTTTTTTCGTTTAAGTGTGCTTTTCAAGCTGAAAAATATCTTCGAATAGTCACTGACAAATGGCATCGACTAATTTATGCAAGATTTCGACTAAGAGCACTCGGCTTCAATGCAAACAAAAGATGGTTTCAACCTGAGGACGTCCACACAGTTCCCATGCCCTATGTGTGGTCATATTCTTGATGATGAAGTGCATTTCCTGTTTCATTGTCAATCATATGTTTCCATACGTGAAAACTGTGGTGTTCTCAATCTAGAAGCTTTCCGAAGGCAAGATATTTTTTCTATCTTATCGTCCGATGATGATATTGTGATCAAATCGTTTTCAAAGTTTATTGCTGAAGCACTGAAATTAAGACAATTTCAGCTAAGGTTCCAATTAGCTTAACATTTGTGACTAAACTAAAGTAACATTTATATTATGTAAACTCCAGCATTTTGTG
>CM054135.1:9056932-9071932 GCA_028751875.1 Rapana venosa
ACCCCAACCAAAGTACGAATGAAATCTAAAACTGTATGAGCACTACAGTGACAACAAAGCTCAGGTAACTTGTATCAATCTGAAGTGTCATACAAGGTCCCGCTAATTAGAGCCTGGTACAGTTGTTCTCCCAGTGAGAGACTCCAAGGCCACAGCAAATTTCAAGTGCTACTCCTTGAAGAACCTGATGAGCACTGAGGTGTGTCCGAGAGTGGTCAGCATTTGTCACTGAAAAGGTCACTCGCAAATAGTAGGGGGTGGTGGGAATTGAAGTCACAGCACTTTTTAACTGACAATGTCACTCAGCAATATCCAGATTTGCTGTCACATGAATAATGCACTCAGTAGTAAACTGAATTGTCATCACTGCAAGTATACTGAAAATGTCACACAGCGAATAGTCCCAGGTTCGATGCACAGTTGCACACTCACTGACAGTTATGTTATCACTGGTGAAAACAATCACAAAGAAACAAAAAAAAACAGGCCACCAGCAATTAGCCCAGGTTTGCTACACAGCTCATTCCTCACTATAATGTCACTCAGCGGTGACTGAACAATGTCCTCAGCAGTCACCGAGCAATGCACACAGCGAATGTCTCAAGTTTCGATGCACAGTGATACACACTTCATGCATGGGGGAAAAACAAGCAAAAACGAAAGCAAAAACAAAACCAAAAAAAAACCAAACCAATAAAAAAACAAACAACAAACAAATTAAAAAAAAAAACAAACAAAAAAAAACCAACAACAACAACAACAACAAACCCCACCACACACACACACACAAAATAAACCCACAGGGTTCTACAGTCTCAATGTTCGTGAGGATGCACACTTTTCACTGCACCAGTTCCATCAATCTTGAATAAGCAAAAGGAACCATAAAACCAATGTAAAGAAAATACATAAATATATAAAAATGTCTTTAAAAGAAACTAGGGAGTTGGAAAGAGCAGAAGGAATACCAGGTTTGCCACACTTCCACAGCGACTTGCAATTTGGGGTGGGGGAAGGTTTAAAAAAAAAAACAAAAAAAAAAAAAAAAAAAGCCCAGCATTCAAACAAAATATAAAAACAAAAACACCCACACAAAATCATACACACACACTCACACAAAAAAACCAAAAAAAAACCAAAACATAAAACCACACTCACACACACACACCAAAACAACAATATAAAAACAAAAACAAAAAACAAACATAACACCAGCAACAAAAATTAAGGAATTTTAAACAAACACACACACACACACACACACACAACACCACACACACACACACAAAGCACACACACACTCACACCCTTACATATACATACTTAATACACACTTGCCACACGCCACGCATACACGCATAGAGTACACAGCACACACCACGAATATAAGCAACGCGTTGCTTCGTTAACTCACATACACTCACAACACACACAACACACACAACACACACTCCACACACACAAAACAACACACAACACACACACACACACTACTTACATACACATTACACACACTACCCTTACATTATACATACTTACATTACACATTACACACAGCACGCATACAAACATAGAGTACACACGAATACCCACACAAATATTTATGTACAACGCGCGTTCGTTTGCTCACACACACACACTGCACAACACACACACACACAACACCACACACACACACAAACACACACACACAACACACACACAACTAGACTCTTTTCTCATTTCTCTGGCCTCTCCCTTCTCTATGGATGAATGGGGTGTTAGGTCAGCTGTGAAGGCTTGCTGGATGGTATTCAGCAGTGACCTCCAGCCGCTTCCTGGGTTTGTCCTGGTGTGAATAGTGGTGTGGGGGAGGAGGCCCCAGGCAGGTTTACGGTTTGGCTTGTAGAAGTACGAGGGGGAAAGTACTCCTCGAAGTCCCCTCAGAGTGACTTGTCCGCTCTTCTGGCCATAGACAGGTAGACTTGCTCTTGGTGTGGGGGAAGCGCTCTGCCGTATGCGCGGTGACAGTAGTTGATGGCAGCTTGCTTATTCATTGTTGGTGGAGGTGGCTTTGTTGGTGGAGCCCTCTTTGCACCTTGGCCATAGTGGGTTGAAGTGCGGGGCAGAGTTTTGTGGGTGGTGCGGTTGTAGGTCATGGCTGCTATTATGCCACGGACCTTGGGTGGAGAGGGATCATGTATCTATAGGAGGGCTTTCCTGGGTGCCCCACTCCCAGTCTGAAAAGAGGGGGTCCTTGGTGATCATGTAAATCACCCCTCTCGAGCACAGACCTTGGAGAGGAGTTGGGTTGATGGACTCCTCACAGAACTGGTGGCATGGTGTCGGCCGTAAGGAGGGATGAGTGCAGAGGCTTGTATTGGGTGGCGTTGGGAAAAGCCTGGCGTATGTCCTCTACCACACGTTGCACATGTCGTGCAATAACTTTGCCACTTTGTTGTAGCAGTGGTGATGCAACTTGGAAGATGATCTGTTTGAAGTGTGTTGGAAGGGGGGAGTGTTGACTGCCACTTCAAGAAGGTGTTGGACTGTTCAGGCTTTGGTACTGACAAGTTTAGCTTTCAGGCTGAGGGAGAAACTTCCTGTCTCCCCAGCACTTAGACAGAGTCACCAGATCAGTAACTACTGGATGGCAGGGGGGGACTGATTTTTTCAATAGTGCCTTAAGGGGGTTTTGGGGAAGGGGACGGAGGAGGGGGGGTTTTGATGTTGATAGGCCTTCTGGGATACACCTGAAATTACTTGTCGGTTTGGGTATTTGTCAATGAAGGGGGGAAGGGAGGAGGGGATGGTTTGGGGTGGTTAGGAGTTTTTGTGTCTATGGCGAGGAGTGAATATCCTATTATCAGTGGGATTGGAAGATGATGTTTTCTTCCATAGGGGTGTCGGATAAGTCAGAGAGGGAGTCACTTCTAGAGGAATTCTGGACGGTGGTTGTTCGATTGCGGGTGGGAATCTTTGGAATGGAGGTGACTGCATGATTGTGGGTGGTGCGGATGGCGAGTATTGAGGTATCATTTGATGGTTAGGGTTTTCTTTAATGCGGTGATTTCTTTTTTCATGTGGTTTGCGCGTCGTTGAATGAAAGCAGACAGGTTTTGGCTTGTTTGTCGGACCGTTGTCTGTAGTTGGGTGTTTTGCTGAGTAAGGTCAGCAATGGTCGACTTCAGTGCTTGTTCTGTGGCTTTCATTGGTTTTTTGTTTGGACTGGCTGTCTTTGCTGTCGTTGGCTGTTTTTCTTTATCTTTTTGTGCAAGTGTTTGTTCTCTGTCTGTAAGGTGTCAACTTGTGCTGTGAGGGCTATTGATGGTGGAGATGGCTGTGGACACGTTGGCAGTTGGCGATGTAGTGATAGCAGATACTATTGCTCAAGCTGTAGAGGACTGGATGAAGTTGTTTGTAGGTGTTGTGGAGAGAGAGAGAAGAGAGATTTGAGAGGAGAGAGGAGAGAGAGAGAGTGAGAAGAGAGAGAGAGAGACGGACGAGAGAGAGAGAGAGAGACAATGACAAATCTTTTACTTTTCGAGGATAATGTATAAGCACTCATGTTGCTTTTTTCACTCATCCATCCCCTGCCAGTAGAGGATCCATGACTTAAGTATAACCTCATCACGTATACAGTCTCACAGTAGAAATGGGGGAATAACCATTTTAAAAGCAGACCCCCCCCCTCCTCCACCATCAACTCCCCCCCCCCCGAAACAATGAGAGAGAGCGAATGTGTTCCGAGAGAGAGAGACGAGAGAGAAGATGCAGCACGAGAGAGAGAGAGAGGAGAGACGAGAGGAATGAGAGATGAGATGAGAGAGGAGAGAATGTGTGTGTGTGGGGGGGGGGTAGGGGGGGGGGAGGGGGGGGACGGTAATAAAAAATCGCGTCTGCAATGCCAATCTTTTTACTGTCTGTGTGTCTGCTGTCTCTCTCTCTGTCCGCCTCTGTCTCGGTCCGTCCGTCCGTTCGACCGCCTGTCTGTCTCTCTTTCTCTCTGTATCTCCCTCTGTTCTGTCTGTCTGTTGTTTCTCTCTCTCACTGTCTGCCTTCGGTATCTCTGTCTGTTGCCTGTCTGCCTTTCTGCCTGCTGTCTGTCTGTCTCTTCTGTTGGTCTGTCTATCTATCTGTTTCTCTCGCTCTCTCAGTCTGCTCTCTGTCTGTTTCTGTACTCTGTCTGCATCGTATGTCTATGTCTGACCTCTCTGTGTTCACTTTCTGTCTCTGTCTGTTATCTGACTGTCTGTCTGTTCTGTCTCTCTCTCTCTCTCTCTCTCTCTCTCTCTATATATAGATATATATATATATATATATAATTTCATATATGTGTGTGTGTAAATGTTGTGGTCTCTTCTGAGTCATCTTTAGCTCAGAGCTTCCTCCCTCTACTGACTAGCCTACCTTTCTGCCGAATATGTCACACGAAGGAGGGAGGGGAGGGGGAAGGGAGGTAAGAGGAGGGGGGGGGGGGGGAAGGTAAGAGGAGGAAGGGGGGAAATGGGGGTAGGGGGAAGCGGGGGGTGAGGGGGGCAAGAGGTGGGGAAGAAAAAAGGGTAAGGGGCAGAAAAGTAGGACGGTGAAAAAGAGATGTCTGCTATTACAGCCGTTTAGAACCAAACTTGTTGTCTCTTTAGTGTGTTGTTGTTTGTCGTCAAAACTTCAGTGTGTGTGTGTGTGTGTGTGGTGTGTGTGTGTGTGTGTTGTTTGTGTGTGTGTGTGTGTGTGTGTGTGTGTTGTTTGTTTGTGTGTGTGTGTGTGTGTGTGTGTGTGTTGTTGTTTGTTGTTTGTGTGTGTGTTGTTTGTTTGTGTGTGTGTTGTTGTTTGTTTGTGTAGTGTGTGTGTGTAGTATGTGTGTGTGTGTTGTGTGTGTGTGTGTTGTGTGTGTGTGTGTTGTTTGTTTGTGTGTGTGTGTGAGTTTGTGTGTGTGTGAGTGAGTGTGTGTGTGTGTGTTGTGTGTGTGTGTGTGTGTGTAAAAGAGATGTTATTTAAACCTTTAGAAGCTAAACTTGTCTCTATACTGTGTGTTGTCAAAACTTCAGTGTGTGTGTGTGGTGTGTGTGTGTGTGGTGTGTGGTGTGTGTGTGTATGTGTGTGTGTGTGTGTGTAGTGTGTGTGTTGTGTGGTGTGTGTGTGTGGTGTGTGTGTGTGTGTGTGTAAAAGAGATGTTATTTAAACCTTTAGAAGCTAAAACTTGTCTCTATACTGTGTGTGTCAAAACTTCAGTGTGTGTGTGTGTGTGTGTGTGTGTGCGTGCGTGCGTGCGGTGCGTGCGTGCGCGTGCGCAGTGTTGTGCGCGTGCGCAAGTGTGTGTATGTGATATGTGTGTATTGTGTGGGTTTGTTTATTTTACTTTATTCTTTTATTTCGAGGATAACGAAATAAGCATTTGTGGGGTTTTTTTTTACAACCAGTCCCCGTGTGTACGCAGTCTTGTAAATTTTTCATCTGTTCCCACCCAGCACACAATGGCCTACCCTTCCAAAAAGCAGAACGGGTTTTAACGCGTTCGTAAGATGTTCTGCGTGCGTTCGCACACGGAACCTCGGTTTATAGTCTCATCCGAAGGACTCTTGGAGGGAGTGGAGTCTGCACTGATGTTAACTCCAGGAGAAAATATCCCCTTGAACGGGAATCGAACCCCGGTCAGCAGATCACGAGCACAATGTGCCACGCTCTAACCAACTAGGCTATCCCGTCCCGTGTGTAGTTTGTGTGTGTGTGTGTGTGTGTGGTGTGTGTGTGTGTTGTGTGTTGTGGGTGGGGTGTGTATGAGTGGTGTGTGTGTGTGTGTGTGTGTGTGTTGTGTGTGTGTGAGTGTGTGTGTGTGTGTGAGTGTGTGCGTGCGTGCGTGCGTGTGTGTGTGTGTGTGTGTTTCGTCTGTCGACTGTAGTGGCCAGTTGAAGTGCTTTTGTCAATGGGACTAGAGGCTTAAAATGGGGTAGGCTGTCGGTTAAAGACCTATCATTTTTAGTGCTAGAGATGCCTTTGTTCTTTAGTCAAGTCAAGTCAAGTCAAGTCAAGTCAAAATTTTATTTCCAGATGGTACATTGAATAAGCAATGCATTTGCTTTTTTTCATCAAGCCATCTATCTAAGAACAAATTTCGTAATGATTATACTAAGTCACTACATTATAGCATCATTTACCATTAAATTAAACCAGTAAAAAAGAAAAAAAAAGGAAAAAATCGTTAAGGAAATACATTGAAAATACAAATTACCACATATACATATACACGCACACACATACTCATGCACACCTGTGCGCGCTCACGTCCACACACACATTAAAATAAAAATGTTTTAAGATTTAAAAAAAGAAAAGCATATAAACGTCAGGACAAACAAATTACTTCACTTACTGTTTCATCCATTTTTTCACGTTTATACTTTAGATATAAAAAAAGGTACAGGAATAAAACGTTAGAAAATATAGGCATTCGTCATTACTGATAATATTACCTTCAATGACCTCCCTCCTCTCCTCCTCCACCCCGTGTGTGTGTGTGTGTGTGTGTGTGTGTGTGTGTGTGTGTGTGTGTGTGTTTGTGTGCCTGTGTGTCTGTCTGTCTGTCTGTCTCACACACAAACACACACACACACTCTCTCTCTCTCCTCACCTTCGTATGCTAATTTCTGTTTGTAGGTGTTTTTTTTGTCCCTTCTGAACAACACAGTACATTTCACCGAGTGAAACTTGTATGCGTGGATTTTAAGTTAAATGGTCCGTGAAACAGTAAGGGCCAGAAGGGTGGGAGGAAAGGAAGAGAGAGAGAGAGAGAGAGATGAGAGAGAGAGAGGGGGGGGGGATAGACAGATAGACAGAGAGAAAGGAAGAAGAGAGAGAGGGAGATAAAGAGAGGAGAGAGAGAGAGGGGAGAGAGAGAGAGAGAGAGAGAAGAGTGAGAGAGAGAGAAGAGAGAGAGAGAGAGAGAGAGAGATACAGACAGAGAGAGAGAAAGGGAGAGAGAGAGGGGGAGATAAAGAGAGGGAGGAGAGAGAGAGGGGGGGATGGACAGATAGACAGAGAGAAAGGAAGAGAGAGAGGGAGATAAAGAGAGGGAGAGAGAGAGGGAGATAAAGAGAGAGAGAGAAGAGAAGAGATACAGACAGGGAGAGAGAAAGGGAGAGAGAGAGAGAGAAGAGAGAGAGAGGGAGATAAAGAGAGGGAGAGAGAGGGAGAGAGAGAGGGGGAGATAAAGAGAGGAGAGGGAGAGAGAGAGAGAGGGAGGGACAGAGAGAGAGGAGGGAGATAAAGAGAGGGAGAGAGAGAGATGGAGAGAGAGATAAAGAGAGAGGGAAACGAGAGACAGAGAGAGAGAGAGAAAGGGAGAGAGAGAGAGAGGAGAGAGAGAGGGGAGATAAAGAGAGGGAGAGAGAGAGAGGGGGGGGGATGGACAGATAGACAGAGAGAAAGGAAGAGAGAGAGAGGAGGGAGATAAAGAGAGGGAGAGAGGAGGGAGATAAAGAGAGGGAGAGAGAGACAAATGACAAATGACAAATGACAAATTCTTTATTTCGATGGATAATGAATAAGCACCCATGTGCTTTTTTACATCCAGTCCCCGCCCGTTAGGGATACATCTTAAAAAATAATAACCCAATACTTATACAGTCTCGCAATAAAAACAAGGGAAATAACCCTTTTCAAAACAGCTCCCCCCCAACAACCCTCCCCCCCCCCCCCAAAGCAAGCAATTAAAGAAATCCTAGGATTACCCCACCCCTACCCCCACCCCCCAAAAAACCTAACCAAAACAACAAACAAACAAAAGAGAAGGAAAAACCAAACCAACAAAAGATGATAAAAAAAGAGAAAAACAGACAAAACAACAACAACAAGAACAAGAGCAACAACAAAGCCAAGAAAAATAACACAACCAAACTTATAAGTCATAAAGATAAACATCTACACATTGTCAAATGGTACACATACTTGTTACACATAATTATAAGATATTGAAATAGGGCACTCATTAAAACTTAGTACAGAGGCAAGTCCAATAAAAGTTTGAAAATATAAAAATATGAATCCTTCATCAGGATATACTATGACTATAAGCAGGACGATAAAAGGTGAGAGAGAGATACAGACAGAGAGAGAGAAGGGAGAGAGAGAGAGAGAGAGGGAGATAAAGAGAGGGAGAGAGAGGGAGAGAGAGAGGGGGAGATAAAGAGAGGGAGGAGAGAGAGAGAGAGGAGGGACAGAGAGAGAGGGAGATAAAGAGAGGGGAGAGAGAGAGATGGAGAGAGAGATAAAGAGAGAGGGAAACAGAGAGACAGAGAGAGAGAGAGAAAGGGAGAGAGAGAGGGAGAGGGAGGGGGAGAGGGAGAGAGAGAAGATGTTGACAATTGGCAAAGGGTCGAGTTACAGGTTGTGACCTTGGCCTTTTTGTTGTTGTTGGGGGGTGGGGGTTGGGGGTGGGGTGGGGGGGGGTGGGGGGGGGGGGGGGGGTAGAAGGGGTGGGGATGGGGTTACAGTATAGCTAGCACAGTGGTTACGCGCCGTCTTTCTCATGTATTTGAGAGTGTACAGAGTTCGAGTCCTCACTGAGATGTCATGTTTGCAGAGATTGTTTTGTTTTTCTGATATTGCTGACATTGGTGTTGTTATTGACGGCAAACCTATCACTTTGTAGGGGAAACATTTCCCACAGTATTAAGCCCTCGTCGGTCTACCACTCGCTTCTGCAACTTCGGATGAGACTATGAACCGAGGCCCCGTGTTCGAACACATGCAGAACATCTTGCGCACACGTTAAATCCTGTTCCGCTTTTTGGAAGAGTAGGCCATTGTGTGCCGGTGGAAACAGATGACAAAATTGACAAAACCGCATACACACAGGGACTGGATGTAAAAAAAATCACATGAGTGCTTATTCCATTAGCCTCGATATAAAAGAATGAATAAATAAATAAATAAAACTAAGCAATGTTGCTCTGGGTGGCTTGCAACTGTTGCAACCACGAAGTTGCGGGCTGCAGCAAGCAAAAATAATGTGGTAGCGTGTGGCGAGCCCCTTACATGTTGCTACCAACAGTAATACTGATATTGTCACCTTTTTTCCCCCCAACTGCTACTACTATATTAGGGGACGGGATAGCTCAGTGGTCGGAGGACTCGCTTTCCCCCCAGCCAAAGTTAAACAGCATCCAGCGTGGGTTACTACTTAGGTGGGTGTCCGTTTGCGCGGCGGCCTTGGCTTCACGTACAGTTCCGCCAGTTCACCCAGCGGTAAATGGGTACCTGCCCTCTTTAGAGTCAGGGAAGGTAAAGCAGCGAGGGAGAGGAGATGGACGCCGCCCTCAATATGCTGGCCCCCTGGAAAAGTTAAGGTCTCTGCCGCCTCGCTCCCCTACGACCACATATGTTATGGGACACCTTTAACTTTTTGCTACTATATTGGTACTTTTATACTGCTGTTGCTGCTGCTATACTACTACTTCTACTACTGCTACTGTTGCTACTGCTACTGCTGCTGCTGCTGCTGCTGCTGCTACTTCTACTACTACTACTACTACTACTACTACTACTACTACTACTACTACTACTATACTACTACTACTACCACTACTACCACTACTACTACTACTACCAACCACCACCACTACTATACTACTCTACTACTACTTACTACTACTACTACTACTACTACTACTTACTACTACTACTTACTACTACTTTACTCCTCTCCTCTCTCCTCCTACTACTACTACTACTACTACTACACTACTACTACTACTACCACCACCAACCACCACCACTACTACTACTACTACTACTACTACTACTACTACCACTACTACTACTACTACCACCACCACTACTATACTACTACTACACTCACTACTACTACTACTACTACTACTACTACTACTACTACTACTACTACTACTACTACTACTACTACAACAACCTCCTCTCTCCTCCTCCTACTACTACTACTACTACTACTACCACTACTACTACTACTACCACCACCACCACCACCACACTACTACTACTACTACTACTACTACTACTACTACTACTACTACTACTACTACTACTACCACTACTACTACTACTACCACCACCACCACCACCACCACTACTACTACTACATACTACTACTACTACTACTCCTACTACTACTACTACTACCACTACTACTACTACTACCACACCACCACCACCACCACCACTACTACTCCTACTACTACTACTACTACTACTACTACTACTACTACTAACTACTACTACTTACTACTACTACTACTACACCACCACCACCACCACCACCACCACCACCACTACTACTACTACTACTACCTACTACTACTACTATACTACTACTACAACTACTACTACTACTACTACTACTACTACTACTACTACTACTACTACTACAACTCCTCCTACTCCTACAACCATCAGTGCCACTGCTGCTGTTATTGCTACCATTAGTGGTACCAAGTCATAGCTTGTTCTCTCTTTTATTTTTCATTTTTTATTGGCGTGCAATGTGTGTGTGTATGCGTGCGCGCGCCCACGTGTGTGTGTGTGTGTGTGTGTGTGTGTGTGTGTGTGTGTGTGTGGTGTGTTGTGTGTGTGTGCGAGAGATTATGTGCATGCAAGGGTGCGTGCACGAGCACGCGTGTATACATATATTTATGTGTAGAACAAATTTTCATCCTATCTTACAACCACTTCCCTTCCTTGCTAATAAAAAGCAACAACATCATAACCTTAGCTTTACAACAACAGTTAAAATCACACCTACAAATAAAAACATCGTCAAGCAAATTAATCAAACAATGAATCAATGAATGAATGAATCATTACCCACAGTTTCATCTCATATTATCTGTCCTTGCCTTCAATGGCCTAAAATTCCCATCACCCTGCTGAAGCATATAACGTGTGTGTGTGTGTGTGTGTGTGTGTGTGTGTGTGTGTGTGTGTGTGTGTGTGTGTGTGTGTGCGCGTGCGTGTGCGCGTGCAGCGCGTGCGTTGTGTGTATTTGAATTTGTTAAACTATTAATCATTGTTGGTTGCATGTGTAGGAGTGGAATGGATGCTAGCGCATTGATTTGTTTTGTTGTTGTTTTTACAAGATATAGCGCTATATAAATTCCATTTAATAATAATAATAATTAATAATATATGGAATTTTATATAGCGCTGAATCTTGTAAAAAAAAACAAAAAAACAAATCGAAGCGCTTTGCCATTTCTTGTTGTTGTTGTTGTTGTTGTTGTTGTTGTTGTTGTTGTTGTTCTTTCTTCTTCTCTTCTTCTTTTCTTCTTCTTCTTCTTCTTCTTCTTCTTCTTCTTCTTCTTCTTCTTCTTCTTCTTCTCTTCTTCTTATCATCATCATCATACCGTTTCTCTTCCAGCATCCCTCACTCCCTCCCTCACTCTCTCCCTCACTCACTCCCTCACTGACTCACTCGCTGAGACCAAACCCCCCGGGGGAAGAAGCAGCATGGCCATCAACGACTACAGCATCAACACCGGCGAGGTCAAGCACTTCGGCACGGTGGACTACGTCATGTTCGTCATCACCCTGCTCATCTCGGCCGGCATCGGCATCTTCTACGCCATTTGGGACCGCAAGCGGAACACCACCAAGGAGTTCCTGTTGGGCGGCAAGAACATGAACGTCTTCCCCGTGGCCATGTCCTTGAGCGTGACCTTCATGTCGGCCTTGACCTTGCTGGGCAACCCGGCGGAGATGTACAACTACCACACGATGTTCTGGTGGCTGTGCATCGCGTTCGTCTTCGCCATCACTGGCGCGGCTTACCTGTTCATCCCTTTCTTCTACAACTTGCAGATCACCAGTACTTTTGAGGTAGGTGTGTTGTGTGTTTTTGTGTGTGTTTTTGTGTGTGTGTGTGTGTGTGGTGTGTGTGTACGTGTGTGTGTGTGTGTATGTGTGTGTACGTGTGTGTGTGGTGTGTGCGTGTGTGTGTTGTGCGCGCGCGCGTGTGTGTGTGTGTGTGTTTTTTCTTTTGGTTGGTTGGGGGGGGGGGGGGGGGGGAGGAAGGGAAGGATGGGCGTGCAAGTTCTTTGATATATGTGTGATTCAGATTCAGATTCAGATTCAGATTATTTTATTGCCATTTAAATCATGTAGACTTATTTGACACAACAAAAACATCAACTATAATTATTATCTATTTTTGGCTAAAAGTGATGTACACTAAAAACATGTATTTTACTTCTCTTTTTCTCTCTTTTCAAAACACTCATACACATATCTGATGATATCTGCTTGATATATATCAACTGTGATTATGTCACTTAATTTATGTACACAGTTTTTGCGTTCTTTGTCTTTCGTTTTGATTTTTAATAACAAATTATTTCTGAGTTCATCATATAAATGCATTCATTCAAGTAAATGAAATTCATCTTCAATTTTGTTACAGTGTCTACATTTTCTGTCCTCTCTGGATATATTTTGGTTTGTCTCTCCCTTTCTCTATCATTAAATTGTGACAGCTTGTGCGAAATTTACAATATGTCTTCTTATGAGTTTTGTTTTCATAGTTTACTAAGTATGGTTCCAATCTGTATTCTTTGGTATGCAAAATCATAAATTTTAGTTTTGCAAACTCTTTCTTTTGGTAGATCCAAAATGTTTTATACATGTCCTCAAGTTTTTTCTAACAGCATAACTCAACCGATGAACATTAAGAGTGCTTTGGTTCTTCCAGACATGTTTGAATCCAATTGTGTACGAATATTTTTCACTGTGTTTATCCATTTATCGTGTGTATTATTCTGATACAAATAATCGTATACTATTCTAATATAAGAGTCTGGTTTTGATTCTGTCAAATGAATCCAAAAGGATATTATCTGGCATATGATTTTAAGGGTCAGTGGAAATCATCCCTAATTCACCCAAAGTGGGTAGTACTATTGCTTTTTTATGAACTCCTATCATTTGTTTACAAAATTTTACATGGAAATTCTCATACAAAAACTGATTGGATAAGCATGCCTTGAACAGTTTATCAATATGAAACTCTGTCTCCCCATTAAAACAAAAAGGAAACCAAACTTCTGCTCCATAGGTTAAAACAGGGGTTATCAGTGAGTCGAATATGTGTGTGTGTGTTTAAACAAGATATAGCGCTATATAAATTCCATTTAATAATAATAATATATGGAATTTATATAGCGCTGAATCTTTTTCTTTTGGTGGTGGTGGGGAGGGGGGGGGGGAGGAATGGGGGGATGGCGTAGGGGTGTGGGTGGGTGGGTGGTGGTGGTGGTGGTGGTGGGGTCGTTGTCGCAGGTTGTCTTCGTTTGGGTTTTTTTAGTGGTTGTTGTCATCATTGTTTTTGGCTGTCGTCATGGTTATTTTTCGTGACCTACCACTATTATCATCATTAATATTGCTATCATCATGAGTATCACCATCATCTTTGTCGTCGTCGTCGTCGTCGCCATCATCATCATCGTCACCACCACCACCACTACTACCACCACCACCACCGCCATCATCATCATCGTCACCGTCACCACCCCACACCACACCACCATCACCACACCACCACCATCATCTTCATCATCATCATTCATCATCATCATCATCACCACCACCACCGCCGCCGCCACCACCACCGTCACCATCACCACCACCTCATCATCATCATCACCACCACCACCACTACCACTACCACTACCACCATCATCATTATCACCACCACCACCACCACCACCACCACCACCACCACTACACCACCACCATCATCATCATCATCATCATCATCATCATCATCATCATCCTTGTTATATTACTACTACTACTACTACTACTACTACTACTACTACTACTACTACTACTACTATTACTACTACTACTACTACAATAATAATAATAATAATAATAATTATTATTATTATTATTATTATTACCACCATCACCATCACAACGGCCATCGTCTTGTAATCTGTGTCGTGTAGCATACTTGCAGTCACCGTAGATTTCTCTCAGTTAAATTCGGGCTCCTCTCCCCTGGGAACAGCGTGTCGCCACAAGAGCAGCGCCACTTAAAAGAACAATTCCGTGGCTGCGGGTATATGTGCTTCCCGATGAGAGTGGCTTTCTTCTACAGAATTTTTGCCAGGGACAACTCTCTTACTGCCGTGGGTTCTTTTACGTGCGCTGATGGCATGTTGCGCAAGAGACCTCGGCTCATCTAAAATATATTAAAAAAATTAAAAACAACTTTCACTCAGACCACCACTCAAGGTCTGTGAATGAGGGGAAAGTTCAGTGTGTGTGTGTAACAATAACAATAATTTTAATTCAGTTTTTGCAGGCCATATGGCCCATAGGAACAACAGTTAATCATATACTTTCATGTAAGGTGAACATCCTTACTTCTGATATCTAAACATTTAATAAGAAATAATCCAACTTTAAACATCAAACTAGGTTTAGTGTTCATACAAAGAAGCTGCACTTTCAGATTCGATGGAAATCTGTAATAATACTGAGGAATACATTTTCTTCGCAATACAGCATATTTTGGGCATACAAGTAAAAAGTTACTTTTTACTTGTTGTGTGTGTGTGTGTGTGTGTTGTGTGTGTGTGTGTGTGTGTGTGTGTGTGAGTGTGTGTGTGTGTGTGTGTGTGTGTGTGTGAGTGTGTGTGTGTGTGTGTGTGTGTGTGTGTGAGTGTGTGTGTGTGCGGGTGTGTGTCTATATAATCATTATTACGAGAGAGGTAAATGAAAAAAAACCCACCACACACCAAAAAACATCAACTCTGTATACCATAGCATCCACAGACTACTCAAGGTCTGTGGGTGAGGGGAAAGTTCAGTGTGTGTGTGTAAGTAAGTAAGTAAGTAAGTCTTCAATTTTAACGTCTTTCCACTTTAAGTGATACCAGACGATCCTAAAGTAGGAGACTGAATATGAGAAAGAGAGAGAGAGAGAGAGAGAGAGAGAGAGAGAGAGGAGAGAGAGGAGAGAGAGAGAGAGAGAGAGAGAGAGAGAGATCTACT
>CM054135.1:9074432-9091932 GCA_028751875.1 Rapana venosa
CTCTCTCCTCTTCCTTCTTTCTCTCTTCCTTTCTTTCTGTCTGTATCAGTTTGGTGTCTCTGTCGTTGCAGCTCATCTACATGGCCTTTCTGCTGTACGCTCCCTCGCTGGCTCTGAATGCAGGTAAAGTAGACACTGTTGGTCTGTCTGTCTGTCTGTCTGCACACACCGACACGCAGATATTGGGTGCGTGCATATCGCATGCACGTGCGTGCGTGCATACGTACACGCACATATATGTACACACGTGCACACGCGCTTACACACACACACACACGTGCGCGCGCACGTACACAGATACTCTCTGCCTTTCTCTCTCTCTATGTGTATGAAGAAGAGAAAAGAAGAGAGAAGAAACCAGAAGAGAAGAGAAGAGAAGGGAAGGGAAGGGAAGGGAAGGAAAGGGAAGGGAAGGAAAGGGAAGGGAAGGGAAGGGAAGGGAAGGGAAGAGAAGAGAAGAGAAGAGAAAAGAGAAGAGAAGTGAAGAGCAGATGAGAAGAAAAGAGAAGAGAAGAGAAGAGAAGAAAAGAGAAGAGAAGAGAAGAGAAGAAAATAGAAGAGAAGAGGAGAGAAGAAAAAATGAGAAGAGAAAGAAAAAGAGAGAGAAAATAGACAAGAGAAGACACACGAAGACAGGACAGGACAGGACAAGACAGGGTACGACAAGACAAACAAGACAAAACACGACAAGACCATACCAGACCAAACAAGGTTGGTTATTACGGGACTGACTAACGAGTAGAGGGCTGATGATATAATTAATAATACTCATTATTCTGATGCTGAATTTTCAGTGACTGGGCTCAACCTGTGGGGGTCTGTGGTGGGAATGGGGTTTGTGGTCACCTTCTATACCACGCTGGTAAGTCTGTTTGTGTGTGTGTGTGAAGGGGGGGGGGGGGTAGGGGGGGTAGCGGTGTGTGTATGGGTGGGGGTGGGGGGTGGGAGGGTGTGTGTGTGTGGAGGGGGGGGGTGAGTAGGTGATGGATGGGGCGTGTTTGTGTGTATGTGTGTGTGTGTGTTTGTTTGTTTGTGTGTGTTTGTGTGTGTGTATGTGTGTGTGTGTGTGTGTGTGTGTGTGGGTGGGTGTGGGGAGGGATGAATGATGGTTGGGTGGCTTGTGTGCGTGCATGTGTATGTGTATACGTGTGTGTAGTGTGCGTGTATGTGTGTGTGTGTGTGTTTGTGTGTTTCCGTGCGTGCGTGTGTCTTGTGTGTGTATGTGTGTGTGTAAGAGAGAGTAGTGTGTCTTGTGTGTGTTTGTGTCGTGTGTGTAAGTATGTGTGTGGGTAGGTGGGTGGATGAGTGTCTCTGTGTGTAAATGTGTGTGTTTGTGTGTGTTCGTGTATGTGTATGTGTATGTGTGTAGCGTGTGTTTGAGTGTGTGTGTGTAGCGTGTGTGTGTGTGTGTGTGTGTGTGTGTGTGTGTGTGTGTGTAGTATGTGTTTGTGTGTATGTGTGTGTGTGTGGTTGGTGGTGGTAGGGGGGGGGGGTATTGTAAACAACTGTCCGTGAGAGCTGCGAAAGACTTAAAAGTCAACAATTCTTTTCCATGCCGAAGTCGGATGCGCTGGGCCTGAATTGTCAGGCGTTTAACGGCAGCGCAATGTATTTTTGCTCATACGAAAGACAACAATAGTTTCTGTCTGAACGTTCAACGAAGAAGAAGGAGAAAAAGAGGAAGAAGACGTATGCAAAGAAGAAGAAGAAAAAGACGACGACGATAACGACGACGAAGACGAAGAAGAAGAAGAAGAAGAAGAAGAAGAAGAAGAAGAAAAAAGAAGAAGAAGAAGAAGAAGAAGGGGAGAAAGAATTGCGAAGAAGAAGTAGAATTGCGAAAAAAGAAGTAGAATTGCGAAGAAGAATGCGAAGAAGAAGAATGCGAAGAAGAAGAAGAATGCGAAGAAGAAGAAGAATGCGAAGAAGAATGCGAAGAAGAAAAAGAAGAGGAGGAGGAAGAAGAAGAAGAAGAAGAAGAAGAAGAACAAGAACAAGAAGAACAAGAAGAAGGAGAAGACGAAGACGAAGACGAGGTAGAAGAAGACGAGGAAGAAGAAGACGAAGAAGAATGCGAAGAAGACGAATGCGAAGAAGAAGAAGAATGCGAAGAAGACTAATGCGAAGACGACGACGACGACGACGACGAAGAAGAAGAAGAAGAAGAAGAAGAAGAAGAAGAAGAAGAAGAAGAAGAATGTGAAGATTGCGAAGAAGAAGAAGAATGCGAAGAAGAAGAAGAATGCGAAGAAGAAGAATGCGAAGAAGAAGAAGAATGCGAAGAAGAAGAAGATGACGACGACGACGACGACGACGAAGAAGAAGAAGAAGAAGAAGAAGAAGAAGAAGAATTGCGAACAACAACAACAACAACAACAACGACAACAACAACAACAACAACAAGAACCACCACCACAAGAAGAAGAACCACTAGCTAAATACAAGAGAGAAGAATCAGGCGGCAGGGGCTGTGCTGGTGTGTTTCAGGGCGGCATGAAGGCTGTTCTGTGGACGGACACTTTCCAAGCCGGGGTGATTTTTGCCGGGCTGCTGGCCGTTCTGATCCAGGGCTCCATAGTGCAGGGCGGGTTCGCCGCTGCCTGGGAGATTGCCGACAACCGCTCCAGGGTCCTCTTGGATGAGTAAGCCAGGAATGTGTGTGTGTGTATGTGTGTGTTTGTGTGTGTTTGTGTGTGTGTGTGTGTGTGGGGGGGGGGGGGGGGGGTATGTGTGTGTGTTGTTTGTTTGTGGTGTGTGTGTGTGGGTGTGTTTGTTTGGTGTGTGTGTGTTTGTGTGTGTTAGTGTGGTGTCGTGTGTGTTAGTGTGTGTCGTGTGTGTTTGTGTGTGATTGTGTGTTTGTGTGTGTGTGTGTGTGTGTGGGGGGGGGGGTTATGTGTGTGTGTGTGTTTGTTTGTTTGTGTGTTTGGTGTTGTGTGTGTGATTGTGTGTGTGTTTGTTGTGTGTGTGTGTTTGTGTGTGGTGTGTGTGTTTGTGTGTGATTGTGTGTTTGTGTGTGTGTTTGTTTGTATATGTGTGTGTGATTTGTGTGTGTGTGTGTCGTGTGTGATGTTTGTGTTGTGATTTGTGTGTGTGTTTGTGTGTGTGTTTGTGTGTGTGCGTGTTTTGTGTGTGTGCGTGTTTGTGTGTGTGTGTGTGTTCTTTTTGGTTTTGGTTTTGAATTGGGTTGATTTGGTATTATGTTGTTTTTGTATGTGTGTGTGTGTGTTGTGTGTTGTTGTTATTGTGGTAGTGGTGGTTGTGATGGTGGTGGTGTTGTGTTTGTGTGTGTGCGCGTGTGTGTGCGTGAGAGAGAGAGAGAGGGGGGGAGGCAGACAGACAGAGAGACAGAGAAAGAGACAAACAGAGAGAGGTAGAGGGAGAGGGAGAGAGAGAGAGAGAGAGAGAGAGAGAGAGAGAGAGAGACAGACAGACAGACAGACAGACAGACAGACAGACAGACAGACAGACAGAGACAGAGAGAGAGACAGACACATCCATACTCCGACTTCATACACATCCATACTCCGACTTCAAATGATTTTTTAATTATAACTATTTTTTGTACTGGTGGATACTGTTTGTGACACAAGGAGCTTGTCTTCAAGACATTTCCAACAAAATACTTAAAAGCAATAACATCTTGAACTGTAGTCCTTGGTAGTTTAGGGAACTGGATAGCTCAGTGGTCAGAGCACTCGCTTTCCCCACGCTAAGGCGGCGAATGCTGCTTAGCATCGAGCGTGGTTACCCAAGTGGATGGGTGACCGTTTGCGCGCGCGCCTTGGCTTCAGTACAGTCCCCCCAGTTCACCCAGCTGTAAATGGGTACCTGGCCCACTTTAGGGTCACGGAAGGTAAAGCAGCGGAGGGAGAGGAGATGGGTGCAGCCTTCAACATGCTGGCCCCTAGAGAAGGGGAGGTGCTTACCAAAACGACTCCCATAGATTATGGGAACACCTCTACCTTTACCTTTTTACCTTGGTATTTTTTTTTGTGCTTGCGTGAATAACTGACACAGGTCCTGGGTTGGAAAGGTGTCTGAAGTGAAAGGGACCTGAAAGTCTGCCCTCTTTTCGAGTTGTTAAATACAACCACAGGCTGTTTAAATCTCATTTATTTCGAAACGGGGTTTCTTTTTTTCCTCCTTCGGTGTATCGTCGGAATGTCTTCTTGTCGCAGTGGTGTGATTGACAGTTTCAGATCACTGAATACCCAATACAAGAGGGCGAGTGTTTGGTATTCTCCCACATTGAGAAAAAAAATACTGCTCAAAATGTTCTGGAAAGAAGACATGAAATCCGTCATGTTTTTAAATGACATATTTATGAAAATTGAAAGAAATATCTATTACAAGTGTGGTGTGTGTTTTTTCTGAGTAGTTCAGATACGTAAAACATTCAAATGCTCTTGAGCAGCAATAACTCATTTTTCTTATTTATTACACGGCTTCCAACTTTCTTAAAAATAGTTATAAATTCATTTTGGATTGAAAAAAAATCCAAGAAAACCCCACCGCATAAGAATGACAGTGTGTGTGTGTGTGTGTGTGTGTGTGTGTGTGTGTGTGTGTGTGTGTGTGTGTGTGTGTGTGTTCGTGTGTGTGTGTGTTCGTTGTATATATATATATATATATATTATAAATTATATATATATATATATATATATATATATTATATATATATATCTATATATATATATGTGTGTGTGTGTGTGTGTGTTAGCCTTTCCTATGTACCGATTTTTTTTGGTTTTAACTTTTGTTTATTCAGGAAAAAAAACCCCATTTCGTACATAATTCCACCGTGATCAAGAACAAAACTAACATCTCATAATTTTGTTTTAATACTTTGTTTGCTGAATGCGTCGTGTGCTGCTGCTATCTTTGCGCAAAGAGCGTGTTGGCTTTTATGCACCTCCCTACAGAGTTTCTGAAATAAACTCTAGACTTGATATTGTCTTTGTTGTCGTTGTTGTTGTTTTCTTGTTGCTGCTGCTGCTGCTACTCCTGTTGTTGTTGAGCGTTCCCCAGCTTAACATCCCTTGGGGGTCACCCAGAATGTGCACTCTGACTCACTTGTCTTACCTAGGAATTACAGTGGGAGATTGAATTTGCGCACTGGATGAGAAGTTTTGCGTGTGTGATTGTTTCTTTCTTTAAACACCTCACCCTACAGGCAACCATACTCCGACTTCAGAGGATTTTTGCTCCTTGGAGAGTGCAGGTTAAGTTATGTTGAGAGCTTGTCATGGCTGATTTTTGTGTTTGTTTGGTTGTTGTTTTTTTAAAGTACCACACCACATAGACAACCATACTCCGACTTCATAGGATTTTTATAAATCCTTTATAAAGGAGAGTGGAGGGTAAAGTTATGTTTAACAGCTTGTCATGGCTGATTTTTGTGTTTGTTTGTTGTTGTTTTTAAAGTACCGCGCCACATAGACAACCATACTTCGACTTCAGAGGATTTTAAAAAATCCTTTATAAAGGAGAGTGGAGGGTAAAGTTATGTTAAACAGCTTGTCATGGCTGAAAGACAATCTCAACAGAACACTTTTTCTTTTTTTTGTTTTGTTGTTTTTCTTCTTCTTTTCACAACATCACAACATTTTTATTGCAGTAGGCAGTGGGCCTTGGCATTTAGCTGATATGGCATCAACAATAACCGACACAGCTTTTGGCCTGGCCAAAGATTTGATACGACTACTCTATCCCCCCCCTCTCACCCCCCCCCCCTCACTCCACCCCTACTCCCCTCTCCTCCCCCCTCTACACCCCCACCCCCTTCTCCCCCTACCTTTTTCTTTTCGCATGGTGAGAACTGAGGTTAACTGTAACTGAGATTAGATAGAATACCTGACTGGAGGGGGAGGAAGAAACTACTATAATCTTCTGGTTGTTGTTCAGGCCTACCACGCTGTCACGCTACCACGTTGTCTTGAGAAACAACCCGATATCTTTTGTTTTGTTTGGTTTGGTTTGGGTTTTGTGTGTGTTTTTAAACAATTTTTTTTTATAACTCTGCCTAGAAAAAACCCCAACAACGATTAGTTGGTAGGTAAAGAGTGTGCAACCAAGTGTTGTTAACACGCAAACTAGTAATAATAATAATAATACATGAAATTTATATAGCGCCATATCTTGAAAACCCCCCAAATCATAGCGCTTTCGTTCATCTCACTCATTCACATGCAGCCAGTTACAATCAATAGTTTTTACAAATTCAAATGTATACATTCACACCCACACACCCACACACATAAAGGTTACATACTTCGGCAGGGTGGTGGGGGTTTGTCTGTTGAGGGCAGGGACACAAATGAGATGGAACAAGAGAGGAGAATCTTAGGTTTGAAATAAATGAGTCTTGAGGCCGGATTTAAAAGCTTCATAAGAAGGCTTTTGGCGAGGGAGAGAGGGAGGTCATTCCAGATCAATGGACCAAAACAGAGAAGAGCGACGGCCAACGGTGGATTGGTTGAATCTAGGTGTTCTTAAGCACAAGGTATCTGCAGCAGAGCGGAGGAACGAGAAGGAGTGTACAGATGAAGACATTCACAGGGGTAGGAAGGTGCAGTTTTGTGGAAGCATTTGTAACAGAGGGTACTGATCTTATAGTTTCCCTCTCTGTGGCACAGGCAGCCAGTGGAGAGATAGCAAGAGAGGAGTAATGTGCTCAGATTTTTCTTTCTGAGGACTAGTCGAGCTGCAGAGTTTTGTATACGTTGAAGGGAGTGGATAGATGAAGCTGGGAGACCGGCCAGAAGAGAATTGCAATAATCCAGTCGTGAGAGAATGAGGGACGTGACTAGTTTGGATGTTGCATCAGTGGACAGGTACTTTCGAACTGCACTGATGCGCTGTAATTGATAGTAGCACGAATAGCAGGTCTGGGTGATGAATTTTTGCATAGAGAGTGTGTTGTCTATAACGACCCCTAGATACTTCACAGCAGTGGATAGAGGGACAGATGTATTGCCGAATTCTAATGAAGCTGTTGTGATGGAAGAGAGTTTGTGTTTGGTCCCTACAAGCATGGCTTCGGTTTTATCTGCATTTAACTGTAGCTTGTTCTGTATCATCCAATTTTGGATATCTTGAAGGCAGTAGGACATATTAATCAAGAGAGAAGGCAGATTTTCAGGAGTATCACTGCTAAGAATCTGAGAGTCATCTGCATAAAAGTGATGGTTGATCTGATGACGATTTATTATATGTGAAAGAGGAGCAGTGTAGAGAGTGAAAAGAACAGGGCCGAGAACTGATCCCTGTGGGACTCCACATTCCAGTTTGGTAGTGTTGATTGAATCTTGTTTACTGCAACTGTGTGGAATCGGCCTGTAAGGTATGAAAATAAACCAGGTGAGGGCTGTGCCTTTAATACCGAACGTTTTTTTGGAGACGGGAGAGAAGAATTGAGTGGTCTAATAGTGTCGAAGGCTGCAGATAGGTCGAGAAGAGTGAGAAGGGAGATTTTTCCTGAGTCAGACGCGTGTAGAAGCGTGTTTAAGGTGTGGACAAGGGTGGTTTTCGGTGCTGTGGTTGACGCGATAGGCAGACTGAAAAGTGGGAAGGAGACTATTTGAGTGAAGATGGTTGTTCAGTTGTTTCAGAACAACTTTTTCAAGGACTTTAGAGATGAACGGTAGGTTGTATACAGGTCTATAATTCTTCAAAGTGTTAGTATCGAGGTCGTGCTTTTTAGTAGAGGTGTAACTATTGCAGTTTTGGAGAGCAGTTGGAACAATTCCTGAAAGAAAGTGATGAGTTAACCATTTGTGTGATGGTGGGTATAAGCTGTGGAAGGCACTGAGTAAAAAGAGAAGCAGGTATAGGATCAAGATCACATGATTTTATTGTCATTTCTTTCAGAATCGTCTTGATTTCTTTCTCTCTTGTTGGTGTAAAGAAAAGGAGAGGAGTACCAGAGAATTGGGGATCAGGGGGCATAGGTAGAAAGAAGTCTGATCCAATCTGGAGCGAATGTTGCGGATTTTATCAGAGAAGAAAGAAGAGAATAGCAGGAAGTTCAGAGGGGCTGTGAACAGTAGGCATTGGGCTTGCCTTTGCAGAGCCCAGGAGGGTTGATGTGAGGGTAAAAAAGAGATTTCATGGACGTGGCATCAAGAACTTGAGCAGAGTAATAGTTTGTCTTTGCAGAATGAATCAGGGTTTTGACTTTGTTTATTTGTTTTCGCAAGAGCTGTTTGTTTATTTCAGTTTTTGTTTTTCGCCACTGCCGCTCCAGTAGTCGGCGTTTGCGCTTTGCGACCAGGATATCGTGAGTGTACCATGGGGCGCAGGGCCTATCAGGAAGGACACGGTCAGTGGGAGGTGCATGCTCGTCAAGCAGTTGGCTAAGAACAGTGTTGTAGTGTTCAGAAGGGTCAGCGTGATCAGGGATTTGTGATAGGCGTTCAGCTGCTTGAGAAGAGAAGGATTGAATGTCAATGGCCTTGAGATTGCGACGGGTGACACGCTTTTTCTTTTTGATAGGCCTTGCGATGTTGAGAAAGAAAAGAATGGCAGAATGATCAGAAACCAGTCTGCATGATTGGCTATCTTTTTTTTTTTTAGCCTGTGATTTGTTTTTGTTTTTTTTTGGGGTGGGTGGTGGTGGGGGAGGGGGGCGGGGGGGGGGGGGGGGGGGGGGAGAACCACCACTCCCTCCCCTAAACTTGTTAACCTTAAAAGAGCTCTGGTCTGCCTGTCTATCTGTCTGTCTGTATGTCTCTCTCTCTGTCTGACATGTTTCTTTTTGCCTGTCACATGTCTGTTTCTCTATGTCTCTGTATCTGTCTCTGTCTGTCTCTCAGTCTCTCTTTTCTTTTTTCTTCTTCTTCCCTTTTGTCTTATCCTCTACATAAACTAATAATGATAAATACTGCACACACCTCCCCCCCCTTCTCTCTCAAATAAAGATCATTCATTCATTCATTCATTCATCCCCTCTCTCCATCTCTCTCTCCCTCCCTCCCTCCCTCCCTCTCTCTCATATATATCTGTCCTGTGTATACAACTATCTCTATTCCGTTTGTTTATGCATGTTTACATTTTACCTCATTCTTTAGACATTTCATTATTGTTTGTTTAATTGAAGGTTTGGTTGATTGATTTACCTTTTGGACTGAGGGCTGGATGAAAAAAAGCCACCATTGTGCTTACTCTTTTCCCTCAATAAAAATGTTCATTCAAAAAATGTTAATTCATTCTCTGTCTCTCTCTGTTGTCGTTGTTGTAGTAGGGGATTTTCCCTTGTTTTTTTTGATAGTACCTAATCAGAGCAAGGGCCGGATGAAAAAAAAGTATGCTTATTCTGTTACCTTGCAAAAGAAAGATTCATCCATTCATTCATTCATCATCATTCATTCATTCATTCTCTCTGTCTCGCTGTGTGGCCAGTTTTTCACTGAGAGCAAAGTGAAAGAAATCCTGTTCTTCTTTTCTTTCCCTCCGTCTTACAAATATATCTCTCTTATCTCTGCCTCTCTTTCTCTTTCTCTCTTTCGCTCTCTCTTCTCTGTCTCTCTTTCGCTTTCTCTTCCTCTCTCTCATATCTCTCTCTCTTCTCTCCTCTTCTCTCTTTCTGCTCTTTCTCTCTTTCGCTCTCTCTCTCTCTTTCTCTCTCTCTCTCTCCTTCCCCCCCCCCCCCCCTCCTCTCTCTCTCACTTCCATTTCTTTGTCTCGCGTTTCTCGATCTTCGCTCTGTCTCTCGTCTCTCCCTCCCTCCCTCACTCCTCTCTCCACCCCCCTCCAACCCCTCCCCTCCCCTGTCTCTCCTCCGCTCTCTCTCTTCCTCCCCCCCCCCCTCCCCCCCCCACCCCCTTCCTTCTCCCTCTCTCTCTCTTCATCCTCTCTCTCTCTCTCCTCCTCTCTCTCTCTCTCAGCGATGACACACCATCTCTCGTATACACTCGCTACACAATCAGACAGATCTATATCTATATGTACAACATACTGAGAATAATAATATTAATAATAATAATGATAATAATAATGATGATAATAATAATATAAAAAATAATAAAAATAATAATAATAATAACAACAACAACAATAAAAAAAAATAATAATAATAATAATAATAATAAAAAATAAAGTAAAAACACCAAACCCACCCCAAAAAGACCAACAACCCAGAACAGGGTGATGACACACACGATCCAAAACATACTATAGGGTTGATGGGGTTCGTGCGCAGGGATCCGTGGAACAGAAAGAGTAAACCATCCATCCCAGCTGAGTTAACACACTGAACTTTGGCTTGAAGCAGTATGCCAAGTTTGTTGTTGTTGTTTTTTTCCCCTCGGGGTAGGGTAGGGTGGTGGTGGTGGTGGGGTAGGGGGGTGGGGGTGGGGGGGTCAGAGGGGGGATCAGGGTTGTGGGGGGTGGGGGGGGGGGGGTGGTGTGAGGAGAGTAGAGGGTCGGGGTGGGGTGGGGGTGGGGGGTTGAGGTCGCAGCGAAACTGGTGGCTTTTTTTTTTGCGTGGGGGGTGGGGGGAGGGGTGGGGGTGGGGGGGGGGGTGGAAGGTGTTTATCTGTTCTTTTGTGTGTGTGTGTGTGTGTGTGTGTGTGTGTGTGTTGTGTGTGTGTGTGGTGTGTGTGTGTGAAAGGAATGTTAAGGCTATCGGGTTGTTGGATTTCTTTTTGTATTGAGGGTATATATACACAGTCAGTGTTTAGGTTTTGCTTGGCAAGAAAGAAAAAAAGATAGGTAGGTACCGTATTATACCATTCAGGAATGTTGTGAAAAAAGAATTTCTCGTTTGAAAAAAGAAAGTGCTTAAACAGCAATTATGATGATACCCCCTTAACACGAAAAGACGAGATGTGAGCGCGAAGGGGAGGGTGGGGGGAAGGGTGCTGGGGAATGAATGAGAGGGAGGTGAGGGGTGTGGAGGGGAGGGGGGATGATGGGGGGGGGGGGGGGGGGGGGGGGGGGCAAAAGGGTGAAGAAAGAAAGGGAGGAAGAAAGAAAAGACCGACCAACCTTCACCTTCACATATCCTGTAGTCTATTGTAGACCGTTGGGGCACCCTTGAAGATTTTGCAACCAGCATATTCATTTTTTTTAAATATGAAAGAAAAACAAACAAACTCATGCATGCACATATTCTCTCTCTCTCTCTCTCTCTCTCTCTCTCTCTCTCTCTCTCTCTCTCTCTCTCTCTGTCTGTTTTTCTCTTTTTTATCATCTTTGTTGGTTGGTTTTTCCTTCTCTTTTGTTTGTTTGTTTGTTTGTTTTGGTTAAGGTTTTTGGGGGGTGGGGATGGGGGGGGGGTATTTTTATGGTTTTCTTTTATTTGCTTGCTTTGGGGGGGGGGGGGGTTGTTGGGGGGGGGGGGGGGAGCTGTTTGAAAAGGGTTATTTCCCCTTGTTTTTATTGTGAGACTGTATAAGTATTGGGTTATTATTATTAAGATGTATCCCTAACGGGCGGGGACTGGATGTAAAAAAGCACATGTGTGCTTATTCATATACCCTCGAAATAAAAGAATTTGTCATTGTCATTGTCATTGTCTCTCTGTCTCTCTCTCTCTCTCTGTGTTCTCTCTCTGTCTCTCTCTCTCTCTTGTCTCTCTCTGTCTCTCTCTCTTCCCTCTCTCTGTCGTGTCTCTGTGTGTGTGTCTCTGTCTCTCTCTCTATCTTTCTCTCTTTCTCTCTCTCTGTCTCTCTCTTTCTCTCTCATAGAGAAAAGACGTTGAATGCAAGAGCAAACAAACTTACAAACATGCGCGCACGTGCACACATACACAAACACACACACACTGGAAACATTCGCACACATGTTTATAACATAAACCAAATTTGCTACAACAAGTTGTAAGTTTAAAAACAAAAAATATCAATTAAAATCAACACTCTATTCTATTAAGGTTTTGAACACAGTGTAAAATAATAAAACCCGCACGCATTTTTATAACCCCCCCCCCCCCCCAAAAAAAAAAAAATAAAATAAATAACCCCCACCCCACAACAGCACCCCAACAACAACATACTGTGATAATAAGAAGTTGCCGGATAAGTTAAACAAATATCAGGGAAAGTATAAGACTCTAATTTTTCTTACAATGCTGACCACGAACCAGCCTCCAGCTATGGGTTAACTGCCAGGAGGACGTGGTGTATCCTTCGGAAGTCCTTCGGATGAGACTATAAACCTAGGCCCCGTGTGCGAACGCGTGCACAACATCTTGCGCCTACGTTAAATCCTGTTCCGCTTTTCGAAAGAGTAGGCCATTGTGTGCCGGTGGGAACAGATGACAAAATTGACAAAACCGCACACACACGGGGACTGGATGTAAAAAAAAAAGCACAAAAAGCACATGAGTGCTTATTCCATTATCCTCGATATATATATATTTTTTTTTTTTTAAATTTGAGAGCTTTGATTTGTTGCTTTACAAGATTCAGCGCTTTATAAATTCCATACATTATTATTATTTATTACAAGATTCAGCGCTTTATAAATTCCATACATTATTATTATTTTTTTTAATTATTATTATTATTATTATTATCATTGTTATATTATTATTATTATTTTTTATTATTATCATCATTGTTATATTATTATTATTATTATTATTATCATTATTGTTATTATTATTACTATTATCCCGATAGCGGAACAGGCAGAAGAGGAGAACCTGCCTCCCAACGGCTGTGAAGACAGAGGAGGAGGAGAATGGCCTCGAGGGCACACTGGATGGACTCTGCTGCTAGCTCAGTGAAGGCAACCAGTCTTAGGAGAACGAACCAGCGTTGATGTAAAAAAGAAAAAAAGAAAGATACGCCGAGGTCGGATACGCTGGGCCTGACTTGTCAGGTGCTTAACGGCAGCGCCAGGCAGTGTTTGCTCCTATACAGTGCACATGCAAACAGCAGCAGCAAATTGCAAAACCACCACCAACCAACCATCATCACTACCATGACCAACAACTGCCACCACCACCAGCACCAAAATATATATAACAACGAAGCACCAACAACACCAATAATAAACACCACCACCAACAGCAAACACTGTCACCACTACCACCACCACCAACCACCGCCACCACTACTTCCACCAACAAACTTCACCACCACCACCACCTGCACCACTACCACCACCGCCAACCATCACTACCATCACCACCACCAACCAACATCCACCACCACCACCATCACCATCAACAACAACCAACCACCAACACCAACCACCCACCATCCACCAACCACCACCATCACCACCACTACCACCACCATCACCAACCACAACCACCACCACCACCACCACCAACCACCAACCACCAACCACCACCATCCATCAACCACCACCATCACCCCCACCCACCACCATCACCACCCACCACCATCAATATCACCCAACTCCAAACCAAACCAAACCACAACCAAACCCCAACACTAATACTAGAGTATGTTGCTGTGTGTGTGTGTGTGTGTGTGTGTGTGTGTGTGTGTGTGTGTGTGTGTGTGTGTGTGTGTGTGTGTGTGTATGTATATGTGTGGCGCGCGCGGGCGTGTCTGTGTGTGTGTGTATGTGTGTGTGTGTATGTATGTATGTGTGTGGTGCGCGCGGTCGTGTGTGTATGCATGTATGTATGTGTGTGGCCTCGCGCGCGCGCGCGCGCGTGTGTGTGTGTGGATGGATGGATGGATGGATGGATGGATGGATGGATGGATGGATGGGGTGGATGGGGTGGATGTTGCAGTTTCAGCTTCGACCCCAAGACGCGTCACTCGGTGTGGTCTATGGTGGTGGGGGGCATGGCCTTCTGGTGTTACCTGTACGGCATCAACCAGGCGCAGGTGCAACGCTGTCTGTCCTGCCCGTCTGTCCGGAAGGCCCAGATGTGAGTCTCTCTTGTCTGTGTCTTGTCTTTGTCTTGTGTCTTTGTCTTGTGTGTCTTCTCTGTGTCTTGTCTTGTATGTCTTGTCTTTGTCTTTGTCGTATATGTGTCTTGTCTTTGTCTTGTGTCTTTGTCTTGTGTATCTGTGTCTTTGTCTTGTGTCTTTGTTTTGTCTTTGTCTTGTGTCTTTGTCTTGTGTATCTGTGTCTTTGTCTTGTGTCTTTGTTTTGTCTTTGTCTTGTATGTCTTGTCTTTGACTTGTCTTTGACTTGTCTTTGTCTTGTCTTTGTTTTTGTCTTGTGTCTTGTATGTGTCTTATATGTTTTGTCTTGTCTTTGTCTTGTGTGTCTGTCTTGCTGGGTGGCTTGGCTGTCTAGGTTTGTCTTGTCTTGTATGTCTTTGTCTTGTCTTTGTCTTGTGTGTCTGTCTGTCTGTCTGGGTGGCTTGGCTGTCTAGGTCTCTCTTGTCTGTCTTTGTCTTGTCTTGTGTCTTTGTTTTGTCTTGTCTGGTCTTGTGTCTCTGTCTTGTCTTTGTCTTGTCTTTGTTTGTCTTGTCTTTGTCTTGTATGTCTTGTCTTGTCTGTGTGTTGTCTTGTCTTTGTCTTGTATGTCTTGTCTTGTCTTTGCCTTTGTCTTGTATGTCTTGTCTTTTGTCTTGTCTTTGTTTTTGTCTTTGTCTTGTATGTGTCTTGTCTTGTCTTTGTCTTGTATGTCTTGTCTTGTCTGTGTATTGTATGTCTTGTCTTGTCTTTGTTTTGTCTTTGTCTTGTGTGTCTGTCTTGCTGGGTGTCTGTCTGGGTGGCTTGGCTGTCTAGTCTGTCTATCTGGGTGGATGGATGTCTAGGTCTGTCTGTCTGGGTGGCTTGACTGTCTAGGTCTGTCCGTCTGGGTGGCTTGGCTGTCTAGGTCTGTCTGTCTAGGTCTGTCTGTCTGGGTGGCTTGACTGTCTAGGTCTGTCTGTCTGGGTGGATGGCTGTCTAGGTCTGTCTGTCTGTCTGGGTGGATGGCTGTCTAGGTCTGTCTGTCTGGGTGGATGGCTGTCTAGGTCTGTCTGTCTGTCTGGGTGGCATGGCTGTCTAGGTCTGTCTGTCTGTCTGGGTGGCATGGCTGTCTAGGTCTGTCTGTCTGTCTGGGTGGCATGGCTGTCTAGGTCTGTCTGTCTGGGTGGCTTGGCTGTCTAGCTCTGTCTGTCTAGGTGGCTTGGCTGTCTAGTCTGTCTATCTGGGTGGCTTGGCTGTCGAGGTCTGTCCGTCTGGGTGGATGGATGTCTAGGTCTGTCTGTCTGGGTGGCTTGGCTGTCTAGGTCTGTCTGTCTGTCTGGGTGGCTTGGCTGTCTAGGTCTGTCTGTCTGGGTGGCTTGGCTGTCTAGGTCTGTCTGTCTGGGTGGATGGCTGTCTAGGTCTGTCTGTCTGGGTGGGTTGGCTGTCTAGGTCTGTCTGTCTGGGTGGGTTGGCTGTCTAGGTCTGTCTGTCTGGGTGGGTTGGCTGTCTAGGTCTGTCTGTCTGGGTGGCTTGGCTGTCTAGGTCTGTCTGTCTGTCTGGGTGGCTGGTTGGCTGGTCTAGGTCTGTTCTGTCTGGTGTGGTGCTTGCTTTGTCTAGTCTGTCTGTCTGGGTGGGTTGGTCTGTCTAGGGTCTGTCTGTCTGGGTGGGTTGGCTGTCTAGGTCTGTCTGTCTGGGTGGGTTGGCTGTCTAGGTCTGTCTGTCTGGGTGGGTTGGCTGTCTAGGTCTGTGTCTGGGTGGCTTTGGCTCTGTCTTGGTCTGTCTGCTCTGTCTGTCTGCGGGTGGCTGCTGTCTGTCTAGGCCTGTCTGTCTGTCTGGTGTGGATGGCTGCTGTCTAGGTCTGTCTGGGTTGCTGTCTAGGTCTGTCTGTCAGGGTGGCTTGGCTGTCTAGGTCTGTCTGTCAGGGTGGCTTGGCTGTCTTGGTCTGTCTGTCTGTCTGGGTGGCTGGCTGTCTAGGCCTGTCTGTCTGTCTGGGTGGATGGCTGTCTAGGTCTGTCTGGGTTGCTGTCTAGGTCTGTCTGTCAGGGTGGCTTGGCTGTCTAGGTCTGTCTGTCAGGGTGGCTTGGCTGTCTTGGTCTGTCTGTCTGTCTGGGTGGCTGGCTGTCTAGGCCTGTCTGTCTGTCTGGGTGGCTTGGCTGTTAGGTCTGTCTGTCTGGGTGGCTTGGCTGTCTAGGTTTGTCTGTCTGTCTGGGTGGCTTGGCTGTCTTGATCTGGGTGGCTGGCTGTCTAGGTCTGTCTGTCTGTCTGGGTGGCTTGGCTGTCTGTCTAGGTCTGTCTGTCTGTCTGGGTGGCTTGGCTGTCTAGGTCTGTTTGTCTGTCTGGGTGGCTTGGCTGTCTAGGTCTGTCTGTCTGGGTGGGTTGGCTGTCTAGGCCTGTCTGTCTGTCTGGGTGGGTTGGCTGTTTAGGTCTGTCTGTCTGGGTGGGTTGGCTGTCTAGGTCTGTCTGTCTGGGTGGCTTGGCTGTCTAGGTCTGTCTGTCTGGGTGGGTTGGCTGTCTAGGTCTGTCTGTCTTGGTGGCTTGGCTGTCTTGGTCTGTCTGTCTGTCTGTCTGGGTGGCTGGCTGTCTAGGCCTGTCTGTCTGTCTGGGTGGATGGCTGTCTAGGTCTGTCTGGGTTGCTGTCTAGGTCTGTCTGTCTGGGTGGCTTGGCTGTCTAGGTCTGTCCGTCTGGGTGGCTTGGCTGTCTAGGTCTGTCTGTCTGTCTGGGTGGATGGCTGTTTAGGTCTGTCTGTCTGGGTGGCAAGGCTGTCTAGGTCTGTCTGTCAGGGTGGCTTGGCTGTCTAGGTCTGTCTGTCTGGGTGGCTTGGCTGTCTTGGTCTGTCTGTCAGGGTGGCTTGGCTGTCTTGGTCTGTCTGTCTGGGTGGCTTGGCTGTTAGGTCTGTCTGTCTGGGTGGCTGGCTGTCTAGGCCTGTCTGTCTGTCTGGGTGGCTTGGCTGTTAGGTCTGTCTGTCTGGGTGGCTTGGCTGTCTAGGTTTGTCTGTCTGTCTGGGTGGCTTGGCTGTCTTGATCTGGGTGGCTGGCTGTCTAGGTCTGTCTGTCTGTCTGGGTGGCTTGGCTGTCTAGGTCTGTCTGTCTGTCTGGGTGGCTTGGCTGTCTAGGTCTGTCTGTCTATCTGGGTGGCTTGGCTGTCTAGGTCTGTTTGTCTGTCTGGGTGGCTTGGCTGTCTGAGTCTGTCTGTCTGAGTGGCTGTCTTGTCTTGTGTGTCTGTTTGTCTGGCTGGCTGGCTGTCTGTCTGTCTCTCAGTTTTTTTCTATTTCGGTCTTTCTTTTGGTCTCTCTTTCTGTATGTCTCTCTCTCTCTCTCTCCCTCCGCCCCTCTCTCTGTCTGTCTCTTTCTGTCTGTCTGTATCTCTCTCTCTCTCTGTGCGCGCGCGCGTGTGTGTGCATATGTGTGTACGTGTATGTATGTGTGTAGGTATGTGTGTATGTGTGTACGTGTGTGTATGTTTGTGTATACGTGTGTGTGTACGTGTCTGTTTGTGCGTATGTGTGTACGTGTGTGTGTTACCTGTACGGCATCAACCAGGCCCAGGTGTGTTGTGTGTGTGTGGTGTGTTGTGTGTGTGTTGTGTTGTGTGTGTGGTGTGTTGTGTGTGTGTGTGTGTGTGTGTGTGTGTGTGTGTGCGCGTGGTGTGTTGTGTGTGTGGTGTGTTG
>CM054135.1:9096932-9119432 GCA_028751875.1 Rapana venosa
ACACACAACACACACACACACACCACACACACACACACACACACCACACACTCTCTTACACACTTACATGTTTGTAATATCTGTTTGTTTAAACTATCATTATTTATCATTGATTGCATGACTATGTAAGATTAGATTGAATGCGCGCGCTTTGATTTGTCTTAGCAAGATATAGCGCTGTATAAGTTCCTTTTTTACACGCACAAACACCACCGCCCACCCGACACACACACACGCGCGCACGCCCCCCCCCCCCCCCCCCCCGCCCCCCCAACTCACACCACACACACGCACATACACCAACAAAAAACCCCACAGCACACACCCCCACATACAACACACACACACACACACACCACAACACACCACACACACACACAACCAACACAGCAGTGTATTGATGCCAACACTATTTGCAGTCGTGCTGTGCCAACCTTTATGACATGTACAGATACATAAATGTTGCAAACAGAACTTGTCTGGTAATGTATGAATATGTATTGACAGCAGTAACAACGAACAACATCAAAGATTCGATTCAGTGGCCGCATGTAGAGGCTCCTGCTATAGCTGACTTCTTTGCTTTTTGGAGAAAAAAAAAAGGTGGGGATGGCGGGTAGGGTGGGGGGGGGTGGGGGGGGGGAGTAGTTTTGAAAAAAAACCAACAAATTTAACCCCCAAACCACCACACAAACAAAAGAGAAAAAAAAAAGAAAGTGTGTGTGTATGTATGTGTGTGTGTGTGTGTGTGTGTGTGTGTGTGTGTGTGTGTGTGTATGTGTGTATGTGTTTTGAGTGGTGTGTGTGTGTGTGGTGTGTGTGTGTGTGTGTGCGCGCGCCAGGGCACCGTTATGTAGTACTTCTGCACGGCAGATGTACTCAATCAAAACTTGTATCTATTCGCATGCTTGATGTATGCATGTTTACACTCCCACGTGCATGCGCGGGCGCGTGTGCACACATGCGCACACAGTCATGCTCGCAACTAAACTCTGTGATAATTATGTGCGTGCGTACTTATTCATAAGTGCATATATGTATATGTAACCGTAGCGAAAGAGAGCACACAAATACTAAAGTTCACAAATGCTGCCCCACCCCTCCCTCCCCTATAAAAAAAAAGTTGTTTCGCCAGGTTTTCTTCTTCTTCTTCTTCTTCCTCCTTCTTCTTCTTTTCTTCTTATTCTTCTCCCTTCTTCTTCTTCTTCTTCTTCTCCTTCTTCTTCTTACATCTTCTCCTTCTTCTTCTTCTTCTTCTTCTCTCCTTCTTCTTTCTGTCTTCTTTTTCTTCTTCTTCTTCTTCTTCTTCTTCTTCTTCTTCTTCTTCTTCTTCTTCTTCTCTTTGTCGAGCGCTCAGAAGCATCTATTGTTTGTCTTGTCATATGAACGAAAATACGTTGTGCTGCCGTTAAGCGAGGCCCAGTGCAGTCAACTTAACGACAGATATAACATTTATGAGTTTTAAAAAAAATTATTTATCCTTTTTTTTTTAAAAGCGAGATTGAGCGTTTGTTGACGACTAAGAAAATAATAAGAAAGAAAAGGTGTGTGTGTGTGTATGAGTACGCACGCACGCGCGTGTGTGTCAAGTCAAGTCAAGTCAAAATTTTATTTCCAGATGGTACATTGAATAAGCAATGCATTTGCTTTTTTTCATCAAGCCATCTATCTAAGAACAAATTTCGTAATGATTATACTAAGACACTACATTATTGCATCATTTACCATTAAATTAAACCAGTAAAAAAAAAAAAAAGAGGAAAAAATCGATAAGGAAATACATTGAAAATACAAATTACCACATGTAAATATACACGCACACACATACTCATGCACACCTGAGCGCGTGTGTCTGTGTATGTGTGTGAAGGGAGATGTTTGCGAGCAAGACGGGATCCAAAATGGGTACAGAAAGATTCGGAATTTGAAAACAGATGATAAGAGATATCATGGACAAGCCTTTCTGTCAGAGGTATTCCTGCAGTGCTGAATAGAACCAGATTAACGCGGACATTGAAAGCGTTTATGCACACACACGGTGCTAAGACTTATTCACACGCATTGCGCTCACTAAGGCATACATACATACACGCTTGCCAGGCTACTACACTGTCACCTACGCTTGTCTTCGTGCACATTCATACACGCACTCGTGTGTGTGTGTTTTTGTCATCGACTTTGAAAGGGTTAAATCAAGCGTAATTGTACACCCAGCAAAATATCAGTTAGGCCTTTATCAATGCGGCTTTCGCTAGATCATCCCGGATTTGCTCCACATAATACAGTTCCTCCCCCTCCTCCTCCTCTCTCTCTCCGCCCCAAACCTACTTATGACACTTTAAAATCCTACCTTAAGACATATTTATTTTCAATACTAAAGTTTTTCATCTCCTGTCTCGTGTCAGAACTGTCCCTGCCTTCCACAGCCGAAATCCCATCACCCTGCCAAAGTGTATATAACCTTTATGTGTGTGTGTGTGTGTGTGTGTGTGTGTGTACATTTTGAATTTGTTTAAACTATTAATTGTTATTGGTTGCACGACAGTGTGAGAATAAGTTGAATACAAACGCTTTGATTTGTCTTTGCAAGATGTAGCGCTATATAGGTTCAATTTATCATTATTATTGTATATTTATTGTATTGCATTGTATTGTATTGTATTGCATACCACTTTTAAGTCACAGCAGATTTCTTTGCGTGAAATACGGGACGCTCGCCTCGGGGGATACAGCTAGCTTGACCATCCTTGATTCCTTACATCGAAATATTCGTTGTTGTCGAGGTTATATTAAAGTACCAGCAGAGTTATCCGATTACTGGGGTCGCAAGTTATCCATCCCACTTTGGTGCCGCGGGCCACTCCCCCCCCCTCCCCCCTCCCTCAAATAGTGCAATTCATAGCATAGGGGTGCTGTGCAAGCCTATGTGTATAAGACATTTGTAAATATTTGGAACTGTTTTATAGTTCACTGGAACTGGAAACAAGAATCACGTGGTCTGTTAAAGCTGTCACTCTCACAAAAGAAGAACATACACTTGACAACAAAATCGTTAATTAACGGTTAATTAAATACATCGTTTAACAAGAACCACTAGCAAATTTCTGCAACTTTACTCAGCGATCCGAAAGAACACCATGGGACATAACTGAGTGTTAGTCTTCTTCTCTCCCCTATTGTCTTTCAAGAAGACGAAAAACTTAAAGCACTGTCATTGTACAAGTACGGGTTTATGAAGGATTGTGTTTCCAGCAGTCTGTTGAAGTCTGTTGGTCAGACTGCTGACGCTGGCACTGGTAATTCAGGAAGTTTTATGAGTTGAGCAAAGGTTTTTTTAGAAAACTTAATTTTGTTTTAAAAATAGCGACTGAGCATCGCATTTGAAGAAAGAGGATACGGGTGCTAGAAGTTCTCTGTCTGTCTGTCTGTCTGTCTGTCTGTCTCTCTCTCTCTCTCTCTCTCTCTCTCTCTCTCTCTCTCTCTCTCTCTCTCTCTCTTCTCTCTCTCTCTCTCTCTCTCTCTCTCTCTCTCTCTGACTCTGTCCTCTTTCTGTCTCTCTCTCTATACATATCTCTGTCTGTCTGTCTGTCTCTCTCTCTATATATATAATGTATATAATATATACATGTGTGTGTGTGCGTGTGTGTGTGTGTGTGTTCGTGCATGTTCGCGTGTGGTGCATTCATGCGCGCGCGTGTGTGTGTGTGTGTGTTTCGTGCATGTTCGCGTGTGGTGCGTTCATGCGTGTGTGCGCCCGTTTGTGTGTGTGTGTGTGTGTGTGGTGCAGCTGATGCCTCTGTACGTGATGGACATTCTGGGCCACGTACCAGGACTTCCCGGCATCTTTGTGTCCTGTGTGGTGTCCGGCAGTCTCAGGTCAGTGCCGCCTCACACACCCTCCGGCCACTGGTCAGGGGGCTGGGGGGGGGAGGGGGGCTAGGGGTGGAGGGGGCGGGAGGGCTTAGTGGCTAGGGTCTTGAGCTCGTGATCTGACGGCCTAGTTTCAAAACCAGCAACGAGACATTCACTTGAGGGGGATTCTCTCCTGGAGTTACCATAAATGGGGAACGGGGATAGCCTAGTGGTCAGAACATTGCGCTCGCAATCTGACGATTCGGGTTCGATTCCCGTTCGAGGGGATATTTTCCCCTGGTGTTAACATCAGTGCAGATTCCACTCTCCCCAAAAAGTCCTTCAGATGAGACTATAAACCGAGGCCCCCGTGTGCGAACGCACGCAGAACATCTTGCGCACACGTTAAATCCTATTCCGCTTTTCGTAAGAGTAGGCCATTGTGTGCCGGTGGGAACAGATGACAGAATTTACAAAACCGCATACACATGGGGGATGGGTGTAAAAAAGCACGTAATTGCTTATTCCATTATCCTCAAAATAAAAAGAATAAATAAAATAAATAAATAAACCAAGTTCGAATTGCCCAATACACACTGCCTGACAGTTTCTTTGTGTGTGTGTGTGTGTGTGTGTGTGTGTGTGTGTGTTGTGTGTGTGTGTGTGTGTGTGTAAGGGGGTGGGTGAGGGGGAGTGTTGTGTGTGTGGTGGGGTGGTGGTGGTGGGGTGTATGTGTGTTGCTTGTTTGTTTGTTTGTGTGTGTGTTTTGTGTGAGTGTGTGTATACACTTTAAATAGTTTCATTCTGGATGGTACAGTGTTTACTAAACTTGTACTTGTGTGTGTGTGCGTATGTGTATGCGTGTATGACTGTATGTATGTGTGCCTGTGTGCGCGCACGTGTGTGTGCGTGCGCGTGCGCGTGTGTGTATGCATGTGTGTGTGTACACACACTTTCAATAGTTTCCTTCTGGATGGTACAAGTGTTGACTAAACTTGTTGTAATTGTGTGTGTGTGCATATATGTGCATGTGTGTGAACATAATATGTACATGTGTGTGTGCTTGTGATTGTGCGTGCGTGCGCGTGCGTGTGTGTGCATGTGTGTATGCGTGTGTGTGTGTGTGTGCATGTGTGCGTGTGTATGTGCGTGTGTGTATGCATGTATGACTGTATGTGTGTGTGCCTGTGTGTGCGCACGCGTGTGTGCCTGTGTGTGCGCACGCGTGCGTGCGTGCGTGTGTGTCTGTGTGCGTGTGTGTGGACAGCTCGCTGTCGTCAGGGCTGAACGCTCTCAGTGCAGTCACCTTCAGGGACTGGATTCAGGGCTTCAACTGCTGCTCCAACATCTCCGAGTTCAGGTCCACCATCCTCTCCAAGCTGCTGGGTAATGATAGTGATGATAGTGATGGTAGTGATGATAGTAATGATAGTGATGATGGTAATGATAGTGATGATAGTGATGATAGTGATGGTGGTGGTGGTGGTGGTGGTGGTGGTGGTGGTGATGATGGTAATGATGGTGGTGGTGATGGTGATGATGGTGATGATGGTGATGATGGTGATAGTGGTGGTGATGATGGTGGTGGTGGTGGTGGTCGAGGTGGTGGTGGTGGTGGTGATGATGATAGTCATGATGATGGTGGTGGTGGTGATGGTGGTGGTGATGGTGGTGGTGGTGGTGATGATGATGATGTGGTGGTGGTGGTTGTGGTGATGGTGGAAGTGGTGGTGGTGGTGATAGTGGTGGTGGTGATAGTCATGATGATGGTGGTGGTGGTGGTGGTGGTGGTGGTGATGGTGGTGGTGATGGTGGTGGTGGTGATGGTCATAGTGGTGGTGGTGGTGGTGGTGATGGTAGTGGTGTGATAGTCATGATGATGGTGGTGGTGGTGGTGGTGGTGGTGGTGATGGTGATGGTGGTGGTGATGGTGGTGGTGGTGGTGGTGATGATGATAGTCATGATGATGGTGGTGTGGTGGTGGTGGTGATGGTGGTGGTGGTGATGGTCATAGTGGTGGTGGTGGTGGTGGTGATGGTGGTGGTGGTGATGGTCATAGTGGTGGTGGTGGTTGTGGTGGTGGTGGTGGTGGTGGTGGTGGTGGTGGTGGTGATGGTCATAGTGGTGGTGGTGGTGATGGTAGTGGTGGTGATAGTCATGATGATGGTGGTGGTGGTGGTGGTGTGATGGTGGTGGTGATGGTGGTGGTGGTGGTGGTGATGATGATAGTCATGATGATGGTGGTGGTGGTGATGGTGGTGGTGATGGTGGTGGTGGTGATGGTGATGGGGGTTGGTGGTGGTGGTGGTGATGTTGATGGTGGTGGTGGTGATGGTGGTGGAGGTGATGGTGGTGGTAGTGATGGTGGTGGTGGTGGTGGTGATGGGGTGGTGGTGGTAGTGATAATGATGATGGTGGTGGTAGTGGTGATGATGATGGTGGTGGTGATGATGATGGTGGTGGTGGTGATGATTATGATAATGGTGGTGGTGGTGATTATGATGATGGTGGTGGTGGTGGTGATGATGATGGTGGTGGTAGTGGTGATAGTGATGGTGGTGGTGGTGGTGATGATGATGGTGAAGGTGGTGGTGGTGGTGATAGTGATGATGACGGTGGTGGTGATGATGATGATGGTGGTGGTGATGATGATGGTGATGATGTAGGTGATGATGGTGATGACGATGATGGTGGTGGTGATGATGATAGTGATGATGGTGGTGGTGGTGGTGGTGGTGATGATGATGGTGGCGGTGATGATGGTGGTGATGAAGGTGATAGTGATGATGATGGTAGTGGTGGTGATGATAGTGGTGGTAGTGATGATGATGATGATAATGATGGTGGTGATGATGATGACGATAATGATGGTGGTGGTGATGGTGATGATGATGATGATGGGGGTGATGATGATGGTGATAACGACGATGATGATAAAAATGATGATAACAATAGGAATAGAAATAATGATACTATGATAAGGACTGTTCTGACGACGACGATGGTGATAATAACAATAATGATGACATGAGCAATGATGATGATGCATGATGATGATGATGATGATGATGATTGTGTGTATGTGTGTGTGTGTGCGTGCGCGCGCGCGCGTATGCGTATGTATGTCTGTGTGTGTGTTGTCTGTGTTTGTGTGTGTGTGTGTGTTTGTGTGTTGTCTGTGTTATGTGTGTGTGTGTATGTGTGTTGTCTGTGTGTGTTGTCTCTGTGTGTGTTTTGTGTGAACGTGTGTGTGTGTGCATTGTGTGTTGTGTGTGTGTGTGTGTTGTCTGTGTTGTGTGAATGTTTGTCTGTGTCTGTTTGTGTGTCTGTGTGTGTGTCTGTCTGTGTGTGTGTGTGTGTGTGTTTGTTTGTGTGTGTGTATGTGTGTTGTCTTGTTGTGTGTTTGTTTGTGTGTGTTGTCTGTGTTGTCTGTGTTGTGTGTGTGTGTGTGTGTGTGTGTGTGTGTGTGTGTGTTGTGTGTGTGTGTGTGTATGTGTGTGTGTGTGTGTGTGGATTTCAGTGGCCTTTTACGGAGCCTTGGCTATAGGACTGGCCTGGGTAGTCTCTCAGCTGGGCAACGTTCTACAGGTAAAGTAGCACCGACACCTGCCTGGCTCTCCACCCTATGTCATGGGGGGACGGGATATCCTAGTGGTTAGAACATTGCGCTCGCAATCTGACGACCCGGGTTCGATTCCCGTTCAAGGGGGATATTTTCCCCTGGAGTTAACATCAGTGCAGACTCCACTCTCTCCCCAAAAGTCCTTCGGATGAGACTATAAACCGAGGCCCCGTGTGTGAGAACGCACACAGAACATCTTGCGCACACGTTAAATCCTGTTCCGCTTTTCGTAAGAGTATGCCATTGTGTGGCTGTGGGAACAGATGACAGAATTGACAAAACCGCATACACACGGGGACTGGATGTAAAAAAAAGCACATGAGTGCTTATTCCATTATCCTCGATTTAAAAGAATTTTTTTAGTTATACCTGTCATTAATACCTGCCATACCTGTCGTACTTGTCATACCTGTCACTTTCATTGAAACCAAGCAGCAGTTGATTGGACTTCTGCTTTAACTTCTTGAGGAGTTGTAGCGTGTTGTGTTTGTGTTGTGTTTGTGTTTGAGTTGTGTTGTGATGCATTGTTTAGTTCTGTATTGCATTGCATTGTGTTCATTGCATTTTATTGTACGCTACTAAACTAAACTATATGTGATATGTGTAATAGGCAGTATACGTGGTGTGTTCGGTATACTACACTGCACTGCACTGCACTGCACTGCACTGCACTGCACTGCACTCCACTACACTACACTCCACTACACTACACTACACTACACTGTGTGTGCTGTGTGTGTGTGTTACAGGCTGTATACGTGGTGTTTGGTATACTACACTACACTACACTACGCTACACTACACTACACTACACTACACTACACTACACTACACTACACTACACTGTGTGTGCTGTGTGTTACAGGCTGTGTACGTGGTGTTTGGTACACTACACTACACTACACTACACTACACCACACCACACTACACTACACTACACTACACTACACTGCACTACACTGTGTGTGCTGTATGTTACAGGCAGTATACGTGGTGTTTGGTATACTACACTACACTACACTACACTGCACTGCACTGCACTGCACTGCACTGCACTGCACTGCACTACACTGCACTGCACTGCACTGCACCGCACCACACCACACCACACTACACCACACCACACCACACCACACCACACAACACTACACTACACTACACTACACTACACTACACTACACTGCACTACACTACACTACACTACACTACACTGTGTGCTGTGTGTTACAGGCTCTATACGTGGTGTTTGGTATACTACACTACACTACACTACACTACACTACACTGCACTACACTGCACTACACTACACTACACTACACTACACTACACTGCACTACACTACACTACACTACACTACACTACACTACACTGCACTACACTGCACTACACTGCACTACACTGCACTACACTACACTGTGTATGCTGTGTGTTACAGGCTGTATACGTGGTGTTTGGTATACTACACTACACTACACTACACTACACTACACTACACTACACTACACTACACTACACTACACTACACTACACTACACTACACTACACTACACTGTGTGCTGTGTGTTACAGGCTGTATACGTGGTGTTTGGTATACTACACTCTACTCCACTCCACTCCACTCCACTACACTACACTCCACTCCACTCCACTCCACTCCACTCCACTACACTACACTACACTACACTACACTACACTACACTACACTACACTACACTACACTACACTACACTACACTACACTACACTACACTACACTGTTTATGCTGTGTGTTACAGGCTGTGTACGTGGTGTTTGGTATACTGAACGGGCCAGTGTTGGGGGTGATGACCTTGGGTATGCTGTTCCCTTGGGCCAACAAATCGGTGAGTGCTGGTGTGGTGGTGGTGGTGGTCTTTTTTATGGGATGTGGTGTGATGTGGTGTGATGTGATGTGTGTGTGTTGTTTTGTTTTGTTGTTACTGAGGTTATCATCTTCATCATCATTATCATCATCATCTTCTTCTTCTTCTTCTTTTCTTCTCGTCCTCCTCTTTCTCCTTCTTCTTCTTTTTCTTGTTGAGAGAGAGAGAGAGAGAGAGAGAGAGAGAGAGAGAGAGAGAGAGAGAGAGAGAGAGACTGACAGACAGAGACAAAGAGAGATAGAGACAGAGAGAGAGAGACAGACAGATAAACAAACACAGACACAGACAGACAAGAGACAAGAGCATCCCAACTATCCCACAAAATGTGAACTTGTTGCACTTAACGTAGTGCAGCATTCCCTTATCTCATAATAATATCATTAAAAAAGGTAAAAGTGTCCCATAACCGCTAAGATCGTAGGGGGAGCGAGGTGTCAGAGACCTCAACTTCTCCAGGGGCCAGCATATTGAGAGCAGCGCCCATCTCCTCTCCCTCGCTCCTTTACCTTCCCAGACCCTTAAAAAAGGGCAGGTACCCATTTACAGCTGGGTGAACTGGAGGGAGGAACTGTACTTGAAGCCAAGGCGCGCAAACGGTCACCCATCTAACTGGGACACCACGCACGCTCGACGCCGCTTACTTAACTTGGCTGGGGAAGGGGAAAAAAGCGAGAGTGCTTCGACCACTGAGCTATCCCGTCCTCTGCCGCCGTCAGCACCTGGGCTTTATCACAGGTCTTGAGAGGCTGTATGACCAGTGGCTTTCTTTCCCACTCATGGAATTCCACTTTACAGCTTAGTCTTTAGTGATCGACTATGACTCTCTGACTAGGAGGCTTGACTCGCACAGTCCTTATGTGCTGCAGCCCTGGTAGGGCTGGTTGGCCTTTGGAGAACATCTCCAACGCTGACTGTCCTTATGCCCACTTGGCCGAGAGAGTGGGGATGTACTGTGGGCAAGGCATCTCTACTATAATCAAATTTCTGCCCAATTTCCGAAACAGCAGCTGCCTCCTCTGCTGTTTTGGAGGTCATCGTCGAAAACGACGGACTAACATACACTCATTCACTCACTCACTCACTCAGTCCCATGTCCCAAAGGACGTATGGGGGACATGAGAGAAGACGCAACAGAGATCTTTTTCCATGCTTCACGATCCTGTGTCGCTAGTAGAAGGTGTTGCAGGGGTTGGGCGGTTCAGTCTTTGATGTTGTCAACCCATGATTTCTTTTGGCGGCCTCTTCTTCTCTTGCCTTCAACTTAACCGTTCCCTGCAAGATGGTTTTTGCTAAGGTGTTGTGTCTTGTGGTGTGACCAAACCACATCAGTTTTCTCCTCTTTATGGTGGAGAGCAGAGGTTCTTGGGGGCCCACACGCTTTTTGATTTCTTCTTTCACATAGTTGTTGGTCTTGTGTTCTTTGTATGATATTTTGAGGAGGGCTTCTGTGGCACTTGTTCTTGCATGCTTGGATTCTCCTCTCTAGCTCTGCTGACAGGGTCCATGATTCACAGCCATCTAGGAGGATAGATATCACGAGGGATTTGTAGAGGTGATATTTGGTGCAGAAGCTGATGTTGTTGCTTCTGATGATCCTCTCGAGTCTGGCTAGAGCAGATGTTGTTGTTGCAATGCGAACTTTCACTTCATTGTTTGATGTGCCATCTTTTGTTAGGTTGGAGCCTAAGTATTTGAATTGGCTCTTAACATACACACACACACACACACACACACACACACACACACACACACACACACACACACACACACACACACACCACACACACACACACACACACACACACACACACAAACAAACATTATGTTCTACTCAATTTTTTCCAAAATTTCGAAATGTTGCAGGGAGCTTTCGTGGGTGTGCTGGGGTCGCTGATCCTGCTGCTGTGGATCGGGCTGGGGGCCTTCTTCAACGGCATCATCACGCCGCTCTCGGAGACCAGGACCACTGGCTGCAACTGGACAGTGCGCCCCTCCACCCCCGCCCCTGTCCTTCTGAACACCACTACTGAGAAAGAGCCGCTGTGAGTAGATTGGGGTTGGGTGGGGGGGTGGGGTGGGGTGGTTGGGGGGTGGGGGTGGGTGGGGTGGGTGGTGATTAGGGTGGTGGTGGTGGTTGGGTGGGTGGGGTTGGGTGGGTGTGGGGTGGTGTGTGGGGGGGGGGTGGGGGTGGGTGGGGGTGGGTGGGGTGGGGTGGGGGTAGGGGGATGGGTGGTGGTGTGTGTGTGTGGGTGAGTGGGGGGATGGTGTGTGGGTGGTGGTGTGGTGTGGGGTGGGGGGTGGGGTGGAGTGGTGGTGTGTAGGGGTGGTGTGGTGTGGTGTGGGGGTGGGGGTGTGGTGTGGTGTGGTGTGGGGTTGTGATGGTGGTGGGGTGGGTGGGGGATGGTGAGTGGGTGAGGGGGTGTGTGGGGTGTGGGTGTGGTGGTGGATGGTGTTTATATGTGCGTATGCGTTTGAGAGAGAGAACTTTGAACCCTGAACGTGTTTAATATCTACATTGTCCTTAGCCCACACATACACAGATTTTTGAGAGAGAGAGAGAGAGAGAGAGAGAGAGAGAGAGAGAGAGAGAGAGAGAGAGAGAGAGAGAGAGGGAGGGAGGGAGAGAGAGAGAGTGAGTGTGTGAGTGTGGGGCCTCTGCCTGTGCTTCTCTATCTCTCTCACACACCCTCCCCCCTCCCCACACAACCCTCCATCACCACCACCACACAAGGATCCACCCCCACCCCCGAGCTATATCCCCTCACACAAATCCACCCCTCCAAACCCTCCCTAACCCCCCCCCCCCCCCCCCATCCCCCTACCCCCCATGCCCCCCCCCCCCACACAGTGACGCACAACACACCACACCACCACACACAGCCCATCCTCACAGTGACACTGACTGACAGATTCACGTGACCTGTGTGTCCAGGTTGTTGGAGCCTCTGTACCGAATGTCCTACATGTGGTACACTGGGCTCGGCATGATCACGGTCTGGGCCTTGGGAATGCTGGTCAGCGCCTTCACAGGTGAGGGGCCTGCCGGCATCCGCGTGATTGTCGGAACAGCGTGGCATCATGAACGTGAAGGGCCAGGGCAGGGATATTTAATTATTTTATTTTATTATTCTTTTATTTCGAGGATAATGGAATAAGCACTCATGTGCTTTTTTTTTAAACATCCAGTCCTCATGTGTATGCGGTTCTGTAAATTCTGTCATCTGTTCCCACCGGCACACAATGGCCTACTCTTACGAAAAGCGGAACAGGATTTAACGTGTGCGCAAGATGTTCTGCGTGCGTTCGTACACGGGTGCCTCGGTTTAGAGTCTCATCCGAAGGACTTTTGGGGAGAGAGTGGAGTCTGCACTGATGTTAACTCCAGGGGAAAATATCCCCCTTGAACGGGAATCGAACCCGAGTCGTCAGATTGCGAGCGCAATGTTCTGACCACTAGGCTTCCCGTCACTAGGATAGGCTTGTGGTGGTGGTTAGAGCTCGCGATTTGATGAGGCCTGGTTTGAGGTACCACTGAGATGCCCGGTTAGTGTGTCTTCGATTTTACGTCTGTTCACTTAAAGTGATATTAGACGATGGGTAGATATTAGATGCCCGGTGTGTGTGTGTGTGTGTGTGTGTGCGTGGTGCGTGCGTGCGTGTCGCGTGCGTGCGTGCGTGTGTTTTCTTTCCTGGAGTTAACATCAGTACTGACTGTGTTGCCCGCGAAATTTTTTTTTTTTTTTTATTAAATTGTGTGGGTTTTTTCGAGGTGTGGGTGTGGGTGAGAATGTGAATCGAGTTGATGTTTAGGAATGCATGCAGAACATCTTGCGTACACGTCAAAACCCGTTCTGCCTTTTGGAAGAGTATGCCATTCGTGGTGGTAAGATCGGATGACCAGAAAACTACCACACTCACACAAGGGTAAAAAATATATAGATAAAAGACCCACATGCACACTAGTATCGTGTTTAGATAATTTTCATCCCAGAAGTTAGAATGCGGATTACCTTAGTGCTGAGCAAAACTGGCTGCATGCGCAAGAAAACCATCTCACCATTAGTGAAGCTGGAAGCTCTAGCTGAGGAATGAAAACAGAAAAGAACAGAAAATAAAAAGAAAATTACTTTATGTACAAGAAAATGACAACGAGTTAATGTAATGTTTTGGAAGTTAATTCCTCCCCACCCCCAACCCCGGCCTCTTACTTTCATATTTTCTTTATATTAGGTTAGTAAGTGGTTTTTCTTTTGAGGTTATTGATCGTTCGTTTTGTTTGTGTTCATGGGGTATTTGGTTATTATCAGAAACATTATTATCATTAATACGTTCAATATACGATGTTATGATTTTACGCTATCATAAATAGACGTGTCAGAAATATTAAAGGCACGATGATTGGTTTTGATTCAAAATGTGTACTGCTTCATAACATGTGTATTAATGTGTCTGAAATGTGCCAACGAGAATCTTAGATGAATAATCCGAACACAAAAAAATCCCTAAGTTATTTTTGCAAAAGAAGATTAACTTCTGAAGTACAGGGTATCTCTCATATCACTGAACATAGTTAAGTCCATGTCTCTGTTCCGATATTCAGCAAGTAATGTGCAACACCAAAAGCAAAGGACAAATATCTAGAACATGTATAACAAATAATGTGAACGGTTCCGCGATGGAGTGCTCACCCTTCCTTCCTCGTGTGTTGAAATGTAAAGGGAGGAAATTATTGGGCTAAGTGATATGCAAAGTTTCTTCCCTTGGTCTTATTGCTTTCTACTGTGTGTGCTTTTTTTCGTTACTATTTTTGGGGGTTTACTTTAGTTAGGTGTTGTTGTATGCTTGTCTTCAGAATTTCGTGTACTGGTATTTGTATATAATATAGAAAGCAATATGTATGTCACATGTCTGCATAAGCATCCTATGTTAACTCCTCGTGGGGTGGGGCTCAAAATAATCTGTAGCTTGATGCCTGTCCACTGCTGTATTGATGTTTGCTTATGTTGTACGACTATTGAATAGATCATGCTTAAGCCCAAGGAAAGTCACATTAATTTGAATGGAACATGTGGGCAGAGACTGTCTACATCTATATTTCGTTTTCCGCAAAGTCAGTCTTCAGTGTACTTTTTCTTTTTAGAATTTAATCGTTCAGTCTCTCTCATTCAACTCAGTTCGCCTTCCTTCCTTCCCTCTTCTCCCTTTATTTATATTTCAATAATTGTAAATTATTTGTTCATTAAAAAAAAATTGTTGTTGTTGTGAATTTTGAATGTAATATCAATAGAAGTGAATAGATTTTAAACAAGTCAAATCACATTTTTCCATAATACATTGTTTCATTCCTTTAAAGTTGTTGTTGTTGTGATTTTGCAGCCTAGTACCAATAGAAGTAAACAGACTTTTAAAAAAATCAAAGCAAATTCTTCCATGATACTCTGAAAAGTCTGTCATGAATTTTCAGTTCAATATCACTTTGAAGCAAAAAGACTTGAAACAAACCACACACACACACAAATCCAAATCCAAATCTCTCATCCATACAAACTGAGGTGTGCTACTAGTGGGTAATGGTTGTTTCTGTTTCTCGGGACAGGCCTGACCAAACCCACCTCGCTGGATCCTCGTCTGATTCTGCCCATCTTTGACAAGCTCTTCCCCTACCTCCCGGAGAAGATCCTGAAGCCTCTGCGCTTTGGCATCGACCATGAAGGGGTGAGTGGTCTGTGTGTGTGTGTGTTTGGGGGGGGGGGTGGCATCTCTCTTATCTACATGCGCGTGGACTCAGAGTTCATTTACCAATCTCAACACCAAGAGGTTGCGAGTTCTATTTCGGTGGCCTACAGGTAACGCATTACCCTAGAATGCGAGAAGTGTGGGGGGTTCAATCCCCTGGCCCCGTTTGAGCCCGTCTTCCACTGCTCCCTCCCCCCCTTAACCCCCCCCCCCCCCTTTGCTCCCACCCCTCCCCCACCCCTCACCACCACCCTCCACCCACAAGACCTTGAGTCGTGTTTGGGGTGCTAGTTTTTTTCGAATATGACGATAAACCGAGGTCCTGTGTGCATCACGCACTCAGCACACGTAAACAAAAACCCACGGAAGAAAAAGAGTTCTCCCTGCAAAAACACTGTGGAAAAAGTTGGCACTCACATAGGGACACAAATTCATATGTAGACAGGATTGTGGGGTTTTTTTTTTAAAGAATGGGTGGCGCTGGCCTTGTGGCGACGCGCTCTTCCCAGGAAGGGCAACCTGAATTTCATGCAGAGAAATCTGCCGTGACTGGCGAGTGATGGTTTGGTGGTGCTAATCTGTAGGATGAAACGATAAACTGAGGTTTTGCGCGCAACAGAAATAGCGCACGTAAAAGAATTCTCGGCAACGTATTTTGAATGGCTGTCTGGGCGCTAGTCTTTTGGATGAGGCCATCATCAACCGCGCAGTCACACAAGCAAACATACTCACACATGTAAACAAACGCGAGTGCGCAATCACAGACACAGACACAGACACACACACACACACACCACACACACACACACACACACACCACACCACACCACACCACACCACACCACACCACAACACAACACAACACAAACACACACAAAAACGCGTGCGCGCAATCATACACAGAAACACACACACGCACACACACACACACACACACACACACACACACACACACACACACACACACACACACACACACACACACACACACACACACGTGCGCACGCACCTACGCACGCACGCACACAGGCATGTTAAAAAAACAACAACCCAACAACCGCGTGTGCGCAATCGCACACATTCGGGGAACGTATGCACGCATGAATTCATACACATACCACTCATGCCACTTGACTTGACTCCCTTTAAGTCCTTCCAGAGTCGTTAGTTGAGGCACTGCGCAGAACACACCAGGTGGCGAGTCGTGGGCACCTTGAACCTTTTCTTCTTGTCTTTATTTCTGCCGCTTCATTTTCTGTGATGACCCTTTCTCCCCCCCCCCCCCCCCCCCCCCTCTCCACCCATGCCGCTCATTTCAGTCTCCCCCCCACAGCCATACCCAGATTCGTCATGTCTCATCCCCAGGGTCGGAAACTCTAAGGGATCCCATCAATATACAGGGCGCCGTGGGGCCACCAGCCAGAGGGGCCCTGCACTGCTGCTGGGTCACTTTGGTGGTGTTCAGTGGTGCCTGTTCTGAGCTAACCTACTAAGCCCCATACTAACACCAGTATTAGCTCAGTCGCAGAGCCAGACTGACTTGAGTTGCCCACCCGAGGTGGCAACCACCACAACGTCCCTCCAACGACAATTCCCCCCTGAACCTCCAGCCCCAAAGGCTTTGACACAAACTCACCACAGGCACAGAATGTATGGGGAAATCGACTCTGAGTTCGCCATGAGACCAGAGCGACTGGGACCACCGAATCAGGGGCAATCATTTTTTTAAAATTATTGCATGATGATCAATATTAATGAGGATGACGTAATGATGCTGCTGCTGTGGAAGTGCATGTGCTTTGAGGCTCCTTAACAGGGTTGTACTCTACGCTTACTTTCATAACATCTCCCTGCGTCAACCGCGCCCCGAGAGATACAGACACCTGCAGTGTTGGTCAGGAAATTTTGAACAGTACTCTCAAACTCGCATCCGTTAAGTGGATGAAGCTCGACTGTGTGGTCCCAGTCTTCCCACTGAGCCCACAGCACACTCACTCTGGGTAGGAGCCAGCCGGAGTCCGAAAACTCCCTGTGACTCTTATGGGACTCGAACCCACGACCTTCCAGTCCGAAATCCAAGGCACTAACCACTGTGCCCTGGCGGCTGGTGGGCACCTGACCTAGAACCTGGTGAAGCTCCTCTCATAATGTGCTAGTGACAGACGCTATAGCCAGAGTGCTGTACACCCCTTTGCACCTGACACAGACCCCCATGCCAAAATTGCACAGCTAAGTGGCAAATCCGTCAGCGCCTGGGCTTTATCCCAGTTCTTGATTAAACCATTGACGCTGGGGGCAACAGCAAAGTGAGAGGCTGTATGACCAGTGGCTTTCTTTCCCACTCATGGAATTCCACTTTACAGCTTAGTCTTTAGTGGTCGACTATGACTCTCTGACTAGGAAGCTTGACTCGCACAGTCCTTATGTGCTGCAGCCCTGGGGGCTGGTTGGCCTTTGGAGAATATCTCCAACGCGGACTGTCCTTATGCCCACTTGGCCGAGAGAATGGGGATGTACTGTGGGCAAGGCATCTCCACTATAATCAAATTTCTGCCCAATTTCCGAAACAGCAGCTGCCTCCTCTGCTAACTAACATACATACAAGTGGCAAATCATGTTGTCAGTTATAACCCAGTTTTCTTATCATCTTTTCTTTTTTTTCCCCCGGTCAACCCAGAAATACGACAAAGACCACACCGAGCGTCGGGACACGCCCATGGACAAAACCACCGTCATCGCCGACCCGGAGAAACAAGCCACGACGTCACCAACGGTGACGTCAAACCCAAGCCCGCCTCGGGTGACGTCAACAGCCCCAATGACGTCAAGATCGAACTGCAGCAGGGCAGAGACAACCAGAGTTACCAGCCGGACAACACTGTGGACGGGGTGGTCAAAACACGGCTGTAGCGTAGCTTCTTGTACCGTGGGATAGATTTGTGGGGTTTTTTTTTGTGAGTTCGAATCCTTTGTCTGTGAGGGTGTAAGGAATGGACTGGCAATGTGTATATCGGTGTATTTTTAGAGAGGAGGTGGGGTGTGGTGGGGGGGGGGGGGGGTTGGAGGGTGAAGGTGGGGGGTGGGGTTGGGGTGTGTGGACAGTGGTAGCCATGATGTGGCCACTGTGGTCGGCTTGGCGTGGTTTTGTTGGTGACAGGAGTGGTTGATGATGAGAAAGAAGAGTTAGAAGGGGTGGGGTTTTTGTGTTTTTTTGGTTTTGTGTTGGTTGGTTGGTTGGTTGGTTGGTTTGGTTGTTGCTGTTGTTTTTTGAATGAGTAGTAAGCCTTCTGCTTTTTTTGGTGTTGTTTATTAATTGTGGGTTGTTGTTTTTTTGGGATGGGGGGGAAAGAAATCCGTCGTTTGATCAGGTCACTGCTTCTTGGTAAACTGCTGCTTCCCGTGAGAGACTGGCGGGCCTGCCTGCCACAGCCGACACTGTTCCTCTGTAATTAACTGACTGACTGACTGACTGACTGACTGACACCTAAAGGGCAACTCCATAGTCTTCCGAGACTGACGGCTGTCATGCGTGTTGGTGGTAGTGTCTGTGGTCTGTCTGTCACTGTCTGTCTGTCTCTCTGTCTCTGTCTCTATCTGTCTGTCTCTGTCTGTCTGTCTCTGTCTGTCTGTTTGTTTCTCCCTCTGTCTCTCTGTCTCTGTCGGTCTGTCTCTGTCTGTCTGTTTGTTTCTCCCTCTGTCTCTCTGTCTCTGGTCTGTCTGTCTGTCTCTGTCTTCCTCTCTCTCTCTTCTCTCTCTCTCTCTTCTTCTTTCTCTCTCTCTCTCCTCTCTCTCTCTCTCTCTCTCTCTCTCTCTCTCTCTCTCTCTCTCTCTCTCTCTCTCTCTCTCTCTCTCTCTCTCTTTGGAAGGACGGAATAGCCTAGTGGTTAGAACATTGCACTCACACTCTGACGACCCGGGTTCGAATCCCCTGGAGTTAACATCAGTGCAGACTCCACTCTCCCGAAAAGTCATTCGGATGAGACTATAAACTGAGGCCCCGTGTGCGAACGCATGCAGAACATAAATCCTGTTCCGCTTTTCGTAAGAGTAGGCCATTGTGTGGCGGTGGGAACAGATGACAAAATTGACAAAACTGCAAACACACGGGGACTGAATGTAAAAAAGCACATGTGTGTTTATTCCATTATCCTCGATATAAAAGAATAAAATGAATAGAAAAGAATAAAATGAATAAATTTCTCTCTCAGCAATGATCAGGATTCACCTGAAACTGTTACTGGATCGTCCAATTACAAGAACTGAAACTTTATCAGCAATAAAAAGAAAAGTAATCGTTAAAGAAGTATAAAGCTGCAGGGCCAGATGGCATCCTAGGAGAATTGGAGACATGCTTTGTCAGCAGATGATGTGCAAAACAATATAATGCAGTACAACACAATACAGTACAATGCCATACAGTACAATGCAGTCCAATACAGTACAATACAACACAGTAAATACAGTGCAGTACAATGGTGTTTAATATTGTACAAAATAATAATAATAATATATGGAATTTATATAGCGCTGAATCTTGTAAAAAATAAACAAATCGAAGCGCTTGCATTCAATCATTTACACGCATGCAACTCTCCTTAAACATAATGAACAACAGATTTCAAATCCATGCGCGCGCACGTACGCACTCACACACACACACACACACACACACACACACACACACACACACACACACACACACACACACACACACACACACACATACATATTGTACAAAACGACACAGTTTAATACTGCACAATACAGTGCAAGTCAGTACAGTACAATACAGTACAGTGCTATTCAACACAACACAATGAACTATAATGAAAGAGAATACAAGCAAGTTTCTCTGTTTTAAAATTGAGAATGCTTTCTTTTCTCTTGAGAGAGCTTGTAGCCACAGTACTGCTCCACCTTTTATATCTCTTTCCCACCTGTGTTTATATACCTTTAGTCTTGATGAGTTTGTTTCTTTTAAAATATTTTTTTTCTAAAGAGTAGAGTTTTTTTAATGCAATTTTTCTAAAAAATCAGTTCTCTTGTTAACATTTTTATTGTTTTCTTTTGGCATGTGCTAAAATCATGCCCAAAATTTCCCAGAGAAAATGACGGGAAAGCAACATCAGAGAGTGGAATGGCCTTGAGTGGAACGATTTGCCATAAAAACCTGAGAACATTGACGAATGGAGGAAGCTGGTTGCAAAATCTTCAGTGGTGCCTCAACGGTCTACTAGGTTACAGGAAATGTGAAGGTGTAAGGTGAAAACTATGCTTGATATATATATATATTTTTTTAAACCCAAACTTTGTTTGTCTAATACAAGAGACTAGCACCCAGACCACTATTCAAGGTTTAGTGGTACCGGGAGCGAAATATCCAGCCTCGGCCGGCTGCTGGGGTTTGAACCATAGACCTCTTAGGCTGTCCCTGGAAGATAAGATGTTTGATCGGTAGAAGAAGAGTGATGTGGCTGACTACCTTACCTTACTGGAATTCTGTAAGTCCTGCTTTGAAAACTTGAAGTAAGAAAGAAAAAAATAGGGAAGGTTTCTTTTGCTTGGTTTTTGTTTTTGTGGGTGGGGGGATGTTTGTGTTGTTGGGTTTGTTGTTTGGGGTTGGTTTGGGTTGGTTTTTTTTTTGGGGGGGGGGGGTTGAAGTTGTTTGATTGCTGGGGTGGGGGTGGGGTTGGCGGGGTGGGGGGGGGGGGGATGGGAGGGAGGAGGGGGGCAACTGCCATGTAGCAAAACGTAAGACTTGATGATGCTCTGGGCTGTGAATACTTACTTGGACCTTACTGCTGAACTGAATGAACATGTTGATAATAATTATTGTGCTTCAACAGTTGTCTACTGTGAATAGAAAGGCTGTTTGAAATCTGTTGGGCTTATTTTGTTGTTATATTTTTTACTTGTAGCGCCAAAGTACTGATATCAATATCACTGCTACAGAGTTTTGTTATTTACCTGTTATTGCCATGATTATTGTCATGTCTTTTTACTATTTTTTAAAAAACAGAAAGTGGTTAAGATGAGAATGTGATGGACATGACTTCATTGTGGTAATCGTTTAGTGTTCGATTTATGTCTATTTTGTTGGTTATTAAAGTGTTCATGGAATTCCATTTTACAGCTTAGTCTTTAGTGATCGACAATGACTATCTGACTAGGAGGCTCGACTTGCACAGTCTTTAATATGTGCTACAGCCCTGGGGGGCTAGCTGGCCTTTGGAGAACTTCTCCAACGCTGACTGTCCTTATGCCCACTTGGCTGAGAGAGTGGGGGTGTGCTGTGGGCAAGGCACCTCCACTATCATCACATTTCTGCTCAATTTCGAAACAGCAGCTGCCTCCTCTGCTGTTTGCTGTTTTGGAGGTCATCGTCGAACACTACGGACAACATGACAGTGTTCATAGATTTTATTGTTGCAGATTGTTATTTACCTGTTTATTCTTATGATAATAATTGTCATGTTCATAGTTTTTTGTTTATTTTAAAGAAAGTGGCTAAGGTAGGATGTGATGGAAATGACTTCATTGTGGTTAGAGCTTATTTAGCGGGTTTTTTAAAAGTACTTTTTTAGTGTTCGATTCGTGAATATTTTGTTGATTGTTAATGAATGTATCCTCTGTTTCTGTATTCCCTGTGTCTGTATTCCCTGTGTTTGTATTCCCTGTGTGTGTTTATGGCAAAGGGTATCAAATGAAACCATATCACTTTCTTCAAAGCTTTTGTTGTTGTTGTTGTGGCTTTTCCCCACCGCCATGATGGATTATCGTTCAGTATAACATACATTCTGAGTGTGTCACTTTTCCTGTTTTAGTCTAATAATTCTTGTTGTTGCTTTGCTCTTCTTCTTCTTCTTCTTCTTCTTCTTCTTCTTCTTCTTCTTCTTCTTCTTCTTCTTCTTCTTCTTCTTCTTCTTCTTGCATTCTTCTTCTTCTTCTTCTTTGCATTCTTCTTCTTCTTCTTTGCATTCTTCTTCTTCTTCTCTCTTGCATTCTCTTCTTTGCATTCTTCTTCTTCTTCTCTCTCGATGTAAAAAACAGTCTTGTACTTGACTCTTTCAGTATACATAGCGTCCCCAACTGATCGAAATTTTGGACTACAAATTTCCTCTTTTCTTTCACTCTCTTTGTTTTTGTCTCGTCCCCCCCCCCCCATTGACTTTTCTATCATCTCTCTTGCTTATTTTCTGCCCTTTTTGTCCATTCTTCTGCCTTTTTTTTCTTTTTATCAAATCTTTCAAATTATCCTTTTTTCCCCGTCATTTGCTGTTATGCCTGTATCATTATTACGTTCTGGTGACCCGGTAGTGATATTGTAAACACAGGGAGGGGCACAGGACGTCCATTTTGCAGTGTTGTTTGCTGATATGGAACTTTTC
>CM054135.1:9124432-9129432 GCA_028751875.1 Rapana venosa
TATACAAATTTACAATAGAATGAACAAACCACAACATAAAACACACACAAAAACTTAAAATAAAACAAGAAGCAAACAACTCCAAACAACAACAAAAAACCCACCAACACCATTAAAACAAGAAACAAACGATTCTTTAGAAAAAAAACATTCAAAACTTCGCTTAACATGATTTTTAAAAAATACCAAAACAAGCAAAGAAGACTGAAAAAAGAATAGCGCAGTCCTTTAATCCTAATTCAAACACCTACTCTAAAAAACCTCCAACATTAAACCAACCAGAAACACCCAACCAACCAAAACACCAACCAAATTCTCAACCAGTTCTTTTCCAACGCTAACCCCCCACCCCCACCCTCCCTCACCACCACCACCACCACCACCACCACCACCCCATCCTCTCACCATCCATTCATATTTCCCCCAAACCACGCGACTCGACCATCTCTTTCCCCCTCACATTTTCCTAAAGGGAGATTTGAACACGGAAGCCCACAGACGCTGAAACCAGCTCTGGGCCTGCTTGATTTGCTTCTGGGCCCACTGCAGCGAGGATTGCAAAGGGAGGTAAGGGCTGCCCTGGTAGTTGACGAAGTGCAGTTGGAAGACAGAGTTGTTCCTGAAGGATTGAACCACGTACCCCGAGACGGCGCTGCTGGAGCATGAGCAGCTCTCTGTCCGCGAGCCGTTGAGGAACCCGGAGAGGAAGTGCATGTAGAAGCCTTGAGGGCAGCACTCGGTCGTGTTGCGGAAGCGGTTGTGGTAGACGAGGCTGTGGTTGCTGCTGCAAGACTCCGGCCCTTCAGAACACGCCACCACTGAGGGAGGAGACAGAGACAGAGAGATGATTGAGAGATGATGATGATGATGATAATAATAATAATAATGATAATAATAATAATACATGGAATTTATATAGCGGGGGGCTGGTTGGCCTTTGGAGAGCATCTCCAACGCTGACTGTCCTTATGCCCACTTGGCCGAGAGAGTGGGGATGTGCTGTGGGCAAGGCATCTCCACTGTAATCACTGTAATTGGTGGATCGGTGGTCTAGAGGTAACGCGCCTGTCTAGAAAGCGAAAAGTCCGGGTCTGAAGTGTGCGGCGGTTCGTACCCCGTTTGGACCGGAAATTTTTCCCCCATCCATTAGACCATGAGTGGTGGTCTGGGCGCTAGTCTTTCGGATGAGACGATAAACCGAGGTCCCGTGTGTTACACGTAATTATTTAGCGCACGTAAAAAAACCCACGGCAACAAGAGAGTTGTCCCTGGCAAAATTCTTAGAAAAAAGCCACTCTGATAGGGAAACAAATACAGCTGCAGAAAAAAAAAAAAAAAAAAAGGGTGAAAGGGTGGCGCAGCGCTAAGTGGCGACGCGTTCTCCCGCTCTCCCCGGGGAGAGCAGCCCGAATTTCACGGAGAGAAATCTGCCATGACTTAAAGTGGTATGAAATAAAATCTGAGCGCTTTGATTTGTTGCTTTACAAGATTCAGCGCTATATAAATTCCATACATTATTATTATTATTATTTAATCAAATTTCTGCCCAGTTTCCAAAACAGCAGCTGCCTCCTCTGCTGTTTTGGAGGTCATCGTCGGAAACGACGGACAAACATACATCTTGCACAGACGAATCAAAGCGCTTGCACTCAACTCATTCTTACACAGTCATACAACCAACAGCAAGTAATAGTTCTAGCAAGTCCAAATGCACACACACACACACACACACACACACACACACACACACACACACACACACACCACACACACACACACACACACCACACAACACACACACACACTCACTCTCTCTCTCTCTCTTCTCTCTCTCCTCTCTCTCTCAAACACACACACACACACACACACACACACACACACACAACACACACACACACAGGTTATACACTTTGGCAGGGTGATGGAGTTTTTGGCTGTTGAAAAGCAGGGAGAGCTATGAAATGAAACAGGAGCGACAATCTTAGGTTTGAAACAAATGTCTTGAGGCCTGATCTAAAAGTGCCACAAGAAGGCCTTTGGCGAAGAGAGATAGGGAGACCATTCCAAATCGATGGACCAGAAACAGAGAAAGAGCGACGGTGGACTGGCTGAATCTAGGTATTCGAAAGAACAAGGAATCTGCAGCAGAGCGAAGGGAACGAGAAGGAGTGTACAGGTGAAGACATTCACAGAGGTAGGAGGATGCTGTTTTGTGGAGACATTTGTAACAGAGGGTACTGATCTTATAGTTTATTCTTTGTGGCACAGGTGGGTGATGATGATGATGATGATGATGATGATGATGATGATGATGATGATGATGATGATGATAATGATGATGATGATGATGATGATGATGATTTTGTTGTTCTTTGTTTGTTTATTTTTTTATAATTTATTTATTATTCTTTTATATCGAGGATAATGGAATAAGCACTTATGTGCTTTTTTTTTTACGTCAAGTCCCCCGTGTGTATGCGGTTTTGTAAATTGTGTCATCTGTTCCCACCGGCACACAATGGCCTACTCTTACGAAAAGAGGAACATGATTTTAACGTGTGCGCAAGATGTTCTGCGTGCGTTCGCACACGGGGGCCTCGGTGTGTGTGTGTGTGGGGATGGGGGGGGGGGGGGGGGGGGGTTAGAATGCATAGTGTGTTCTTATATATCATCGTCACATGGGGCGGTTAGGGCGTATAGTTTGTTGTTATTATATCAACATGTCAGAGCCTATAGTTGTTGGGTTGCTTTTTTTTAATGATTTTTATGATTTGTCATCACGTGTGGTGGTTAGGGTGAATAGTTTGTTATAATGATAATATATGGAATTTATATAGCGCTGAATCTTGTAAAAAAAACCCAACAAATTGAAGCGCTTGCACTCAAATCATTTACACGCATGCAACTCTCCTTGAACATAATGAACAACAGATTTCAAATCCATGCGCGCGCACGCACGTACGTACGCACGCACGCACACACACACACACACACACAAACACACACACACACACACACACACACACACACACACACACACAACACACACACACTCGCTAACACACTTAGGAGGCGAAAGATGCTGTTGAAAATTAGGGACAGATATGTGGGGGGAAAGTCTCAGGTAGGAAAGAAGTGTGTTTTGAGGTTGGATTTGAAGGTATCAAGTGAAGGCTTTTGGCGAAGTGAAAGAGGGAGGTCATTCCAGGTGGATGGACCAGAAACAGAGAAGGAGCGACGGCCAATGATATATCATATATTGTTATGATATATCATCACGTGTAGTTGTTAGAGTTTAGAGTTTGTTATCATGTGTCATTCCGTGTAGTAGTGGTTAGAGGATGTGGTGTGTTGTGATACGTCATCATGTGTGGTGGTTAGAGTGTATGGTTTGTTATAATAATAATTATTATTATCACGTGTTGTGGTTAGGGTATATAATGTGTTATGATGTATCATCTCGTATAGTGGTTACAGCGTATAGTTTGTTATTATAATTATGCCATCACGTGCAGTGGTCAGAATGTACAGTTTGTTAAGATAATATACTTATATGTGATCGTGACAGTGTATAAAAGGAAAAAGGTGTCCCATAACCTATGTGGTCGTAGGGGAGCGAGGCATCAGAGACCTCAGCTTCTCTAGGGGCCAGCATATTGAGGGCGGTGCCCATCTCCTCTCCCTCGCTGCTTTACCTTCCCTGACCCTAAAGAGGGCAGGTACCCATTTACGGCTGGGTGAACTGGGGGACTATACTGAAGCCAAGGCGCACAAACGGTCACCCATCCACTTGGTAACCACTCTCGATGCTGCTTGACAGTGGCTGGGGGAAAGCGAGTGCTCTGACCACTGAGCTATCCCGTCGAGTGTATGCAGTGTATAGTTTGTTCAACTATACCATCACGTGTAGTGGTTCTTCTTCTTCTTCTTGACATGGGAACCATCATCACCTACGACGGTGGAAGTGGATTGGGCACATCCTCCGAAGAGACCCACAGTCAATCACAAGAACAGCATTGCACTGGACCCCAGAAGGAAGGAGAAAGAAAGGAAGACCAAAAGCAACGTGGAGGAGGACTGTAGAAAGTGAGATGAAGGAAGGCCATGCGGCACTCTTGGGGATCAGTGACTAGGTTGGCCCAGGATAGGCAGGAGTGGAAGCGCTTTGTTGCTGCCCTACACACCACTGGGTGTAATGGTTGTTGACGATGATGATGATGATGACTTCTTCTTCTTCTTCTTCTTCTCCTCCTTCTTAGTCGAACGCTCAGACAGCAACTCTTGTTTTCTGTCTCATCATAAGCGAAAATGCGTTGTGCTGCCGTTAAGTCCCTGGCAAGTCAAGCCCAGCACATCCAACTTCGGCATGCGAGAGAAATGTTATCTTTAAAGTCTTTCGGGGAAAGGGGAGGGGGAGAAGGGCAGGAGAATGAATCAAGAAGGCAGAAACTAGACAAGAAAGAGGTAGCAGGAAGAAAAAGAATAAGAGAAGGGATAGAACAGAGGGAACTGCTAGCAGGGAATTTCCAGAAGGTGGGGATGCTGATCTATGCTGACAAGCTCCCGGCATCCCAACGTAGGGACGGGGGGGTGGGGGGGGGGGGGAAGGGGGGAGGGTTGAGGGGGTGTTATACTAATATATATCATCACGTGTAGTAATTATTACAGCATATAATGTTGCTATGGTATATCATCACGTGTAGTACTTACAGTGTATATAGTTTGTTGTGACATATCATCACGCGTAGTAATTACAACATATAATGTTGCTATGGTATATCATCACGTATCGTGCTTACAGCGTATATAGTTTGTTATGATATATCATCACGTGTAGTGGTTACAGTGCAACAGATAATTGGACTAATAAAGTTTGACAGGGACATTCCAGCTAAACACCCCCCCCCCCCCCAACCACCCCCCCCCCCCCCCCAGCCTTTAACAAAACGTGTAAAATCTTTTTCGCTTTAACATCACTACATAGACCCTAGTTTTCATTT
>CM054135.1:9134432-9139432 GCA_028751875.1 Rapana venosa
GAGGTCCCGTGTGTTACACAAAATTTTCAGCGCACGTAAAAGAACCCACGGCAACAAGAGAGTTTGTCCCTGGACAAAATTCTTAGAAAAAAGCCACTCTGATAAGGAAACAAATAAAGTTGCAGACAAACAAAAAAAGTGCGACGCGCTCTCCCCGGGGAGAGCAGCCCAAATTTCACGCAGAGAAATCTGCCGTGACTTAAAGTGGAATAAATAAAAATAAAAACTACTAAGCGCCCTACTAGTGACAGTGGTAGCTCAGTCGCGGATCCAGACTGCGTGAGGTGCCCATCCGTAGCGGTGACCACTACAACGTCCCTCCAGCGACCTCTTTCCCCAAGCTAAGATTAAGCAGCATCGAGCGTGGTTACCAAATGGGTGGATGGGTGACCATTATGCGAGCCTTGGCTTCAGTACAGTTGCCGAGTTCACCCAGCAGTAAATGGGTACAACCCGCCCTCTTTTAGAGTCAGGGGAGGTAAACCAGCAGTGAGGGAGAAGAGATGGGCGCCGCTCTTAATAAATATGCTGGCCCCTTGAGAAGTGACGTCTGTGATGCCTCGCTCCCCTACGACCACTTAGTTTATGGGACACCTTTACCTTTTCACATACACACACACACACGCTCGCTCGCACGCACGCACGCACGCACGCACGCACGCACACACACACACACACACACATGGTGGTTCTTCAGATGAGACTATAAACCGAGGCCCCGTGTGCGAACGCACGCAGAACATCTTGCGCACACGTTAAATCCCGTTCCGCTTTTCGTAAGAGTAGGCCATTGTGTGCCGGTTGGAACAGATGACAGAATTCACAAAACCGCATACACACGGGGACTAGATGTAAAAAAAGCACATAAGTGCTTATTCCATTATCCTCGATATAAAAGAATAAAATAAAATAAATAAATAAATAAAAATACACACGCACACATACACACACAGATGACAAAATTTACAAAACCGCATACACACGGGGACTGGATGTAAAAAAGCACATGAGTGCTTATTCCATTATCATCGATATAAAGAATAAATAGAAAAACACACACACACACACACACTAACACACACACGCACACACTCACACACATACACACACTCACCCCCCCCCCCCCCACACACACACACAAACAAAGACAGAACAAGTAAGCAAACACACGATACAAGCTATCCCCTCGTACCATCCGCGGTCTTGTTGCAGAGGCAGGTGTTGTTGGCATCGAACCTCATGGAGTAGCCCAGGCCACAGCAGACCACGTCACTCCCCGTGATCAGCAGCTCCGAGTAGCCACTGGGCTGCGTGCACTTCTCCAGGGTGGTCATGCAGGCCTCTGGTCAACACACAACCAATAATGATGATGATAATGACAGCAATAAGGAATTCACTGGGCTGGGGGCATTTTTCCATGGTGGTCATGCGTACAGGCCTCTGGTCATAATGACAACAATAATGATGATAATGACAGCAATAATGAATTCACTGGGCTGGGTTCACTTTTCCATGGTGGTCATGCAGGCCTCTGGTTAACACACAAACAATAATGATGATCATGACAACAATAAGGAATTCATTGGGCTGGGTGCACTTTTCCATGGTGGTCATACAGGCCTTTGGTCAACACACAAACAATGATAGTATAGTAGTCATAATGACAACAATAATGATATCACTGGACTGGGTTCACTTCTCCATGGTGGTCATGCATACAGGCCTCTGGTCAACAGCCATAATAGTCATAATGACAACAATAAGGAATTCGCTGCGATGGGGGCACTTTTCCATGGTTGTCATACATACAGGCCTCTAGTCAACAAATGAATAATGATAATAATGACAATGACAACAATAATGAAATCAATGGGCTGGGGGAACTTCTCCATGGTGGTGATACATACAGGCCTCTGGTCAACACACAAACAACGATAGTATAGTAGAGTGATAATGACAACAATAATGAATTCACTGGGATGGGGGCACTTTTCCAGGGTGGTCATACATACAGGCCTCTGGTCAACAGACATAATAGTAATAATGACAACAATAATGAATTCACAGGGATGGGGACATTTTCCGTGGTGGTGATACGTACAGGCCTCTGGTCAACAGACAAATACTAATGATGATAACGACAACAATAATGAATTTATTGGACTGGGGACACTTTTCCATGGTGGTCATACATGCAGGCCTATGGTGAACAGACACATAATCATGATAATAATGACAACAACAATAATGGATTCACTGGACTAGGTACAGTCCTTCATGTTTGTCATACATACAGGCCTGTGGTCAACAGACGAATAATAATGATCATAATGACGACAACAATAATGAATTCGCTGGACTGGGTGATCCCTGAAGTCGGAATGCGGCTACCTTCATGGTGGACTAAAACGGTCGATGACGCCACCATTGGTGACCCTGGGAGCTCTAGCCGAGGAATGAGGGGAAAAAAACAACCACAATATAAACAAGATAATTTGCTGGGCTCGTTACACTTTTCTATGGTGGTCATACATACAGACCTCTGGTTAACAGAAAAATGATAATGATAATGACAACAATAATGAATTCACTTTTCCATGGTGGTCATACATACAGACCTCTGGTTAACAGACAAATGATAAGGATATAATGATAATAATGACAACAATAATGAATTCACTTTTCCATGGTGGTCATACATACAAGCCTTCTGTTCAACAGACAAACAGTGATGACAACAATACTGACTTCTTACGTAGCGCTTCATCTTTTATAAGCGCTAGGTAATTTGTGTATGTTTGTCCGTCGTGTCCGACGATGACCTCCAAAACAGCAGAGGAGGCAGCTGCTGTTTTGGAAACTGGGCAGAAATTTGATTATAGTGGAGATGCCTTGCCCACAGCACATCCCCACTCTCTCGGCCGAGTGGGCATAAGGACAGTCAGCGTTGGAGATGCTCTCCAAAGGCCAACCAGCCCCCAGAGCTGCAGCACATAAGGACTGTGCGAGTCAAGCCTCCTAGTCAGAGAGTCATAGTCGATCACTAAAGACTAAGCTGTAAAGTGGAATTCCATGAGTGGGAAAGCCACTGACCACACAGCCTCTCACCTTGCTTTTGCCCCCAGCGTCAATGGTTTAATCAAGAACTGTGATAAAGCCCAGGCATAAATGAGCATGCACACACACACACACACACACTTGCACACGCACGCGCGCGAAAACACGAACACACACACGAGGAACGAAAACGAAAATACGAAGATGATTGTACAATAATAGTGAACTAAAATTACCTTCTTGGGCCAAAGTGGATGGAACCAAGAGAAGCATCACCGCCAGTAGCAGCAGACATCGCACCGAGTCCATGGTTCGTTCCTGTCTTCTCTCTGTCTCTTGCTCTGTCTCTTTCTCTCTGTCTCTTTCTCTGTCTCCTTACTGTCTACTGCACAACTGGTCTGTTCCGTGCGATGCTTCTGTTACATCTGTTTTTCTGTCTGTGCAGCAGCTGATAGAAGTACTCCTGTGAAAAAGACAACAAAAAACCTCTCAACTCGTTAATTAACTGAATTTACGATTTTGTTGAAAGTTTCCGGTAAAGCGACGTACATGTCAACCCCTACGCAGCAGTGATTGGTAGATGGTGGTAATGGGTGAGGGAAAGAATGGAATTGATGTCTTCTTCTTCTTCTTCCTCTTCAAATTCTTCCTCTTCTTCTTCTTCGCAATTCTTCTTCTTCGCAATTCTTCTTCTTCTTCGCAATTCTTCTTCGAATGCTCAGTCAGCAACTATTGTTTTCTGTCATATGAGCGTAAATGCGTTGCACTGCAGTTAATTAAGCGCCTGACAAGTCAGGCCCAGTACATCCAACTTCGGCATGTGGGAGAGAATTGTTATCCTTTAATTCTTTCTGGAAAAAAGGCAGAAGAATGGACCAAAAAGGCAGAAAATAGACAAGAAGAGGGTGACAGGAAGAAAAGGAACAGGGCTGAAAGAGAGGGATAGAAAGGAGGGAATTCCTAGCACAGAATTTCCAGAAGGTGGGAAGGCTGTTTATGACAGGCCTCCAGCATCCCCACGCGGAAGGGTTGATGTTAAGTGTGTGAAGTGGATGAAGTGAAACAGTAAGTTAGGAGGGAGAGAGAGGAGAGAGAGAGAGATGAGAGAGAGAGAGAGAGAGAGGAGAGAGAGGAGAGAGAGAGAGACAGACAGACAGACAGACAGACAGACAGACAGACAGAGACAGAGACAGAGACAGACAGACAGACAGACAGACAGAGACTTTTTTATGGAAAGGTTATGGCTCATCATACAAAATGTACAGTATACAATAGTTGTGTTTAAGGGGGGAAAATCTTCCCCAAATGCATGATCACTAACAGTTACGAAATTAAACAGTTGAAGAAACAGCTTTAGGTGGATAGGTAAAGGTGTCCCATAGCCTATATGGTCGTAGGGGACCTCACTTATCTAGGGGCCAGCATATTGAGGGCGGCGCCCATCTCCTCTCCCTCCATGCTTTACCTTCCCTAATCCTAAAGAGGCAGGTACCCATTTACAGCTGGGTGAACTCGGGGGACTGTACTGAAGCCAAGGCGTGCAAACAGTCACCCATCCAAGTGGTAACCACGCTCGACGCTGCTTAACTTGGCTGGGGGAAAGCGAATCTTGAATCTTGAATCTTGAATCTTGAGTGCTCTGACCACTGAGCTATCCCGTCTCTTAGGTGGATGCATCAACCAATTTCTCTCAGTACATTTTTGTCTATGCTGAAAGTTTTGTTTTTTTAAAAGCCCAAATAGACCACGATTCAGATGTTAAAATCTTCCTCCTGTGGGGCAGGATAGCCTAGTGGTTAGGGCATTGAGCTTGAGATCTGACGGCCCGGGCTCCATGATATTGATGCTTGTCTCCGTCCATAAGAGGTCTCAGCCAGCAAGACAGTAATGTAGGCAGGCTTCCAGCTGGTACAGGTGCAGAGAGTAGTTCTTGACAGGTCTTG
>CM054135.1:9149432-9159432 GCA_028751875.1 Rapana venosa
CCAGTAGTTGATTTTGCCCGTAGTGTTGTAAGATTAATTTGAGGTTAATGTGCGGCATGTTAACCTCAGATTGATTTTTAAATTTTGTTTAAAAATCTGCATGCATACCGTATATGAACCTAAAATTAACTTAAAAGAATACAAGCTAAATCAGATTATCGATCATCATCATCATCAGACCCGTGACCTTGGCGGTCGTGGGGGAGACACGAAAGACGATGCCGTGGTAAGCCTCCTCCATCCATCTCGGTCCTCGGCTCTGCGCAGTAGTGCCGAGTCATTCATCCGGGTCCATTCTCTGATGTTGTCCATCCATGACTTTTTTCTGTGTTCACCTTTGCGCCTGGCGGCTGCATGGTGTGTGTGTGTCTCTCTGTTTGAATGCGGAATTGGTGTGTTTCTCCGGCGTCCTTCCTGTAAAGTTTTATATCATTGTGTTAAAAAAACCTCCAAGAATTGTGCGTCAGAACAGTTTTCGTTGATATAATTTGACTTTTGACATATTTCAATTTATAATCTTTCTTTGCTTTATATTCATTTTCAAAATTTCATTGACTCTATGATTTGTGTTAACCGATTGTTGGGTCTTTGTGACCCTGTGTACTGTGACCCTGCCGCAGCTTGAAACAATTGCACGTGATTCACGACTCAATACCGCCCCCCCACCACTGCCCAGCATTTGTCACTACTCGGCAATGACACTAACTGCTGCAAAATTTAAAAAGCTTTTTCCTCAAGTGGGTTTCACCAAATGCAAAATAAAACTGAAACAACATATTGTAAACCCGGAATATAACGCCCGAAAACCAGACGGGGAACACGTGCAGGCATACGTCATCGCCTGCAGCGTGCTTCCCCCCATCTGCCTCCCTCCCTAAATTCTTGACGTAAACTACCACAATACACTGGCCCACCAGCCACAACACTGCTTCAATTTCTAGCCCCTCCGAGGGTCTCATCTTTGTCTGTGATTTAATGTTCTGTCCTCGAGGGTGTGTAATGATTTTTGTGAGACTATAAGTCCCCCTGACTGACCCTGTTCTTTTACCATCTTCCATTCCTGACTCGCCATCCTTGCTACTCTTCCATGCACAAATCTCTACCACGCCCTCAGCCTCTTCCTCTGATAGTCATAGTCAATAAACCACTGTCTTCTTCGACCTCTTTGCCTCCCTCAGACCTTCTCCACATGTGTCTTCTCAACGCTCAACCCTGCCCTGTCCTGATGGCAAAGCCGACTTAATTTCCTGACTTCATTTCTGAACACCACATAGATCTAGCTTTTCTTACGAAACTTGGCTAAAGCCACTTGGTCACGAACCAAAGATAAAAAAAACTGGACGCACCTGGCTACAAAACTCTTTCTTTCCCCCCGACTCTCCGTGGAGGTGGCATTGCCATCACTACAAAGACACTCTCCCATCCAGCTGTTTCTATCTGTCACACTCCTTCCGTTTTCACCCGAATCTTTCGAAGTCTGGTGAAACTCAGCCCACCTTACCTGGCCACTCTGTACTTTCTGTTGCCTTTACCGTCCCCCTTCCCAACCGTAGAACAATTTTGACATCTTCGTTTTCCACCAAGAGTTTCAATCACTCCTGCCCCATTTCAGCCTCTCTCCCAAGAAACTTATCATTCTGGTGACTTCAACTTCCACTTTGAAAACCAGTCCTCTCCTGATGTTAAGCGTCTTTCTCTTTTTTTGTCTAACCACTCTCTTTCCCAACTGGTAAACGAACCAAACACAGATCTGTCACATTTTAGACTGGCTTATCACCGATGTTTCACAAGGTCTAGTCACATCTCAGTCTGTATCTGTCACTGACGAACTGCTCCCGATCATTCTACCATCTTTTCTCCCTAAACATTGCAAAACCTATCAGAAAGAAGAAGTGCATTACCCGTCGCAACCTAAAGGGCCATAGATATTCAAACTTTTCTTTCCCAAGCTGCTGAACGTCTTCACAAATCCCTGACATACTGACCCTTCTAAGCACTACAATACCGTCCTCAGCCACCCCATTGATGACATGCACCTCCTACTGACCATCCCTGCCTGATAGGCCCTGTGCCCTTTGGTACACCCATGCACATCCTGGTCGCAAAACGCAAACGCCGGCAACTAGAACGGCAATGGCTTTAAAACAAAAACTGAAATAACAAACAGCTTCTTCGTAAACAAATCAACAAAGTCAAAACCTTAATCCATTCAGCAAAACAAAGTATTACTCTTCTCAAGTTTTTTGATGCCACATCTATGAAATCTCTCTTTTCCCTCACATCCACTCTGCTTGGATCTGCGAAGGCTAGCCCTCTGCCTTCTATCTACAACCACTCTGAACTTCCTTCCATATTTTTCTGCATTCTTTCCTGAAAAAATCCGCAACATTCGCTCTGCTTGGATCAGACTTCTTTCCAGCCTGCAATTTGTGATCCTCAATTTTCTGGCACTCCTCTCCTGTCCTTTCATCCAGCAAGCGAGAAAGAAATCGAGACAATTCTGAAAGGAATGACTATAAAATCATGCGATCTTGACCCCATACCTGCTTCTCTTTTTGCGCAGTGCCTGCCACAGCTCATACCCGCTATCACAAAGATAGTAAACTCATCTCTTGTTTCTGGAAATGTTCCTTCAGCTCTCAAGTCACACCATTACTCAGAAGGCATGACCTTGACCCTAACGTTCTGAAGAGTTGCAGACCTGTTTCCAACCTACCTTTTATCTCTAAAGTCCTTGAAAGAGTAGTTCTGAAACAGCTCAACAACCACCTTCTTACCAACAGTCTTCTTCCTGCGTTTCAGTCTGCCTATCGTGCCAACCACAGCACTGAAACCACCCTAGTTCACACCTTAAACATGCTTCTACTTGCTTCTGACTCGGGAGAAAATCTCCCCTCCTCACTCTACCGAGTTATCTGCAGCCTTCGACACAAATTGACCACTCTATCCTTCCTCTCCCGTCTTCAAGAAACTTTTTGGTGTTACTGTTCTTGCCCTCACCCTGGTTTAGATCATACCTGAATGACCGATTCCAGACAGTCACAGTAAACAAGTTTCCCACCCAGTACCTGCCAGACTGGAATGTGGAGTCCCGCAGGGATCAGTTCGGGGCCCTGGTTCTTTTCACTCTCTACCACCGCTCCACTTCACATATAATTAACCGTCATCAGATCAACCATCACTTTATGCAGATGGCTTCTCAGATTCTAAGCAGTGCCCACACCTGAAAATCTGCCTTCCCTCTTGATGAATATGACCTACTGCTTTCAAGATTCCAAAACTGGATGATAGAGAACAAGTTTCAACTAAACGCTGATAAAACTGAAGCCATGCTTGTTAGGGACCAAACACAAACTCTCTTCCATTACAACAGCTTCAATAGAACTCGGCAATGCATCAGTCCCTCTATCCACTGCTGTAAAGTATCTAGGGGTCATTATGACAACCACTCTCTATGCAAAAATTCATCACCCAAACCCGCCAGTCCTGCTTCTATCAATTACGACTATTAGTGCAATTCGAAAGTACCCGTCCACAGAGGCACATCAAAACTCGTGGCATCTCTCATTCTTTCACTCCTGACTATTCAATTCTCTTTTGGCTGGTCTGCCAGCATTTACTATCCCCTCCCTTCAACGTTTTCAAAACTCTGCAGCTCGACTAGTCCTCGAAAGAAAAAATCTGAGCACATTTCCCCTCTCTTGCGATCTCTCCACTGGGTCCTGTGCCACAAAGAATAAACTATAAGATCAGTACTCTCTGATACAAATGTCTCCACAAAACAGCACCTTCCTACCTCTGTGAATGTCTCCACCTGTACACCCCTTTTCGTTCCCTTCGCTCTGCTGCAGATTCCTTGTGCTTACAAACACCTAGATTCAACCAATCCACTGTTGGCCGACGCTCTTTCTCTGTTTCTGGTCCATCGATTTGGGGAAAGGCTCCTATTTTCTCTTCGCCAAAGGCCTTCTTGTGACTCTTTTAAATCTGGCCTCAAGACTATTGTTTTCAAACCTAAGAATTTCCTCTCCTGTTTCATTTCATAGCGATCCCTGCTTTTCAACAGCCAAAAATTCCATCACCCTGCCAAAGTGTATAACGTGTGTGTGTGTGTGTGTGTGTGCATTTGGACTTGTTAGAACTATTACTCGCTATTGGTTGCATGACTGTGTAAGAATGAGTTGAGTGCAAGCGCTTTGATTTGTCTGTGCAAGATTCAGGGCTATATAAATTCCATTTATTATTATTATTATTATTATTATTATGACTTGTTCTGTCTTCCCCTCTTTCTGCCACCTTCGAGTGTTCCCTGCAGTACTGTTTTTGGCAGAGTGTTGTGGCGGGTGACGTGGCCGAACCATGTCAGCTTTTTCTTCTTGACGATGGTGAGAAGGGGTTCCTGTGGACCTGCCAGCCGTGTTATTTGACTCTTGACAAATTCATTGACTTTCGTTCTCTCCAGGATATGCCCAGCAGTTTTCTATGGCATTTTGTTTCAAATGACTGGATTCGCTTTGCTGTTTCAGCAGTCAATGTCCAGGTTTTCACTTCCGTCGGCAGGATAGTCTGAATTAGGGCTTTTGTAGAGCTTTAGTTTGATTGGGAAACTGATCTCTTTACTTTTCCATATGGTGGTGAGGGTTTTGTCATGGAAGAGTTGCCATGGGCTATTCTGACTTTGATTTCTGCGTCGATCGCCGCCCGTCCTTTGTGAGTGTAGCGCCAAGTATTTAAAAGCGTCTACCTCCTCCAGTTGTTGGCCGTTCATGTAAATTTTAGCAGTGGCAAATTTCTCATGCTGTTCACAGTACTTTACTTTTTCTCCCCAGGGTCACCTCCATCCCATATGCTCCACTTTGTTCTCAGTCTGGTCCCTAAGATCTTGCAGCTCCTGTGTTACTTCCGCCCATGAGGTCAATGTTCAGCAAACCGCAAGTTGTTGAGGGGTCTGCCGCCAAAGGAGATGGTAGAGTGGAAGTCATGGAGGGTCCTCTCTCATAATGTTTTTCCAAAACAGATTAAACAGGGCTGGAGATAACAGGCATCCTTGTCGGACCCCAACTGTGGTTTTGAAGTAGTCTCCGACCTGATTGTTCAGAAGGACTGCACTGCTTGCGGTGTTTTATAGTGCTTTGAATGGTTTCACTAGTCCTTCTTCAATGCCAAACATTCTGAGGACCCTGCCACAGGCCTTGGTGCCATACTCTGTCGAAAGCCTTCTTGAAGTCGATGAAGTTGTGGAACAGGTCTCTCTGATGTTGAAGATGTTTTTCCATCAGGATTGGGAGTTAAAATCTGTTCGAAATTTTGCTCCTGCCTGCCCTGAACCCAGCTTGTTCCCCTGCAAGGTGTTCTTCTGCCTCTTCTTGAGTCGATTCAAAATAACTTTGAGCATGATCTTGCTGGTGGCTGATGAGGCTGATTGTTCTATAGTTTGGGATTGGCGTAAATTTCCCTTCTTGGCAGGGGTATAATGAGTGATTGTGTCCCTTCTGTTTTGGGCCATTGTTTTTGTCTCCCAAATCTTCTGACAGATAGCTTTTAAACATGGTGATGACTGTTTCGCCACCCTGCTTGAGCAGCTCTTGCTGGTATGTTGTCTGCTCCTGGGGACTTTTTCCCACCTGGTAAGCTGCGGATGGCTTCTTCCACTTCTTCCCTCAGTATAGGGAATGGCGAGGGTGCTCTTGATGTTGATGCTTTCTCTTCTATTTTGCTCTTGTCAGGTTGTATTGGGTAGTTGTACAGTTCTTGACAATACTCAGACCACCTGTTCAATGCAGCTGAGCTTTCTGTGAGGAGGTTTCCGGAGCTGTCTTCAATGACTGATGATTTGGTTTGAAGTGGTTTTGTGAGTTTCTTCAGGGTGTCGTATGCCTTTTTACTGTTGCCCACTTTCATGCTTTTTTCGATCTCATCACATTGATCACTGATCCACTTCTCTCTGGCCTTTAACATTGACTTCTTCACAAGATTGTTGGCCTCCCGGTATTCTTTAGGGTTGGAAGACCTGGTTGGTTTCAGTGCTCTTCTTGTATCGCAGAGGTTCAAGATGTCATTGGTAGTCCATGGCTGGTGTTTATTCCTCTGACGACCGAGTACCTCCTCTGCTGTTTCTCGGACTGCCTCATTAAAGTTGTTGGTGAGGTCATTGATGTCATTGTCCAGGAGGGTTAATCGAGGATTATCGATAGACTGACTTATAAAGACCAAGAGAGGAAACTTCATTTCCCACTTGACTGGAAGATAAAGAACAAGGGAGGAAACTCAATTTCCTATTTGACTGGAAGATAAAGAATAAGGGAGGAAACTTCATTTCCCATTTGACTGGAAGATAAAGAACAAGGGAGGAAACTTCATGTCCGCAATACACACAAAAGCGCTCACCGTGAGACAGGCCCGGGCCAAACACTTCCTACACGCCAATTAGCCAGCCAACAAGCAGCCAGCCATCCAACCAACAACCATCCATCCAGCCAACCACCCAGCCAACCAGGCTAAGGGCTTGAGAGAAGCCATGTCACAACTCCTACAACCAACACAACCTGCAGCCTGTTTGCCGCCAGGGATTTCCCATCCCCATGAGAAGAGGACCTTGGATTTGTAGATCTTCCTCTTCCCTCGTTCGCTCTACACTGTCAGATGTGTCTGGGAAAAGTAATGGCATATATGTCCTTTCTTTCCAGCTCCTCTCATGGGCTGTACAGTACAGCTTAGTTTGCACGGTTATCTCCGTCGGCCACATTAAGTTCCTCAGGTTGCTGTATTGCGAGCATCTTTGAAGGATTTGCTCGCCAGTCTGGTTTTCTTTACCACAGATACGTAGGGACGAGTTTCGGCTTTGTGGACATGTGGTGATTTAGCCTGTTGCGTCCAGTGTGGAGTCTTAGAATGATTACCTGTTCTTCTCTTCTGAGATGGTGGTAGTCGTCTTTCTATTCTGGGTCCGGCTGTTGATTTGATAGTGTCCTTTTTAATAGAAGATGATGTTGTAAATCTTTTTTTTTTAAAGTCAGTGTAACGAATTAACAGAAAAATGAGTTCATGATTAAATGATACTTAATACAGATTAAAATTAAGGAAAGACTGCAGAGTGTTTATTAAAAGTAGAGTCATTGAAAAAAATTTTTTTATGTTTCCACATGCAAAAGTTGGTAGAAGATTGCATAAATAAAATTTATAAAAGAATCTAGGCATTTGCAGAATGTAACATAAAATGTGCATAAAAAAGTGTTACCTATGTTCTTCGCTTTAATCAAAGATTTGAAATTTAAAATTTGCTCAAAATCTATTGGCATTTGCGATGTATGTACAACAATATGGAATGATAACAGCAAAGTGATTTGTAATGTGTTGGTTGTAAAAAATTGATTTATATACGTACGGAAAGTTGCATCAAAAGCTACTCTTTTTTGGATTTTGTCTGATGTAACAACAATGATAGATGGACATACCATGCAATCGTGGTTTTAAAAAACTCCTATTATTTAATGGCTTAGGAAGTGCATTTCGAAGATGCTTGGGACATGTTTTCAAGGATTTTAGTCATGAATGTATACAAATATGTGAGCACAACATTGTAATCTGTTTGCATCAAGACCCTACAGGTGTAATGATCCTTTTAGTTTTGTGACTCTGTAGATGTTTGTATAGACTGTTAATATTTGACCATGTAGATGTTTACATAGAGACTCTCAGTGTATGACTATGTAGATGTTTGTACAGAGACTGTCACTGTATGAGTATGTAGATGTTTGTACAGAGACTGTGACTGTATGAGTATGTAGATGTTTGTACAGAGACTGTCACTGTATGAGCATGTAGATGTTTGTACAGAGACTGTCACTGTATGAGCATGTAGATTTTTGTACAGAGACTCTCACTGCATGACTATGTAGGTGTTTGTATGGAAACTCTCAAATGATCAGCAACTAACTATTCCTGGTTTGTGGTGAACTGGTATCGTTTCAGGGACGATGTTTTTGAGACTGAAATCGTTTCAGAATCGATGTTGATTTCAACTGTTGTGACCACTGATCACAGCCCTGAATTTACAGCATTATTGGATGGAAGTTACAGAGACAGATTATAAAAACAACAACTAACCAAGCAACCAAGAAACCAACTGATCAACCAACCAACCAACCATCCAACCAACCAATAACCAACCAACCAACCAGCCAATAAACCAACCAACCAACTCACCCACCAACCAACCAACCAATCAAGAAACCAAACAACCAAGGAATCAATCAAGCAAGCACAAGCAAGCAAGCAATTCACCAATCAGCAAGCAAGAAAACAAAACTGAAAGAGATGAGAAATGCTAAGAAAGGAGATACACTGGTGGTATCATTGAACTGGATAACAGATTCTTCACCCAATGCCTGCATCTCTCTCTATGTGGGTTTCTCTGCTAGTGCCATTTTTTTTACCGTTTGCTGAGAAAAATTGATCATAATTGCACCTAAAACTTGTATTACATTTTTAAAAAAATTATGTGGTTCATAGTTGTTGTATTTTCCAATCTTCAAAATAATATTACACTTTATTTATTTTTCCCCAACAACTTTGAACAGACTGGCTCTTTACTTGTGCCACATGACAGACGCTGAAGATATGGGTGGAGCTGCTCTTGTGGCGACGCGCTCTCCCCCAGGGAGAGCAGTCTGAATTTTATGCAGAGAAATCTGCAGTAACTTTAAAGTGGTATACAGTACAATAAAGTACAGTACAATAAATACAGTACAATACAATACAATACAGTACAAGACAATACAACACAATACAGGAGATGGTAGATCGGAGTGTGGGTTGTTAGGTTTCCTCTTTCTCTGTGAATTGTCAGCTGCGGCTTTTCTTTTCTTTTGGTGCTGTTTCAGAGGCTTTGAGGCCTTCTTAGATGATTAATCCTCCAGTCAATCTTTTAGGAAAGTTTTTTTTTGCTGTTTCTCGGATTCCACAATATCACCATACTATAAGGTAACGGTAAAGGTGGTCCCATAACCTATGCGGTCATTGGGGAGCGAGGTGTCAGAGGCCTCGGCTTCTCTAGGGGCCAACATATCGAGAGCGGCGCCCATCTCCTCTCCCTCACTGCTTTACTTTCCCTGACTCTAAAGAGGGCAGGAACTCTCATATACAGCTGGGTGAAGTGAGGGACTGTACTGAAGCCGAGGCGGGCAAACGGTCACCCATCCAAGTGGTAACCACGCTCAATACAGCTGAACCTTAGCTTGGGGAAAGTGAATGTTCTGACCACTGAGCCATCCCATACCCCCTACTCTACTCTACTCTACTCTACTCTGCTCTGCTCTGCTCTACTCTACTCTACTCTACTCTACTCTACTCTACTCTATTCTACTCTACTCTACTCTACTCTACTCTGCTCTGCTCTGCTCTGCTCTACTCTGCTCTGCTCTTCTCTACTCTACTCTGCTCTACTCTACTCTACTCTACTCTGCTCTGCTCTACTCTGCTCTGCTCTGCTCTGCTCTACTCTCCTCTCCTCTACTCTACTAGTCCCTCCACACAGAATGATCGTGGCCCGCTGCACTGACCAAAATACCGACTCTCTCTCTCTGTCTCTGTCTCTCTCTACTTGTTGCTGTGCAGTGCCAATGCATGGGTCTCGGCACAGTTGTTGATTGTCCATTCAGCGATTTTGTCCACCTATTTCATTGACCTGCTGTCTCAACGTCGGCCTGTGTTTTGCAAGATCGATGATAACATGATGTCCGAGCCTATGAGGCTTGAGTCGGTATGGCCAAGCTAAAGGGGATTCAGGTAAACAGTTGGGAAGGCAGAGGCATATCAAAACATCTCAAACTTAGAATTATTCAAACACTAGTCTGGCCTGTATTGCTGTGTAGGTCAGAAGCCTGGACGCTATGAAAACTGGAAAGATACAAAATAAACGCAGCCGAAAATTATGTGGTTATACAGTAGAGGCGACTTCTCATAGTCTAATGCTCAGACAGAAGACCAAATCAAAGCTTTC
>CM054135.1:9164432-9176932 GCA_028751875.1 Rapana venosa
GAATGGTCTCTCTCTCTCTCTCCCTCTCTCTCTTTGCTTTCCTTGGCCTGTAGCCTAGCCTGTGGCGTTCTCTCCTCCCTGCCTAGCCTCCCAACCACCCCTCTATATATCCCTGCCACGGGAACTGCAAAGACAGCGCCACCACACTGCGATCGTTTTGGACGATTTGGCCCAAGGTGAAGGAGATTTTGTGTTATCTCCTGCAGCTTCAGTGGAGGTTGTTGTGATTTGGCCAATATATTTGGCACAATGCATTGTGTGTGTGTGTGTGTGTGTGTGTGTGTGTGTGTGTGTGTGTGTGTGTGTGTGTGTGTGTGTGTGTGTGTGTGTGTGTGTGTGTGTGTGCGCTGTACAATCTGGGTACAACTTGCCCCCATCCCCTAGAAGTCACATCTCGCTGCTTATACTAGTTGACCTCCGTACTGTGTATGCGCTCTACAGTTGCATTTCAGAGGTGTCTCCATGTATGGGAAGTTTTCTGACCCAACAGGCTTGATCGACTAACTTGCTTCAGCTCTTGTGCTGGTTATCACTTGGATGCACATACAGGCGATGGAGATGAGATCTTTCGCCAACTTCTTGGTATCTCATGCAGAGATCACATAACTGGCCAGAAAGGGAAAACCAACACTGACAACGCCATCGGGCCGTATAAAGAGCTCCTGACTTCAGTGACGAAACACGAACTGAATTGGGGTTGTTAAATCCCGTTCCGCTTTTCGTAAGAGTAGGCCATTGTGTGCCGGTGGGAACAGATGACAAGAATTTACAAAAACCGCATACACACGGGGGCTGGATGAAAAAAAAGCAATAAGTGCTTATTCCATTATCCTCGATATAAAAGAATAAAATAAAATAAAAAATTTTAAACTGGTACGGACACGTCACACGAGCATCTGGACTGGCCAAGACTATCCTACAGAGAACAGTACAAGGAGGGAGACAAAGAAGAGGCAGACAGAGAAAACGATGGGAAGAGGACAACATCAGAGAGTGGACTGGCCTTGAGTGGAACGACTTGCCAGGGAAAGCTGGAAACCATAAGGAGGGGAGGAAGCTGGTTTCAAAATCTTCAGTGGTGCCCTGACGATCTTCTAAACGACAGGATTGGTGAAGGTGGCATGATTGTTTGTGCCCCTATTTCTGCAAGCTGTCAAATGGAGCTGGAATGACAGGCTGTGCGTTGTGCATACTCAATAGTATGCCTGTAGGTATCTGCTTTATTGGAACCCAGAGGGATGATTTCCACCACACAGCGCAAACATCCTGCATACCTCAGTGAAGTGTTCAGGGCCCAGTGCTAAAACTAGCCCCCCCCCCCTTTTTTTTTGACCAAGTCCAAGTGTGGTCAGTTTCTGCTATAATTAACACCAGCTGGATGACATGGCTAGCAGCTGAGAGCAGCCGAAAGTGGGGGACACTGACTGACAGCTGTGACCACGGTCATCATGCTCTAAACACCTGCAAACTTCAAGGCAGTGCCTCAACCCCCTACAGAACAAGTGCAGTTCAGGCAGCACAGACACAGAAGAAAGTAAAACTCAATGCAGTCAGTCTATTTCACATATGGACAAAACTGTGATTTGTTATTTTGGCCATATTATGTATTTTTTTTTAAAAGTATATATGTCGCTCTCAGATTGATAAAACCAAAACAAAAATTTGTTTGTAATAGTTATCAAAGTAAATTTTATTTTTAAGTGCTGTTAGGATTTGCAAAACACATTTCTCTATAGATATCTTAATTTTGTATATTTCTCAGTCAGTGAATGTTAAAAAAAACCCCGAAACATACTAGAAATAATTTTTTTAAATTACAAAATAAACGAAACTTTTTACACATACCAGCTTACTGCTACAAGGTTTAAGTATCCATCAGCTTACCATCAAGAAAGAATCACATTGATTTTACAAACAGTAACGTTTCCTAAGGCTCATGAATTATGTTGAAGTAAACTCTGCCAATACTGCCTCTTTCAGCATGTACGTCTTCTTTGTCCCCATTTCCACCAGGAACTATTGTCAACTTACAGTAATGTGAAAAAAAAGGGTCCCAAAAGGGTACACACAAAAAGTGACTGACAATTACAGGGAAGGAACTCATTTAAAAGGAGGCTTATTAAGCTAGCAATGCTTTTAGTTTCCCTTGAATTGACCACGCTCAAGCGTTTAAATGTTGTTTTTGACTGTCGCATGAATAGCCACGACACAGCGTTTTGAGGTGGAATAACTGTCGTAGCTCAAAGCCAATGCAGGTCCCCACTCTATGGGAGTATGAAGTGGGGGATAATAAACATCCTCATCCATACAGTCTGCGTGATGCTGGGACTGCAGTTCATCTGCTGTTTCCAGACCACCAGGGGGCAGTAGCTGGAATCCACAGCTCTTGACAACGTCAGAGGTGACAGCCCCGATATGGCGTGATACGGTCTGAATTTAACTATTGCCAACCCCTATATCCCATTTAAAACACTATAATTTGACTAGGTAATTTTCTTCCGTTCCTCTTTTTCCCCTTCTGTTCTTCCTTTATCCCATTCTGAAAGACTCTGTTAGGAAGGTTATAATTTTACACCACACCCCCAACCCCTCTACAGACGTGTAATAGAAACAAACCTTGATAACAATATTATGATTTTACATTTTTTTTATGATTCATGACTATTGCTGTGGGTACGCTGGGGGCCCATCAGTATAAATAGCATCCCCACCTTCTGTGCTAGAATTTCCCTCTTTTCCATCCCTCTCTTTGTTTCTACCTCGTTCCTTTTCTTCATGTCAACCTCCTTCTTGTCAATTTTCTGCCTTCTGGGTTCATTCTCCTGCTTTTTTTCCCCATAAAGACTTAAGATAAGAATTATCTCCCATGCCAAATTTGGATGAAATAGACCATATCATGATTTGTCTATTTCATTAGATTCATCAACATACATACCCTCATAGTATGCAATGTCTTCTTTGCAATTCTTCTTCGCAATTCTTCTTCGTAATTCTTCTTCCTCATAGTATGCAATGTCTTCTTTGCAATTCTTCTTCTTCTTCTTCCAAATTCTTCTTCTTCGCAATTCTTCTTGCACAATTCTTCTTCTTCTTCTTCTTCGCAATTCTTCTTCTTCTCTTTCGCAATTCTTCTTCTTCTTCTTCTCTCTTTCCCCTTCTTTTCCTTCTTCTTCCACTTCATCGAACGCTCAGAAAGCAACTATCATCGTCTGCCATAAGAGCGAAACTGCGTTTGCAAGCACTGCCGCTAGAATGTCATTCACGGGTTAGGACTGAACATCAAAGTCGCAGTTCCTTCTTCTCTATCTTGGGTCGCTATCATCACGGACAGCCTGGCTTGCTGAAAGCTGTGCGCAGTGTGTGCTCCGAATCATCTTGCGCATGTGACTCTCAGCACATCACACAGTCCTTTGGATGAAACTATAAACCGAGGCCCCGTGTGCAAACGCACGCAGAACGTCTTGCGCACACGTTCAATCCTGTTCCGCTTTTCGTAAGAGTAGGCCATTGTGTGCCGGTGGGAACAGATGACAGAATTTACAAAAACCGCATACACACGGGGACTGGATGTAAAAAAAAAGTACATACGTGCTTATTCCATTATCCTCGATATAAAAGAATAAATAAATAAATAAATATGCCTTGGTTAGTACAACCCTCAATTCTGTCACTAAGCCAGAGAAAGTGGACTGGGGGATGGAGGGATGGGGGATTCTGCTGCAGAAGAGGAGAGGGGACGCTACGAAGAGGGAGGAGGATTCTGCTAAAGAAGGAGGGAGGGGATGGGGATTCTGTACAAAGAGTGAGGGGGGATCTGTACAGAGGGATGGGGAATTGGATCGACAGAAGAGGGAGGGATCTCTATGAAGGGGATGGGGGATCTACTACAGAAGAGGGAGGGATGGAATGCTAAGAACGAGGGAGTGGGGGATTCTGTATAGACAAGGGATGGGGATTCTGCTATAGAAAGGGATGGGGGACTCTGCTATAGACAATGAGGGAGCGCTATAGACAAGGATGGGGATGCTGCTATAGACAAGGATGGGAGCTGCAAGACAGGAGGGGGATGCTGGTATAGACAAGGGATGGGATCTGCTATAGACAAGGGATGGGGGATGCTGGTATAGACAAGGGATGGGGGATGCTGCTATAGACAAGGGATGGGGGATGCTGTATAGACAATGGATGGGGGACTCTGCTATAGACAAGGGATGGGGGATGCTGCTATAGACAAGGGATGGGGGGATGCTGGTATAGACAAGGGATGGGGGGATGCTGCTATAGACAAGGGATGGGGGATTCTGCCACAGAACCGTTTCTTTTCTCAGGAGTCTGCTTGTCCAGCAGTTGTCGGGGAACAGGGTTTTCTCAGGTCCACGTCAGCTGGGGGTGTGCGAACTCCAGGAGCTTAGACAAGGTCAGGCTGACCTGACCTGACCCGTGGACTTCGTTAGGATCCAGGACACGTCTTGACCATCAATCAACACATGGCCTTGCAAAACAATCGTTAGCCTATTTAAAAAGATTGCGTTTTATGCAAAGAGGTAGTAGTAGCAGCAGCAGCAGCAGCGGCAGCAGTATTAGCAGCAGCAGCAGCCGCAGGAGTAGTAGTAGTAGTAGTAGTAGTAGTAGTAGTACTAGTAGTAGTAGTAGTAGTAGTAGTAGTAGTAGTAGTAGTAGTAGTAGTAGTTGTTGTGTTGTTGTTGTTGTTGTTTTGTTTTGGTTTTGTTGTTGTTGTTGTCACTATTTATCTGTTACGTATTTTTTAAAACTGAAATTCATAACACTCAAAGCGTATTACATGGTTACTATTATAAAGCGCTTCGATGTGTTTGTTTTACAAGATTCAGCGCTATGTACATTCTATATATTATTATTATTATTATTATTATAACCCCCCCAAAATACGATATTTATAATCAATTTTCTATGCATCGTCTTAACCAAAGTCCTTCCGTCACACAATCACTCACGTACAACAAACACAACAGACCATTAATGTGAGTGATGCCAAGGGACCTGTCAGAACAAATACCATCCCCACCTTCTGGAAATCCTGTAAGTTCTAGGAATTCCCTCTTTCCTCTCGCTCTCTCTTGGTTTCTACCTTGTACTCCTTCTTTATCTTCCTGTCACCTCCTTCTTGTCTGTTTTTTTTTTCTTCTGCCTTCTTGGTCCATTCTCCTGCGTTAAGTTTTCCGAAAGTCTTAAAAGAGAACCGTTCTCTACACAGCTGTCGGTTTCACCCCACTTTCAGCTGCTCTCAGCTGCTGTCCATCCCATCCTAGCTGGCGCTGATTATAGCAGGATTGGACTGCACTCGGACTCTGTCAAAGGGAGGGAGGGGTGGGGGGTGGGGGGGGTGGGGGGGGCACGCTAATCAGGTAATTTTAGCTCTGGGCTTGGACCTTTGACTGAGTTATACTACTACGACTACTACTACTACTACTACTACTACTACTACTACTACTACTACTAAATGGAACTTGTATAGCGCTATATCGTGCAAAGACAAACCAAAGCGCATGCATTCAACCTAATCTTACACACTCATGCAATCAATGGTAAAGAATCAATAGTTTAAACAAAACAGACATTTACAAACATGGCGCGCTGCAGACAAAAATCTATGAAATAAAATGTCAATAGTCAAATGTTTTTCAAAAGCACACGCACACACACACACACACACACACTCACACAGGCCGTATACTTTAGCAGGGTGATAAGACATGGGTTAGTGAAGGTGGGATAACTCTGATATGAAACAAAGGGGGGGGGGGGGAAGAAATCTTAGGTTTGAAATAACTATGTCTTGAGGCTGGATTGAAAAGTTATGCTGGATTTGTGGGCTGTGTCTTCCGTGACATAAGAGGATGCGCTGAGATCTGACTCGCCAGGCGCTTTAACGGCAGCGCAAGGCATTTGCTCATCGCTCATATGTCAGACAACAATAATTGCTGTCTGAGCGTTCGACGAAGATTCCCTTTAAACCTGGTAACCATCACTGCCTGGTTCCATGCCATCCTCATTCATTCACACCCCGCCAGTTCAACTCTGGCACAGACCTTCAGAGGCAAGTGGTCATAACCCAACCACGACAGGTCAAAATAGAACATCATTTATTTATTTATCAGGGTGGACATCACATTCATTGCCCCCCCCCCCCCTCTCCCCCACCCCCCACTCTCTCTCTCTCACTCTCTCTCTCTCTCTCTCACTCTCTTTCTGTCTGTCTGTCAGTCTGTCTGTCTGACTGTCTTCTGTTTGTCTGTCTGTATATATATATATATATATATATATATATATATATATATATATATATATATAGATATAGATATAGATATGATATATAATATATACATATATATATGTGTGTGTGTGTGTGTATCTATCTATATATGTATCTATCTATGTATGTTTGTAGCTATGTGCGTACATAATTATGTCTGTATAATATAATATAATATAATAAATAATATACACGTGTGTGCATACGCCTTTTACCTTCTAACATACACAATCATAATAATATACACCCTATCGATCGAGACATGTTTGTTGTTTATTCTCTCTCTCTCTCTCTCTCTCTCTCTCTCTCTCTCTCTCTCTCTCTCTCTCTCTCTCTCTCTCTCTCTCCTCTCTCCAGATTACAGTAGCTACGTCGATCAAGGGCTGGGGGGTCCCTTTATGGCTTTGCCACAGAACTGCTCCAAAGCTGTGGACCCCACCTTGTACCTCAGCTTCCCCTGTGACCTGCTCTCGCAGTGCATCGATGGGGAAGATGAAGCCAAGTGTCCCTACTACTCTGACGAATGCGGAGCTAGCCAGGTAAGACTTGAGGGTGTTGTTTTTGTCTTGTCTTTCTTTCTTTCTTTCTTTCTTTCTTTAGTTTTGGGAGGTGGGGTTATTGTTGCTTTGATTTTACGTCTGTTCACTCAAAGTGATATTAGACGATGGGAAGGGGAAGAGACATTGATGTTGATGGTTGTGTGCTGTGAAATTGGTATCTGTTGCTAAAATATCCTAGGCAGTATACAGAAAAAGGCTAAGCAATGATAACCACAAATAATGACATAAGAAATGCTAATGCGACCTTATAACTGTAACAAATGTCCTATAGGACTGTTCATTAAAGATTTTGTTATACGAAACGCCAAATTAATATTTTTTGGGTGGGGTGGGGTTATGTCTGTATGCACGTACATGTCATTAAGCAAATGTGTACCCTAATCAACATTCCAAGTATTATGTACTTCTATATACATTATATTATTATGTACTTCTATACATTATAGTTATTAGTATTTAAAGTCTTTTACGGAAAGAAAAGGGCAAAGGGAATGGACGCAGGTGAGAGAACATAAATAAAAAGGAGTTAACATCAGTGCAGACTCCACTCTCCCTAAAAGTTCTTCGGATGAGACTATAAACCGAGGTTCCTGTGTGCGAACGTACGCAGAACATCTCGCGCACACGTTAAATCCTGTTCCGCTTGTCGTAAGAGTAGGCCATTGTGTGCCGGTGGGAACAGTTGACAGAATTGACAAAATCGCATACACACGGGGACTGGATGTATATTTTTTTTTAAAAACACATAAGTGCTTATTCCATTATCCTCGATATAAAAGAATAAAATAACAAATTATAAAACCACGATCACAAAAAGTGATGGGGACACCTTTACTTTTATCCTTCTTTTAGCTCAGCTCTCTGCTATCACAATCCGAAAAAGTTCTGGGTTCAAAGAAGGACGCTGCCAGGCATCCATGGCATTTTATTTTTATTTTATCGAACTGAATGTCGTGTTACACAGATGGCTGTGCAAGGAGGCTGCTTTCTAAGGCCGATGTCCGAGAGCGGGACCTGCCAAATGTCCGTCGCCTACACAGCCTGGTTTGACTCCGTGTCACAGATGGACACTGTCCTTCAGTACATCCGGCCACTTTGGCCTGACCGCTATGTGCCCATCGCCCTCAGTGAAACCAGGTACACTCTGCAGGACACAGAGGATCTCTATGTCCAGAACATGTAAGTAAGCTTTGACTGTCTTTCTTTCTAATGATGATGATGATGATGATGATGATGATGATGATGATGATGATGATGATGATGATAATAATAATAATAACAACAACAACAACAACAACAACAACAACAATAATAATAATAATAATAATAATAATAATAATAATAATAATAATAATAATAATAATAATAATAATAATAATAATAATAATAATAATAATAATAATAATAATAATAAATGGAATTGATAGAGCGCTATTATCTTGCAGAGACATTTCAAAGCGCTTGCACTCCACTCATTCTTACACAGTCATACAACCAGTAACAATCTGACATTCGTTGGAATGGGTTGTTTGTTGGGGGCGGAGGAGGGGGGGGGGGGGGGGGGGGGGGGTTGGTTGGTGGAGGGGAAGAGGGGTTGGGTTTTTTTTGTTTGTTGTTTTTTTTCTTGTTTTTTTTCTTTTTTTAAACAAATTTACTTCTGCTCTTTTTTTTATTTTTGGGTTTTTTCAGGGTTTTTAAAAAATGTTCTTTCTTTATTTCTTTTCTATTTTTTCTTGTCTTGTCTTTTTTTTCTTTTTCTATTTTTTTTTAAAACTTTCTCTTCTTATTTTTTCTTTGGTTCTTTTCTTTTCTTTTCTTTCTTTTTTCTCTCTCTGGTTTTTTTTTTCGTTCCTCAGTTCGAGCTCCGAAATTTACCAATGGCACACATAATGGCCTTCTCTTTCGAAAAGCGGAACAGGTTTTATCGTGTGTGCAAAAAAATGTGCTGCGAGCGTTCACACGCGAGACCTCTGTTTAGTTGTTTGGGTTTTTTTAATTAAAAAAAAATCTTTTATATTGAGGATAATGGAATAAGCACTTATGTGCTTTTTTACATTCAGTCCCCGTGTGTATGCGGTTTTGTAAAGTGTCATCTGTTTTGTAGTCTCACACGAAGGACTTTATGGAAAGTGGAGTCTGTGTTAGCGCCTGGCCTTTATCACAGTTCTTGATTAAACCATTGACGCTGGGGGCAACAGCAAAGTGAGAGGCTGTATGACCAGTGGCTTTCCCACTCATGGAATTCCACTTTACAGCTTAGTCTTTAGTGATCGGCAATGACTCTCTGACTAGGAGGCTTGACTCGCACAGTCCTTATGTGCTGCAGCCCTGGGGGCTGGTTGGCCTTTGGAGAATATCTCCAACGCTGACTGTCCTTATGCCCACTTGGCCGAGAGAGTGGGGATGTACTGTGGGCAAGGCATCTCCTCTATAATCAAATTTCTGCCCAGTTTCCAAGACAGCAGCTGCCACCTCTGCTGTTTTGGAGGTCATCGTCGGACACGACGGACAAACATACATGATACATGAGTTAACTCCCAGGGGGGGGGGGGGGGGGGGGGGGTGTAGGGGAGGGGTGGGGGTGGGGGGTAAATCCTATCGAATAGGTTCTTCCCCGTGGTGTGGTGGCTCGAACCCGGGCCGTCAGATCACGAGTTCAACGCTCAAACCATGGCACTGGCAGGTCTGCATTTGAAATTGACGCGGGAGATGGTTAAAAAAAAAAACACCCACCACTTAATGAATTCAATTCCTCAGACGCCGCCGAGATTCGAACGCGCAGCTTCATGAACCCACGGGGGTTGCAGTGGAAGGGTGTAAACCACTCGGCTCCAGCGGCCGTCCCTGGTGCAGTAGGAACTGGCCCCGCTCTCGTGTGATGCTGTCAGCCAGTCGTCCCCGTGATGCCCGCTTGTCGCACACTGGCTGAGACTGGCTGGGAACCATGCGCAGAGCGTGGTCAGCTTCCTCCTTCTGTGCCACCAGTCTGTCTGATTCACTGACCACCTGTGCACCAGCCGCCATGGCGCAGTGGTTAGCACGTAGGGTCACCCGAAGGTAGGTCGCAGGTTCGAATCTCGTAACAGCTATAGATGTGGGGGGGGGGGGGGGGTGGTTGGGGACTCCAGCCGGCTCCTACCTAGAGTGAGTTGACCATGAGTTCGGATGAGACTAGAAACCGAGGCCCCCGTGTTCGAACGCATGCAGAACATCTTGCGCTCACGTTACATCCTGTTCCGCTTTTCGGAAGAGTAGGCCATTGTGTGCCGGTGGAAACAGATGACAAAATTGACAAAACCGCATACACACCGGGGACTGGATGTAAAAAAAAGCACACGAGTGCTTATTCCATTATCCTTGATATAAAAGAATAAATAATTAAATAAATAAAGAAAACAAATTGGGAAGACTAGGGTCACACAGTTCAAGCTTCATCCACTTTACGGATGTCCTTTTTGAATGCCGCTCCAATGTCCTGACCAACATTTCAGGGGCCTGAATCTCACGGGGCCTGGTTGATACCGAGTTGCAGTGTGAGAGGCAGCGTGCAGTACGGTCCTGTCAAGCAGTCTGGAATCCAGGGCACTTTCCCAGCAGCCTTAAATGGCATCAGACTCATCGTCACTGATCCTCATGTCATGACAGGACAAAAAAAAAAAAAGTTGTCTCTGATTCGGTGGCCCTGGTCTTACGGCGACCTCAGGTTCGGTGTTATTATACTCTCTTGTGCTCTCGTGGCGAGCTAGTGTCAAAGCTTGCAGGGTTAGGGGCTCACAGAAAAAAAGGGGGTGGGGGTTGTTGTGGTGATCATCACTTCAGGTGGAGGGGGGGGGGGGGGGTGTCTTACCCAGTCTGGCTTACGGCTGCTGCTGGGTCGCAAGTCCTTCGGATGAGACTATAAACCGAGGCCCCGTGTGCGAACGCATGCAGAACATCTTGCATGCGCACACGTTAAATCCTGTTCCGCTGTTCGAAAGAGTAGGCCATTGTGTGCCGGTGGGAACAGATGACAAAATTGACAAAACCGCTTACACAAGGGGACTGGATGTAAAAAAAAAAAAGCACATGAGTGCTTATTCCATTATCCTCGATATTTACAAAAAAAAAGTCATCTGAGAGCTTTGATTTGTTGCTTTACAAGATTCAGCGCTATATAAATTCCATACATTATTATTATTATTATTTGCTGGTGGTCAGTGGTGTCGTCAGTTTGGAGCTAACACACGACGGACACCCATGGCTTAGTCACGGAGCCAGACTAAGTCAGAGGTCCACAAAGGGAACTACAACGTCCCTCTAACCACCTTCTCCCGTGCACCTCCCTCCCCATAGGCTCGGACACCAGCTCGCCACAGGCACAGAAGCTGTCGGAAAACCCGAAACTGAGGTCACCCTGAGACCAGAGCGACCGAGCCCACTAAGAACAAAGACTTTCCTTGATTGCATGATGATCGAGGGTGATGAGGGTGATGTCATGATGATGCCGCGGAATTGGATGTGCTTTGAGACTACTTAGAAGGGCTGTTCTCTTCGCTTCCTGCCAAAATATAATTATACCAGCGTCAACCGGGCCCGTGAGATAACAATAACAATAACAATGTATGGAATTTATATAGCGCTGAATCTTGTAAAGCAACAAATCAAACAGATACAGACCTTTATGCTGTGTTGGTGGTCAGGTAATTTGAGCAACACTCTCAAAATCGCATCCGTGAAGTGGATGAAGCTCGACTTTTACGCTCCCAGTCTTCCTAATGGACACATAGCAAACTCACTCTGGGTAGGGGCCGGCCGGTGTCCTAAAACTCCCTATCCCTCTTACAGCATTTGAACCTTAGACCTTCCAGCCCTTAACCTAAGGGTCTAACCAATGTGCCACAGTGGCTGGTACCTTTCCCAATTTTGTTGCAACCATATTTTGGAACGAAACCTACGATTAATGTTCAAGAGTTTAGCGAACAAACCAAAGCAAAATCAAGCAAGGAAACCCCCTGTGTTTTAGGTACTGTCTTCTGCTAGTTCTTTCTTAGTGCTTCTCATTGCCGGCATCCCGAATTGGGTGCGGGGTTAACCGCTACATTCCAAGACAACCACACGAGTCTCCTTCCTTCTCCATGTGCTCCGGTCTTCAGTGGCCCTGCTGACTTCATGGATTCTCAGGCCACAGGATTCGGTGATGTTGCCTATGGAATGAAATAAGAAAGAGAAACATTAGGAAATGAACAGACAGAGATGGGCCCTGCATTATTTTTTTTTTGCTGCCTCATCCCCTGTGACGTTCCTGTCCTACCGTTCCCACACCGCTCATTTCAACCTCTCCTCCCCAGCCTTTCTCAGATTCGTCATGCCACATCCTCAAGATCAGAACTCCACAGGGAGCCCGTCAAAGTCAGGCCGCCGTGGGGCCACCACCCAGGAGGGGCCCTGCACTGCTGCTGGGTCACTTTGGTGGTGTTCAGTGGGGCCTGTTCTGAGCTCAGCTATGCAGGACACCGCCTACTACACTCCCTACTGACCACAGTAACAGCTCAGTCGCGGAGACACACTGAGTGAGACGCTTAACCCGGATGGCGGCCATCACAACGTCTGCGCCCCCCACCACCACCACCCACACCCCACACCCCTTCTTCCTCCCACAACGATCTACT
>CM054135.1:9179432-9181932 GCA_028751875.1 Rapana venosa
TTCACACACACACATACATACATACATACATACATTTCATACATACATACATACATACATACATTTGATGCTCCTAATTACATCCACACTTTCACACACACATACATACATACATTTGATGCTCCTAATTACATCTACACTTTCACACCCCACACACACACACACACACACACACACACACACACACACCACACACACACACACACAACACACACACACACACAACTACATACATACAACATACACATACATACATACATACATACATACATACATTTGATGCTCCTAATTACATCCACACTTTTACAAACAACACCATACCATACACATACATACATACATGACCAATACATACATTTTCACCCCTACATACATACATACATACATACATACATACATACATATCATACATACATACATAAACATTTGATGCTCCTAATTACATCACACTTTCACACATAAACACATGTGATGCTTCTAATTACATCAACACTTTTACACACACACATACATACATATGATGCTTCTGATTACACACTTTCACACACATACATATATTGTGATGCTTTTAAAGACATCCACACTTTCACACACATACATTTGATGCTTCTAATTACAGCCACATTTTCACACACACACACACACACATGTGATGCTCCTAATGACATCCACACTTTCATACACACATACATAATGTGATGCTTCTAATTACATCCACACTTTCCCACACATATACACATGTGATGCTCCTTATGACATCCACACTTTCACACACATACATACATGTGATGCTTCTAATTACATCCACACTTTCACACACATACATACATGTGATGCTTCTAATTACATCCACATTTTCACACACACATACATACATGTGATGCTTCTAATTACATTCACACTTTCACACACATACATACATACATGTGATGCTTCTAATGACATACACACTTTCACACATATACATACATACATGTGATGCTTCTAATTACATCCACACTTTCACACACACACACATACATACATGTGATGCTTCTAATCACATCCACACATTCACACACACAAATACATGTGATGCTTCTAATTACATCCACACTTTAACACACACACATACATGTGATGTTTCTAATTACATCCACACTTTCACACACATACATACATGATGCTCCTTATGACATCCACACTTTCACACACATACATGTGATGCTTCTAATTACATCCACACTTTCACACACATACATACATGTGTTCTAATGACATCCACACTTTCACACACATACATACATGTGATGCTTCTAATGACATCCACACTTTCACACACATACATACATGTGATGCTTCTAATGACATCCACACTTTCACACACATACATACATGTGATGCTTCTAATGACATCCACACTTTCACACACACATACATACATGTGATGCTTCTAATGACATCCACACTTTCACACACACACACATACATACATGTGATGCTCCTAATGACATCCACACTTTCACACACATACATACATGTGATGCTTCTAATTACATCCACACTTTCACAACACATACATACATGTGATGCTTCTAATTACATCCACACTTTCACACACATACATGTGATGCTTCTAATTACATCCACACTTTCACACACATACATACATGTGATGCTCCTAATTACATCCACACTTTCACACACATACATGTGATGCTTCTAATTACATCCACACTTTCACACACATACATACATGTGATGCTCCTAATTACATCCACACTTTCACACACAGACATACATGTGATGCTCCTAATTACATCCACATTTTCACACACAGACATACATGTGATGCTCCTAATTGCATCCACACTTTTACACACATACATACATATGATGCTTCTAATGACACCCACACTTTTACACACATACATACATATGATGCTTCTAATTACATCCACGCTTTCACACACAGACATACATATGATGCTCCTAACTACATCCACACTTTCACACACAACACAACATACATGCATACACCCCACACACACACACCACACACACACACACACAACACACCACACACACACACACTCGTCTAATGTCACTAGAGTGAACAGACGTAAAATCGAAGACAACCCAAAAACAACAACAACACACACACACACACACACACACACACATACACCCCAACACACACACGAACAAACACACCACACGCCACACAACACCCAACACAAAAACACACCCATACACAAAAAACACACACACAAAACACACACCACAAGAACACATAAAAACACGAAAAACACACCATTTCACACACACACCACACACAACACACACAACACACGAAACCCCCCCACACCCAAAGAACACATAACGCAACACACACCACAAACACACACACACACACACACAACAACACAAACAACACACCCACCCCCCCCCCCCCCCCCCCAACACACACACCACACACACCACACACAACACACACACACACACACACCCCCCACCAACA
>CM054135.1:9186932-9191932 GCA_028751875.1 Rapana venosa
AGCCTGCCTCCCTCCCTGTATGTTTGCTGTGTAGTAGTGGCCACAAGCAAGCTGTGCGTGTTGTCCTTAGCTGAATTGTTTAACGACTGGTTTCTGTTGCTTGGAGTGCTCTCTCTCTCTCTCTCTCTCTGGGTGACTTCCCTTGCGTGGCTACTAGATAAAGGGCTTTTGTTCACTAGTTGATATAATTATATTTTTAATTAAAAGCTAAGCAGTCATCAAGTAAACACAACCCAGCAAACCGAAAAGTGGCAAGTGAAATCCATAATAGGCCTCTTCCCCCCCCCCCTTCCCCCTCACCCCCCCAGCCTAACGATTAACTGTCATATAAGCAAAACATGCGTTCCACTGCCGTTAAGCGCCTGACAAGTCAGGCCCAGCACATTTCACTTGGCGTGGGAAAGAATTTTGTTATTTTTTAAGTCTTTCTGAGGGGGGGGGGTGGGGGAGGAAATCAGGAGAATGGACCAAGAGGAGAGAAAATGGATAAGACGGAGGAAGAAAAAGAACAAGGCAGAAACAAAGAGAGGGATGGAAAAGTGGAAATGCCTGGCACAGAATTACCAGAAGGTGGGGGGGGGGGGGGGGGGGGGGGGGGTGCTATTTTGGGGTCTGAGGATCAAGATGGAAGTTGTGTGAGGGACGTGGTGGTGGTTGCTGCAACAGGCAGTAGGTTTTACTCAAATACCGCCTCTACGCCAATCTGTTCGTCAGTGGGAGGCTGAGTGGGTCAGAACAATGACATGTCCCAGCATCAGGGCAGGGCCATCTTACCTAGTGGGCTGGTGGTGGCCTAACATTGATTATCTCCTTGACTATGGCTGGCGTGGTGAGGTCGAAATGAGCAGTGTGGGAATAGCATTCAGGACAAGGACATCACGGAAGGTGAAGCAGAAAGCAAACCCACGGCACACACAATAAACACAGAAACAAGGAAATAATTAAAAGAAAGATACACACAAGCAAAAACGAGCACAGTATGTCTCTCATTGCCGGGACTTGAGCACCCAGCAGAAGCGAACACCAGACAGGACGACCAGCTCACCTTGGCGCAGTGGGTAGTATCTTGGATTACAGACTGGAAGGTCGCAGGTTCGAATCCCATAAGTGTCAGGGATTTGGGGGGGGACTCCGGCCGGTTCCTACCCAAAGTGAGTTTTCTGTGGGCTCAATGGGAAGACTGGGACTACACAGTTGAGCTTCATCTATGTTATGGATGCAGTTTTGAGAATGCTGCTCAAATTACCTGATCTCATTCTTTCACATCTGGACTATTGCAATTCTCTTCTGGCTGGTCTTCCAGCATCATCAATCCCCTCCCTTCAACGTATACAAAACTCTGCACCTCGCCTAGTCCTTAGAAAGAAAAAATATCTGAGCACATAACTCCTCTCTTGCAATCTCTCCACTGGCTGCCTGTGCTACAGAGAGTAAGCTATAAGATCAGTACCCTCTGTTACAAGTGTCTCCACAAAACATCTCCCTCCTACCTCTGTGAATGTTTTCACCTGTACACTCCTCGTTCCCTCCGCTCTGCTGCAGATACCCTGTGTTTACGAATACCAAGATTCAACCAATCCACCGTTGGCCGTCGCTCTTTCTTTGTTTCTGGTCCGGTGATCTGGAATGACCTCCCTCTCTCCCTTCGCCAAAAGCCTACTTATGACACTTTCAAATCCAGCCTCAAAACATATCTATTCCAAATCTAAGATTTTTCCTTCCTGTTTCATCTCAAATTTGTCCCTGCCTTCAACAGCCAAAGTCCCCACCACCCTGCCAAAGTACATAACCTCTGTGTGTGTGTGTGTGTTTGTGTGTGTGTGTGTGTGTGTGTGTGTGTGTGTGTGTGTGTGTGTGTGTGTGTGTGTGTGTGTGTGTTGTGTGTGTGGTGTGTGTGTGTGTGTGTGTGTGTGGTGTGTCAAAATTCAAAGTCAAAGTCAAAATTTTATTTCCAGATGGTACATTGAATAAGCAATGTATTTGCTTTTTTTTTCATCAAGCCATCTATCTAAGAACAAATTTCTTAATGATTATATTGAAATACTACATAATTGCAACCTTAACCATTAAATTAAACCAGTAAAGAGGAAAATCGATTAAGGTAATACATTGAAAAACACACATTACCACATATACATATACACGCACACACACATGTGTGTTTGTGTGTATGTGTGTGTGTGTGCGCGCGCGCGCGCGCGTGAGTGTGTACATTTGAATTTATCAACTCTTGTCAATTGGTATTGGTTGTATGTATATGGGTGTGTTGTATGCAAGCGCTTTGATTTGTTTTTACAAGATATAGCGCTATATAAATCTCATTCATCATTACTATTATTACCACCACTGCAGGTGTCTGTGTTTCTCGAGCCCGGGTGAAGAAAGAAGAAAGAAAAACCAAACTACCCCCTCCCCCCCTCCCCCCACTCCCCAACCAGATTTGACTTCAAACGACACAAAAACAAAAACAATCAATCATTCAACTCAAAAACTACATCCTGTTGTTGTTGATACATATTATTTGCCAGTAAACCATCACACTTCACACAAGATAATGATCCTTAGATTCTGTTTGTCTTCTCTCTTTGAGCCTCTGCTTGTTGGGGAGGGGGGGGGGGGGGATCGAGGGGGGGGGGTATTTTTTTTATTTCGAAGATAATGGAATAAGCATTCATGTGGGTTGGTTTTTTTTACATCCAATTCCCGTGTGTATGCAGTTTTGGAAATTTTGTCATCCGTTCCCACCGGCACATAATAGCCTACTCTTCCAAAAAGCGGAACGGGTTTTAACGTGTGCGCAAGATGTTCTGCGTGGGCTCACACACAGGACCTGGGTTTATAGTCTCATCATCCGAAGGTAGGTGTGTGTGTGTGTGTGTGTGTGTGTGTGTGTGTGTGTGTGTGTGTGTGTGGTGTGTGTGTGTGTGTGTGTGTGTGTGTGTGTGTGTGCGTAAGTGTGTGTGAGTGTGTGTGTGTGAGTGTGTATGTGTGTGTAAGTGTGTGTGTGTGTAAGTGTGTGTGTAAATGTGTGAGTGTAAGTGTGTGTGTAAGTGTGTGTGCGTAAGTGCGTGTGTGTGTAAGTGTGTGTGTGTATGTGTGTGAATGTGTGTGTGTAAGCATGCGTGTGTGTGTGTGCGTGCGTGTGTGTGTAAGTGTGTGTGCGTGCGTCGTGTGTGTGTGTAAGTGCGCGCACGCGCGCGTGTGTCTGTGTGTATGTGTGTGAATGTGTGTGTAAGCATGCGTGCGTGCGTGTGTGTAAGTGCGCGCGCGCGCGCGCGCGCGCGTGTGTGTGTGTGTGTAAGTGTGAGCTGTTGAATTACGTTGTAGCAGAACAAAGCCCTGCAGAGATGATGCTGCCCACTTCCATCGCACCAAGGAGCAACGACAGTTCTCACAGCGATCAGCACAAGACGATTTCCCTACAGTCTGAGATGCCTCCAACTCTGAACGTTTCCCGGTGCAGCTTCCCTTCCTCCTCCTCCTCCTCCTCCTCCTCTTCCTCCTCCTCTTCCTCCTCTTCCTCCTCCTCCTCCTCCTCCTCTTCCGACAGCAGCAGCGGCGGCCAGTACCGCATCAGTTTTGTCCTCAACGCTTCCTGCTACCTTCATCTCAAAGTGCCGCGTGGTGGAACCTTGCAGATCTCATCACCCTCTAGCACGCAAGGAGCCGACGTGGTCGCCTGGCAGTATGAAGGGCAAAACCGCCTCTTCCCTCACCGGGCTTCCTTACCAGGGAGGTCCATCTCCTTTGTGAGCTGGACGGACAGCCTTGTGCTGATTTTTCGGACACGTCATCTTGGGACTCCCGTGGAGCTGACGCTGACTGTTGTGGAGAAAAGTCAAACCCCTAGTCTAAAAATTTCTCAGCGTTTTCCTAATGTTGGTGAGTTGTGTTTTTTTTAATATAAAAAAACAACAACAACACGTTAATGTTAAAATAAGAGACGGGTGTTGGTGGTGGGGGGGGGGGGGGGGGGTGAGAAGTGGGGGGGGGGGGGTGAAGGTGGGGGGGGGGGTGGGGGCTGGGGGGTTGGGGTGGGGGGGGGGGGGGGGTTGGGTTTTTTTGTCTAACGCACGCCTACAAACTTGGTGTCTCCCCCTTCCCCTCCCCCCTCTGTAAGGATGCCATGAGGCCTGTCAGTATAAAACAACATCCCCCACCTTCTGGAAGTTCTGCGCAAGGAATTCCCTCTTTTCTATCCCTCTCTTTGTTTCTGCCTTCTTCCTTTTCTTCACTGTCACCTCTTTCTTGTCTATTTTTCTGCCATCTCGATTCATTCTACTGCGGGGTTCCACCCAGAAAGACTTAAAAGATAAGAATTCTCTCCCTTGCGGAAGTTTGGATGTGCTGGGCCTGACTTGTCAGGTGCTTAACGACAGCGCAACGCATTTTCGCTCATATGACTGACAACAATGCCTGAGCGTTCGACGACGATTTAGAAGAAAACTTGGTGTCTGACAACGGACATGGAAATTTCTGTGTATCTGTACGTTGTTATATACTCCAGCCGGTCGCTTTGTTTTTGAGGGTTATCAAAATGGTTTTGTATGTTCATTTTTTTAAATGAAAAACTGAACTAGATTTTTTTTACCTTTTATTTTGCCTTTCATTTTGCCTGTCATTATGTCTTTCATTATGTCTTTCAATCAGTATGTCACATTATGTCTTTCATTTTGTCTTTCATTATGTCTTTCATTTGTCCTTTCCTTATAATTATCTTATTATGCCTTTCATTTTGCCTTTCATTATGTCTTTCATTTTACTTTTCATTATGCCTTTCATTATGCCTTTTACTATGCCCTTCGATATGCCTTTAACGATGTTTTTCATATTTTTTTCCCATTATGCCTTTCATTTTGCCTTTCATGATGTCTTTCATTATGCCTTTCATTTGGCCTTTCATCGCGCCTTTCATTATGTCTTTCATTTTTTGCCGTTCGTTATGTCCTTTATTATATTTTTATTACGCCTTTCATTGTGCATTTCATAATGCCTTTCAT
>CM054135.1:9196932-9201932 GCA_028751875.1 Rapana venosa
TCATTGATCATCATGCAATAAAAAAAAAATTGCCTCCGATTCGTGGTCCCGGTTTCTCTGGTCTCATGGTGACCTCAAATTCGGTTTCCCCATACACTTCTGTGCCTGTGGTGAGTTTGTGTCAAAGCCTTTGGGGTTGGAGGTTCGCGGGGGGCGGTCGTTGGAGGGACGTTGTGGTGGTTGCCACCTTGGGGGGCAACTCCTCAGTCTGGCTCCGCGACTGGGGCTAATACGTCGTTAGTAGGGGGCCCTTTGTAGGTGGTGTCCTGCGTTTTGTTAGCCCAGAACCACACACTGAACACCACCAAAGTGACCCAGCAGCAGTGCAGGGCCCCTCTGGCTGGTGGCCCCACGGAGGCCTGATATTGATGGGCTCCCTGTGGACTTCCGACCTTGAGGATGAGACATAACGAATCTGGGTATGGCTGTGGCGGGGAGATTGGGATGAGCGGCGTGGGAACAGCAGGACGGGGGACGTCACAGAAGATGAGGCAGCAAAAAAAAAAAAATTGTCATCCCTTCCCACCGGCACACAATGGCCTAATCTTTCGAAAAGCGGAACGGGTTTTAACGGGTGCGCAAGATGTTCTGCGTGCGTTCGCACACGGGACCTCGGTTTATAGTCTCATCGAAAGACTTGTGTGTGTGTGTGGGTTTTGGTGTGTGTGTGTGTGTGTGTGTGTGTGTGGTGTGTGTGTGTGTGTGTGTGTGTGTGTGTTTTGTGTTGGTGTGTGTGTGTGTGTTTCTTGCTTTCTCTTTTTTGTTTGCCTTCATTCTTGTGTCTCTAGATCTGTCCATTTGTTCTTGATAGCAGAATGCTTTATCTCGACGATGACGACGACGACGATGATGATGATGACGACGATGACGATGACGACGACGATGACGACGATGATGACGATGACGATGATGATGATGATTGCAAATCAAAATGAGTTTTGTCTCTCTATCTTTCTGTCTCTGTCTCTGTTTGTCTGTCCTTCTGTCTGTCTGTCTGCTCTCTCTATCCCTTTCTCTCTTCTATCCCTCTCTCTCCTCTCTTTCCCTCTTCTCTTCTCTTTTTCCCCTCTGTCTGCTCTCTTATCCTTTTTCTCTTCTTCCCCCCTTCCCCCCCACCCCCCCTCTCTCTTTCCTCTCTCTCTCCCTCTCTCTCTTCTCATCCCCCTGCTCTCTTATTCCCTTTTCTCTTTTCTCCTCTCCCCCCTCCCCCCCCTCTCTCTTTTCCCCCTTTCTCTTCTCTCCTTTATCCCCCCCCTCTTCTCTCTTTCCCCCCCCTCCCCCCCTCCCTTTCCTCTCTCTTCTTACCCCCCCCCCCCCCTTTTCCCCTCATCTCTCTCTCTCTTGATCCCTTCTCTCTCTCCCTTATCCCCCTCTCTCATCTCTCTCTCTCTCATCTCTCTCTGCCTTATCCCCCCCCCCCACCCCTCTTACCCTTTTTTCTCTCTCTCTCTTTTCGCTCTTATCCCTCTTTCTCTCTTCTCATCCCTCTCTCTCTCTACCTCTCTTCTCTTCCACCTCTCTCTCTCTCTCTCATCCACCCTCTCTCTTTCTTCATCCCCTTCTCTTCTCATCCACCTCTCTCTCTCTTCTATCCCTCTTCTCTCTCTTTCTCTCCATCTCTCTCTTCTATCCCCTCTCTCTCTTCTCATCCCCCTCTCTCTTTCTCATCCCCCTCTCTCTCTTTCTCATCCACCTCTCTCTTTTTCATCCACCTCTCTCTTCTTCTCATCCACCTCCTCTCTTCTCATCCACTCTCCTTTTCTCATCCACCCCTCTTTTCTCTTCTCACCCCTCTCTCTTCTTCTCATCCCCCTCTCTCTCTCTTCTCATCCACCTCTCTTTTCTTTTATCCCCTCCCTCTCTCTTTCTCATCCCCCTCTCTCTCTTCTCATCCACCTCTCTTCTTCTATCCCCCCTCTCTCTCCCTCCTCTCTCCCCTCTTATCCTCTCTCTCTTTCATCCACCTCTCTCTTCTTCTCATCCACCTCTCTCTCTCTTCTCATCACCTCTCCTCTCTTCTCACCCTCTATCTCTTTTTCTCATCCACCCCTCTCTCTCTTCTATCCCCCTCTCTTCTCCCACCTCTTCTCTCTTCCCATCCACCTCTCTCTCTCTTCTCATCCACCTCTCTCTCTCTCTTCTTACCCTCTCTCTCTTCTCATCCCCCTCTCTCTCTCTCTTCTCATCCACCTCTCTCTCTCTCTATCCCCTCCCTCTTCTCTCTTCTCATCCCCCCTCTCTTCTCTTCTCATCCCACCCTCCTCTCTCTCTCTTATCCCCCCTCTCTTCTCTTCTCATCCCTCTCTCTCTCTCGCTCTTATCGCTCTCTTCTCTTCTCATCCACCTCTCTCTCTCCCTTCTCATCACCTCTCTCTCTCTTCTCATCCACCTCTCCTCTCTTCTCACCCCTCTACTCTCTCTTCTCATCCTACCTCTCTCCTCTCCCCTTCTCATCCACCTCTCTTCTCTTCCACCTCTCTCTCTCTTCTCATCCACCTCTCTCTCTCTTCTCATCCACCTCTCTCTCTCTCGCTCTTATCCCTCTCTCTCTTCTCATCCCTCTCTCTCTCTCTCTCGCTCTTATCTCTCTCTCTCTCTTCTCATCCACCTCTCTCTCTCTTCTCATCCACCTCTCTCTCTCTTTTCATCCACCTCTCTCTCTCTTCTCATCCACCTCTCTCTCTCTTCTCATCCACCCTCCTCTCTCTCTCTCTTCTCATCCCTCTATCTCTCTCTTTCATCCCCTCTCTTCTCTCTCTCTCTCATCTCACCCCTCTCTCTCTCTTCTCATCCACCTCTCTCTCTTCTCATCCCTCTCTCTCTCTCTTTTCTTATCCCTCTATCTCTCTCTTTTCTTATCCCTTCTCTCTCTTCGCTACAGATCGAGGCTGGGGACAGCTGCTTCTTTATCGTGGAATCCAAGCAGACGGGTTATCTCAACGGGCACACATGCCGGCAGCAAGGTGCTTCCTTCGCCACGTTCGATTCCACAGCACAATGGATACGGTGGCCAGAGTTTTCAGGTCTTCCGCCTACGTCAAAGAATTCATCAAGATCGATCTGCATCGATCCACGAACCCTAGAGCCCTTTGGACAGACCGCTACTTACATAATATGTATGTGTGTGTTGTGTGTGTGTGTGTGTGTGTGTGTGTGTGTGTGGGTGTTGGTGTGTGTGTGGGTGGGTGGGGTGTGGGTGTTGGGTGTGGGTGGGTGTAGTGTGGATGTGTGGGTGTGGGTGTGTGTAGTGTGGGTGTGTGGGTGTGTGGGTGTAGTGTGTGGTGTGTGTGTGTGGTGTGTGTGTGTGTGTATAGTGTGTGTGCATGTGTGTGTGTGTGGGGGGGGGGGGGGGGGGAGGTGGGGGTGAGGGGTTATAGATTGTGTACACACTTTTATTATTATTGTTGGTGGTGGTGTTGGTGTTGGTGTTATTGTTGTTGTTGTTATTATTATGGTCGCTGTTCTTGTTGTTCTTGTTTGTTACTATCATTCTCATTATTATTATTTATTTTTTAAAATTATTATTATTATCATAATAATAATAATAATGTATGGAATTTATATAGCGCTGAATCTTGTAAAGCAACAAATCAAAGCGCTCAGATTTTATTTCATACCACTTTAAGTCACGGCAGATTTCTCTCCGTGAAATTCGGGCTGCTCTCCCCATCATCATTATCATCATCATCATTAATATCATTATCATCATCACTATTATTATTATTATTATTATTATTATTATTATTATTATTACTATTCCACGCGATGCAGTCTCAAAAGAAAAGAAAAAAAAAGAAAAATCTCAGAAGTCGGAATGGCGGATACCTAAATGGTATTGGGGGGGGGGGGGGGAGAGGGGAAGGGGAGATGGATTGGAGAGGGAGCGGAGGGGTGAGAGGGGCGGTCGCATACGTAAAAAAATCTCACCATTGGTGTGTGTGTGTGGGGGGGGGGGGGGGGGGGGGGGTGGAGGGTGTCTTCTCCCGGGGGAGAGGGGGGGGGGGGGGGGAACAGCCCCGAATTTCACGCAGAGAAAGCTGCCGTGACTTAAAAAGTGGTATAAAATTAAAAAATATTAAAAAATAAATAAATAAACCTTCTTTTTTTTTTAATGGCGATCACGAGCGCATCACGCTAGGCTATCCCTGCCCCTCCTCACCCCCCCTCTCCCCCCCCCCCCCCCCCCCCCCGGCACCACCTGGCTGTTTCAGGTACGCAGAAACGTGGAGGTGGGGTGGCGGGTCCATTGCCTATAATTTCCACCCTTCCTTCTACCTGCGCTGCGCCAACGGCTACTTCATACCCTGGGATACAAAGACGACGGCGGCTTACGTGCTCAAATCCTGCGTACAAGGAAGAACGGTGAGATGGAGATCCGGCTGCACACCCGTATTTAAAAAAATCACTCTTTTTTTTTTTTCCCGTCTGTTTTTCTATGTGACTCTTATCTTCATACCACCCGTACTAAGGCATCCACCGAAAATTAAAATAAATAAAAAAACCCACTTTTTTGTGAAAGACTAGCCTCTGACTCGAAACTCGTGTGGTTTTGAACAAATTTGGTAGGTTTGAAATTTTTTTTAAATTTTTCAGCAAACACTGTACCCCCCTCCAGTCCTTTTGTCTCTGCTAGCTTCCTTACCGCAATATGCATGCGCGGGGTCAACGCTGTAGGAATACAGGCAAACCTCAATTGATGGTTATTTCCAACTTTCTCGTGACTACCTGGTATTGCTCTATGTCCTCAATTTTAAAAAAAAGTGCACAGTCCATTTTTTCATGCTTACAAAAAATCTATAATAATAATAATAATAATATATGGAATTTATATAGCGCTGAATCTTGTAAAAAAACAAACAAATCGAAGCCCTTGCACTCAATCATTTACAGGCATGCAAATCTTGTATAGAGTGCGAGTGGAAAAAAATGTTGGTTATTTTCACAGATTTTTTCATGCTTACAAAAAATCTGTGAAAATAACCAACATTTTTTTCCACTCG
>CM054135.1:9206932-9254432 GCA_028751875.1 Rapana venosa
CATCATCATCATCATCATTCCATAGTCTTCGTCTTCTCCCTTTATCTGTTTTCTTATTCTTTTTTGTTGTTTGTTTTTTACTTTCTCCCTTTCTTGTTTTTCTTTTCTTTCTTAGTGTTTAAACCCCGATAGAAAGTGTGACAGCATCGTCGACTGCAAATCCTTTCTGGACGAGTATGTCTGTAGCGAAAAATACGTTCACGGCAGACTACTAGAGCACATAGTATTCCGCGCCATCGACCCGCCTGCTATAGTCCACTTCGACAGGCAAGGATACTTCAGCTTAACGCCTCTTGCCAGAAACTCCTCCTCTCAGTGTCCAGACACTCACTTCCTCTGCCCCACCCACGGCTACTGCCTTCCCGTCTTCACGCGCTGTAACGGTATGGCCGACTGTCCGGGGGATTGGGACGAAGCGGACTGTGACGCGTACACGTGTGAAGGGATGTACCAGTGCCGGGGACGGGATAGAAGAATTTGCATGCACGTGCAGCACCTCTGTGACGGCTGGCCTCAGTGTCCCCAGCATGACGACGAGTGGATGTGTTCACGGGAGGCGTCCTGTCCGGAAGGGTGTGTTTGCTTCGGGACGAAGTTTACCGACCGTAACTACTTTCACCTGGACGCCTTTGCCCACGTCCGTTATTTGGAAGGCAAGGGGAGTGGAGTAACCGTGGCCCCCGTCACTAAGTTCTCCATGCTGATCTACTTTGGCGCTGCGGCTTGTGGCTGGCGAAATCTGACTGACATACCCCTGCCTCATCTCCATGCCTTGGACATAAGTGACAATTTGCTGCACTCTGTCCATTTTGGCCATTTTACTTCGCTGCGTCACCTCAAAGACTTAGATCTCTCCGGAAATCCTATGTCCTTCGGTTTTGTTGGTGTGAGCGCGCAGCACGCGCTGCAATCTCTGCTAGTGTTGAATCTGTCCAGAACTCCAAGCGAGTTTTCTCAGTTTCCTATTCTAGCGGAATTTACGCCTTCTATACAAGTCATAGACCTCTCCTACAGTAACTTGACGTCGCTGCAAGGAAGCGCGTTGTTTAGATACCTATACGTGTTGGATCTGGAAGGTTGTCCTATATCTGACCTTAGCCCAGACTTTTTGAAAGGAATGGAAGAGCTGCAAGAGTTACTGGCTGACAATTTCAAACTCTGTTGCCCTGTTATACTACCAGACAGCTTTACTGGAAAATGCACTGCACCCACCCTGGAACTCTCTTCCTGTGATAACCTGCTGAAAGCGGACTCTTACAGAATCGCCCTTGCTGTCTTTACAATCGCTTCTTTGTTTGGAAACCTGTGCAGTTTTGTGTACCGCCTGTGGCCCACCTCACAAAAACGTAAAGTTGGTTACGCTGTGTTCGTTATCCATTTATCAGTGTCCGATTTTTTCATGGGGGTGTATCTGCTGATGATCGGAGTAGCAGACCGCTTGTATTCTGGTAACTACTTGTGGAACGATTTATCCTGGAAAAGGAGTGCAGCCTGTAGCGTGTCGGGATTTATGTCCCTTGTGTCATGTGAAGTGTCGTCCATATTCATTTGTCTGATAACTCTGGATCGCTTTCTGGTCATCTGCTTCCCTTTCAGTCGGCTTCGGTTTGGAACCAGGTCAGCTTACGTGGCCTGCACGGCGACCTGGGCACTAGGGGTGATGCTGGCCTCAGTGCCCTTACTGCCAGTCACATCCCACTGGGTCTTCTACAGCCAGACAGGCATCTGTATTCCCCTGCCCGTCACTAGAGCTGACTTTCCCGGGCGACACTATTCTTTTGGAGTCATGATTGTCTTCAATCTCGTCCTGTTTCTGCTGATTGCTGTAGGCCAAGCTCTGATCTTCTGGTCAGTCAGAGCCAACGCTATGTCGGATGATGGACTCAAGGGCAAAGACACCCTCAATACCAACAATAAAAGCAGGTCCAAGGAAACTACCGTTGCTCGTCGTCTGCTGACCATCGCCATGTCAGACTTTCTGTGCTGGTTCCCCATTGGTGTCTGTGGACTTCTGGCAAAACTCGATGTTCCTGTCCCAGGGGAGGTCAACGTGGCCATGGCTATTTTTGTGCTGCCCTTCAATTCAGCGCTGAATCCTTTCATGTACACCTACATCGTTATCATAGAGAAACTCCACAAACAGAAAGAAAGGGAAATGCACAAGTTCGTGACTTTGGAGATACAGAAAGCTCTAGGGGCTTTGAGCCACTGATGTGATGAAATACAATTTCTTGTGTCTGTTTTTCCAACAACAAAATTTAAGGTACAATACACCTAACTTGATAATGATAATAAAGGCATACAATAAACATAACTTGGTAATGAAAATAAAGACCGAAGTTAAAAGTGTGATTAAACGGAATGCTTCTTTTAAATGCTTGCTAGCTCAAGATCAAACAAGAGAACAAAAGGAAAAGTAACACTACGCAAAACTATAAACTATGCAGTCGTAGGTATCAGATACCTCATCTTCTCCAAGGACCAGCATATATTATTTGGGCGGCGCCCATCTCCTCTCCCTCGCTGCTTTACCTTCCCTGACCCTAAAAAAGGGCAGGTACACATTGAGAGCTGGGTGAACTAGGGGACTGTACTGAAGCCAAGACACGCAACGGTCACCCATCTACTTGGTAACCACGCTCAATGCTGCTTAACCTTACCTTAGGGAAAGCGAATGCTCTGACCACTGAGCTATCCCGTCCTCTACGCAAATTACGGGCAAATAGCAGAACAAGTAATCAAAATTGTGAACCAGATAACCCACAAAACAACCAATCAACAAAACAAAAGCAAACAAAAACCTAAACATCCAGCCAACCAACCAAAGCATGCATCAAACCAAGCAACTGAACAATTAGCTAGTCAGTCGACCAACCAGACACAATGACAATGGCAAATTCTTGACTCAAGCAGCCAACTAGCCAACCAACCAACCAAGCTGTCAACCCATAGTCGAATCAAAGCACTACCCTCCACCCCCAAATGCTCTAAACAACCCCCCCCCCCCCCCCCCCCCCCAATCCCCCCTCCCCCCAAAAACCCCCACCAAAACAAACAACAACAAAAAACAAACCAACCAGACAAACAAAACCCATACACTGGACAACAAATTAACTAACCAACCATCATATTTTATGCATTTTGTACTTCCTACCACATTCACAGGATAATCAAAATCTTATCTGTAAAAAAAAAAAAAAAAAAGGCTCTCACCAAACAACTGAACAGCTTCCTTTATAATCATTCCCCTTTGTCATAAACGCTATAGCCGAGTGGTTAAGACCGTTCGACTTCAATCCCACAGGTCCATGAAGTTGTTGGTTCGAATCTCGGCGGTATCTGGTCTGCTGAATCAAGGTTGGGGAATCAGACAATATCCCAGGTGAACTTCAAGTACCTTAATTCCCTACCAGTACCTTAATTCCCTTCGTGTATATACGCATGCAGAAGATCAAATATGTATGTGAAAGATCATAAAATTCATGTCAGCATTTGGTGGGTTATGGAATCACAAAAATACCCAGGATACACCCCAGATGTCGGAATGCGGCTACCTTCGTGGTGGGCGCAAACGATCGCATATTACGCAAAATCTCACCATTGAGGAACCTGGCAGCTTTAGCCGAGGAATGAAATAAATCCCCGTTATTGGAGGCTGAAAAAATACCCAGGGTGGCTGTCCTGTTTTCCTGATGGGGTTGCCAGGGGCCTGTCAGTATAAACAACACCCCCACCTTCTGGACCAAGTACTTTTTACTGTTCTGGTATTCCTATTGAAGAAGAATCTAACCTCCCCCCCCCCCCCTCCCACACACACACACACATATACACTCCCCATGGGGGACGGGATAGCCTAGTGGTTAGAACATTGTGTTGGCAATCTGATGACCCGGGTTCGATTCCCGTTCAAGGGGATACTTTCCCCTGGCGTTAACATCAATGCAGACTCCACTCTCTCCCCAAAAGTCCTTCGGATGAGACTATAAACCGAGGCCCCGTGTGCGAACGCACGAAGAACATCTTGAGTACACGTTAAATCTTGTTCCGCTTTTTGAAAGAGTAGGCCATTGTGTGCCGGTGGGAACAGATGACAGAAGTTACAAAAACCGCATACACAAGGGGACTGGATGTATATAAAAAAAAAAAAAGCACATAAGTGCTTATTCCATTATCCTCGATATAAAAGATTTAAAAAAAAAAACAACCCTCACAAACAAAAATGATGAACAAACCAAACACTGCCTTGCCCCCCCCCCCCCCCCCCTTTTTTTTTCTTTCTTTCTCTTTCCTTTTGTTCTTTTTTTTTTTTTTTTTAAATGATTACGGTCTTCTATCATAGATGTTGGGGGGGGGGGGGGGGGGGGGGGCGGTAATGCCCAGCAATTTCTCTTCCGAAGAGGTTACACAGGTATTAGCTTGCGGGAGTCAGAGGGGGGGGGGGGGGGGGGGGGGGGGGGGGGGAGAAAATGGTGATTTTCACAGATATTTTAGGGTATGAAAAAATTCACTATGTACATATTTTTGGGATTGAAAACATAGAGCAATACCAGGCAGTGACGAGAAAGTTGGATATGATTATCAAATGAGGATTACATATATTCCTACAGTGTTGTCCCTGCGCATGCATATTGGGGTTAGGAAGCTAGCAGACGACAAAGGACTGAGGGGGTACAATGTTTGCTGAAAAAATAAATTAAAACATACCAAATTAATTTTGTGAAAAATCACATGAGTTCCGAGTCAGAGGCTAGTCTTTTACGAGAAGTTGTTTTTAGTTCTGTAGATGCCTTAATACGTGTGGTATGATTGCAAGAGTAATAATATTATAGGAAAAACAAAAGGAAAAGTGGCAAAAGCTAACTGTGGTGTGTACTCGCACTGAGGAATCTAGATAACATACAGGGAAGTAGGCTAACTGTATGGAACATAATCTCTCGTAATATATATATTCGAAACTAAAGTTCACCTTAGATTCTTGGTTCTGCATTCGCATACCGTGGCAGCAAAATGGCGGATGCAGCGGCTCGTAGAGAAGCACGTCGGCTAAAGATTCTCCAAAATTCAGAAAGTCGGATGAACCGGCTGCTTGGGAAAACAGATGTATCGGACGAAGGTACCCTCTCGCTTGATTTTGAGATACCTGTATCCGATATGCCTGTGTTTTGCTGGCAACATCAACGATGCTGTTTTTGTTTACGTTTGGCTTCGGTCAGACACTGAGACAGTCTTATTTTCAGTTTTGTTCTGCTCCTTTGTTTATATTTTGAAAGGGGGGGGGGGGGGGGGGGGGGGGGGGGGGGTGTTTACAGACCTGAGATCAACCAAACATAAATGTCTGTAGATCTGAGATCAACCAAACATAAATATGTGTCTGTGGGGAGTCTAAGATGTGTTTTTGAACTCTTTCAAGAGTTAGCCGAATCTGCTGCACAACACGCACGCACGCACGCACACACACACACACACACACACACACACCACAGAGTTCTTAGTCTAACCCCCCCCCCCCCCCCCCCCCCCCCCCCTGCATCTCTCTTAGGCTACCTGGAATATGCCTCTGTGTGTGTGTGCACACTTGTGTAGTAGTAGTAGTAGTAGTAGTCCTCGGTGGTAGTAGTAGTAGTAGTAGTAGTAGTTCTTCAGTTTAACATCCTTCCACTAAATAGTGATTGATATCAGACACTGAGAGTGAGACAGGAAAGTGTGTGTGTGTGTGACAATGACAATGAGTGTGTGTGTCACTGTGTGTGTGTGTAGGGGTGGGGGTATGCTCAAAACTAATCAATCACAATAAACAGTTATGAAAACATAAACAAGAATTCTGACAAGAAAAAATGAACAACTAAAATATTAACTTTGCAAATTTCACATAACCAGAAGCTATCCTTACATTAAAGGAGTCTGAAAATAGCATATGACTTAATGGCAGTACAATTTGCTTCATTAATGGAATGTCTTTTACTAGTTTTAGAATTTGCTGTATGCTACAGACTGGGAAGGCAGGTAAAAAGTTTTTCAGATCTCTGCATCATAAAAGAATATGATCATTGGTAAGATTTTTGCCACAGATACATGTTGTGTCTTATTGGTGTGTTTGTTTGTGTGTTGTTGTTGTTGTCTTCAATTTAACGTCTGTTCACTCTTAGTGATATTAGACAAGGGATGTGGAAAATGTAGTGGAAGTTAAAACAGAGAGGGGAATTTACAGAGAAAAGACTGATTATGTAACATGTGTGTTGGTATTTTCATGCAATTAAAGGGGTGGGGGGAATCTTAAACATGAGTAAACATTTAAATTCAACAAATTGTTAACATGAAACAACTATAAAATAACTACAACAAATACTCTAATGGGCTGTGCAATAGACATTTAACAATGGCAAAGGCTAATTTTGGATTTTTAAAAACAGTTTCCACAGACTGCTCACAAAATGTGGGTAAAAAAGGTTTTACAATTGGACATTCAAATATGATGTGAGTGTTGGAAATATGTTCCCCACAGAGGCACCTGACATTTTTACAAAATTTTGTTATAAATGCATTTAATTTTATTCTAAAATATAGTGCATTAACTCTTCTTGTGGCTGCGATACTTAAATGTAACATGAAATAAGGCCATTAGTCAGGCAATTCTTTAAAGATGGTTCCTTGAATTGATCTGATTCTCTCCACTTACTCCACGACGTCTGTTCTAATGAACGGTATCCCTCCTGTAGAGATAATGGAACATGCAGTTCCACTGATTCAAAATGATGTCTTGCCCCCCTTTTTGCAGCTCTGTCAGCCCACTCATTTGAAAAAACTCCAACGTGCGAAGGTACCTAACAAAAGGAGACAGGAGTACTTCTTAAACTTAAAAGGTGTATGACATATTTAATTTCAAAAATGATTCTGGATACTTTACTGGAATTTGGGGATTTGATAGCATACAGTACCGACTTAGAATCTACACAAAGCAAGATAGGAATGATGGGAAATACAAAATCAAGAATATAGTTAAGAGCCATAAGAATTGCAATAAGTTCAGCTGTAAATATTGAATGATGTTTACCAAGATAGTATGATTTCTCTGTTTTTAGAGCTGGTATGACGAATGCTGACCCAGCTTCATTATTTTCTAAAACTGACCCATCTGTATATACTTTTAAGTTGTCAGTATACTTATTTTCAATATGTGATTGGATATCTGCAACCATGATATTTTGGTTTTCGTTCTTATTTTCATTAGTACATTCTATATCAAAATATGCTTTATTTATTTCCCACAAAGGGCATGGCAAAGCTTCTTTCTGCATTTCTAATTCATAATGATTAAGTTCAGACTTTTGAAAAAGGTCTGATACATAAGTACCAATAGGCGTTAAACACGAAATATGTCTAGCCCTTTTAGGATAATTTGTTTTTGCTTCGACTTTTATTTCACTAGAAACAAAGTTTTCATTTGTTGTGTTGCGTAAAACATATTTGGCACATGAAAGTTGTTGGTATTCAGCTAGGGGAAGTTCCCCAATTTCGTTATAAGTTCCTATGGTGGAGGTGTGGAATGGTACACCAAGTGCAAGTTTATATGCTTTACAGTCTACACTTTGGAGTTTTTTCAGTAAATAATTGGGAGCACTAAAAAAAACTTCTTGTCCATAAGACAGCTTGGACCGTATAAGTGACGTGGCTAAGCATTTCAGAGTGACCACATCTCGATTTTGTTAAAATGTATCCAATATGAGCATTCCAAGTCAATTTTGATGTAAGTAAAATGCTTAAAAATTTGACAGTATTTGTGTACTGAATTAGCTCCCCTCCAATCCTAAACTGTGGTAGTGTAGCTGGATCATTGCCATTGTTAAAAAGCATAATGTGCGTTTTTTCTGTTGAAAATGTCAGACCATTTTCAAAAATATAGTTATATAAATTATCTAACTCTTTTTGATAGATTTTTCTGGTATAATGAATCATCCTCTTTGTTGTACTGTGCTTCATAGTGACATTCATCCACATACATATATCATCAGCATATTGTACTAGGATGATATTTTTAGACATTTTTGTGGGTAGATGGTATAACAGTATATTAAACAGAAAAGGGGCTATAACAGAACCCTGTGGTAAACCCATATGGAGTGACCTAGAGTGTGAATATGTATTCCCTACTCTCACTTGTATACTTCTGTTACATAAAAAGCTTTTGATATAATAATAAACATGCCCAGATAATCCAGTAGTCTTCAAAGCATTTATGTGTTTTTTTTACACCTAGTCCCCATGTGTATGCAGATTTGTTAATTCTGTCATCTGTTCCCACCGGCACACAATGGCCTACTCTTATGAAAAGCGGAACAGGATTTAACATGTGCGCAAGATGTTCTGCGTGCGTTCGCACACGGGGCCTCGGTTTATACTAATTATAGTCTCATCCGAAAGACTTTTGGGGAGAGTGGAGTCTGCACTGATGTTAACTCCAGAGGAAAATATCCCCTTGAACGGGAATTGAACCCGGGTCATCAGATTGTGAACACAATGTTCTGACCACTAGGCTATCCGTCCCCCCCAAGCTTTGTCACGTTTGTGGATTATAGATGTTCCGTCTTTGTTGGATTTTTTTTTCCAGACCGCTTGGAATACAAATTGTGCAAACTGTTCTTTAACAATAAGAAGTTTTAAGTCATCAAACTTTAAAGTAAAAAACAAAATCAAGTGTTGTAAATACTCACTTCTGAGTCTTCTCTCCAGAGGATTTTAAAGTGTGTCATGTGTATTGTGTCTGTAAAATAATTGTGAATTGAATATTCATTACAAGTGCATACACTAATAGAGTACTGTTATGATTGGGTCTTTTGGAAAGGATGGGGGGGGGGGGGGGGGGGGGGTTCGTTTCTTAGCTAGCTCCAAGTCCAAGGTTTTACCAGTGGTGAAATTTTACATGTTCTTGCCCGCCATGATTATGGTAGCCGCATTCTGACTTCGGGAGGTGGAGGGGGGGGTGGGGGGGGGGGGGGGGGGGGGGGAGTGTGTGTGTTTAAACATGACTCCTGTGTGCTTGCATTTTACTTTTGTCATCTATTCCCAACAGCACAAAATGGCCACCTCTTCCAAAAGGCGGAAGGTATTTTTGTATCTGTATGGGGCCTCAGTTTATAGTCTCATCCGAAGGACTTTGGGGAAGTGGAGTCAGAACTGATGTTAAGTCAAAGGTAAATAAACTAAATTCCCTAAAACAGGCTCTCCATGGTGGTTTAACCCCGGGCCATCAGATCACGAGCGCATTGCTCTAACCGCTGCTGCATGCATAGGCTATTCCCCCTCCCCCTTATGACTGTTTTGATTTTATGTTTAAATGAGATATACTCATATAGCAATGTGAATGTGCCCCGTTAGTTGGTGTTTTTTGCTGTTGTTTTTTTGTTTGTTTGTAGTGTAGTCAATTTCACATTCATAAGCATTAGTTTAAACACTTATACTAGTTATAGTCAGGTTAGGGTACATGTTAATGAACTTTACTGATACGGTGGATGCTTCAGTTCAGGCACCCATTCCAAAATTAAACACACGTGTGAAAGAATGCATGTATTGTGTCATTGTATGTACATGTGCATGTGCACATGTGTACATATATATACACATTATTAGATTTCTCTGTTAAGTTTGATTTTAACACATTTAAACTTTACCATTCCTTTTCTGTACATTTATATATATACATGTCTGAATCAGCATAGAACTTGATTTGGCTCTACACTACATTACAGCTTCCACAAGTTCTTCTGCTGGAGACTTGCCCACTGCACGGAGCCTTCCAGAAACCACCAACTCTTCAACTGGAAACTCCACCACCCCCACCACCCCCACCACCACCACCACCACCACCGATTCCAGACCAGTGGCGTCAACACCGGCAGAAAATTCCTTGCACATTGCAGCTGGGGACACATCGCCGGCTGTTTCAGAGGAAGCGCCAGTTCTCCCCGAAGGCGTTCGCCAGAGAGCAGTTCCCAGACATCCTGAGAGAGAGAATTCTGCCGGGCAAGGTGTTCCGCTCCTGTCGGCCACCAAACCGGCAGCAAGACCCGCGGCTAGAAACGGCGTGCCTGACAGGCGCGCCAAAGTGGAGTCATCGTCAGGGCAGGTGGACCCCCTGAGGCTGCTGGACCTGATCCGCTGTGGGGGCTGTCTGTTGGTGGCCTTCCTTACCAGATGGGCGCTTCGCTTTGGGTTGGGCTTTTTGTTTTTAGAGGTGAGTGTGGGTTGGGTTTTTTGTTGTTGAGAGAGTCTTTTTGTGGGATGTGTGAATGTATTGTTTGGTGTTTATGTGTTTTATCACTCTGTGTGTGTGTGGTAGTGGTGGTGATGGTGGGGTGGGGGTGGTTAGATGGTGGTGTGTGTGTGTGTGAGTGTGTATATCATGGAAGAACATGCTAGAGAGTGCTTGCACACGTGTTTACGAGAGCATGTGTAATTCTAGGATCGCTGTAAAATGGTCTATGATAGACATGTTGCTTTGAAAATAACCCATACTCATACAAGTATGTGTGCATCCATTAATCCAGTAGTATAATAATAAACATGCTCCTTTGAAAATAACCCACAGGCATATGACACACACAAGCACGGGTACATCCATTAGTCACATTGTATAATGGACGTGCTCCTTTGAAAATAACCCTCACACATATTATACAAACATGTGTGCATCCATTAATCATTTTGGTTTTAGTGTGTTTGAAAGTTAGGCATGTTTGTATACAACCCGACCTTCACGGCATCTCATGAAAGAAATCATTGATGCTTTCTGCATATTTCCACAACCTAAGATAGGAAGAAAAGGAACAAACTAAACTTTGACACCACATGACTCAGTCAGCGTGTTTCTAACTTGAAATAATTGGCAGTAACATTTTTTTGGCAATTTAAAAAAAAAAAAAAATTACAACTGTGCAGGATGTGGCCCAAGCCAAGGGAGGAAACTGGCTGCAGGGCTGACTGAATTGTTATCATTGAATGATGGATAGTGCTTTGTTTATCTGATTGTAGTGCTTTGTTTATCTGAGCATCAATTTTTCTTTTGCCTTTTTTAAAAAAGTCTTTAATTTTTATGCTGTGTTCCAGTGGGTGCTTATTCCATTCCTGTTGCTGGAAGGATTTCTCCTGTATTTCCAAAAGACACACATGAAGGTAAAGCAGCAAAATAAACTGTGTTTGGGTGTGTGTTGTGGAACAAGTAGGTGATGTTTGTTGTGGTCATAGTTTCATGTCGGTTGTTACTGTTTAACGAGTCAAAAGATACAGATTGAACTTTGAAAGTAAATACTTCTTTGAATTGATCTTTGTTTTGAATTTAAAGCATGATGTATGCATGTGCATGCATGTACTCATACATACAACTACATACATATTACATTTTTCTATGAAGTAGTCCTTTGATTTAAACATACAGACACATTGATGTCATTATCTCCTGCTATCAACTCCCATCATCAAGTCTTTTAAAAAAGAGAGATGCACTCGTTAAATGTTGATGATTTGCTCCCTGATTCTTGCTGGTGTAAAAGACCTTGTGATGGTGTTGAAACTGTAGGAAGAACCTAGGACTGTCTTGTCCTAAGACTCACTACTGGAATATCTTTTTTATGTTCTCTATTATTTGTTTGTGTGTTGTTCTTCCTTCAGTTATGCATCACATGTAGCATTTTTCTCCTCAAGTACAGCAACCAGTGAAATTTGTTTCTTTTTTGCAATGCTAAAATCATGCAAGATCTGTATCGTGCCAGAAAATAAATTGTAAAGATAATTTTATTTGATAATTATTTCATTATAGTACAAATAACAAAACTGACTTAATGTTTACTGCTGTGGAAGATGCACTTGCATACTGTTTGTTTTTTTCCCCCATGGGAATGCTGGGGGGCTTGTCAGTATAAATAGCATCCCCACCTTCTGAAAATTCTGTGTTAGGAATTCCATCTTTTCTACCCTCTCTTTGTTTCTGCCTTGTTCCTTCTCTTCCTATCACCTCCTTCTTGTCTATTTTCTGCCTTTTAAAAAAAAATCCTTTCTCCTGGCTTTTTTTTTTCCAGAAAGACTTAAAAGATAACAATTCCCTCCAACACCAAAGTTGGACACACTCGACCTGATTTGTCAGGCGCTTAGTTAATGGCAGCCCAGTGTACATTTGCTCATGTGACAGACATACAGTAGTTGCTGTGAGTGTTCAGAGAAGAAGAATACTGGGGTTTTGCCTTTTCCTAAGGTAGGCTTCCTTTAGTTTCTTTCTCCCTCGCATTTTTTGTTGTTGTTTACTTTGAAAGAGAAAAATAATCCGGGACATGGGACAGGTATTTCTAACAGTTTGGTGTTTTGTGTGGTTGGCAGGATTTGCAGTTGCCGCACAAGTCGTCGATGATGGCTTACGCCTTGGTGTTGTCCGGCGTGCGTCAGGACATGGCGTTTAAGTACAACACCGTCATGGGCTACCTCAGCGCTGCCTCTGAAGACTGCGCCTTGTACCTCTTCGCCTTCTTGGTCTGTAATGCCGTCATCACTTGAGGCTGGTCGTGGGGGACTGGGATTGTAGATAGATATGCAAAGTTGAGGTTGAATGTTTGCAGGTTGTTGTTTTTTTCTTCCCTTTGAATTTGATTGTGTTCTTGGGGATGAGGTCTTACACTGTTATTGAGTCGAACGAAGTGATCTGTACATTAGAAAGAAATGTTAGGATAGTCCTGTATCAGTTTTGTTTATCAGATTCTCATTCCTATTTATCAGTTACTCAGCCCTTTAGTTGAAGTGGGTGAATTAAGAAAAATAGAATGCTGTGGAAATCTGTATTCTTTTTTTTCCAACTTGTCAGTTGGCTAAGTGCTTTGAAGAGTTGAAAGTTGAGTCAAGTCAAAGTCAAAAGTTTTGTTTATTGGTTTTATATAGGGAGCGAGGTCTTCATTTTTCTTGTAAAAATATTGTTACAGCAACTGTTTGGGTTTTTTCTTATTGACTGGAAGCAGATGTGTAAATAGTTCAACACTTCCAACAAGCACACTGTGGTAATGCTGCTGATTTTTTTTTTAATGTTGACTGTTCTGATTAAGACACCACACAATGAAATTCCTGGTAAATGTTGATTTCATGGTTTGGTTATTTGATTTTCTTTTAAATGATAAATGACTTGTGAGTGCTGATTTCTTTAATATTCTGTGTCCCAGCATGCAGAAACTTGTGTTTTTCAGGAAACTTAAGAAATTTTTCTCAAGGAGGAAGAAAACTTCTCTTTTGATACTTCTTTCATTCATGCATCAGGCCAAAAGTGTTAAACATTCTGTTGTACAATTGTTCACATCAGAAGAGGAAGAAGTAAACAATATTAGAAATAGGCTTCCATACTGAGTGAAGTTGAAAGCTTTATTAGCGAATGACTTAAAAATCAACCAACAAAACAAACTTCAAAATCCCCCAATAACATTGCTCCACTGCAGTGAAGAAGAAGGAGGTAGTACTTGTATGAATGTAGAAGAAATATTGAATTGAAGTGGTGGTGTGAATGTAGAAGAAATATTGAAATTGTTTGTGTGAATGTAGAATTTTAAACCTAGATTGAAAGTGTTGGCAAATGTAGAACCAAAATCCTTGAGTGTTAAGTGTCAAGTGTGAAGCGATCCTGCATGCACTGCTACTTTATCCTGTAATTTCACCTGGAGAATTGTTGCAGTGATCTTAGTATTTGCGGGTTCACAGCTGTCAGTTTCCCCCACTTTCAGCTCCTCTCAGCTGCTGTCCATCCCATCCCAGCTGGAGCTCATTATAGTAGGAACTGACTGCCCTTGGACTTGCTAAGAGGAAGGGGATCATTATAGCGCGGGCCCTGGACCCGTGACTGAGTTATGCTGGACTTTTTTAATCTATTTTTTTAAATCTTTTATATCGAGGATAATGAAATAAGCACTTGTGTGCTTATGACTTATACGCTGTGAGTTAGCGGCACTGGTTCATTTTCACACACACACACACATACTCAGCACAAATTAGGAAGTGTCTTCTTATGCCACATCTGAGAAATTTGTCGTAGTTTGTAACACTTGTTGACAAGAATGGGACTTGATTATCTTATTAGCAGGCTTTTGAAAAAAAGCGAAGCCTTGATCAGTCTATGCAGTGACTGTGGCATTGCTGTGGTTTTATCAAAGTTGTTGTTGGTCATGTTTGAACATTTTGGGCATCTTAAGGAAGTAAAAAAAAAAAAAAAAAAAAGCTAGATAACTTGAAGGCAGTTTGGAACAAAAACATTGTGCAATACTCTGTGTGTGTGTGTGAAAGATTAGTTTAGCATCTTGGTATCATATCAGAATCTGAGATCAGTAAGTCTTATGGCCATTAAAAAGTGTTGTGGGCATTGTTTTTTGTTCCTCTTCTCCCCCCCCCTTCCCCCTGAAAAAAAATGTCTGTGAATTTGAATGAGAAAAGTATTATAAAAGTGATTTTAAAAAAAAAAGATCTCATCATTGGCATTCACCCCAAAGCTGTAGAATGCCCTGCCCTTTTCTTACGCCAAACATGTATGACAAAAACATCCTTGAGTTGACGTGCTTTCCTTTGCAAATGCAAAAAGTATTAAATGTTGGATGTTTGTGGGGTTTTGTTCTTTTCAATCATAGACCAGTGTGCCTTTTACAAACCTGTGCCTTGATAGGATGAGAGCGGAAGAAGACTAAATGAGAGAATCATTCAGTTTGTAAAGCTCTGGTGGGTTTGTTGTTGTTGTCGTTGTTTTTTCCTTTGATAAAGCATATTGGTCCTGATCTGTGTTTCTGTGGAGTTGCAGTGGAAAGGGTGGGGGCTTTATAAAAACATGAGAAAACAAAAGCAAATTAAGTAGTTATTCTTAACTGAAAAATATCCGGAAACTTTTTTTTTCTTTCTGTTTCTGCCTTTTTTTCCCCCTATTTTGTTATGCTCATTTTCTTGTCAAAACTAATCTGTGTGTTTTGTCTCAACAGAGCTGATGATTTGGAGCATTTCTTGTTTGTCTTTTCACTGCCCAGATCACCATTTTCGTGTGTGTAAGAGAGAGAGAGAGAGAGAGAGAGAGATGGTTATGGGTAAAATTTGTCCCGACTTCCCCCCCCCCTCCCTCCTGGCTAAAACTAAGTTTATAGATCTCTACCATCATCATGGGCATGTTCCAAGTTTATTGACCTGAACTGAATTGAATATCCCTGTCATATTTCCTCTTTGAGTTTTTCTCCTTGATTCAACCCGAGGATGATCGTGAGTGATCATCAGCTTGGTCCCCACCTAGTAATCATCATTCCTACCTTGACCAACAATGACTGAGTGAACAGGCCTTGTGAATGTGCCTCTCGTTTTATATCATATACTCTAAGTTTGAAATGCAGAGCTATTTTCTTCCATTAGCGAGAGAGAGAGAGAGAGAGAGTGTTGTGGCATGCGTGTGTGTTTAAGATGACTCAGAAGATTTTTAGACTGCCATGTGAGAATTTAGCTATGCTGAAGGTTCATTTGTTTCTTGATAAATTTGTTTGTATATTGTATCTCCATACCATTATACCTATTGTATCTTCATAATAGAAGATACAGTTTCAGAAACCCATTGTATCTTCATATTAGAAGGTACAATTGTTCAGAAACCTGTATATGACAAAGACTTGGTCACTCCTGTCTCAAAACAAACAGTGATCGTACATTGCTTTCAGATATTTCATCTTTTGAAGAACTAAGAACAATTTATGTCTGTAGTCAAGGAAGGCACATGAAATCAAATGGGCAATTTATTGTCATCTATCTGTAAGTACTCATGTCTGAATTGTCTCAGTTCATCAATTAACAGGAAACTGTCGGTTTCTTTCTTTATTTCATTGATTTGAAACTAAAAGTGTGTAGGCTAGTTACTGTGATAAAAATTGTCCACTTTCTCAATGTATACTCACATACACATAGCCTGTATCATCAGATCATGAGCTTTGTGCACAAACATTTTTCCTGATTTCTTTGTTTAGTTGTAAATATAACTGTTTCTCTGATCAGTCATAAATATAACTGTTTCTCTGATCAGTCGTAAATAGAACCTGTGTTCTATTAAAACAGACATGTATACAACTTCAGGCCATTGCTACATATAACGCATGTACACACATGTATGTACGCTTGTAACTTTACCAAAAACACCAAGAAAACAAAAGGGAGAAGATTCCCATGGATGTCATTGTACAGTGTCTTCACCTGTATGGCTTGTTACATAAGAATCATTAGATTGAAGTTGTATGCATCTGTTAAGGTAAAAATACTGTTTATGAATGAAAATATATTGTTCAAGTCATTAGGATGTGTTGCACCAAGCTGTGTGTTTACGTATGTGCATGTAAGTATTTGGGGCTGGTATGCATGCTGATACTGTCAATACATCCACTTAATTCATCTCTGCTCTTCTTCATGCTTTTCTCACTTCTCATGGACCCGTCTGTCAGACCTAGGGTCAACAATTTTACTCAAAAGTTATTACACATAGCTGTTTTCATCCACAATGCCACTGACTTATTACTCGAGGTGAGTGTGTCTTCTTGTGCACTGACCTTGACAGTAGTTTCTGAACAGAAAGGAGAGACCCACAGCAGGTGTTAACTTTTGTTGTTCTTTACAAAGTGTGGGTCCTAAGACCCAGGACATAGGGATGGGAATTATCAGTAATTTTTGTTCCTTTACAGCATATAAACAGCTGAGTCTATGAGGAATATGGGGTCTCTGTAAACAACATACATTCATTCTTTCATGAAAATAAATATAAAAGTGCAGAAAAGATGAGCTGAGTTGAACAATTCACAAAATTTCAAGTTAATCAGACACAAAATTATGACGTTTTTAATGAAATAAAACCCTGGTCTAACAGGCCCAAGAGGTACACTGAAGGTTAAACAAGTACACTGAAGGTTAAACAGGCATTTTAAACATATTAATTACCTTCACCTATCTGTTAGTCTTGTAGACTGGGCACCGCTGAAGATTTTACAATCAGCTTCCTCTACTCCTTGCGGTTTTCAGCTTTCTGTAGCAAATCATTCTACTTAAGCCCAGTCTTATTTACATGTGCAACAAATCATTTTGTATCCGACTGTCAGGATGCAGGCAAACTTAGAAATATTTTTCTCCATAAAATGTTCATTCCTAAAGTAAGCTTGTACTAGTTGAACTGGATTGGTGTGAAGTGACTTAGGATAAGTCTGCACGACTCTGTCTGAACATTTAGATCTATATTTGATAGAATCTGCTTTGTAACATCATGTATATTGGTTAGGCTTGTGTGCTGTTCATGTGCAATACAATGTTTGCCTGAAAATAAAATACTGAAATAGTGTCACGTGTGTGTGTGTGCGCGCACGCATGCGTGCATGCAAGTCAATTTTTTTTTTCCAGATGGTACATTGAGTAAGCAATACCTTTGCTTTTTGTCATCAAGCCATCTATGTAGGAACGTGTGTGTGTGTGTTAAGGGGTCATTGTGGAATGAATGGCCACTGGATTCATGATTCTGAGCTAATTTGAAGATGTAGGTTTGAGTCTGCTGAGCTGTGAGCTATCTGCTTGAGGGGATTTTACCCCTGTAGCTAGCATAGGTTCTGGCTCCACTGCCTGGCCAGTCCTTTGGGCATATTTTGTAGGAAGAGTAGGCATGTATGGCCTGTGGTATGGAAGACATGAAAAAGAAAACTACAAGGCATGCAGTCTGTGACCTGGAGTGGGATGAGCTGTACAAAGTTCAACATGATCAAGACACTTTGTATGACAATGTGATATGTCCCCTTAGTCAGGGAGTTGTGTGAAGCGAGAGAGAGAGAGAGAGAGAGAGAGAGAGAGAGAGAGAGAGAAGAGAGAGAGAGAGAGAGAGAGAGAGAGAGAGAGAGAGAGAGAGTGGAGTATTCTGTATATACTGTATTGAATCATCTTCTACATTGAAGAAAGTTTTTGCCCGTCTGTGTTTGAGGAGGTGGAGGGGTATCTACAATTCTCCATGACCTCAAGCGTATGAGTTTCAGCAATAATTCCCTCATGGACACAAAATGGGGGATGGGATAGCCTGGTGGTTAGAGTGAGGCGCTCGTTATCTGCTGACCCGCGTTTGAATCTTGTTCGAGGATTTTACCTCTGGAGTTAACATCAGTACCGACTCCACTCCCCCCAAAAGTCCTTCGGATGAGACTATAAACTGAGGTCCCATGTGTAAATGCACGCATAAATCTTGCGCACATGTTAAAACCTGTTCCGATTTGCGAAAGAGAAAGCCATTGTGTGCCAGTGGGAATGGATGACAAATTCTACAAAACTGCATACACACGGGGACTGAATGCAAAAAAATTTTAAAATAAAATAATTTTAAAATCTGCCACAAAAACGACACTACTGTGACAATGATTGACGGCAATACTGATAGTTCATTAATATACTACATTTTCTAACTCCCCAAAACAATGGAAAAGTAGTTATTGTGTTCTTAAAAGGGTAATATACACATTCCACACAGTTTGCATGTCTGTGCCATACACAAAATAACACTTGTGCACTCACATCCTTTGTAACTATAACTGATTTAATGCCATTTATACATTGTACATTTTATTCTGTCAGAATCCAAACACACACACTCGCACACACACATATACTCTTCTACAATCACACACATATTACATGTTACATGGTTCAACATCTAAATTCTTAATTTGTTTAAAGTCATGAACTGTTTTAAACAGCTACACAGGCACAGTTCGTCTTTCAAATGATGCAACCAGTGATGGTTGATTTTTGTTTGGTTTTTAAAAAAAGTTTTTAACTTTAGAAAAAAAGAACCATGTTTATTCTAATGTTCCACACTTTAAAAAAAGTTTAGCTTAATTCCATTTTTTTTTCTTCATTTCTTTCTTTAATTCTATTGTTCCACACTTTCCATGCCCTGCCTATTCCTTGCTTCTCAGCTCATCACAAGCATGGTACTGCAACCAGGATCCCATGACCATGTAGACCTCAACACCTTGAAGCACGCCCAGCCTATAAAACATTCACCACAGGAGGCCAAGCGTACAGTCCAGTCCCTGGTGACCCATCTGGTCATGCAGAGATGGGAGGACAGCTGGGGTCAGGACAATGGGTAGAAACAGCTGTTCAAGGGTCCCTTGCTGCTGTTTTTGTAAACGCTGATAGAGCACATGGTCTTTAACTAAGAAAGAGGCTAGGACGGTGGTGTTGCATGTTTCGTAAGCCACATTCTTGTCCAGTGGGTCTTGAAGGCCAATGGCCCAGGATGGGGAAAAGAAGTGGCCCTTCCCCCCTGGAGGCAGAGGAGTCCTGACCTGGGTCTTCATGAGGATTCAGATAAAGCAGGCACTTGAACATGAAGTCCGACATTGTGGTCTGCACCACTCTCTGGAACGCTGCTGGGGCTGAAGACAGGCATCCTTGTGTATTTGACCCTGGTGTACTCAACCAGGTCCACTGGAGTGGTGAAGGCCATCTTCTGCTGGTCATCAGGATGCATGGCTATCTGGCGGAAGCCTGAGGCCAGGTCAAGGGTGGAGAAGTACTGGACCCCCAGCTAAGGCGTCAAAGGATTCCTGAAAATGCGACGTCTCCAACAGTCCTGGAGTGGAGGCGTCAGTAGTTCACAAAGGGGTGGATGCTGCCATCGTTCTTCCAGACAATGATCCTTGGTGCATTATGCAGGGTATGGCTTTCAGTGACGACTTCACAAACCATGCACTTCTTTTTTTTATTTGCTCCTACACTTCATGAAGCAGGTGTGACAAGGTGTGGCGATAGCGGTTTGCTGCCTGACTGGCTTGTTATTTACCATCCTCAGGCAAAACTTGTCCACACACACATATATATTTTCACAAATTTTTAAAGGTTTTCTGTTCACTCTTCAGATTCAAGTATTTTGCCGACACCTTTCATTTTCAGACGATCGTTAGCTTTTGGTTTTGATGGGGACTGCTTCACCCGTTTTTTGTCAGCCACAGCCTTGGAAGAGGATGAAGCCAGCTTGCCCAGAGACTTGCAGCGAATGAGATCATGACGGCCCATGTCCGTCATCTTCTGCTCCCATGTTGCCATTTCTGCCTCGTACTTTTCCTTCTGCTGCTTCGCATTGGCTTTGTAGATCTGAAAGGAAGCATAAGAATAATAGTAAGAGTGCTGAGCTGAGCAGAGTGAAAAATACTTTTTTTTATGACCTTTCTTCTGGTTTGGAAATCTGGAACTGCACAGATATAAAATATAAATAATATGATGATGTTGATGACGATGTGTTCATAAGAATCAAGTTTGGTTCAACTGGTCACTGATTAACAATCTGACATTCACAAAAAAAAAGGAAAAGAAGAAGAAAATATTAAGAAAATACTTATATGAAGTCAATTAAAATACAAATCACCATAACTGAAGCACGAGTGAGTACAAGGTATGCAAAGAGAAATGAAACATGAAATGTTTTCATATGTACAAAAAGAAACATCAAATAATGTATAACTGATCTTATGTATACCAGGGGCCCTTGAGTACTGAATAAGACTCCCATGCCAAACACTTACTATAGAGAACAATAAATACATGTCACTGATCAACAACTCTGTCCTCAATCATGTTTATCTGCATGCACAGAACTTTACAAGAAAGGTCACATTCTGCAATTCTTTCCTTTCTTTTAACATGATACTGATAGACTAAGAACACATAAAGCATATTGCCGGAAACATTAAAACTGATAAAGTTCTATATTCAAGAATTTTTTGGTAAATATTTCTGCAGTTTCTGTTATTTCCTGATTCTGCAATACACACAATGTACGGAATATGTTGGTTGATTTTACACGTAACTAGAGACCAACTATCGTACATGGCCAACCACAAAAAATAGTTCTAACTCACGATCTGCTCCAAATCACAATTTACTGCATCACATACAAAAAAAAAAAAAAAAAAAAAAAAAAAAAAAAAAAGAAAGAACAAGGGAGCCAACACAAGACTACTTACTGCTTTATCCTCCTCAGACATTTGCCTCCAGGACTCAACCAAGCCTTTCAAAAAATTCTGAAAAGAATCCACATCAGACAATTTAACATTTTACCACACCTGGTGAATGTATGGTTTTTACGACATAATAAGTATCATAGCTTTGAGAATCTACAGTGTTTGCAGCATACTGTCACAGCTGGCAAATCTATACTTTTTACAAGATACCACCATAGAAAATCTATAGCTGTTTTAACATACTACCACAGCTGGGGAATCTATAGCCTTTACAACATACTATCACAGCTGCTAGAGAATCTATAGCCTTTACAACATACTATCACAGCTGCTAGAGAATCTATAGCCTTTACAACATACTATCACAGCTACTAGGGAATCTATAGCCTTTACAACATACTATCACAGCTGCTAGAGAATCTATAGCCTTTACAACATACTATCACAGCTGCTAGGGAATCTATAGCCTTTACAACATACTATCACAGCTACTAGGGAATCTATAGCCTTTACAACATACTATCACAGCTGCTAGAGAATCTATAGCCTTTACAACATACTATCACAGCCACTAGGGAATCTATAATATTTACAACATACTACAACAGCTACTAGGGAATCTATAGCCTTTACAACATACTATCACAGCTACTAGGGAATCTATAGCCTTTACAACATACTATCACAGCTACTAGGGAATCTATAGCCTTTACAACATACTATCACAGCTACTAGGGAATCTATAGTCTTTACAACATACTATCACAGCTACTAGGGAATCTATAGCCTTTACAACATACTATCACAGCTACTAGGGAATCTGTAGTCTTTACAACATACTATTACAGCTGGGGGAATCTTTAGTGTTTATAGCATACTATCACAGCTGGGGAATCTTAAGTATATCAAAGCTAGGGAATCTATAGTATTTATAACATACTATGACAGCTACTAGGGAATTTATAGTATAGCACAGCTATGGAATCTTTAGTATTTATAACATACTATCACAGCTGGGGAATCTATAGCCTTTACCACATACTAACACAGCTGGAGAATCTATACCATTTAAAACACTACCATGACTGGGGAATCTATAGCTTTCACAACATACCACCATTGCAGGGGAATCTGTAACTCATACACCATTTTATGGTTGCATGCTTTAATATTGTGAAAAATGGGGAATCTATATAGAGCTCTTATACCAGATCATCATAAATGGAGAATCCATAGCTTTTACACCAGATCATCATAAATGGGAAGTCTATATATAGCTCTTACACCAGATCATCATAAATGGGAAGTCTATATATAGCTCTTACACCAGATCATCATAGATGGGGAGTCAGTCTATAGCTCTTACACCACTACAGTGACAACTTACAGGCGGATCAGCATCGCTGAGCTGTGAGCGTGAGGCCTTGACAAACAGGTTGAAGGAATTGGGAGGCCTCTTAGGTCTGCCCAGTCTCTGAAGTTCCTGTGCAGAGAAAAAAACAAAAAACCCTGTCAAATCTGCCAGTAAAACCAGATTGGCTTTAGGGGTGTTTTTTTCCTCCTATAAAATCCTCTGTTTAAGCGAGACATTTATACAAAAGCAGAAAGCAAGCATGGGATGGATCTATGTCACACAGTTTCAAGCCAAAACTGAACCTTTTCAGAATCTGTAGATTCATTGAGAATGGTTGCTGGAGGGACAATGAATGGGTCCCCACCCCCACCCCAGGTGCACATTTACGCAGTATGACTAAGCGACTAATATTTTTTCTCCCTGTTCCTCAGCTAGAGCTCCAAGGTTCACCAATGGTGGGATTTTTGCATAAGTGACCGTTTTTACCCCACATTTAAGGTAGCCACATTCTGACTTCAGGGACTGTGACTAAGATATTACTGCTGCCCATCTTGATCAGACCCAGCACTAATGACCATCCATGTAAAAAAACAACCCAGCAACAGTACAAGACCTCTGCAGGTATTGGAAAATCTCATACACGTGATGATGGGTTTGACCCCAAGACCTCTCCCCTTCATGGTAGCAGCCAGACAGTGAGATCTTTCCATATACCACTAGCTCTGAGAATACTCAGAGCATGCGTGTGTGTAGAGTTCTGCATGTGTCCAGATCAGAATGAGTGGTGTAAGAGCAGCAGCAATGTAATATCACGGCCAATAAAGCAGCTACACTCCCTTGCTTCCCTCCACACCCCCCAAAAAAAAAGAAAACAACCACAAATAAATAAGCAAAAGCAAACAAAAACGCCAACTCCTATCCCATCTTCACCACCTGAAAATATCCTACACTGACCAATGCCCCTGTGGCACACAAACCCCCCTCCCACATCCTGCAGTCCTGCCCTACCTTCTACACTCTGAGACACCAGACCTGGCCCAGCCCAGCAGAGCTCTGACAGGAAAAACTGTAGGGACAGGCAGGGTCACTATGACAGACTGCAGACTGCCATCCTGACCAGACTAAAAAAAATAGCATAGGCAAGAAGTACAGACAAGATGAAGAAGAAAGAAAAGAAGAAAACAAAGAAGAAGAAGAAGAAGTAGCAGAAGAAACAAAACACCCCCCCCCCCCCCCCCCCCACCACCACCACCACAAAATAATAAAATTTGTAAAAACCTGAAGAAAATGACTGTGATTTCCTTTTGCTGACAGGCAAGTTCTCACCATTTTATGCCTGTGCAACGCCCTCATCATTCTCCTGTCTCTTTTGTCTTGCAGAAGCTGGGACAGGCAGGGTCACTTTGACAGACTGCAGACTTTGCCATCCAGACCAGACTAAAAATTTAGCATAGCCAAGAAATACAGACAAAGATGATGAAGAAGAAAGAAAAGAAGAAGAAGAAGACGAAGATGAAAACGAAGAAGAAGAAGAAGAAGTAGCAGAAGAAACAACCCCCACCCCCCCCCCACCCCACCAAATAATAAAATTTTTAAAAACCTGAAGAAAATGACTGTGATTTCCTTTAGCTGACAGGCAAGTTCTCACCATTTTATGCCTGTGCAATGCCCTCATCATTCTCCTGTCTCTTTTGTCTTGCAGAAGCTGCGCCCTTTCCTGGCTGCTCAGCTGGTCCAGGTAAGTCAGGTACTGCTGGCGGTAGACCTGCAGCTCTTCTCTGGCACCGAGCTTCAGTCTCTGGAACAGAACGGTGAAACTGAAATGCCTTTCTAATCTCTGTGTCTGCGGCGGGGAGGGAGAAAGTCAACAGGAATCTCATCCATAAAGCTTTACCTACCATGCTGGCCATGCACTTAATTCAGATGCAAAATGGACCAGAGAGAGAGAGAGAGTAGGCACCGCACATATTCACTTCCACATGTTCAGGATGATCTAAGTGCTTTGATTTGTTGCTTTACAAGATTCAGCGCTGTATAAATGTCATACATTATTATTATTATCATTACTATTATTATTATCATCATTATCTATTCATTGATAGATGTTCAAAGATTAGATATAAAGACTTTGCCCAAATGCAGGTATCGGTACATAACTGCTTAATCAAACTTTAAAAAATTTTATTTTATTTTATTCTTTTATATCGAGGATAATGAAATAAGCACTTATGTGCTTTTTTACATCCAGTCCCCGTGTATGCGGTTTTGTAAATTTTGTCATCTGTTCCCACCGGCACACAATGGCCTACTTTAACGAAAAGCGGAACAGGATTTAACATGTGCGCAAGATGTTTTGCGTGCGTTCGCACACGGGACCTCGGTTTATAGTCTCATCCGAAGGACTAAAGACCTGGAGAAAGCAGTTACTTTTCTTCAGTGCAGCGCCCCACTCTCCGGGGAGAGGTGTAATATAGAGAAATACAAATCCTGAACTCTTTGGAGATGTAGTTATGGCAGTCTTGATGTCACAAGATGATGTGCTGTATGCATAACTACTGTCCTATGTCAGATTGTGCTTTTTAAAATCCTAACCATAATCAAGGGAAATTACTCATACCAACAGATCAACTCCTTGGAAAGGAGTTGATTCCCTTTACATGTTAACTGATCAGTACTGATGGTATCAGGAAATTTCATCTTTTTCTGACAATGCCTTTTTTTTTTTATAAAAAAGAATGCTGGCACACAAAAAAATCACTGATTTTTCATTAAATTTACTTAGAGACTTTTGACTTCAAAACTGATTCTTGAGGCTTAGGAAACTTAAGGTAAAGGTAAAGGAGTCCCATAACCTATAAGGTCATAGGGGAGCGAGGCATCAGAGACCTCACTTCTCTAGGGCCAGCATATTGAGGGCGGCGCCCATCTCCTCTCCCTCGCTGCTTTACCTTCCCTTACCCTAAAGAGAGCAGGTACCCATTTACAGCTGGGTGAACTGGGATAACTGTACTGAAGCCAAGGCGCGCAAACGGTCACCCATCCAACTGGTAACCACGCTCGACGCTGCTTAACTTGGCTGGGGAAAGCGAGTGCTCTGACCACTGAGCTATCCCGTTCCCTTGACAAAGTATAAATATCTGAACAGCTAAACCACAGGAAAGAAAGAGATAGATTTTACACACAGTTAAGTTTCCTAAGTGGTCGGAGCACTCGCTTTCCCCCAGCCAAGTTAAGCAGCGTCGAGCGTGGTTACCAGTTGGATGGGTGACCGTTTGCGCGCCTTGGCTTCAGTACAGTTATCCCAGTTCACCCAGCTGTAAATGGGTACCTGCTCTCTTTAGGGTAAGGGAAGGTAAAGCAGCGAGGGAGAGGAGATGGGCGCCGCCCTCAATATGCTGGCCCTAGAGAAGTGAGGTCTCTGACGCCTCGCTCCCCTACGACCTTATAGGTTATGGGACTCCTTTACCTTTACCAAGATGAGCATGAGGCAGTCCAGTTTTGGGGAAAGTTTTTTGTTGTTTTTTGGGTTTTTTTAGCAGTCACTGATTTGATTTACAACAAAATACGCAAAGATACATATACTTAAACTGAATTTTTTGTTATTGCAGATATCAAAACACACAAAATAATCTTTTAAATTGAAATATGGTATGCATGGTTTTATCAATGTTATTATATTTGCATTTTATTATGTTTTTTTGTTTTTAAATAATGGCCATCATTAAAGTCAGAATGCGGCTACCTTAATCAATGTTGGGTAAAAACAATCGCACACGCAAAATCTCACCATCTGTAAACCTCAGAGCTTTAGCTGAGGAACAAACACACAAAAAAGGCTAAAAACAGCACATCACAGAATAGCTATCGCTATAGTGATGGGGAGGGGCAGGTGGAGGCAGGGATGCATGTCAGATACAAGGCAGAAGATGCAAGAAAGCAAAGAAAAATGAATGGAAGAAAATACTGAGGAGAACCCGAGAAAAAAACAACAACCAAAAAAACCATGATTCTATTTACATCCAACTTACATTTTTCTCCTGATCATCCAAATCCCTCCACAACTGGCCAGCAATTTTGCATCGTTCTCTATGACTAACATCTGGAAGAAAAATTTTTTAACATTATCTGTGCATAAAACTATATAGTATATATATTCTACATATAATGTTAGTTCTCAGGAAAGCACAAGAATGGAACCTGGAATTTGTGGCAAATATACATCTGAAGAAAATGTAAAGAATAACATGAAACATTCCCCTCTCTACAGTCCCCCCCCCCCCCCCCCCCCCCCCCCCCAACCACAAAATTGATAACACTTTAAGTTTAACAGATCTAATTTAAAATGAAACAAACACTACATTGCAAGCCCAACCAACCTGACCTACTATAAATATATACAAAAAAAAACTAAATAGCAAGACACAGAAGAAGACAAATGACACATACTGAGACACAATCACCAACATCAAGCCAAAACCAAAGTAAGAACACCAATGTAAACACAAGAATTCCTCTTAAAACACACACACACACATATTCTGTATCACTTCTGTGATCTCTACATGAGCATCACTACATGCACACAACTCTCTCTCTCTCTCACTTCTGTGATCTCCATATGAGCATCATGACATGAGCAAAACCCCCCCCCCCCCCCCCAACCTCCCCACCCCCCACAATTCTCCCAACTGCACCCCCATTACACAACACACACACACACACACACACACAGCTACCTGGATTTTTGCTGATAATTTCAGGAGATTTCTGATTCATGAATTTTAAAAAGGCACCAGCAGGCTTCTTGGGTGGCTGAATAGACCTGAACTGCTGGGCATGACTGGCTGGGCAGCATTGCTTCACTTGTGTGCTGCAATTCAGGACAAAAAGAGGACTGGTTCAGATTTCTGAATGAATCCATTCCACTTCTACTTTTACAGTTTTACTTTTATGCTAATAACCCCCCCCCCCCCCCCCCCCCCCTTTCATTGCATCTAACTTCAGGACTGAATCTGTACTGGGCATCTAAACTGATAACAAGGAGATTCATATTTCTTTTAGAAGACACTCCATGGACTCAACAGTCTGGAACGCTCATGATGCATATTACACCCATTCACTAAGAAATCTACTGGCATGAAATTGCCTAGGCTGAATGGTTGATGCCCTGTGGCGTTTGGAAGAATTTGGATCAAAATTTACAATATATTCTGAGTTGGGTTTGCACTTTGCTGTCATCATTTATTGATTTAATTTATCAAAAAATGATTTGCTGAACTGAGAGCACCCCCTCCCCCCTTTCCACTTACTGTAACTCACTGTCTTATGAAAATGTGTGTGGATGGTAAATGCTTTATTCAATGTTATGATTTCTGCTTATATCATAACTTTATTGGCACTTTCTACTGAACCAAAACTTGTGAAACACTGAAACTAGTGAAAGATGCACAATATAGACTTTTACAGTTTTTGCCTAGAGATAGAATCTAAGATTTTGATGAGAATATTGAATCTACTCTGACCTGATAAGAGTATGCACCATGATTGGTTGCAGAGTCCTAATATAGTACCACAGATCTTTACTAGTTTTTATTGATTACCACAAACTACGGGTTTTTTTGTTGTTGTTTTTTGAGGGGGGGGGGGGGGGGGGGGGGGGGGGGGGGGGTGTGGGGGGGGGGGGGGGGGGGGGGGGGGGGGGGGGGCGCGGATGCTAAGCAACATGTAAGCACCTATCTTTACCATGCCTGCTTGCTTTCCTCTCCTCCAGCCCTACTACCCCTTCTCGTATAAATTAGTAAACACTTCCCACTTTTCTCGTATCAATCTGTACCGACACGAAGAGGGACAGGCAGCAATATAATAACTTCTGCGTTAATCAGATTGTAAATCAATAATTATCTTTATCGTTAAGATCTCATGACAGCACAACTGAAGCAAGACTTTACCATTCGTACTGAAAAACAAAACAAAAAAATAGCAATGCAATCAATCCTGCACACACACTGGTACAAACCTTGGGGTTGTTAAAAATAAATGAGACCGAGGTCTTGCGGCTTCCGCAAACAACTTTACGTTGGCGCAAACTGTCTTCGCAGTTCTAAAAATGAGAGCCATGCTTGTCTTCCGAAAGCACACACACTGGCGCAGGGAGTAGTTTTCAACGTAGATCGATAAACTTAACTTACTAGCAAAAATAAACACTATCTTAGTCTTATAACAGTACTAATTGATTTTTAAAAGAGGAATGTCAGTCATCATTAGCATCGATATTCAATATTATAGTTTATATTGTATTAAATGCGGAGAGAAGTATATTAATAATAACTGGTCCCCTTTTGACGCGAAATATGACGTAAATGGATAAATTATCACTAATGACGCTGTACGTGGGTGAAAACAAAACGAGCCAGCTGCCAGGGTGAGGAGACACAGCTTTCGTCATCTCTCCTCCGTGACCAGCTCCTCATCAAGAAACTCAAAAGACTTTAATCGAAACAAGCAGAAGTAACAAACAAAATGGCTAAGAGCTGGCTTCTGGAACTCACTCTTGTCTTGGCTGTTGCATGTTTTTCGTTGGGTGCCAAGATCCAGAGAGACACTTTCGAATACGTCCATCATGACCATCCTGCTACCGTTGCCATCCTGCATGAGGTGAATGAGAAATGCCCAGAAATAACCAGACTGTACAATCTGTCAGAGACATCGGTACAAGGCAGGGAGCTGATTGTTATTGAAATGACGGAAGAGCCTGGAAAACACATCCCAAGTAAGTATTGAAGAAGATGCTCTCTCTCTCTCTCTCTCTCTCTCTCTCTCTCTCTCTCTCTCTCTCTCTCTCTCTCTCTCTCTCCTTTACAATGTACATGATCTGCTTTTAAAGTAGATGATCAAAACAAAGTTACTTATATAGATGTATGTGTTCATAAATAAATATTAGTTATCACATCACAAAATGATCACATGGTGATGTTGGTGTACTACACACATACATGCATGAGAACACCCACATTATATATATGTGTGCATGATAGTACCCTCTGGAACACACACACACGCGATGCACTCACACACACACATGCACATGTGCGCACACACATGCATGCACACACACACACAATACACACAAAATACACATTTTACACACAAATAAACAAACCCCCAAAGAAACAAATTTTGGTCAAACAAATGAACCAAAGTGAAACTCTTTGAAACTAGTCAAACCAGGCATTGTTCATTTGACGTGTGTGTGTGTGTGACTGGGTGTGTGTATGTGTGTGTGTAGATTAAACATTGATAATGATAATCATTAATGGTCACATACATGTCATGTGTATGTAATACATGAATTATTTGAAAGCAAGCGCTTTGATTTATTTAAAGATTCACATGATGTAGTACTATGAATTAAAAGTTTCATAAAACATAATATCATTATTATTATTATCATTGTTGATGTTGTTGATACTTGGAGGGGCACATTAATTTTGTTTTCATTGATTTGCTTTTTTTTCTAACTGAGCATTTTGTTTCTTTACTTATGTTTCATTTTGACATTTGTCTTTTCTTGAGAATTTTCTATTAATGTAGCTAGGAGTAGGATTAAATGAACATTTTTTTGTTTGTTCCCCTTTCTTTCTTTTCTTTGTTTCTTTTTTTCCCCCTGCTCATCATGGTTTTCCTTTTTCATTGTTTTTTTTTGTTTTTGTTTTTTGGTTTCTTTCATTTTTGTTAGGTTTTTCTTTCTTCATTCTGCAGTTTGACTTGTTTTTCTCTCTTTATCATTTATGTGAATGCTGCAGTTTGACTTGTATTTCTCTCTTTATCATGTATGTGAATGTTGTGTTTGTTTTTGCTTTTTGTTTTTCTTTATAGATTTTATTTCTCTTTTGTCTGTTTGTTTGTAACTCTGTATTTCCGTTGTCTTTTTCTTTCTGTCTTTCTTTTCTTCCTTCCTTCCTTTCCTCTCTTTCCTTTTTCTGTCTTTGTCAGCGTGATGCCCTGTCTGTCTTGTTGTCCATGTTGCTGTTTTGTTTCACATAGTCTCACCTTGTTCCATTAAAAAAAATTAAAGTGTGATCACCTTGTTAACAACATCCTGTTAAAATCACTTAGTTGTCTCAATGACATCAAAACCACAAATTTGACATCATCGCATCAGGATCACTTAGAAGTTAGAAGTCAGATAATACCATTGCATCAAGACCATGCAGGTGACACCATTGCATTTAGGTCACATAATTGACATGATCATCGCATCAAGATCACCCAGTTGACATCATCACATCAACCAATCAAGAGTACTTAATTGACATGATCACATCAAGATCACCCAGTTGATATCATCACATCAACTGATCAAGACTGCCTAATTAATTGACATCATTGCATCAAGATCACATGGTTGACATCATCACATCAAGACCATCTAACTTACATCATTGCATTAAGACCACCTTGTTGACATCATCGCATCAACTGATCAAGAACACCTTGTTGACATCATTGCATGAAGACCACTTAGTTGATATTATTGCATTAAGCCCACTGACCATACAGTTAACATTGCCTCAAGACCACCTAGTTGACACCATCACATTAAAACCACTCAGTTGACATCATCGCATCAAGACCCCCCATCCCGCCCCCCAAGCAGAGCTGATATTGCATTGTATTGATCAAGATCACCGAGTTGACATCATTGGGATGGGATAGCCTAGTGGTTAGAACATTGCGCTCGCAATCTGACGACCCAGGTTCAATTCCCGTTCGAGGGGATATTTTCCCCTGAAGTTAACATCAGTGCAGACTCCACTCTCCCCAAAAGTCCTTCGGATGAGACTATAAACCGAGGTCCCGTGTGCGAATGCACGCAGAACATCTTGCGTTTATGTTAAAACCCGTTCCGCTTTTCGGAAGCAGTAGGCCATTGTGTGCCGGTGGGAATAGATGACAAAATTTACAAAACTGCATACACACAGGGACTGGATGCAAAAAGCAACACTAGTGCTTATTATATTATCCTCAATATAAAAGAATTAAAAAAATTTTATTTTAAAATTGCATTCAGATCACATAGTTGACACCGTGGCATCAACTATGATCAAGATCATCTGGTTAATTAAAATCCTTGCATCAGAACCATGCAAAAAGCTGCCTGCATGCATTGCGTTGTCCAGTACACTAGTTTTGTCTGCAGTGCTCATCCTGTCAGTGAACCAACAGTGCTGCTTAGCGATGAAAGAAGAAGTGGAGAGGGTCTGGTATCCAAGGCAACTGCTATTTAGGCAGAATCAGAGAATGCCACTCCAGGGATTGATTTTCTTCAAGTTTAGCTAATGGACTGAAACAGAATTGTGTTCCAAAGTAATGTCAGTAGAGTAATAGGGGATTGAATATAAAGCCATCAAGGGCAGCTCTTTTTCCCCCTATTTTCATGAGGGAAAGGTGGCTGGGTTACTTAGAAGAAGAAAAAATTGAATATATGAAAAAAGTGATAGAAGAAATGACAAAAACAAGCACATATTATTGTACAAATGTATCAATTAACAAATGAGTGTGTTAACAAAAAATAGTAATTGATATAATGAATTATGAAAAATGTATGTATGCATTGCTAACTAGTAACTTAGCAAAGAGGTTATTATTATCAGTAACTTGGAGAGAAATTCAAATAGAGAGCCAAGCCTCTTCATAACAGAAACAAAGACAATTAGGAACAAGAAGACATCAATTTCTTTTTAACTCCAAAAAGTATTTTGGAAGGAATTTAACATTATATTTCAGAGGTTTTGAAGATTACTTGTAGTATGTGAGGTGGGTTTTTTTCTTGTGGGGAGAGGGGGAGAAAGGCTGTTTTTATTTTGCTTTTCATGGCTTTGCTTGTTTGTTTGCTTATTTTCATCCCTTCTGTCTGTCTGTAACCAGTTTCTCTGTCTGTCAGTGAGTTCTGCATTTTGTTGCCACTGAGACCCCATCATGTTAATATGTGTGATAAAAATAAACAAACAAATTAAAATATCCATATCATTTGAATGAGGAGGCACCGTGGTCGAGTGGTTTAGGCGGTCAACTCGTGATCCAGAGGTCGCGGGTTCGATCCCCGCTCGGCTCGGTGTTGTGTCCTTGGGAAAGACACTTTACTCCTATTTTCCTCACTCCACCCAGGTGTACAAGTGGGTACCAGCTCTGCTGGGGAAGTATCTGGCGACAGACTAGCGTCCTGTCACAGGGGTGGTGAAAAACCATCAGTTCGCTTAACGCTACAGAAACCGGGATAAGCTCCGGCTCTATGGGCCTTCTGGCTCGAAAGAACATACTTATATCATTTGAATAAGAAATTGAAAACTGCTGTAAAAAGTACAGTGTCAGGCCCTAGAGCAGAGCTTTCCCATTTTCGGATTAATCTGCTTAATAAAAAGAAGGAAAAAAAAAGAAGATAACACACACATATGTATGCATTCATGTATGCATGCATGCACACGCACATACACAAATGCGTGTGTATATAAAAAAACCCACATATATAGATATAGATACACACATATATAGATACACACACATATATACATATATCTATATACATATATATATATATATATATATATATATATAATATATATATATATATATACAACCTGTGAGATTTTAACAATCCCCACCCTTAAATTCACCAGACACTGCCAAGATTGGAACTCACGACTTCATGGACCCATGGGGTTGAAGTCGAACGGTCATAACCACTCAGCTCTAGCATCCGTCTAATGACACTTTAACGCAGGCATCAGCCTCCGCTTAAATCCATGATTGACAGGCCAGGATGGCCCATTTTATGGCGATCTAATCCTATTAATGTATAATTTACAGTGAAAGCATACATGTATCAATGAAAGAAGGAAGGAAGTCAGAAGCTAAAGCCAGTGATGGTAAAACCCTCTGGCTTTCGCATTTTCTGATTACTTTACGGAGAAGAGGACAGACAAGCAAATACATGGGAGTGCACATGTGTGTGGGCGTGTGTGTACACAGACACGTTTCCATATAATAATGCACCAGTGCATGGATTGGATGCTTGCAGACTCACTCGTCTCTTTGCTTGGTTTACACTAGATGGTTGGGCATTTTTGTAGATGTGTACATGCATGGCACATTTATGCACACACACACAAGCATGTGCTCAAGCATGCACGCATACATGTATGCATGCACATAATGCATGCATGCAGGCACACACACGCCACGTGCACACACACACATGCCCAGACATGCTATGCAAATACTCTGACACACATGACCCATGTGCATCATGGTTGCAAGTGTACATTAACACATGCATACTCACTTACACAGTCAGGCTTGCGCACTTGCACGTGCGTGCGTGCAACACACACCACACACACACACACACACACATCACACACCACACACACACACACACACACACACACACACACACACACACACACACACACACACACACACACACACACACATATGAGGGCAAGATGGAAAAAAAAGAAAAAAGTGTAAACTGACTCTGATACCCGCAATAAAAAATTATTTTGACTTGACATGCCCACACCTTTTCCAATCCAATATCATTAAGAAAAAAGCCCCCCCCCCCCCCCCCCCCCCCAAAAAAAAAAAAAAGAAAAAAAAAAAGAGAAAATATGAAAAGGATGCCTATTTCAAATTGCTTGCTCAGCACTTTGAGAGTATTAAAAAAAAAAGAAAGGTTTCAGGGAGGCATATAAATTTTAATCCTCTCAAAAGTGGTTACATTGGAAAATAAACAAACACAGATTCTCTCACTCCTATTTCTCTCTGTCTTCTTCTTTTTTTGTCCTCTGCCCCTCAGAGATTATTGACTCTTGTTGTTTAAAAAGTGCTTTTATACAATGAAAAGTTATATCTTAACATTGATTGAGGATGAACAAATACAGATTCTGTCACTCCTGTCTTTTCTTTGTCTTCTTTTGTTTCTTTTGGCAGAGATCACTGTCACTGATGAGATTCCTCGAGATTTAGTAATCCTCTTTGTGATACAAACCATGTCAGTGAATGAAATAAATATGAAAAAAGATTTTATGTGTGTGTGTATATATATATATAAATATATATATATATATCTTTTCCATTATATGTATATAAATATATATATATCTCTCTCTATATATATATATATGTGTGTGTGTGTGTGTGTGTGTGTTTTCCATAAAGGGCAGCTTGTCAGCATTTTCAAGGGCATGGGTTTCCCATTTTCAGATTACTTTGTGGTTGGCCTGATAGAAAAGAACAGTCAAGTGAAGAAGTGTGCATGCACATGAATGCATAGGCATATATGTATGCACATGCATGCATATTTACCTCCATGTTTGCACAAGCACATTCATATTTGTAGAGCTTTTATATACATATATTAGGTTAAAACATATTAACACCAACACAGAAATTATATGTAATCACTCACAAGCACATGTGTACATGCATGAATTAATTTGCGCACATTATCCGCTCCAAGCACATGGCATTGCACACATGATGCAAGATCCGCACATTACATCCATGCATCTTTGCATATGATACATGCGCACGCACGCACGCACGCACACACGCACATGCACACACACACCTGTCCACACCCGCTCACCCACCCACCCACCCACCCACATACACACTCACAAGCGTGCACACACACACGCACGCACATGCGCACTGTTCTCCCTAATTTCTCTTGATACAGATCTCACTCTCCCATTTGTATTTCAAAGAGCACTGGGGCTTTTGTGGGTGATGAGATTTCAATCCTTGGCATGTGTGGTAAAAGCTGAATCATTGAAAGAAAGAAAATGGAAACTAGACTGAGGCAGTGTCTGCCCCAGAGCATGGGTTTTCCATTTTCAGATTACTCCAGGTGTGTGTGTGTGCGCGCGCGCGCGTGTGTGTGTGTGTGTGTGTGTAAGAATATGTGTGTGGGTGTAAGAATGTGTGTGCATGTGTGGGTGTTGTTTGTATGCTTGTGAGAATGTGTGTGTGTGTGAGGGGGAGGGACACTGAAAGTCATATGCATATTAAGGGATAGAGGGTAGGCTGGACACATGATCTGCATGCATGCAGATGCATTTGATTGCTCAAACACACGCACACACATGCGCACACACACATACATGTGAGCATACACACACATATGCATGCATGCACACACACATTTCTCTCTCTCTCTCTCTCTCTCTCTCTCTCTCTGTTACACACACACACATTGGTGGGAGCAGGTGACAAAGTTGACAAAACCGGATTATATACATGGGGATTGGACGTTAAAAAAGCATATGAAGGCTTATTTCATTATCCTTGATATAAAAGACAAAATAAATAAACCACACACACACACATTCTTATTCACACACAGACACTCACACTATTCAGTAGTAGCTCTGCTAGTAGAAATAGGTCCTGGACTCCTTTTACAGTCTGTGACAAAAACCGGGGGCAAGATGGCTTTTAGGAGAAAGGTTGCATGTATGTGAGGGGCAGTGATGGTGCAGGGAAAAAAGAAGGACTTTAGACAAGATTGCTGGAGGCTGGGACAGGAGGAACATTTTTCAGCTGATCATCAGATTCTGAAGCAAATAGAAAATGCCCTTGGACTGAATCCGGGCTGTGGTAACTTTTTGGGATTTAGTCTACAGGTGGGTAACTTTGGCAAACTTTTAATTTTGGGGGTTGGGGTGGGGGTGGGGGGAGGGGATGGATGTGTGGGAAGAGGTACAGTCCTTACCCTATACTGTCTTTTTTGGGTTTGTCTGTGATTCTCTGTCTTGTCTGATATTTCTCTTTCTATTGATCTGTGTGTGTGTATGTATGTATGTATCAGTGTATGTCTGTATGTTTGTGTGTGCGTGTGCGCACGCATGCTTGCACACATATATACACACAACATGATCTCTTGGTTTTACAACTGTATTAAGTCATACATGCACTCATGCGCACACATACACTCATATATGGTGTGATACGCACACGTGTGCGCGCACACACACACACACACACACACACACACACACACACAAGAAACCGGGGGTAGGGTAAGGAAAGAGAGAGGTCTAGACAGAGAGTATATAGAACCTCGAATAGTGGCATACATCAGCAGAGAGACAATGGGTTTTCTGACCTCCCATGTGATATACCACCTACCACCCCAGACAACTGAATTGGTCTGAGGTTTGGTAAGTGGGTTGGTTTTTTTATTATTTTAATCAAAAGTTGTGTGTGTGTTGGGGGAGGGGGTGGGGGGGGGGGTAGGGGGGGGTGAGAGAGAGAGAGAGAGAATGAATGAATGAATGAATGAATCTTTATTTTTCAAAGGTAACAGAGTAAGTATTCATATACTTTTGTCCATCCAGCCCTTGCCCTCCTGATTAGGGACTACCAACAAAATCCATACACAAAAAAACAAACCAAAACCCCAACTACAACAACGACAACAAAAGTTCAACCTTGTGATTTAAAATAAAAGAGATAATGTATATTCAACAAACACATAATCCTCAACTGACCTGAAGGTAAATGTCAAAGAGATACATGGATTATAATTACTTCAAGAAAAAGAGAGAGAGAGAGAGAGAGAGAGAGAGAGAGAGAGAGAGAGAGAGAGAGAGAGAGAGAGAGAGAGAGAGAGAGAGAGAGATTTGCCAGTATTTCATGAAACTGTAATTTTTTTTCTTTCACAACTGAGACAATTTTTTTCCTGAGCCTTCACTCAAATTGATTTTTTTAAAAAGAAAGTGAATGTAAAAGTTTATAGGATGCCTTGCAATTTCTTTTTCATTGTCTGGTTAATTATTTCAGTACAGTCGCTCCTTCCATGCTTAACACTTGTTTTTCAGTCACTGTTGGTACTGTTAATGATGCCGAAGTCAGTCGCAGTTAGGTTTATTTCTCCTGTTAAAATCAATGTGGTTGTAATCCAACATTTCACTGAAGTTGCTTCTTCCATGATGAACACTTGGGGTTTTTTTTCAGTTTCTGTTGGTACTGATGATATTTTGTAAGTCAAGGCCTGCAAGGTTTGTTTCTCCTGTGAAATAATATGTTTGTAATCCTCCATACCCTAAAAAGGGTTAAATTAAAGGAAATAAATCTTGAATCATGTGTGTGTGTGTTTATTTATTCATTTATTTTATTTTAAGGATAATGGAATAAGCGCTCATATGCTTTTTTATATCCAGTCCCCGTGTGTATGCAATTTTGTAAATTTTGTATATGTGTGTGTGCACGTGCATGCACACACGTGCTGTTGCTTTTACCAGCTTGTTAGACCAGCTTAGGAAGGAAAGAGGAGGGTGGGTGACCAGGTGGGGTGGGGGTGGTGGTCTTAGCTTGATGATGTCAAAAGGTCACATCCAGTTAAGCTCCAGGAAATATCCAAGAATGTCACTGTGGGCGGATGGATGGATGGATGGATCAGTGGATACATGTACAAGCATGAAGTCCATGGTGGTGGTCCTGGTGGTGAAGGTAGGGGTGGTGGTGGTGGTGGTGGGTGTGATCTGCCTTATCGATTTTTGCCTCTGGCCCTTGGCAGCGGTAGCAGCAGCGGCAGCAGCGGCGGCACTGTGTTTGGTGTTTGTAACTTGTCAGGATTCTTGGCTTTGGACCTGCCGTAGCTGTTTCCGTATTTAGACTGCTACAGGAAAAAAACGGTCACAGCTGCTTTCTGTATAGTCTCGATAAGGCCTGTAATGTCCGTGCCTGCTGCTGGCTGATTGTATTGATAGATGCTGGAGGGGGTGTGTGGGAGTGGGGGGATATGTATGTATGTGTTGTGTTTGCTTGGTGTGTGTGTGTGTGTGTGTGTGTGTGTGAAGTCAAAATTTTGTTTCCAGATGGTCTTTTGAATAAGGAATGATTAGACTAGCTGTTTTTCATCATGCCATCTATCTAGGAACAAAACAAAAACTTGATCAGTAGTATCTAACTACACTATTACCATAACCAGTACTAATAATAATAATAAAAATGACTTTTAAAAAAAAGTGTGTGTGTGTGTGATTTCTGTCATTGTTTTGTTTGTTAAAAAGAGTATTTTGTTGGGTTTTTGGCTGTATATTCTTTTCGTACTCTCTCTCTCTCTCTCTCTCTCTCTCTCTCTCTCTCTCTCTCTCTCTCTCTCTCTCTCTCTCTCTCTCTCTCTCTCTCTCTCTCTCTCCCTCTCTCTTCTCTCTCCCTCTCTCTCTCTCTCTCTCCCCTCCCTCCCTCCCTCCCTCCCTCCTCTTTTAAAAATCTTTTATTATCTGTGAGTGTGTATATAGATCTTTTAGCTTATGTCTTGTCTTCATTCTTTTTGGTATTTGATTTTCTTTTTTTTAATGGTTTATTTCCTCCACCCCCTTTCTTTTCCACTCTATTATTTCCCATCTTGTTTTTTCTGTTTGTTTTGGGGGATTTTGTTGTTGCTTTTTTTTGCATTGAAAAATGACACCTGTTTTCTTTTTTTTCTTTGTTTTCTTCAATCTTTACCCCCCACCTGCCCTTTTTTTCGGGGGGGGGGGTGGGGTGGGGGGGGGGAGGAGGAGGAGTAGAGGAGTTGTATGGAGGATCAGCTTCCCCCCCTTCTGTCTTTCCTTAGCATGTCTATTCTTTCCTTTTCTCTTCTGTCAAGTACACACACACACCTCTCTCTGTGTCTGTCTGTCTGTCTCTCTCTGTGTCTCTCTCAGTATCTCTCTCTCTCTCTCTGCTTCTGTCTGTCTGTCTGTCTGCCTGCCTGTCTATCTGTTTGTCTGTCTGTCGCTTTCTCTCTCACATACAAACACTCTCTCTCTCTCTCTCTCTCTCTCTCTCTCTCTCTCTCTCTCTCTCTCTCTCTCTCTCTCTCTCTCTCTCTCTGCCTGCCTGCCCCTCTCTCTCTCTCTCGTTGTCTCTCTCTGTCTTCTGTCTTTCCTTAGCATGTCTATTCTTTCCTTTTCTCTTCTGTCAAGTACACACACACACACCTCTCTCTCTCTGTGTCTCTCTCAGTGTCTCTCTCTCTCTGCTTCTGTCTGTCTGTCTGTCTGTCGCTCTCTCTCTCTCTCTCTCACATACACACTCACTCTCTCTCTCTCTCTCCTCTCTCTCTCTCTCTCTCTCTCTCTCTCTCTCTCTCTCTCTCTCTCTCTCTCTCTCTCTCTCTCTGCCTGTCTGCCTGCCTGCCTCTCTCTCTCTCTCTCTCTCTCTCTCTCTCTCTCTCTCTCTCTCTCTGTCTCTCTCTCTCGTTGTCTCTGTCTGTCTGTCTCTCTCTCTCTCTCTCACACACACACACTCTCTCTCTCTCCTCTCTCTCTCTCTCTCTCTCTCTCTCTCTCTCTCTCTCTCTTGTCTGCCTGCCTCTCTCTCTCTCTCTGTGTTTTTATCTGTCTGCAGGTAACCTCCATCCACCCTTACCCCTTCCATATTAACATATTGAATAGAAACAAAACTAGAAAGGAAAAAAAACTCTTTTCATGCCATAAATCCATTTTCTGCTTGATAAGATTTTCTTCTTCAAGAAGGGTGGTGGTGAAGTGAGTTCCCAGCAGGGTAGCGAGCGAGCGGGCAATGATGTAAATGTCCACCGGAGAGATAGAATAGAATTCACACAACTCGCGCACGCGCGGCCCTCGCGCACACGCCAATATAATACTGCTGGGAGGACACCCCTCCCCCCCTCCCTCCCTCCCCCCCTGTAATCTGGTTTGGGGCTAAATGAGATTGTGTCTTGGAGAATTGTGTATGGTGATTTTGTATCGGTGGAGAAGATTGCGTCCCCTGGCATAAGGATTGTTTGTAGCCTAGCCCCAGCTATGTATGGGAGGGGCCTGGATAGGGTTTGGTGGGGGGGGGGGGGGTTGGGGTGGGGGGGGGGGGGGGGGGGTAGGGTGTTCTCTAAGTGGCTGGTTAGGCCTGGGAATACCAGTGGCTTCTTCTTCTTCTTTTTTCGTCGTCTTCTTTTTCGTCGTCTTCTTCTTCGCAATTTTTCTTCTTTGCAGTTCTTCGCAATTCTTCTTTTTCGCAATTCTTCTTCTTCTTCTTCTTCTTCTTCTTTCTTCTTCTTCTTCTTTTCTTCTTCTTCTTCTTATCATCATCATCATCATCATCATCATCATCATCATCATCATCATTCTTCTTCTTCTTCTTCTTCTTCTTCTTCTTCTTCTTCTTTCTTCTTCTTTTCTTCCTCCTCCTCCTCCTCCCTCCTCCTTTGTTGAACGCTCAGACAGCAACTATTGTTGTCTTGTCTTTTGAGCGAAAATGCCTCAATGCGCTGCCGTTATTAAGCGCTTGACAAGTCAGGCCCAGCGCATCCGATTTTGATGGCATGGGAGAGAATTGTTATCTTTTTGAAGTCTTTCTGGGGGGGAAAAAAGGCAAGAAAGCAGAAACTAGACAAGGAGGTGGTGCCCGGAAGAAAAGGAATAAGGCAGAAAGAGAGAGAAGAAATTAAATATATATATAATTATATTGTTATTCTTATTAATTTTATGCCACTTTAAGTCACGACAGATTTCTCCGAGGGAATTCCTGGCACTGAATTTCGTAAATACTGTCATCAGTTTCTACTGGCACACTATGGCCTGCTCTTCCAAAAGGCGGAGCAGGTTTTGACATGTGCGCGCAAGATGTTCTCCGTGTGTTTGCATGCATGACGGTGGCTTCTCGTCTAATATCACTGATAGTAAAAAGACATTAGATTAAAAAGAAACCAAAGGAATGGACCTTGGTTAAAAGGACTTTTCATCAGCACCGTCAAGGGAGTGAAGTCAGTACCGGTGTTAACTCAAGGGAGAAAAATCCCCTTAAGTGGACATCTTGGCAAAGACTGGAACCCACGCCCACAGTCACTGTCAGATCACAATTTTGTGTCAAAGTGGGGGGGGTAAACGAGCACGTTGTTAAAGGAATAAAAAGACAGGAAGAGAAAAGAGGGTGGGTGCCTCTCATGCCCTCGCAGAACATCTTGCGCACACGTTAAAACCCGTTCCGCTTTTCGGAAGAGTAGGCCATTGTGTGCCGGTGGGGACGTATGACAAAATTGACAAAAACTGTATACACACGGGGACTGGGTGTAAAAAAAAAGAACATGAGTGCTTATTCCAATTATCCTCGACATAAATAAATAAATTAATATTTCTGTTACTTTTGAAAAATCTGTGCAATATAATCATATCAAACATACTTTGCATCTGTGTACGTACACTTGCATTGTGCAAAATTTAGATCGTTCTTTGACTGTTTCTGTGATGAGCCTTCTGACCATCTGTTCTTGTTTTGCAAAACCTGAGGCTTCTGAAAATGGCGACTATTTGTTTGATATTGTCTTCTCGTTTAGCGAGTCAATCAACAATTCAGCTTGCCACCGCTGCTGGGGTCATCATATCAGGGCAGTAGCGGTAGCTCGAGTTGATAATTGATATCAAATCAAATGTCAAAATTGGTGGTGGTGGTGAATGGTTTGGGTTTTCTTCTTCTTCGGATTGCCTGTGACCAGCCTGGTAATTTGCTGTTAGCTTGTTTTCCCTTCCTGATTGTCCAAATGGCCATGCATTCACACACTCTCTCTAGTCTTTCATGCTTGCACTTGCTGACACACAGACACACACGCACGCACGCACGCACACACAGACACATGCATGCCCCACGCACGCGTGGGCGCGCGCGCGCGCACACACACACACACATACACACACACACACACACACACACACACACACACACACACACACACACACACACACACACACACATGTGTGGATATTACCTTACCATTCTCTCTGCCTCACTTCTCTCCCTCTTCTCTGTCTGTCTCTGTCTGTCTCTCTCTCTCTCTCTCTCTCTCTCTCTCTCTCTCTCTCTCTCTCTCTCTCTCTCCCTCTCCCTCTCTCTCTCTCTCTCTCTCTCTCTCTGGAACGACTGATGATGATCAAAATGTAATTAACTCTAGCTGTAATGCAGAAGACACCGGTGTAAATGTCACCCAGTTCAGTAAATCAAGTCATCAGCTGTCCCGACTGATTTTCCATCAGCACAGATATTGAATCAAACCCGAATGACACTGGTGTGTGTGTGTTTGTTGGGTTGTTGTTGTTTTTTTATCCCATGTTGAATACTTTTCAAAATGAAATCTGCTTTTTCTTCGTCGTCGTCAAATGCTCAGACAGCAACTATTCTTGTCTGTCAAAATTTAGAGCGAAAATGCCTTGCGCTGCCGTTAAGCGCCTGACAAATCAGGCCCAGCCAGCCCGGCGCGTGAAATTAAAATTAAACCCATTTGATTTTCCCTCACGCTCCAGGTTAATGAAATCGCAAAGAGTAAGTTCTGGTGAATAAGTTATTTTACACATAAAGACACTGTACGTATCGATTTCTGTATATAACTATACTGCTGTATAGAACTCTTAAAGAGGTAGTAAGGTCTTGCGACATAAAGCCATTAATGGTTGGTCTCGCTAGGTGGGTGGGTGGGTTAGTGGGTAGGAGGTCTGATGCTTGATCGAAGGCTCGTAGATTCAAATCTCTGTTTTTAGCAGCTTGGTTGGAAAAGGATTGGGTTGTTTTTGTTGGTGGTGGCGGTGGTGGTGATGGTTGGAGAGGAGGGGGGTTAGGAGGGAGGGGGGGTGGGGGTTCTGTTAGGGCTTTTTGGTTTGGTTGGGTTTTGGGTGTGATTTTTTAAACTTTTGGTTGGTTGGTGTGTAGGTTGTTTGGTAGTTTGTTTGCGCGCGCGCGCGCGCGCGTGTGTGTGTGTGTGTGTGTGTGTGTGTGTGTGTGTTTTAAAGAAGAATAAGCCATTGGTTGCTGGTAAAGAATGGAGGACAAACGTAAAACACATACACATTGGTGTGGTGTTCAGTCAGTATCCTAAATTATCTATTCATCTATTTTATTTTATTCTTTTATATCGAGGATAATGGAATAAGCTTTTATGGTCTTTTATACATCCAGTCCCCGTGTGTATGCGGTTTTGTAAATTCTGTCATCTGTTCCCACCGGCACACAATGGCCTACTCTGACGAAAAGCGGAACAGGAAGGTGATGTGACAATATGATAATGGTGGGGAGACTTTCACCGTATAATGGGGCCAGTGGTGAACTTAGAGCCAGAGTTGTAGCAGAGGGAACAGAACTATTCTCAGTGCGTGCCAGCGTGTGTGCGTGCGTTCATGTGTGTGGTGAGTGTGTGTTTTGTGGTGTGTGGTGTGTGTGTGTGGTGTGTGTGTGTTGTGTTGTGTGTGGTGGGGCCCCGAAGTCGGAATGCAACTACTTTTATGGTAGGTAAAAACGGTCGCATAGGCAAAAATCTCGCCATTGGTGAATCTCGGATTTCTAGCCGAGGAACGAAAAAAAAACAACAACAAAACTAGCAATTCAACTTAAAATAAAACAAGGCAGTGTGGTGTTATTGCATCTAGTCCCAAGACAGGACAGTATAAAACAACTTAACGCAATCTAATCGAATCCAATAAGTACAGTTTACAACAATCCAACCTTATTCAACCCAGTCTAATCCAATCCAATAAGTATCGTGCAGAACAGCTCCATCCAATCTAAAGATTACATACAGTACACAGCAACCTAAAGCGACCCGACCCTATCCAATCCAACATATTCAATACAGAGCAACCCAACCCTATCTAATTGAATATGTACAGTACTAACCAACCCTATCTAATTGAATGTGTACAGTACAAAGTAACCAACCCTATTCCACCCAACCCATCCCAATATCGTCTGTGTAGTAGTAGTAGTAGTAGTAGTAGTCGTCGTCGTCTTCAATTTTACGTCCTTCCATGATCCATATTAAGTAATACCGGATATATGTGTGCGTATGCGTGCCTGCATGCGTGTCTGTCTATCTGACTTTCTGTCTGACTGTCTATCCTGTGCCTGTGTGTCTGTCTATCTATCTGACTCTCTGTCTGTCTGACTTGTCTGTCTATCCTGTGCGTGCATGTCTGTCTGCCTATCTGTCTGACTGACTCTCTGACTCTCTGTCTATCTGACTTGTCTGTCTATCCTGTGTCTGCATGTCTGTCTATCTATCTGACTCTCTGTCTGACTTAATAAATAATAATAATAATATATGGAATTTATGTAGCGCTGAATCTTGTAAAAAACAAACAAATCGAAGCGCTTGCACTCAATCATTTACAGGCATGCAACTCTCCTTAAACATAATGAACAACAGATTTCAAAACCATGCGCGCGCACGTATGCACGCATGCACGCACACACACGCACACCACACACACACACACACACACACACACACCAAACACACAAACACACACACACACACACACACACACACACACACCCCACACACACTCGGAACAACACTTAGAAGGGGAAAGATCTGTTGAAAATTAGGGACAGATATTGGGGGAAAGTCTCAGGTAGGAAATAAGGGGTTTTTGAGGCTGGATTTGAAGGTATCAAGTGAAGGCTTTTTGGGGAAGTGAAAGAGGGAGGTCATTCCAGGTGGATGGACCAGAAAAACAAAAAGGAGCGACGGCCAACAGTGGTTTGTTTGAATCTGGGTATTCGAAAGCACAAAGTATCTGCGGCTGAACGAAGGGAACGGGATGGAGTGTACAGATGAAGACAGTTACAGAGATAAGAGGGTGCAGATTTGTGGAGACATTTGAAACAGAGGGTATTGATTTTATACTCCAGTCTTTGTGAGACAGGCAGCCAGTGAAGAGATCGCAGAAGAGGAGTGATGTGTTCAGATTTTTTCTTTCTTAGGACTAGTCGAGCTGCAGAGTTTTGTATGCGTTGAAGAGAGTGGATAGATGATGCGGGTTTAGGCCAGCCAAAAGAGAATTACAGTAGTCTAAACGGGGAAAGAGTGAGAGATGTGACGAGCTTGGAAGTTGCATCAGTGGACAGATACTTGCGAATCCGCTTATGCGCCGTAATTGATATAGCAAAGACTGGCAGGTCTGGGTGATGAATTTTTTTCATAGAGAGTGTGTTGTCAAGAACTACTCCTAAATACTTCACAGAGTTTGGACAAAGGAACTGACGTTTTTGCCGAATTCTATTGAAGTTTTTGCGATAGAGGAAATTTATGTTGGGTCCCTATGAGCATGGCTTCGGTTTTATCGGCATTAAGTTGTAACTTGTTCTGAGGTCATCCAGTTTTGAAGTCTTGAAGGCAGTAGGACATATTTGTCAGGAGGGAAGGCAAGTTTTCAACAGTATCACTGCACTGAAGCTGAGTATATCGGCATAGAAATGATGATCAATATGGTGGTTGTTTATTATATGTGAGAGTGGAGCAGTGTGGAGAGTAAAGAGAACAGGGCCCAGGACTGATCCCTGCGGGACTCCACATTCCATTATGACAGGTTTTGATTGAATTTTGTTTACAACAACTTTCGGGAAACCCTGTCTGTGAGGTATGAAGTAAACCAGGTGAGGGCTGTGCCGTTAATACCAAACGTATTTTGGAGGCGAGAAAGAAGAATTGAGTGATCTATGGTATCAAAGGCTGCAGATAAGTCAAGAAGAGTGAGGAGGGAGATTTTTCCTGCATCAGAAGCAAGTAGAAGTGTATCTAAAGTGTGGACTAGGGTGGTTTCGGTGCTGTGGTTGGGGCGATAGGCAGATTGAAAAGTGGGAAGGAGATCATTGGAATGAAGGTGACTGTTGAGCTGTTTGAGAACGACTTTTTCTAGTACTTTAGAGACAAAGGGTAAGTTTGAAACAGGCCTATAATTCTTCAGAATGTTGGGATCGAGGTCGTGCTTTTTCAGTAGAGGTGTGACTATTGCTGTTTTAAGAGCTGATGGAAAATTTCCTGACAGAAGAGATGAGTTTACTATTTTAGGGATAATAGGTACAAGTTGTGGAAGGCATTGTGAGAAAACAGGAGCAGGTATGGGATCAAGGTCGCATGATTTTATAGTCATTTCCTTCAAAATTGTCATGATTTCTTTTTCACTTGTGGGATGGAAGGAAAAGAGAGGAGTGCCAGTGAACTGGGGATCAGGAGGCGCAGGCTGGAATTGAGTCTGATCCAGTCTGGAGCGTATGTTTCGAACTTTGTCTGAGAAGAAGGCAGAAAATATGGATGGAAGTTCAGACAGGCTGTCTATCCTTGACTTGACTGTCTATCCTGTGCCTGCATGTCTGTCTATCTATCTGACTCTCTGTATGATTGTGTGTCTATCCTGTGCCTGATGTCTGTCTATCTATCTGACTCTCTGTCTGTATGATTGTCTGTCTATCCTGTGCCTGCATGTCTGTCTATCTGTCTCTCTCTCTGTCTATCTGACTTGTCTGTCTATCCTGTGCGTGCATGTCTGTCTGCCTATCTGTCTGACTGACTCTCTGACTCTCTGTCTATCTGACTTGTCTGTCTATCAATGTGCCTGCATGTCTGTCTATCTATCTGTCTGACTGACTATCTCTCTGTCTGTCTGACTTGTCTGTCTATCCTGTGCCTGCATGTCTATCTATCTATCTATTTGTCTGACTGACTCTCTCTCTCTCTCTCTGTCTGCCTAACTGACTTGTCTGTCTATCAATGTGCCTGCATGTCTGTCTATCTATCTATCTGACTCTCTCTGTCTAACTGACTTGGTCTGTCTCTCCTGTGCCCTGCATGTCTGTCTATCTATCTATCTGACTCTCTCTGTCTGTCTGACTGACTTGTCTGTCTATCCTGTGCGTGCCTGCATGTCTGTCTATCTATCTCAGTATCTGACTCTCTGTTTGTCTGACTGTCTATCCTGTGCCTGCATGTCTGTCTATCTGTCTGACTCTCTCTCTGTCTATTTGTCTATCCTGTGCCTGCGTGTCTGTCTATCTATCTGACTCTCTCTCTGTCTGTCTTTCTATCCTATGCCTGCATGTCTGTCTATCTATCTATCTATCTATCTGACTCTCTGTCTGTCTATCTATCTGACTCTCTGTCTGTCTGACTTGTCTGTCTATCCTGTGCCCTGCATGTCTGCCTATCTATCTGTCTATCTGACTCCCTCTCTGTCTCTCTGACTTGTCTTTCTATCTACCTATGTACCTGTGCCTGTGCGTGTGTGTGTGTGTCTATCTGTCTGACTGACTCTCTCTCTCTCTCTGTCTGTCTAACTGACTTGTCTTTCTCTCTATCTAT
>CM054135.1:9259432-9264432 GCA_028751875.1 Rapana venosa
AAGATGAGCATATTTAACATGCACCAGGTTGGAACAAGTTCGTTTTGTTTTTTAAACAAATTGGTGGCCAAAACACAAGAATAACACTAAAAAATAATTAAAAGAGGTTCATTCGTTGTTATTGTTGTTATTTCTTAAGCAAAACATTGACTAAGTAGTAAAAAAAATACCTACCAAAGGAGATTTCATGGCATTCCTTCTTCACGTAGGGCCTGTGACTTGTCAAGCGCTTAATAAATAACGGCAGCGCAGCCAACGCATTTTCGCTCATAATAACTTACGACAGACAACAGTAGTTGTTGCTGTCTGAACATTCGACGACGACGATGACAATGATGACGAAGAAGAAGGAGGAGGAGGAGGATGTAAAGAATGCGAAGAAGAAGAATGCAAAGAAGAAGAAGAAGAAAAGAAGAATGCGAAGAAGAACGCAAAGAAGAAAAAGAGGAAGAATGCAAAAAGAAGAAGAATGAAAAGAAGAATGCAAAGAAGAAGAAGACAACAACAACAACAACATTTTTCCTCATGCTAATGCTGAATCTGAACGTATTCTCACCCTCAGTGATCAGTTGATGGCTAGACAGTAGTGGACATGCCTGCCTTTCTGCCTAACTGCCAGCTTCTTCTTCCTTCCTTTTTCTTGAGAACCGTCAGCCTGGTGGTGGTAGTAGTGCTTTTGCGTGTAGCAAACCTTCCAGCTCCGAATCTAGCGAACTGTACCGTCTGGAATCACACACAGACTCCACAGTCATGATCCCTCCTACAGCCTCTCTCATATTTCCTATACAGCCCTGATGTCTGACTAACCCTGGATGAAAAGCAAAGCCATTTATTTATCACAGGTCTGATGTCGGCAGAGTCTCTAGACTCTTTTATATATATATATTTTTAAAAGCTTTCTCTTCCAAGTTTTGGTGGGGGGTTGGTCGGCAGGAGGAGAGAAGATGAAAACAGCAGTCTGTATTTATGATTGTGTTGTGTTGTCCTGTCATGATGGACGTAGGGGGGAAAGTGATGGGTTTGGAAAGATGAGCATATTTAACATGCACCAGGTTGGAACAAGTTCGTTTTGTTTTTTAAACAAATTGGTGGCTAAAACACAAGAATGTCTCTTTAAAAAAAAAAAGGTTCATTCGTTGTTGTTGTTGTTTCTTAAGCAAAACATTGACTAAGTAATAAATTTTTTTTTTTTTTAAACCACCAAAAGAGATTTCATGGCATTCCTTCTTCACGTTGGGCCAGTGACTGGTCAAGCGCTTAATAAATAACGGCAGCGCAGCCAACGCATTTTCACTCATAATAACTTATGACAGACAACAATAGTTGCTGCTGTCTGAGCATTCGACGACAATGACGACGAAGAAGAAGGAGGAGGAAGAGGATGTCAGGAATGCGAAGAAGAAGAAGAATGCGAAGAAGAAGAAGAAGAATGCGAAGAAGAAGAAGAAGAACGAATAAAAAGAAGAAAAAGAAGAAGAATGCGAAGAAGAAGAACGCAAAGAAGAAAAAGAAGAAGAATGCAAAAAGAAGAAGAATGAAAAGAAGAATGCAAAGAAGACGACAACAACAACAACAACAAGATTCTTCCTCATGTTTAATGCTGAATCTGAACGTATTCTCACCCTCGGTGATCAGTTGATGGCTAGACAGTAGTGGACATGCCTGCCTTTCTGCCTAACTGCCAGCTTCTTCTTCCTTCCTATTTCTTGAGAACCGTCAGCCTGGTGGTGGTAGTAGTAGTGCTTTTGCGTGGAGCAAACCTTCCAGCTACGAATCTAGCGAACTGTACCGTCTGGAATCACAACAGAATCCACAGTCATGATCCCTCTACAAAAGGGTAAAGGGTGTCCCATAGCCTATAAGGTCGTAGGGGAGCGAGGCGTCAGAGACCTCAACTTCTCTAGGGGCCAGCATATTGAGGGCGGTGGTGCCCATCTGCTCTCCCTCGCGGCTTTACCTTCCCTGACCCTAAAGAGGGCAGGTACCCATTTACAGCTGGGTGAACTGGAGGGGAACTGTACTGAAGCCAAGGCGCGCAAACGGTCACCCATCCAAGTGGTAACCCACGCTCGACTCTGCTTAAACCTTAGCTGGGGGAAAGCGAGTGCTCTGACCACTGAGCTATCTCGTCCCCGATCCCTCTACAACCTGTCTCATAATTATTTCCTAGAGCCCTGATGTCCGACTTATCCTGGCTGAAAAGCAAAGCCATCTATTTATCACAGATTTTTATGTCAGCAGAGTCTCTCGACTCTTTTCTTTTATTATTAATATTTTTGCTCTTGTGGGGGGGGGGGGGGGGGGGGGGGGGGGGGGGGTAGGGGGGGGTGGTGGTAGGGGTTTAAAGTTTTCTTTTCCCAGGTTTGGTGGGTGGTTTGTTGGCAGGAGGAGAGAAGATGAAGACAGCGATCTGTATTTATGACTGTGTGGTGTTGTGGTGTGGTGTTATTCTCTCTTGTGGACATAGGATCTGACTGACTGACTGACTGACTGACTATGGGGTCTTTAGCACGCCTACCTGTACCTCCTGTGTGAGTAGGTGTGTTGCTGTGGTTACGTGCATGTGTGTGTGTGTGTGTGTGTGTGTGTGTGTGGTGGTGGTGGTTGCGTGAGGTGGGGCCGTAGGGGGGGGGGGTGGAGGGGAGGAGAGGGGGGAGGGGTGTGGGTGGTGGTAGTTGCGTGAGGTACGGCCTTGGGTGGTAATGGGGGAGGGGAGGAGGAGTGGTGTGTGTGTGTGGGGGGGGGGGGGGGGGGGGGGGGGGTGTAGGGGTGTGTGTGTGTTATTGTTTTACATTTATTTTTTTCTTTTATTTTGAGGATAATGGAATAAGCACTTATGTACTTTATTTTTACATCCAGTACCCGTGTGTATACGGTTTTGTCAATTCTGTCATCTGTTCCCACTGGCACACAATGGCCTACGCTTACGAAAAGCGGAACACGATTTAACGTGTGCGCAAGATGTTCTGCGTGCGTTCGCACGCGGGACCTCGGTTTATAGTCTCATCCGAAGGATGCGTGTTTGTGAGTGTTGTATGTGTGCATGCACATGCGTGTGTATGTGTTTATGTGTGAGTGCATGCACACGCACACTCTTGAGAGAAAAGAAAAACAGTTACAGGAAAGAGACAGAGAGATAGACAGAAGCCAACGGCAAAGAATGAAGGGGGGGGGGGGGGGGGGGGGCAGTATCTGTCTTTTCATCAGTGATTGCTAACATATTTTGTACATACTATTGTCTTTAAGCCTTGACCTGCTTTTGCGTTATGTTTTTTTTATTATTAATTTTCTAAACTCTACTATAATTATATTCTTCACCAAAATTAATCACTGTCGAAGATTTTAACGAGAGAGACAGAGAGAGAGAGAGAGAAAGAGATAGAGAGAGAGAGGGGAGAGGCTGCTGTCTGGCGACATCCATCACATGTGATTATTATATTCTTTGAAAACAAAAACAAAACAACAAAAAATTTGTTAACTTTGATTTAGCGAAACCAGACTTTTGGCTTGGTTCCTGATTAGAATGATGAAGTTTGTAATTAATTCTGAAGAAAATGGGTGTGTGTGTGTGTGTGTGTGTGTGTTGTGTCTGTGTCTGTGTGTGTGTGTGTGTGTGTGTTTGTTGTGTGTGTGTGTGTGTGTTTGTGTTGAGGTTTGTGATGTGTGTTTGGTGAATGTGTGTGTGTGTGTGTGTGTGTGTGTGTGTGTTTCTGTGTGTGTGATGTGTGTGTGTGTTGTGTGTGTGTGTGATGTGTGTGTTGTGGTTTTGTGTGTGTGCATTGTGGTTCTGCATCGGTTGTGTGTTTGTGTGTGTGTTGTGGTTTCTGCTCTCTCTCTCTCCCTCTCTCCTCCCTCCCTCCCTCTCCTCCTCTCTCTCTCTCTTCTCTCTCTGTTTGTGCATGTGTGTGTTGTGGTTTCTGGTGTGTGTGTGTGTGTGTGTGTGTACGCGCGCGAACGTGCGTGCGTGTTTTGGAGGGAAGCGGAGAGAGAGAGAGAGATAGTAACGTTGTTTTTTCCCCCTAGCCTACAGAAAAGATTGCCTGAGTCTTTCTGATCCAACGATAGTTTGTCAGAATCCTGAATTCAGCATGACTGACAGTGCAATCTTTCCTCCGCGTTGTAGCATTTAGAATCTGTCAGAGGTATAAATGGATGCATCGCATCTGAAATTGTATTGCAAACAAACACGAAAAAAAACCGATGCTTAACCCAACAGAGAAGTCTATTTTTTCCCCCAAAGAGATTAGGCAGGGATGTAGTTCAAGTTGACCGCAAAAGACAATTTCTCACGGTAGCAGTGGTTAGCAGTGTAAACTTTTAGCTGGGGGATAGGGGGAGGGGGCGGCGGGGGTTGTGGGTTCGATTCTTATGTGAGACGTTTGTTTCCGTGTGTTTGTTCTGTTTCCAGCAGTAATTGCCCTTCATGGGGTGATTAAGGGTTTTTGCCTTGATTTGCCTTGTGTCCGGTGTGGAGTGAGCTCAGTGAGATTGTAGAGGACCACACAAGTTAAAGTCAAAGTCAATTTTTCTTTTTTTATTTCCAGATGGTACATTGAATAAGCAATACATTTGCTTTGTTTCTTTTTTTTTTTTAATCAAGCTAACCATCTCTCTAAAAAAGGTAACGGTAAAGGAGTCCCATAACCTATAAGGTCGTAGGGGAGCGAGGCGTCAGAGACCTCACTTCTCTAGGGCCAGCATATTGAGGGCGGCGCCCATCTCCTCTCCCTCGCTGCTTTACCTTCCCTGACCCTAAAGAGGGCAGGTACCCATTTACAGCTGGGTGAACTGGGGGAACTGTACTGAAGCCAAGGCGCAAACGGTCACCCATCCAAGTGGTAATCACGCTCGACGCTGCTTAACTTGGCTGGAGGAAAGCGAGTGCTCCGACCACTGAGCTATCCCGTCCACAAAAATTACAGTAGTTGAATATCATTCACTTTAGCCAGGCAAGATTGCAGAGATGTTGAAATGACCTCATCAAACTCTGCATGCATCTG
>CM054135.1:9274432-9309432 GCA_028751875.1 Rapana venosa
CCCTTATTTCAAGGTCTTGGTTCCCTATGATCATAGAGTCTTATGCCCGTATTTCAAAGTCTTGGTTCCCTATGATCATAGAGTCTTATGCCCGTATTTCAAAGTCTTGGTTCCCTATGATCATAGAGTCTTATGCCCGTATTTCAAAGTCTTGGTTCCCTATGATCATAGAGTCTTATGCCCGTATTTCAAAGTCTTGGTTCGCTATGATCATAGAGTCTTACGCCCTTATCCCAGAGTCATGGTTCCCTATGATCATAGAGTCTTACGCCCTTATCTCAAAGTCTTGGTTCCCTATGATCATAGAGTCTTGCACCCTTTCTCGATGCCTTGGCTTCCAACCATCTGTCAGTCTCACCCCCTTATCTCAAAGTCTTGGCTTCCCATGATCATTCAGTCTTATTCCCTTATCTCAAAGTCTTACGCCCTTATCTCAAAGTCTTACGCCCTTATCTCACAGTCTCGGCTTCCCATCATCTGTCAGTCTCACGCCCTTATCTCCAAACGATTCTTTCTCAAACAGTGGTGTTGAAGGTAACCAGTGTCTGGTGGTCTTATTGATTTGTTGGTCCTTTGTCTCTCCTGACCACACCACTGATGGAGGTAAATGGCTGGGAGCTCACACACACACACACACACACACACACACACACACACACACACACACACACACAAATATATATATATATATATATATATATATATATATATATATATATATATATATATAGAGAGAGAGAGAGAGAGAGAGAGAGAGAGAGAGAGAGAGAGAGAGAGAGAGAGATCGCGTGTCTGATTAAGGATAGGATTCCGTCCATGCTCGTCTTTAGTATTGTGTCTCTCTTATCGATCTTTCCTTTAGCGTTTGTAAGGGCGAGTGGTCAAGAGTGTTGTGTTTCGTTCTTCGTTTCTTCTTTTTCTTCTCCTCCTCCTCCTCCTTCCTCTTCTTCTTCTTATTCTTCTTGTTCGTGTTCTTGTTGTTGTTCTTCTTCTACTTGTCCTCCTCCTCGACCTCCTCCTCCTTTTGCTTCTTCTTCTTCTTCTTCTTCTTCTTCTTCTTCTTCTTCTTCTTCTGCTACTACTACTACTACTACTACTACTACTACTTCTCTTCCTCCTCTCCTGCTTCTTCTTCTTCTTCTTCTTCTTCTTCTTCTTCTTCTTCTTCTTCTTCTTCTTCTTCTTCTTCTTCTCCTTCTACTTCTACTTCTACTTCTCCTCTCCTCTTCCTCCTCCTCTTCCTCCTCCTCTTCCTCTTCCTCCTCCTGCTTCTTCTTCTTCTTCTTCTTCTTCTTTTCTTCGCATTCTTCGCATTCTTCGCATTCTTCGCATTCTTCGCATTCTTCTTCTTCTTCTTCGCATTCTTCTTCTTCTTCTTCGCAATTCTTCGCAATTCTTCTTCTTCGCAATTCTTCTTCTTCTTCTTCGCATTCTTCTTCTTCTTCTTCTTCTTCTTCTTCTTCTTTCTTCTTCTTCTTCTTCTTCTTCTTCTTCTTCTTCTTCTTCTTCCTCCTCCTCCTCCTCCTCCTCCTCCTCCTCTCTTCTTCCTCTTCTTCCTCTACTTCTCCTCCTCTTCCTGCTTCTTCTTCTTACTCTTCTTCTACTTCTCCTCCTCCTGCTTCTTCTTCTTCGTCGTCGTCGTCGTCGTCATCGTTGTCCACGAGCGCTTAGATAGCAACCACCGATCTTGGAACTCTGTTTGGTCACATTTATTTTGTGAAATCCTGAGTGTGTGTACCTAAGTCACGTCGGAAGGTTTCATGTTGGTGTATCTGTTAGCAATAGTGTAGTGTGTCTGACATTCAGTGCTGCTACACTCCACCATTCCTTTTACCACCAAAGAGCTATGGGAGAACAGCACTGGGGAAAAAACAACACCCACCAGCTTTCTTCATTTGTGATGGTCATGTGCCAGTGCCTGAATCTCAGCATACTATTTTGGGATGTCGATTCAGTGATGTTGTCCACCTACAATTTCTTTCTCTCTCCTATTGCCTCATGTTTAGTATCTTGCAGTAAACCCTTAATTCCATATCTTCCCATGTAGGGATGCTAGGGAGCCTGTCAGTATAAATAACATACCCGCCTTCTAGAAATTCTGTGCTAGGAATTCCCTCTTTTCTATCCCTCTCTTTGTTTTGCTGTTGTTCCTTTTTCTTCCCGCCACCTCCTTCTTGTCTATTTTCAACCTTCTTGGTCCATTTTTCTAACTTCTACTCCCACTCCCACCCCCACCCCAGAAAGACCTAAAAGATAACAATTCTCTCCCATGCCGCGCTGGGCCTGACTTGTCGGGTGCTTAATGGCAGCGTGGTGCATTTTCGCTCAAATGACAGCCAACAAGAGTTGCTGTCTGAGCTTTCGACGAAGAAGACCAAGAAGAATTCCATGGCTTGGATTCGCTTTTTATTATTCTTTCTATGTTGTACTATTTTAAGTCACGGCAGATTTTTCTGCGTGGAATTCGGGCTGCTCTTCCAGGGGAGAGCGCGTCGCCACAAGAGCAGTGCCACCTTTTTTTTTCTTTTTCTGCATGCAACTGTATTTTTGTTTCCCTATCAGAGTGGCTTTTTTTCTAAAGAATTTTGCCAGAGACAGCTCTCTTGTTACCGTGGGTTCTTTCACGTATGCTAAATAATTATGTGTAACACACGGGACCTCGGTTTACCGTCCAAAAGACTAGCACCCAGACCACCACTCACGGATGGGGGAAAAGTTTCGGGGCCAAACAGGGATTGAACCTCCGCACACTTCCGACCCATACTTTTTTTTATAGCTTTCTAGGCAGGTGCGTTACCTCTAGACCCCCGATCCACTATGACCCCCGATCCACTATGACCCCTGATCCACTATGACCCCCGATCCACTATGACCCCCGATCCACTCTAGAGTGGTCGTTCGGATGAGACTGTAACCGAGGCCCCGTGTGCGAGCGCATGCAGAACATCTTGCGCACACGTTAAATCCTGTTCTGCTTTTCGAAAGAGTAGGCCATTGTGTGCCAGTAGGAACAGATGACAAAATTTACAAAACCGCATACACACGGGGACTATATGTAAAAAAAGCACATGAGGGCTTATTCTATTATCCTCGATATAAAAGATTAAATAAATAAAATAAATAAATAGATCCCTGATCCACTCTAGACCCCTGATCCACTCTCACTTAGTATTGCTTGTTCCTTTTTTCCCCCACAGGAGAACGGGACGGTCAGCTGGCTGAACGGACGCTCCAACGCCAACGGCGTGGATTTGAACCGCAACTTCCCGGACCTCAACAACAAGATGTACGCCAACGAAAAGTCCGGCAACGGCCGCAACAACCACCTGCTGAAACTGCAGAAAGCTCTGGAACTGACCCCTGATGTAAGTCGGAGAGAGAGAGAGAGAGAGAGAGAGAGAGAGAGAGAGAGAGAGAGAGAGAGAGAGAGAGAGAGAGATTTGATGGATGGATAGATAGGTAGACAAGTAGATAGATAGATAGGTGGGTAGATAGATAGATGGATGGATAGATAGATAGAAAGATAGGTGGATAGAGAGATAGATAGATAGGTAGATATATAGATAGATAGATAGATAGATAGATAGATAGATAGATGATAGATAGATAGATAGATAGATGGATGGATGGATGGATGGATGGATGGATAGGGAGGGAGGGAGGGCGGGAGGGAGAGAGATATATAGATAGACAGGGAGGGAGAGAGAGAGAGAGAGAGAGAGAGGAGGGAGGGAGGGAGGAGAGGGAGAGAGAGAGATAGAAAGATAGATAGATAGATAGATAGATTGACACAGAGAGAGAAAGAGACAGACAGACAGATAGATAGATAGATCTAGATAGATAGATAGATAGATAGATAGATAGATAGATAGATAGATAGATAGATAGATAGATAGATAGATAGATAGATAGATAGATAGAGAGAGAGATAGACAGTCAGACAGACAGACAGACAGATAGATAAATAGATAATACTAGGGGTGTTTTTTGCTTAGAAATGCATCCCCTGGGTAAGGCAGCCAAGGAGGAAAATGAAAAACTATATAATTGATGAAGGTTTGATTATGGGGGGTATAATCAGTAGTGATGGAAGTGTTTGCAATAATATAGGAGTGGGGACTATAAGGAAGAATAGTGGTGACAGTATGTGGAATGTAGCGAATAGTGGTAGAAATATGGGAAAGTCCGTAGATACTGGCAGAGGTAAGGGACATGTAAGAGTAATGATAGAAGTATGAGGAATATAATGAATAGTGGTACTGGTAGAAGTGTGGAAAATATAAGTATAGTGATAGAAGTATGGGAAACACGTAATGAATAGTGGTGTAAGTATGGGAACTATAGTGAATGGTGGGAGAAGTATGGAAAATGTCATTAATAAGATGTAGGAAATAAAAAGGGGAGCGAGGCGTCAAAGACCTCAGCTTCTCCAGGGGCCAGCATATTGAGGGTAGCGCCCATCTCCTCTCCCTCGCTGCTTTACCTTCCCTGACCCTAAAGAGGCAGGTACCCATTTACAGCTGGGTGAACTGGGAGACTGTAGTGAAGCCAAGGCGGGCAAACGGTCACCCATCCAAGCAGTAACCACGCTCGACGCTGCTTAACTTGGCTGGGGGAAAGCGAGTGCTCCGACCACTGAGCTATCCTGTCCCCTTATAACAAAGAGTGGATAAATTATGAGGAATACAATAAGTAATGGTAGAAGTAGGGGGGTGGACCTAAGGTGGAAAGTGGAACAATCATCAGAATAAGTCAAGTGTATTTGCAGGCACATCATAACACAAAGCTTGACTAAGGCCTGTATGGTTGATTTAGACCTGTGTGGTTGACTTATGGTTGATTTAGGCCTGTATGGTTGACTTAGGTCTGTATGGTTGACTTAGGCCAGTATGGTGGAGGTTAGGCCTGTGTGGTTGATGTATGTTGACTTAGGCTTGTGTGGTTGTCTTAGGCCTGTGTGGTTGACTTACGGTTGATTTAGGCCTGTATGGTTGACTTAGGCCTGTGTGGTTGACTTACGGTTGATTTAGGCCTGTATGGTTGACTTAGGCCTGTGTGGTTGACTTACGGTTGATTTAGGCCTGTATGTGGTTGACTTAGGCTTGTATGTTGACTTAGGCCAGTATGGTGGAGGTTAGGCCTGTGTGGTTGATGTATGTTGACTTAGGCCTGTGTGGTTGATGTATGTTGACTTAGGCCTGTATGGTTGATGTATGTTGACTTAGGTCTGTATGGTTGATGTATGGTTGACAGGCCTGTATGTTGACTTATGGTTGACTTAGGCCTATATGGTTGATGTATGGTTGACTTAGGCCTGTATGATTGATGTGTGTTGACTTAGGCCTGTGTGGTTGACTCAGGCCTGTATGGTTGAGGTTAGGCCTGTGTGGGTGAGGTTAGGCCTGTATGGTTGAGGTTCGGCCTGTATGGTTGAAGTTAGGCCTGTATAGTTGACTTAGGTTGACTTAGGCCTGTATGGTTGACTTAGGCCTGTATGGTTGGCTGAGGTTAATGTAGGCCTGTATGATTGGCCTAGGCCTGTGTGTTGACTGAGGTTGATAGGCCTGTAAGGTTGATTTAGACCTGTGTGGTTGACTTAGGCCTGTGTGGTTGACTTAGGCCTTTGTGGTTGTCTTAGGCCTTTATGCTTGATTCCAGAAACACTTCATTGTCTTTGCTGACTAGCATTATATTCTGTTTTTGTGGAACCATACTTTTTTCTCTCTTTACTTGACCATATTATGTTCTTCCTGTTGTTCTTTTCCCTCTTTTATCATGGCAGTAATTATGAACATGAATATTTTATGATCTGAAAATGAAAAAAATTCGTTCAGGGAACGGGTAGTGTGGAGAGACGTTGTTTGTTTGTTTATCATTCTGGTTCTTCATTCTTTTCTTCAGTTGTCTTCCTTTCCTCTCCACTGTCTTCTTCTCTCTTTCTCTCCCCTGAGCCATTTCGTTGGGAGAGGGGAATCGCCGATAGCTTTCTTCCGACTCCATTTCCTGGCAAGCTTTTTGGAAGAGGCTACAAACTGAGATCTTGTCAGCAAAATGCATTTGGGTGTTTTTTTTGGTAGGGCGTGTGTGTGTGGGGGGGAGGGGGGGGGGGGAGGTTGTGCGTTCCTCGGCTTGAGCTCTAACTAAGGTTCGCCAAAGGCGCGATTTTGTGTGTGCAAGCATTTTTGCCCATTATTAAGGTAACCGTTCTCTGGTTGGGGGGGGGGGGGAGGGGGGCAAAAATGTATGTGTAATACCTTACACGTTACACACGCTATCCATCTGTCATCAGAAAGCAGACCAGTCATTTCTGAAGATACCGTTAACAAGAAAACATGTCTTGATTTGGGGATAAATGTATGGATAATAATTATTTCACACACATGTTACAAATGCTATCCATCTTTCATGAAAAAGAAAAACAGACCAGTCATTTCTGAAGATACCGTTAACCAGAAAACATGTTTTGACTTTGGGGATAAATGTATGGATAATAATCATTTCACACACGTTACAAACGCTATCCATCTTTCATGGGGGGAAAAATCAACAACAGACCAGTCATTTCTGACGATATGCATAACCAGCAAATAGCCAGCACACTCGTGGGGTTTCAGTAAAGCCTGTGTGTGGTTAGGCAGTTAACCAACTACCAGGTCATTAGCCGAGGAGGCATAGTTAAGTATTTACAGTGGAGTGTTCTGAACACTTGTGGCTCTCCCTTGGGTAAACAGAAAGCTAACACCAAACCAGGACAAATCAAGTCAGGGGGGTGGGTGGGTGGGATAGCGTAGTGGTTAAAGTGTTGATCTTGTGATCTGACGGCCCGGGTTTGAATCATCACTGAGACACTCGTTTGAGAGGATTTTTCCCCCAGAGTTAACATCAGTGCCAACTTCGCTCCCCTTTTACTCTTTTGGGGGAGACTATAAACCAAGCGTCATATGTACAAATGCACGCAGAACGTCTTGTGCATGTGTTAAAAACCTGTTTTGCCTTTCAGAAGAGTAGGCCTTTGTGTGCTGGTGGAAACAACGGATGACAAAACTGAACTCAACACAGGCACACTGGTAACATGTTTAGACATCGTCCCGTAAGTCCAAATGCCTTGATGGTGGTGGGTAAATGGCCGGCCGCATACAGTAACATCTCCACATCGGCGAACCTCGGAGCTCTAGTCCAGGAACAAACACACCCACACACGCACACACGCACGCACGCACATACACACCACACACACACACACACACACACACACACACACACAACACACACACACAGAAACCAACCACACACACACTTACACAAGAAACTAGAACAGACACACACACACACACACACACACACAGGGGGACGGGATAGCCTGGTGGTGGTTAGAGTGATACTCATCACTGCAATACAGGCAGCCCAGGTCTTGCTAGGTCTTCCCTTTGGTCTCTTTCCATCCACTGCGAAGTTCATTGCTCTTTTTTATGATGTGGTGGTCTGCTTTCCGTTGAACGTGCCCAAACCAGCGCAGTCTATTGGTACTAGCTACAGACTTCAGATCATCAACTTTGCACATTCTCCATAGTTCTTCATTCGTTATCCTGTCTTCCCATTTGATCTTTGTCATGTAGCGTAGCATTCGGTTTTCACAGCTCTTCAACAAACGTTCGACGGTTTTTGTGAAAACCCACGTCTCCGAACCATAATAATAATAATGTATGGAATTTATATAGCGCTGAATCTTGTAAAGCAACAAATCAAAGCGCTCCATACAGGAGAACAGGTCTAACGCAGGCCTTATATATCAGACAGCGTCTCTCCAGTGGGATTTTCTGATTTCCGAGCAGACTTGCCAATTCTTTCCATTTCTTCCATGCACTCGCAATCCTGGTTCTGACAGCTAACTCAGATTTTGCTTCGCAGCTCATCATCTCTCCCAGGTAGCAGAATTCACGGCAAACTGTATAATGATAGTTCCTGTGTACAGCTGCAGCCCGAGACGCGTGCGGTGATGAAGTGGCTGTCGGAGGTGGGCTTCGTGCTGTCGGCCAACCTGCATGGCGGCGACCTGGTGGCCAACTACCCTTACGACGAAACCCGCTCCGGCCTGTCCCAAGACTACACCGCCAGCCCTGACGACGACACCTTCATGTGAGTGATGCTGCTGCTGCTGCTGCTGCTGCTGCTGTCGCTGTCACAGTCACAGTTTGTCATCAGGCCCCGTGTTGCGAACACACGCAGAACATCTTACGCACACATGTTAAATCCTGTTCCGCTGCTTTTCCGTAAGAGTAGGCCATTGTGTGCCAGTGGGAACAGATGACAGAATTGACAAAACCGCATACACACGGGGGACTGGATGTAAAAAAATAAAAAGGCACGTAAGTGCTTTATTCCATTATCCTCGATATAAAAGAATTTTTTTTTTAATTTAAAAAATAAATAAACAAAATAAAAGAGTCAGAGTCTGAGTCTTTTGGAGGTTGTTTTTTTGTGTGTGTCTTCTGTTTTAGATGGTGCATTGAATAAGCAATGCATTTCGTCTGGGGGGTGGGGGTGGGGTTGGTGGGTGTTTTAAAAAAAAAATCAAGCTGTCTATGCTGGAGGTAAAAAAAACAACTTTATTAGTAAGAGTGTGTGTTTGGTGAGTGAGTGTGTGTGTGTGTGTGTGTGTGTGTGTGTGTGTGTGTGTGTGTGTGTGTGTGTGTGTGTGTGTGTGTGTGTGTGAGTGTGTGTGTGTGTGTGTGTGTGTGTGTGTGTATCTGTGTATGTGTCGTGTGTGTGTGTTTTGTTTTGATATCGAGGATAATGGAATAAACACTTATGTGCTTTTTTTACATCCAGTCCCCGTGTGTATGCGGTTTTGTAAATGTCATCTGTTCCCACCGGCACACAATGGCCTACTGTGTGTGTGTGTGTGTGTGTGTGTGTGTGTGAGTGTGTGTGTGAGTGTGTGTGTGTGAAGGGGGAGGGTGTTGTGTGTGTGTGAGAGAGAGAGAGGAGGAGGAGTTTGTTTTTCTTTATTTCAGGATAATGGAATAAGCACTCGTGTGCTTTTTTTTACATCTAGTCCCCGTGTGTATGCAGATTTGTAAATTTTGTCCTCAAGTGTGTGTTTGTGTGAGTGTGTGTGTGTGAAGGGGGAGGGTGTTGTGTGTGTGTGAGAGAGAGAAAGGAGGAGGAGGTTGTTTTTCTTTATTTCAAGGATAATGGAATAAGCACTCGTGTGCTTTTTTTACATCCAGTCCCCGTGTGTATGCAGATTTGTAAATTTTGTCAACTGCTCAAGTGTGTGTTTGTGTGTGTATCTGTGTATGTGTCGTGTGTGTGTGTGTATCTGTGTATGTGTCGTGTGTGTGTGTGTGTGTGTGTGTATCTGTGTATGTGTCGTGTGTGTTTGTGTGTGTGTGTATGTGTCGTGTGTGTGTGTGTGTGTGTGTATCTGTGTATGTGTTGTGTGTGTGTGTGTGTGTTATGCAACATTAGAACGCATGGAGCACTAACTTTTTTTCTTTTGTTTTTTTCTTGCCTTGAATGAAAGAAAGAACATAGCCTTTAGGAGTTTGAGATCAAGGAAAGGAGTATTAGAAATTATGATGATGATTATTATTATTATAAATTACTTCGCTTTGATCTTCTCCACCGTAGGATGAGGAAAATAATGCTAGGGGTTTCGCCAGGCATAAGTGCAGTGCCGGTTGTGCGTGTCTTTGTTCAGCTACCTGGCCAAGTCCTACTCCTTCTTCCACAAGAAAATGTCAGACGCAGACCGCAAAGCCCTGTGACCGCAAGAGCGGGGACAAGTTCAGCGACGGCATCACCAACGGAGGGGCCTGGTACTCTGTGGGACGAGGTGCGTTATTCCACTACACCTGTTTTTTTTTATTATTTGCTTATCATTATGAAACTCCCAAAAGTGTGTGTGTGTGTGTGTGGGGGGGGGGGGGGTTCTAAGGTGTACGACATGCATCCACTCAAGATTGAAGCCTGAGACGTTAGAATTGAACGTGAGCCTAGTTTTGTTCGGCAGCTTTGTCCGACAGTGGCAAGAGGAAGTCCACCTGACTGTATTTTCTTGTGTCGTAGTAGATTGACATAATTATGCTTACAATATATCTAGTGAAGACGCTTATTCTACATCACATTTGGGGCAGGGGGGGGGGGGGGGGGGGGGGGTTGGTGAGGGTGGTTGGTGGGGGGGAGGGGGTTAGCTGAATGGGATACCATAGAAATTGCCAGCAAGTTTTTGTCATTGCTAGTTGATTTGCTAGTGAGTAAAAAAAATATGTTTTGGGTTGGGTGTTTTATTTTTTTACAAAATTCATTTGGGTTGCTTTCTTTTTTGTTTTGTTTTTTGTTTATGGTTCCTTGGCTAGAGTTCTGAGGTTCACCAGTGGTGAGATTTTGCATATTTTATGCAATTATTTTTGGCCCACCCTGAAGGTAGCCACATTCCGACTTCAGGGATTGGGTCACTTTCATAAGCTATACTATTATAGTAGTAGAGCTTTTTTTTTCATTTGAATTGTGTGTTTTTCTTCACTTATATAGGTAAGATTTTCCTAAAACATCTTTCTTTGTTGGCCTTTGTGGGGAGAGTGGAGGGGGGGAGTGTAATGCGTTGGACGGCTTGAGGGATTAGCAATACAAGACATAATTATATCAGGAAGCCTGTTTCCATACAACCCAGATGCCATGGGGCTGTGGAGGAGGGTGTCTAGGTTGATTTTCTTTTGGCAGAACTTAGGTTTGGGTGGGACGCATTTTCGCTCATATGACAGACAGACAACAGTAGTTGCTGTCTGAGCATTGGAAGAAGAATACAGTGTTTCTGTATGATGATGTTGACAACAACACACTCACACAACACACAACACAACACTCACACACACACCAACACACACACACACACACACACACAACAACAAAGAGTCTAGTAGTAAGTCAAAGTGATGGATAGCCTAGTGGTTAGACTTGCGATCACAACCTTGATGCCCGGTTGTTCGATTCCCGTTCAAGGGGGATATTTTCCCTGGATTAACGTCATATGCAGACTCCACTCTCCCCAAAAGTCCTTCGGAGGAGACTATAAAACCGAGGTCCGTGTTGCGAACGCACGACTCAGCAGAACATCTTGCGCGCGACACGTTAATCCTGTTCGCATTTTTGTAAGAGTAGGCCATTGTGTGCCGGTGGGAACAGATTGACAAGTTTACATACCGATACACCAGGGCTGGATGTAAAAAAAAAAGCATGTAAGGTGCTTATTCCTTTTCCTCAATATAAAAAATAAATAAGTAAAGAAAATAATAAATAAAAGTAAGTAATAAACATAAATAAATAAATAAATAAATCCGCGATAGAAAAGAAAATATGATAAAATACATTTAAAAAGTCAAGGCAGAAACGCTTTAATCACCTCCAAGACGGGGCGCAGTCACGAGTGAGGTATCCTACAAGACTGCAGGACTCTCCAGACGCTAAGGCTGGAAGTGTGGCCTGAGCCCACTCCTCTGGAGCAGAAACTACGGCACGGTGGATGACCAGCAGGCAACTGCTGAATTCCTTAGAAGATCTGGTCTCACAATATAACCCAGGCAACGCCAAGAAGAAGAAGAAGAGTGAGGTGTGGTGTGATGGACTGGGTGTGGTGTTGTGGGTGGCAGGCATGCAGGACTACAACTACCTGGAGACCAACTGCTTCGAGATCACCCTGGAGCTGGGCTGCGACAAGTTCCCTCCGGGAGACCAGCTGCTGCAGTACTGGAGGGACAACCACAAGGCCCTGCTCAACTTCATGCTGCAGGTACACACACACACAACGACACACACACACGCACGCTTGCACACATGCAAGCGCGCATGCACGCACGCACAGACACGGACGCACGCACGCACACGCACGCAAGCAAGCACACACGCAAGCGCGCATGCACACACGCAAGCAAGCACACACACATTCACGCGCACGCAAGCTAGCACACACGCAAGCGCGCATGCACGCACGCAGACACACACACACACACACACACATGGAAACAGATGACAAAATTTACAAAAAAGCTTACACACGGGGACTGGATGTAAAAAAGCACATGAGTGCTTATTCCATTATCCTCGATAAAAAAGAATAAATAAATAAATAATAAAAAACGCTTACACGCACACAAGCAGGCACACACGCAAGCGCGCATGCACACACACACACACACACACACACACACACACACACGGCTCTGCTAGCTCCTGCTAGCTGCTGTTGCTGTTGTTATCCAGCTGTGTTTGGTTTTTTCCCCCTTCTTCTCCATTGTCACTTGTGTGTGTGTTGTCTCTTGTGTCTGTTGTCACTGTATCACTTGGTGTACCTTTGGTTACCACTGCAGGTATGCTATTTGACACACTGCAAGCTGCTTTATGAGCCAAGCCCTATGGGTTTTTGGTATTTTGTTTTGGTTGGGTTGTTGTTGTTGTTGTTTGTTTGGGGTTTTTTTGGGGGGGCGGGTAAACAGTTTGATAAAAAAAAAATCATATGAGCTGCATTGTTGAATAAGCCGTTTACAGCCTGCAAATCCAGCATAACATAAACGCTTTGATTTGTTTACCTTACAAGATTCAGCGCTATATAAATCCCATACATTATTATTATTATTATTATTATTATTATTATAACTCAGTTAAGGGTCCAGGGCCAATGCTAGACTTAGCACGCCCCTTCCTTTTCTTTTCCCTACTGGTTTTCCAAGTGTGGTCAGCTCCTGCCATGATTAGCACCAGCTCTTCTTTAAGGTCTCTTGAGGTTTGTCATGACTGAAGAAGACCATCTTTGCTCTTCTTTAATGTCTGTTGAGGTTTGTCATGACTGAAGAAGACCATCTTTGCTCTTCTTTAATGTCTCTTGAGGTTTGTCATGACTGAAGAAGACCATCTTTGCTCTTCTTTAATGTCTCTTGAGGTTTGTCATGACTGAAGAAGACCATCTTTGCTCTTCTTTAATGTCTCTTGAGGTTTGTCATGACTGAAGAAGACCATCTTTGCTCTTCTTTAAGGTCTCTTGAGGTTTGTCATGACCGGAGAAGACCATCTTTGCTCTTCTTTAATGTCTGTTGAGGTTTCTCAAGGCTGAAGAAGACCATCTTTGCTCTTCTTTAATGTCTGTTGAGGTTTGTCGTGACGGAAGAAGACCATCTTTGCTCTTCTTTAATGATGTCAAGGTTTCTCTTGACTGAAGAAGACCATCTTTGCTCGTCTTTAAGGTCTGTTGAGGTTTCTCATGACTGAAGAAGACCATCTTTGCTCTTCTTTAATGTCTCTTGAGGTTTGTCATGACTGAAGAAGACCATCTTTGCTCTTCTTTAATGATGTCAAGTTTCTCATGACTGAAGAAGACCATCTTTGCTCTTCTTTAATGTCTGTTGAGGTTTGTCATAACTGAAGAAGACCATCTTTACTCTTCTTTGATGTCTGTTGAGGTTTCTCATGACTGAAGAAGACCATCTTTGCTCTTCTTTAATGTCTCTTGAGGTTTCTCATGACTGAAGACAATCTTTGCTCTTCTGTAATGTCTCTTGAGGCTGCTCATGACTGAAGAAGACCATCTTTGCTCTTCTTTAATGTCTGTTGAGGTTTGTCATGACTGAAGAAGACCATCTTTGCTGTTCTTTTATGTCTGTTGAGGTTTCTCATGACTGAAGAAGACCATCTTTGCTCTTCTTTAAGGTCTGTTGAGGTTTCTCATGACTGAAGAAGACCATCTTTGCTCTTCTTTAAGGTCTCTTGAGGTTTCTCATGACTGAAGAAGACCATCTTTGCTCTTCTTTAATGTCTGTTGAGGTTTCTCATGACTGAAGAAGACCATCTTTGCTCTTCTTTAATGTCTCTTGAGGTTTGTCATGACTGAAGAAGACCATCTTTGCTCTTCTTTAATGTCTCTTGAGGCTGCTCACGACTGAAGAAGACCATCTTTGCTCTTCTTTTGCTCTTCTTTAATGTCTCTTGAGGATGCTCGCGACTGAAGAAGACCATCTGTGCTCTTTTTTAATGTCTGTTGAGGTTTCTCATGACTGAAGAAGATCATCTTTGCTCTTCTTTAATGTCTGTTGAGGTTTCTCATGACTGAAGAAGACCATCTTTGCTCTTCTTTAATGTCTGTTGAGGTTTCTCATGACTGAAGAAGACCATCTTTGCTCTTCTTTAAGGTCTGTTGAGGTTTCTCATGACTGAAGAAGACCATCTTTGCTCTTCTTTAATATCTGTTGAGGCTGCTCATAACTGAAGAAGACCATCTTTGCTCTTCTTTAATGTCTTTTGAGTTTCTCATGACTGAAGAAGACCATCTTTGCTCTTCTTTAATGTCTGTTGAGGTTTCTCATGACTGAAGAAGACCATCTTTGCTCTTCTTTAAGGTCTCTTGAGGTTTCTCATGACTGAAGAAGACCATCTTTGCTCTTCTTTAATGATGTCTCTTGATGTTTGTCATGACTGAAGAAGACCATCTTTGCTCTTCTTTAATGATATCTCTTGATGTTTGTCATGACTGAAGAAGACCATCTTTGCTCTTCTTTAATGATGTCAAGGTTTCTCATGACTGAAGAAGATCATCTTTGCTCTTCTTTAATGTCTGTTGAGGTTTCTCATGACTGAAGAAGACCATCTTTGCTCTTCTTTAATGTCTCTTGAGGTTTCTCATGACTGAAGAAGACCATCTTTGCTCTTCTTTAATGTCTCTTGAGGTTTCTCATGACTGAAGACAATCTTTGCTCTTCTTTGATGTTTCTTGAGGCTGCTCGTGAATGTAAAATCTTGAAGACTGTGCGCACCTTAGAACATGTGCATGCAGTTTTGCATTTTGACAGTCTCTTTTCTTTATCTGTCTCTGGCCTGCACAGTTCCACATTGTTGAGACTTCACGTTCAACCTGTAGGAGCCATTGGGGCCCTGTAGGGAGGTCCCGTGTGCAAACACATGCAGAACATCTTGCACACGTATTAGAAACCCGTTTCGCCTTTCAGAAGAGTAGGGGGGTGCTCGTAGGAATGGATGACAATTTCTTTTTTAAACCGCATGCACGCAGCCGTCGTGTTTAGACAACCCGGGTTTGATTCCCGTTCAAGGGGGATATTTTCCCCTGGAGTTAACATCAGTGCAGACTCCACTCTCCCCAAAAGTCCTTCGGATGAGACTATAAACCGAGGCCCCGTGTGCGAACGCACGCAGAACATCTTGCGCACATGTTAAAATCCTTTTCCGCTTTTCGTAAGAGTTGGCCATTGTGTGCCGGTGGAAACAGATGACAGAATTTACAAAACCGCATACACACAGGGACTGGATGTAAAAAAGCACATAAGTGCTTATTCCATTATCCTCGATATAAAAGAATAAAATAAATAAAATTAATAATAATAATAATATAACGCTGAATCTTGTAAAAACAAACAAATCGAAGCGCTTAATCCCTGAAGCTGGGAATGTGGCTACCTGAGTGGTGGGTCAGAATGGTCACAGACTCAAAATCTCACCATTGGTGAACCTCGGAGCTCTAGCTGAGGAAGGAAAAGAGAGGATCTCTTTAAATGGATACGTGGGTGTAGACTTGAACCCATAGCTTTGATTGTCGGCAGATAACCAGTTTGACGCGTTTGTTCTCTAACTGTAGGCCTATTTTGCCCTCCCCCCATATTGTTGAGATTATGCTCGTTAGAAAAGCTATGACCTGGTGTAAGTGTGCAATGTGGAGTTGTGGGCAGAAGACTAGTAACCTTTCAGGTGTTGTGCGTTTTTTGTTGTAAACGTATTGCCTTTTTGATGTTGTCTGTTGATGTTTCGATGTTGTTTTATTTGTGTGGTTTTATATAAAAAAATGTATTTGACTATGAAATTGCAATGGCATTTCCTTTTTTTCTTTTTTTGTTTGTTTTGTTTATGTATTATAGAAGTGGATGTGTCCACAGTCTTTAATTGCAGTTTGGCTGGTTTTTAAAAGCCGTATAGAGTGTGTTAAGTGAGAATGCAACCTAACTGATAACAAAAGCATGAACGTGTCTTTGTTATTATTTTCTTATATTTTGTTTACGTGTGTCATTGTTTATGTTTGAAACAAAAATATTGGTCTTTCATTTGATTGGTGTGTTTCCTTTTTTGTTGTTTTTGCAGAAGGTTCACTGATCAGGTAAATCACTACCCACTGTGTATGGATTAACAGACAAAAATAAACAAGAAACATAAAGGAATTCTTGCTTCTGCGAATGTTTGCAACAGAAAATACTTCACCAACAGTCTTGCCATCTTTCTTCTGAGCTGTTGTTTGTAGCTTGGAGTTGTTGGTTTTTTTCAGCCAGCTAAAATCATAGATTACAGGGAAGAGTCATCTAAATCGGTGTTGCTTTTGAAGTTGATTCACTAACCTGTACCAACTAGTTTTGGTGATTTTTTTTTCAATCTGACCCTTACAAGTGGACTCTCAGATATTACAAAAGAGATATACCTTCATGAGTGGACAGGTAGTAGTGAAAACTAAGGGAGAGAACTCCCTGGGTCGTATGAGTGAAGAAACTAACGCCAGCAAAGAAGAAATCCCATTTTGCACAATTCTTTTGTTTTCATCCCCGAAATCGGTATGTGGCTACCTTAATGGTGGGTTAAAAACCGGTCGCATATGCAAAATCTCACCCTTGGTGAACATTGGAGTTCTAACCAATGAATAAAAATAAATTATATTTTGTTTTCTACTCGCTGTGGCAATAGGGGAAAACGCTCTTTGGGTACGTATTTAGCGGGTGAGAATGATGGCAAGACTGTCGGGTGTATTTTGCAATAACAAGTTGATGTTTTGCAAGTCTTCTTCTTCTTGCAGTTCTCACCAGCTCTCTGCTCTGAAATTGAGAAGGTGGCTGTTAAGAATAATGACGAGGCCATAGAAAACTATCAGCTGCCTTAGATAATGTTACTGAGTACTTCTCATTAGTGGATTAGTCGTGGGAAAAGGTGCCTGCATGTTGGTGACTGGTTCTTGCCTGTCTTTTTGTGTGGAGGGTTTTGTAAGTGGTTTGGGTCGCATCACTGTGATCATACCTATAATTGTTGGAGGTTTTATGCGCTGTATCAATCAATGATTCATTCATCCATTCATTTACTTGTTGGTTGAACAGTGGGCCTGATGTGGGTTTGGGTAATGGTAGTAATTATCATAGCTTCTACTGGCTGAAACTAGCGTCAGTGTTCTCATGTCACTTTGATAAATCAGTGGGGGATTGTCTTTTTTTTTTAAGTCATGCAGGCCTCTTTTTAAAAACTAAAGTAAAAGTGATACAGGCACCGATTTTTTAAAGTTCTCACGTATGAATTTTAAAAAGTGACAAGTGTGTGTGTGTGTGTGTGTGTGTGTGCGTGCGTGCGTGTGTATGTGTGTGTGTCTGCATTTGTGTACAGTTGTAAGCACACATGTGTGTGCATTGATGCATGTGTGTAATATAGTTTTGATAAGAAGTCCTATTCATTTAAAGAAATGTAGACACTTGCACTGTTAGTGTATGTTCGTGACAGTAGCAATACTTCTTCCAAGATCTGTTGTATTTATGCTTTTAATATAATACTATAACTGCACAACCTGTAACGCCATCATGCTATGGTACTTTGGTTACAGTAATATTGCTTTACCACATTGGTGGTGTCATTTGCTCAGTATAACATACTCCATTTTTGTAACCTTCTAACATAGACTGCATGTTAATTAAGAACTGACGCTTGTGCTATCTGTGTAACTCTGTAACAAACCGCTGCATCTTCATTATTCTGAAGAAGAAAGAAGACACGTATTTATAATTCACTTGGCTTTGTGCTCTAAATACGATCTACATGACTGCACGCACACATTCATGTTCAGCATTACAATTCCTTGGGTGTATTTCATGCTTATAAAAAATAAAATTTAAAAAAGACATTTCCGATGAGATTGACTGTTTTGAATTGACAGGTGTTAATTGTGGTTGTGAGGGTATTGCATATCTTTGCATCTGCCTTTTGGGGGTTGGGGTGTTTGCTTGTGGTTTGGGGAGATTTTCTTTTTTTTTTTTTTGCTTTTCTTTATAGTTTTGTTGGTTTGTTTATGTGCTGGTTTTTTCATAATGATTTTTCTTGTTTGGTTGGCTTTTTGTTGTTTTGGGTTTGTTTTTTTGCTGAAGTAATTTTGCCATGCTGAAATTTCTCTTGGGCAGGTGTTTGCCTTGGCAATGAACTTGTGTGTGTGTGTGTGTGTGTGTGTGTGCTGATGTGTGTGGTGTGCTGTGTGTGTGTGTGTGTGGATGTGTGTGTTTTAGCTCTTGATGATACCCATTTCATTCCTATCACTTCTTTCTCTTTGTTTCCCATCTCTCCAGCACTGCAATCATATATATGAGTGTAGAGATGTTTATAAATATACTTTGTCAGTGATGGGTTGACTTTTATGATAACACTAGTGTCTTCAAACGTATAGTTTTTTTTTAAATTTACGAAGGCATAACTCATGCACGCATGGACAATCAAATGATATGCATGAGGAGGGGAGGGTGTGGTGTACATGGTGGTGGTTTTTCTTTGGGAGGGGGGGGGGGTGAAATCTTTATTTGAGAATTTTTGTTACAATTCCAGGTTATCTTGCCAAACGAAACAAGTAACACAGTTGATTGCAGGACTTTCTTTATCCTGAAAAATCTGAAAACACCCATATCCATTTTACCCCCAAATATCACTATAAGGATATATTTGATAAAATATTTCCAGTACCATTGGGCAAGACTTTGGGCAGTGATGGCGACTTTTCCCCCCCATAATTAAGCGGTTCTAGTCATACGTGAGCATGAAGGCAATATATGTATGTGACTCTCCACCACATATTGAGTGGCATTGTACTGGAGGCCCGTTTGTTTTTTTATTGTTAGCATGTTATTAATCTGCAATAAAGAAGCTATGTCATGAAAAAGAAAACAGATTGAAAATCAGAAAATTCTGTGAAAAGTTACTACAAACTGAAATACTAAACACCAGGAAGTGACATAACAGCAACTTCATGTTTTTCATTTAATAGTGGTGATGCGGTTTTAAATTTTTCAAAGATTTTTCCAGCTGGAACAAATTTGTACCTTCCGAAAGCACAGATTAATATCAAGAGTGCTTATTATGTTTTATAAGTCTCATCCTAAGGATCAGAACTGACCAACACCCAAAAATGATGCTTTCTGCTGAACAGTGGTCAGGTTGCATGTGTTTAAGCGCTTTTATAGCTGAAGGAAACATTATATTTAATGTCAGAACAAGATTTAGTTTTAAAAGAACAATATCCCATTATGGTTCTAGGAATAAGTGTCATGCAGTTCTTTTGTCGTCATGTTCCAAGACCCAATTAGGCATCAAGGGCTTCTGTAACAGAACGGCCATCAAGGGCGAAAAAACCTGTGGCTGACGCCTCTATTCACGTGACTGACCTGTCCACTGGCAACGCTATTGACCATGACATTCTGTCCTGTAAGTATGTGTGTGTGTGAGCGTGTGTGTGTGTGTGTGGTGTGTGTATGAGTGTGTGATGTGTGTGTGTGTGTGTGAGTGGTGTGTGTGTGTGGTTGTGTGATGCCGACGCCACTATTCACGTGACTGACCTGTCCACTGGCAACGCTATTGACCATGACATTCTGTCCTGTAAGTAGTGTGTGTGTGGTGAGCGTGTGTGTGTGTGTGTGTATGTATGAGTGTGTATGTGTTGGTGTGTGTGTGAGTGTGTGTTGTGTTTGTGTGAGTGTGTGAGCGTTTGTGTGAGTGTGAGGTGTGTGTGTGTTTACGCGTATGAGGGGAGGATGTGTACATCTGTGTGTGTGCACATGGTGGAGATGATGTGTTTGCACGAACATGTGAGTGAGTGTGTGTGTGAGAAAGGAAGGTTTGTATGTGCATATGTAAGGGGTTTTTTACGTGTAGGAGAGGAGGTGTGTTTATTTTTTTTTAATTATTATTTATTTATTCTTTTATATCGAGGATAATGGAATAAGCACTTGTGTGTTTTTTTACATCCAGTCCCCATGTGAATACGGTTTTGTAAATTCTGTCATCTGTTCCCACTGGCACACAATGGCCTACTCTTTTGAAAAGCGGAACAGGATTTAACGTGTGCGCAAGATGTTCTGCGTGCGTTCGCACATGGGGCCATGGTTTATAGTCTCATACCGAAGGTGTGTGTGTGTGTGTGTGGTGTGTGTGTGTGTAGAGAGAGAGAAGAGAGAGAGAGAGAGAGAGAGAGAGAGAGAGAGAGAGTAGGTAGGTGTGTGGGTATATATGAGTGTTTTGTTTGTGTACGAGGGGATGATGTGTGTGTGTGTGTGTGTGTGTGTCTGTCTGTCTGTCTGGGTCTCTACGCACAAGGTATGAATGGTATGTTTGTATGTGTATGCGTGTGTTTATGCGCATTAAGTATGGATGTATATGATAGAGAAGGATAGTATGTATATACACATGTACATGGTTGTTTAGGGGTTTGTTTGTTTTGGTTTGTTTAATGTCTATTCACTACATGGTGGTTTAGACACACCCGCATTCATACGGTGTGGTTTTTTTGGGGGGTGGGGTTAGAAAAGGAGGGAGGGGAGTTGCATCAATACACTGTCATCTCGCTTCACAGCAGAAAGTACAAAATGCGCATAACACATCACCAAATCACCATCCTTCACCCACAAACTAACCAACCCCCACTCCCCCCCCCCCCCCTCCCCCCTCAAAAAAAAAAAAAAATTACACACCTATTCTCTCTCCCACCCAACCCGTATGTTTGTATTTGTTTGATTGTTTATTTCCTTGTTGTGGTTGTTCTTGTTGATTCATCTTTTTGTTGTTGTTTTATTCAGTTGTTTGTATGGTTGAAAGTTTGTGTGTGTAATGTGTGTGTGACGGGTGTGGGAGGGAGCAGTTGGTGGGTTTTTAAAATTTTTATTCTGTTTTGTCTTCTTTGTTTGTTTTGGTTTGGTTTTTCTTTGTTGCTTGTTTGTTTGTGTTACGGCGGATATTTTTTCAAGATTTTTTAATTTATTTGAATTGTATGGTTTCATATTTTTCTGTGTTTTTTTTGTTTTGTTTTTTAATTCCACATATGCATATGTTATTGTTCTTCTTGTTTGATTTGTATACTTTACCATACATTAGGTGTTTTTTTTATTCTATGTCTGCATAAACATTATCTTTTTATTTCTCGCTTTTTTGGTTTTGTTTCTTTAGATAGATGGCTTGATGGGAAAAAAAAAAAGCAAATGCACTGCTTATTCAATGTACCATCTGAAAATAAAACTTTGACTTTGACTTTGACCCCGGCAGTGAAAGACGGCGACTACTACCGCCTGCTGAAGGACGGGGACTACGAGGTGACGGTGGCGGCGGAAGGCTACCACCCGACCAGCAGGTGTGTGCGGGTGGAGAACGACATGTTCCTGGGTTCGGGCCTGGCCACCCAGGCCCAGCAGCTGACCTTCACCCTGACCCCTACCTCCGAGGAGCAGCGGCAGGAGGCTCCCGAGGACCTGGAGGCCCTGGCCCGCTGCCAGGAGCTGAGCAACGAGGAGATGGAGATGAACAACCACATCCAGGAGCTGCAGGAGCAGGAGCAGGAGCAGCCCAGGGTCATGCAGGTGAGGGGGGGGGAGGTCAGGGTTCAGAGTTCAGAATGCGGTCTGTCCTGAAAATGAGTGGTCTAGTACAAAGTTGAAGAGTCTGGTCAGTACAAAGTTGAGTCTCTCCCGAAAATGAGGGGTTAGTACAAAGTTGAAGAGTCTCTCCTGAAAATGAGGGGTCAGTACAAAGTTGAGTCTCTCCCGAAAATGAGGGGTTAGTACAAAGTTGAAGAGTCTCTCCTGAAAATGAGGGGTTAGTACAAAGTTGAAGAGTCTCTCCTGAAAATGAGGGGTCAGTACAAAGTTGAAGAGTCTCTCCTGAAAATGAGGGGTTAGTACAAAGTTGAAGAGTCTCTCCTGAAAATGAGGGGTTAGTACAAAGTTGAAGAGTCTCTCCTGAAAATGAGGGGTTAGTACAAAGTTGAAGAGTCTCTCCTGAAAATGAGGGGTCAGTACAAAGTTGAAGAATCTCTCCTGAAAATGAGGGGTCAGTACAAAGTTGAAGAGTCTCTCCTGAAAATGAGGCGTCAGTACAAAGTTAAGAGTCTCTCCTGAAAATGAGTGGTCAGTACAACGATTAGTACAAAGTTAAAGAGTCTCTCCTGAAAATGAGTGGTCAGTACAACGGTTAGTACAAAGTTAAAGAGTCTCTCCTGAAAATGAGTGGTCAGTACAACGGTTAGTACAAAGTTAAAGAGTCTCTCCTGAAAATGAGTGGTCAGTACAACGGTTAGTACAAAGTTAAAGAGTCTCTCCTGAAAATGAGGGATCCTTACAAAGTTGAAGAGTCTCTCCTGAAAATGAGTGGTCAGTACAAAGTCAAGTCTCTCCTGAAAATGAGGGGTTTAGTACAAAGTTGAAGAGTCTCTCCTGAAAAAAAAAGAGTGGTCAGTACAAAGTTGAAGAGTCTGGTCAGTACAAAGTTGAAGAGTCTGGTCAGTACAAAGTTGAAGATTCTGGTCAGTACAAAGTTGAAGAGTCTGGTCAGTACAAAGTTAAAGAGTCTGGTCAGTACAAAGTTAAGAGTCTCTCCTGAAAATGAGGGGTCCGTACAAAGTTGAGAGTCTCTCCTGAAAATGAGGGGTCCGTACAAAGTTGAAGAGTCTCTCCTGAAAATGAGGCGTCAGTACAAAGTTAAGAGTCTCTCCTGAAAATGAGGCGTCAGTACAAAGTTAAGAGTCTCTCCTGAAAATTAGTGGTTATTACAAAGTTGAAGAGTCTGGTCAATACAAAGTTAAGAGTCTCTCCTGAAAGTGAGTGGTCTAGTACAAAGTTGAAGAGTCTCTCGTGAAAATGAGTGGTCAGTACAAAGTTGAAGAGTCTCTCGTGAAAATGAGTGGTCAGTACAAAGTTGAAGAGTCTGGTCAATACAAAGTTAAGAGTCTCTCCTGAAAGTGAGTGGTCTAGTACAAAGTTGAAGAGTCTCTCGTGAAAATGAGTGGTCAGTACAAAGTTGAAGAGTCTCTCGTGAAAATGAGTGGTCAGTACAAAGTTGAAGAGTCTCTCCTGAAAATGAGTGAAGTACAGAGGTTAAAATCTCTCCTAAAAAAAAAGAAGTTTTTAGTACAGAGGTTACAAATTTTTTGTCCTAAAAACTAGTTGTTAGGACAGAGGTTTACATTTTTTTTTTTGGTCCTAAGAGGCAGTAAGCATGCATAGCTCAGAATGTCTCCTTAGAAAAAAAGTAGCATTTGTACAGACGTTGACATTTTCTCCTTGTTACTAGCTGTGTTAGTTCAGAGCTCAGAATTTTCCGAGAACTTAGTTCGACTTTAGAGATTCTTTTGACGATGAACACTGGTACATAGTTTGGAATGGTTTCTTATGAAAATCAACATCAGTACATAGGTCAGAATTTCTCGTGAGACTTAAAATTAGTACATAGATCAGAATTTTTTTATGAAAATCAACATTACTACATATATTAGAATTTCTCTTTAAAATGAGCATGAGTAAGGAATTGGGCGTGGGATAGCTCAGTGGTCAGAGCACTTGCTTTCACCAGGCCAATGTGAAGCAGCATTGAGCGTGGTTACCAAGTAGATGGGTGACCATTTGCATGCCTTGGCTTTAGTACAGTCACCAGTTCACCCAGCGGTAAATGGGTAAAAAGGTAAATGTAAAGGTGTCCTATAACCTGTGAGGTCGTAGGGGAGCTAGGCGTCAGAGACCTCACTTCTTTAGGGGCCAGCATATTGAGGGGCGCCCATCTCCTCTCCCTCGCTGCTTTACCTTCCCTGACCCTAAAGAGGGCAGGTACCCATTTACAGCTGAGTTGGAATGTGGCTACCTTCATGATGGGCAAAAACGGTCACACACGCAAAATCTCACTGTCGGTGAACCACGGAGTTAGCCAAGAAACAGGAAAAAAACCAAAAAAACAACAACTACAAAAAAGCACTCACAAAGTGACGATGATCTCATATGGACTGGCCCATACTGTGTGTGTGTGTGTGTGTGTGTGTGTGTGTGTGTGTGTGTGTGTGTGTGTGTGTGTGTGTGTGTGTTGCAGCAGCTGACGATGCCGGAGCAGCGGCAGATCCTGCAGGAGGTGCTGGGCTACATGGACAACCGCATCAACTGGCTGCACCTGGCCCCCACCCTCCCCCTCGCCCACCTCTACTACGCCCTGGCCGTGGAGCTCAGCAACCTGGACGCTAACACGCAGAGCGAGTTCCTGCGACTGCTGCCCGCCCAGATGAGGCAGCAGGTGCCGCTGGAGTTGATTCGGCAATAAGTCATCGTCGTCGTCGTTGTTGTTGTTGCATGCCTGCTTTGGGAGCACTGGCATCAGGCATTTGTCTGTATTTTAAAAAATCAACGTGGTTTCCCAAAAAGAAATTGGGCAGATATTTACCTAAAATGTTCAAGTTTAACCTAAAACATGTTTCCACTGGTGAAATTTAGATGTCCAGTTGCATTTAAAAAAAAAAAGTCTGTTATTGTACGCACATAACGCACCTAAAACAAAAAAAGAAAAGAAAAGAAAAGCACATGAGTTTGATGCTCAGATAGATGAAGTTTGATATTCAGCGTTGTTTATTCGTTGAGCATTGCACATCAGTTTTATTTTGGCCCACCACATTCCAGGTTTTGGGTACAGTCCACAATTTGTAAGAGATTGAAGATCCACGATGACAGATCGTCATGATGTAACTGAAATCATACTCTGGTGTTTAGGTCGAGAAGAAAGCCCCAACCAGAACAGAGCAACCTTGTAAAATATCGAAGACAAGTTTGGAAAGGAAATTATCATTTATTTCACGAGGTGCTTGAACTGTCTTGATACCAGTGCACAGAACAAATCTATTTTAAATAATCAACCTGATTCATGAAACTGGAACTTATTATTACCGTACTGAAAATACTAAGTTGATATCATGAATTAAATGACAAAAAAAGTCAGGGCTTGAGAAACCAAGCTAAAGTGATGAAATGATTTATTTTTTCATCATGTCTCGCAGAATTTCAGGTCCCTAACTGACTCGGTGTTGATGACTTTTGGAGTTGTGATGGCATTTAACCCCTGGCCCTGTGGATGGCTCTTCCTCTCACTCAGAAGTCCAGAAACACTTGACAAAAAAAAAAGAGTATGACTAAATCAAAAGACCTTGAGTAGTATTCTGAGTATAGCTGGTTTCCTGAAAACTTTACAAAAAGAGTATGACTCAGTCAAAAGAGCATGAGTAGTATTCTGAGTATAGCTGGTTTCCTGAAAACTTTACACAATGAGTATGACTAAGTCAAAAGAGCATGAGTAGTAACCTGAGTATAGTTGGTTTCCTGAAAATTGGACAAAAGGGTATGGTTGGGTCAAAAGACCAGGGGTAATATTGTGATATAGCTTTGTTTCCTGAGAGGACCACAGTGATTTCATTTTCTTTAGCAAATTCACCATGCATTGCTATCACCGTTTAAAATCCAGGAGCTAACTCGTTTTCTGATCTCAGTGATGTCTTCCACGCAGAGTGACATTACATGGAACACCACAAGCTTGTTTCTTTCACTGCAAGATGGGAGTGACCACGTTAAGGACATTATCACTTTCTTACACCCTTCCTGTACACACAAAGATTAATTTGAAGCATGCTTTGAAAAAAAGAAAACCCTGCTCCAAACCTGGGTGATCTAATCTCTGGCTGTTTATCTGGGAGTTGATTTTTTTGTCCCCGTTCTCAAATAGAACTCCATAGTTCACCATTGGTGAGACTTCGCATACGCGACCGATTTTGCCCGCCATGAACCACATTCTGACTTCTGGGGGTTTGGGGTCGATTTAAAAACATGTTGATGCTCTTAATAGTTAACACAGAGGAGACTAGGTAGAGATGACTGTCAAGTGTTTCTGGACTTTAAGGGGAACTCGTGTGAACTACTTGATAATAATATAGTTATAACATTAAATGGATCTACATCATATGTCCTTTGCCAGTGTTCCACGCATGCACGCACGCACACACACACGCACGCATGCAACACTCTCTCACTCATACTCATACTGTCACACACACACACACACACACACAGAATAACTAATGACCAAGTCAGTCAATCTGAATACAGCGTTGTGTATAGAACTACAAGAAATTGCAAACCCCATTCATCATAATTATAAGCCTTCTGGTGGACTTGTTGTTTTTTTCTCTCTCTCCTGTGTTGTCAAGACAGTGATTATCCCCCCTTCCTCCTGTGATAGTGTTCATCATTTATCATTTATCAGAGTTATCAGTCACCCTATTTTTAAACCTTTCACAGTTGTTATCGTCATCATTCTATACAGAATCACATAATCTTTGTTAAGAAGGAAAGGAAAATCTTCAGGAAAGTCTGTACAGCAAAATGTTGTTGTAGTAGAGGCGTGCATCTGGTAAACTGTGTTGGACTTCTGATGGTCAAACACAAGGGAATACCACAAAGCAAACTTCTTTTTTTCTGAGAAAAAATATATATCACATGAGTCCATCTTTTTTTTTTCCTTTTATCTTGGAAAGATTTTCACTGGAACTAAAGTCCAGGCTATCAACAGAATTCAGATTGTATATCAAAAATCAGAAGACTGGTTGCTGGTTTTGGGGGGTTTGTTTTGTTGTTTGTTCTTGTTTTTTGATAAAAGACATCAATTGTTGCATGAGTCATAACACATATGTATGAACAATTTTTGAAATGGTAAAAATACCTTGCAAAAGACATTGTCTCATCAGTCACAGCTGTCAAAAGTTTCTGCTCTTAACTAACCAGCTTCCAGTTTTAAAAGAGTGTTCTTGTTACTTTCAAAAGATTGATGTTTGACTGCTGGCATGCCTCATTGAAAACAATCAGCATCAAAACAGTCAGACTTCAACACTGACTGTGGTCTTTTATAGCGTAGCCTGGCTTTCCCAGGTTAAAGTACACCACATGTCGTTGAATGGTGTACCCTAGAAATTCCTCACTTTTGGATGAGATGACAAACCGAGGTCCAATGTGCATCATGTATTTAGCGCTCATAAAACAACCCACGGCAACAAGAGAGTTGTCCCTGGCAAAATTCTGTAGAATAAAAAGTCACTGTGATAGGGGAAGCAAATACACATACAGACAGGAAAAGAACAAAATAATGGGTGGCGCTGCTCTCGTGGTGACACTACCCCCAGGGAGAACAGCCTGAATGACTCGTAGAGAAATCTGCCATGACTTAAAGTGGTATACATATTCTACAAATACTGAGTGAACTCCTCATGAAGCTGAGGGGAAAAGATAATCTATAATTATAGTGGCATTATTCATGTTTTGTATTGTGAAGTCATTGTAAATAAAGCATTTTTAGGTGATATTCAGGGTATTTATTTCAAAGGAAAAGTTGGGGGGGGGGGGGGGGGGGGGGGGAGTTAATCACAATATTCTGGTTCAAAGGTTGGTTTGGTTTGTTTTGGATTTTTCTTCTTTTTTTTAAGTATTTGTGATTTTATTCTTGTTTGATTTTTTGGGGGTTTTAATCGGCACATCAGGGTCAGAGAAAACTGTACATAATTATTAATATAAGAAGGGGGTTTTTTTTTTCAGTAAAAATTGTATTTTGATCTGTGATTGTATTCCACTTAACACATCAACAGTTACCTTCCCTCTGCTTGCCTGCCCACCCCCACCCCCCCCCCCCCCCCCCCCCCTCCCTTCTCTCTCTCTCTCTCTCATTCTCTCTCTCTCTGTCTCTCTCCGTGCTTTCTCAAGTGTGTCCTATCACACAAATACAAGCCTGCCTTATGTGCTCTGTCCTCCTTATGGTCTTTCGACATCTTATCTTTCAGCCGATTGTACTTAGTGGTGCAGTTGTACTTAATGTAAAGGTTAGTGTTCGATCTCTTCCCCTCCTCCGCCTCGTTCTCTGTTTCCTCTCTGTTTTGTTACTTTTCTTTTCTCTGTATATAACAGGCAAGTCAGGCAAATCCTCGTTCAAGGGAGCTAAGTGTGCTTTAACCCTCCCCCCCACATATGTGAATGAAGTATTTCCCCTTTATATATAGTTGCATGCAACTCTTTTTTAATGATAGTGTTCCTCCCTGCCGGCCTCTCTCTCTTTCTCTTCCCCTCTCTCTCTCTCTCTCGCTCTCTCTCTCTTTCTTTCTCTCTCTCTCTCTCTCTCTCTCTCTCTCTCTCTCTCTCTCTCTCTCTCTCTCTCTTTCTCTCTCTCTCTCTCTCTCTCTCTCTCTCTCTCTCTCTCTCTCTTTCTCTCTCTCTCTCTCTCTCTCTCTCTCTCTCTCTCTCTCTCTCTCTCTCTCTCTCTGTCTCTTTCTCTGTCTCTCTCTGTCTCTCTTTCACAGCTGCTGGCCTTCAGTTTTGTTTTGTTTCTGGTCGGTCATCCCATCAGGTTTGTGTTGTGCCAAATCCAAGCATCAGACTGATCGACTGAGTCGCGGCACGGTTACTGCCCCTGACAGTGGTCAGTCTGACTCTCCCCATGGATTGTGAGGTCTTTTCCACCTTTCTTTTTTTTTTTTGGTCTTTTTTTTTTTTAAATCGATGGGTTGTGTAGCAGCTCTAGTAGTAAAATAAACAGTGTAGCAGCCCTTGCTATGTAGAACACTGGTCGTCGTTCTGTCGAGACAAGCCCAGCCGCCCAGCACGATCGTTAGAGTGTGTGGTGTAGTCTCTCTCTCTCTCGCTCTCTCCCTCTCTTTCTCGGTAACTGACAAAATGTTTAGAATTAGTCGATCGCACGTTTGAAAGCTTGTACATGTACACCTCTCTTTGGGTCTTCATTTTCTTTTTCTTCTTCTTCTTCTTCGTCCTCGTCTTCTTCTTCTTCTTCTTTTTCATCTTCTTCTCACGTCCATGGATTTGTTTTGTTCAATTTGTTTCTTCTTCTTCTTCTCTCTCTCTCTCTGGCTATGTGCTGACTGTCACTCAGAGAAATCTATCTTGAACTTCTGAATTTTGTCTGGTGGATTCAGTAGTATCGTAATCAGGCTTGCCAACACTCTTTCCCCAGTCTCATTTGGTGTGTAGCAACCGCTCTGTCACTCCCTCTCTCTTTCTCTCTCTGTCTGTCTCTCTCTCTGTTTCTCCTCCCCCTCCCCCTCATTCTCTCTCTGTCTCTTGCTCTCTCTCTCTCTGTTTCTCCTCCTCCTCCCTTGCCCCACTCATCCTCTCACTTTCTCTCTATTTAACAGTGTTCATAGGATGTGGGGGAGAAAGAGAGAGAGAGGGGGGGGGGGAAGGGGGCAGGGGGGGGGGGGGTGCAGAATCACTATGAACAATCAGTACTACCAGGTAGCATCTATCAGTTAAATCTCCTATTGGGATGTTGTAACTGTAGTTTCATTCAAAATACGACACAATATGGCAACAATGTGTATATAGCTGAACATCTTATTTTAGATCTTTTTTTCTGTTTTTTTGCCACCCTTAGGCCAAGTTGTGTGTAGAGATATGCCTCAGTTTGGTGTTCAGCGTGATTGTTTTCAAGCTTGTGGCTTTGTAAAGCAGTTTGTCCTGTCTGTACTGTCTGTGCTTTCTACCAGTCCTGGGCTTGTGTGCAATATTGAAAAACCTGATGATAGTGGCTGAACTGATAGAATCAACTGATAGAATCACACTACTCATACTGTGATCATTCCTACTAGCAGCTAACACCATCATCCCAGTCGTTTCCTTCATTTTCAGATCAAGTGTTTGAACCAGAAAGGGGAAACTGAAAAGGTCATTGTAAGTGATATGTTTGTGTTGAGGGGATTTGGGGTGGGGGGGGGGCTCAAAGGAGGAAGGGGGGAGGGAGGGGGGATATGTATCAGAGAAGGAGAGGTGGAAGTTTTTTGTTACAAGTTTATGTTTTTTGACTAAAGTTGTTTCTTGCAAGTTAAAAAAAACAATCTATTTTAACAATCTTATCCAATTCTACCATCAGCTAAGATAGCGCTGTTATCATGTTATTGTTTTTTGTTTAAATTTGTGTTGATGGATTCTTTTTGTTGATTCTTTCTTTCTGTCTTTTCTTTTTTTTTTAATCCTGGAGTTAATTTGTGCAGAAGATGATACAGCAAACAGAATTGACTGTACTTTTTGTCCCTGATGTTTATACTGTATTCAAACACAGTGGACATGTTAAATCCAGGGAGGATTGTTCTACGCAGGCAGATGAAATCATCATGCGATATGCAACTGAACCATGGGTACTTAGTATGGGGTAGATTCGGCATAGCGTCTGTGTCTCTTATTTGCTATAGAGGCGCTGCTTGGGTGGTTTGTAGGGCTTATTGTTTTACAGTTCCATTTTTTGGACAAAAGTCTACCTCAAATTTTGCTTTCAAGTTAATTGAGGCAGTTGAAAGAAATTGGCAAACTTATTTGTCTGCAGGTGTGTAGACACAGAAAGAGTTCATTTTTGGATTGTTCTTCTTTTTGATCTAATTGCTGATAACAAAAACTAGTTTTCAAAGCATGTTAAAAAAAAGAAATTAAATCATCGAATCTGGGGTAGTTGTTAGCTTTTTAGAATGATACATGCCAGTTTTTCTTTTAATAAAACCCACTTAGAAATAGTTACTGTAAGTTGTGGTATGCGAAAGGATATTTCATGTTGCGTACAAACAGAATTTTGTTCACAAGGCTCGGAACGAAAACTTTTCAGTAAAATTTTGCAAAAGTTATGTCAAGTTAAAGTGTAGTTCTTTAGAAAGTCAAAAGAACTGGACGTGCTTAATGAAAAAAAATTCATGTACAAGTTTGTGCGTATTGTTCTTTTTAACGTAATTCCATGATGAACACATGCACACGCATCTTTCACTGTCACCGTCATGTTTTGTCTCACATTGACAGGGTGATAAATGGTCACCCTTTCACCCCCTGTTCTGCCCCCTCCCCATCCCCACCCGTACCCTAATTCCATTCCATTTTCTTTATCAGATCTCGGGAATTCTGGAATATGATTCTTTTATTTGCTCCTCTTTTTTTTTTCTTTTTCTTTTGTTATGTTGCCTCTTGGTTTGACGATAGAATATAAGAATGTTAGGCCACAAAAAAGAAAAAATTCTTCATACAAGATTTTGACAGTTTATTTCTTGAGAAAAATATACAGCAGTGTCTCCTTTTCTCTTTGATTTTGCTTCTCTCTCTCTCTCTCTCTCTCTCTCTCTCTCTCTCTCTCTCTCTCTCTCTCTCTCTCTTCTCTCTCTCTCTCTGTCTGTCTCTCTCTGCCTCTGTCTCTCTCTCTCTCTCTCTCCTCTCTCTCTCTCTCTCTCTGTTTCTCTCTCTCCATTGATACATTCACTTGTTTCATACATTGTTTTGAGACACTTACATTGTCTCATTAACTAACATTCCTATAGTCATTTGACCAGCAACAATGTGCAGCACAGAATTACTTTAAAAAGCAGACCACCAACTATTGACTTGAAAAGGGAATACTTTTTTTTTCCAAGATTTCTGCTTTTCATCATTCATTGAAAACAAAAAAGTCAAAAGTAACAAATTCATGTCATCTTCTTTTTTTGCTGTTGTTTTTTAAGTCCAGTCGTTTTGTGATAAAACATATAAAATGATGTGGTTTTTGTGATCAAGAGATGATTCCATTTCGTGTTGCCATTCCATTGGTGTTTTGTGATCTGCACGTCTTGGTTGTGTGGGGGTTTTGTTTATGGTCTTTCTTCCCTTTCAGTCTTGTTGCTTGATCCTTCTTTTGTGAACAGAACCAGATTGAAATAAAACAAAGTTATCGGTAGTGTATCCATGGTGGATCTCTGTGTGTTTGTGTGTGTGTATGGAGGGGGGGGGGGGAGTGTGTGTGTGTGTATGGAGGGGGGGGAGTGTGTGTGGAGGTGGGGGGAGTGTGTGTGTGTGTATGTAGTATATCCATGATTGATGTGTGTCTGCGCGTGCCTATGTGTGTGTAGTGTATTTATGATTTATCTGTGTGTGTGTGTGTGCACGTGTGTCTACTCGTGTGTGGTTGTGTGTGCACGTGTAGTATATTCATGATTGATCTGTGTTCTTTCTTTGATTTAACGTCTGTTCACTCAATATATGTGTGTGTGTGTGTGTGTGTGTGTGTGTGCTCTATACCTTTGATTCTCTTGGTTGTATATCTTTTATGCGTTTCACTATATTCTGTATTTATGTACCAGCAGTCTCACACGTATATGTACATTTATGTAAAGTTTTAGCATATCTATAACATCTTATACCATACATCAAATATAAATGAGTTGGGTTTTTTTTATTCCTTGGCTAGAGCTCCCAGTTTTTCTGTGGTGAACTTTTGTTATGTATGCGACCACTTTGGCCCACCATGAAGGTAGCCACATTCTGACTTCAGCGAGGTATGCCGGGTATGTTCGTGTTTCCATAACTCACTAAACGCTGACGTGAATGTCGGCATCTTTAACATTCATATTTGATCTCCAGCATTTGTACAATTAACTCGAAGGAAATTAAGGCACTGGCAGGTCTGCACTTGAAGTTGACCTGAGAGATGTTAACCCCCCCCCCCACCCCCCCACCCCCACACCCTTAATTCACCAGACGCCAACGCCAAGATTCGAACCCACGACTTGGAGGACCCATAACTCACACGCGCACACACACACACACACACACACACACACACTAACTCTTAACTCACACACGCACTAACACATACACCCACGCGCGCGCGCACACACACTAACACACACACACGCACTAACTCACACATGGACCCACGCGCGCGCACACACACACACACACTAACTCACATGCGCGTGCACATACACACTAACACACACACACACACTAACTCACACATGCACCCACACACACACACACAATAACGCACACACACACACACACTAACTCACATGCACACACACTCACACATGCACCCACACACACCTCTCTCTCTCTCTCTCTCTCTCTCTCTCTCTCTCTCTCTCTCTCTCTCTCTCTCTCTCTCTCTCTCTCTCTCTCTCTCCAGGGAGGGGATAAAAATCAACATGGATACTGCAGTTGATGAGCTTAACAGGGAATGGTTTTCCACAATATTTTGGACAGGTTCAGAGGAAATATCCGTGTAAATGAAACGGAATGCACCCGGCAATAGGAAAGATAAAGAAAGAACGAAAACAGAAATGTCTGTAATATAAAATAAAAAAAAACCTACAAAGTCACAGTTCCACTGCCATGACTCATGAGACCAACATTGTCTACGTTACAGATTCGGTTCAGATAGACAAACACACACTCCACCCCCACCCCATCCCCACTCCCACCCGGATTCCTTAAAACTCTTGAGGTTCACCAATGATGAGATTTTGCCTATGCGACCGTGTTTAGCCCACCACGAAGGTAGCTGCATTCCGACTTCGGGAATGTATGTTCGGTTGTTTTTGTTTTTTTTCTCAAATGTATTTTATTTTCGAGGATAATGGAATAAGTACTCGTGTGTTGTTTGTGTTTTTTTACATCCAGTCCCTGTGTGTATGCAGTTTTGTAAAACTTTTGTCATCCGTTCCCAACCGGCACACAATGGTCTACTCTTCCGAAAAGCGGAACGGGTTTTAACGTGTGCGCAAGAGTGGGAGGGCAGCCAGAGAGACAGGTACAAAGCATAGGCCTGGTAACTTATCAAGAGAGAGAGGGACACAGACACACAAACAGACACGTAGACAGACACAGAGAGCTAGAGACAGAGAGGAGGGAGGGAGGTGGAGGAAAGGAAAGTGGAAAAAACGGAAAGAAAGACTGCCAGACAGACAGAAGGAAAGAATAGAGGGAAAGGAAGAAAACAAACTATCAAAAGAAATAACAAAGGAAGGGGGGAGGGGGCGGGAGGAGTAAGAATTAAAGGAAGAGAAGAGAGGGGGAAAATGATGGAAGGTAGAGGAAAGAGAGAGAGGAACATAATAGAGAGAAAGAAGATAGAAAGAACAGAAAAGGCCCAAGAAGAGGCAGACAGAAAGCATAGCACAGTTAACTTAGCAGTAAGATGAAGACAAAACTGGAGGGAAGACAGACAGACATACCTACAGACAGATAGAAAGAAAGGAAGGAAGGAAGAAAGAAGTAAGAAAGGAAGAAAGAAAGAAGGAAGAAAGACAGACAGAAAGGAAGGAAGAAAGAAAGAAAGACAGAAAGAAGTAAGAAAAAAAGAAGAAAAGAGAACAAGAAATAAAAAGAAAAGTATAAAAAGACATCAGAAACGAAGGCAAAAGAGAAGCACAAAGAAAGAGAAGCGAAGAAGGGCATAAAAAAAGAGAAAAGAGAAGGGACCAAATTAAATAGACCAAAAAATAGTTTTGAAAAGACAAAAAACAAGTGGAATAGGAAAAACAGAAGAATAAAAACAGGAAGGAAATAAAGATGAACTAAGGAAAGAAAGCAAAAAAACCCAAAAAACAAAAACAAAAGCAGCCCTCCCCTAAAAAAAAAAAAACACCACAAAAAAAACAGGCAGAAAGAAAAAAATCAAAAGAAAAAAGTGTTTAAAAAAAAAAACAAAGTAAGAAAAAAAAAGCCCCTCCAAAAGAGATAGCAGAAAAAGAAAGAAAAAAATAGACAAGATATCAAATCCACAAGCAGAACTGAATAGAAAACAGGCAAAAGGTGGGAAGAATAAAGTATGTAAAAAAAGAAAAAGAAAATAAATACATAAATAAAAGAAAAAGCTCATAACAAATAGCTGCAGATTCTTGCCACTGATCCTCTGTCAAATCGCTTAGCCTTTTGGAGGGTAGTCAATGATTTTTACAGGTGTGTGTATGTGTGTGTGTTAGTGTGTGTGTTAGTGTGTGTGTGTGTGTGTGAGTGTTAGTGTTAGTATGTTGTGTGTGTGTGTGTATGTTTGTGTGTGTTAGTATGTTTGTGTTAGTGTTTGTGTGTGTGTGTTAGTGAGTGTTAGTGTGTGTGTGAGAGAGTTAGCGTGTGTGTGTGTGTGTGTGTGTGTGTGTG
>CM054135.1:9329432-9331932 GCA_028751875.1 Rapana venosa
CTGGAGTTAACATCAGTGCAGACTCCACTCTCCTCCAAAAGTCCTTCGGATGAGACTATAAACCGAGGTCCCGTGTGCGAACGCACGCAGAACATCTTGCGCACACGTTAAATCCTGTTCCGCTGTTCCTAAGAGTAGGCCATTGTGTGCCGGTGGGAACAGATGACAAAATTACAAAACCGCATACAGACGGTGACGGGATGTAAAAAAAAGCACATAAGTGCTTATTCCATTATCCTCGATATAAAGAATAAAATAAAATAAATAAAATACATGGCTACCAGAGGCAGGAGACACATCTGTTGCTGGCAGCAGTGGTAGACCACAAGAATACCTATTTATTCTTAGGGCAGCAATAGACACTTCTGAATTATGGAGGGTAGAGGATGAGCGCAAAGTCAAACACTGCCGGGACCTCCGAAGAGTGCTCAACCAGGAGCCAAAACTGTAGTCAGGTCAGTGTAAAGGTATGGTCGTTACTCAACTATTTCCTGAAATGCTGCCTTCAAAGATTTATATTGTAGTGAGTTTTGTCTTTCTTATTGAATCTTGGTTAAAAATCGTTTTTATTATGGGAATGAACTTGTAATTGGCCGACTGTACATAAATATATTGACAAAGTATAGTGAGGAAATATAAGTGCAGATAGCACTTATATTTCCTCACTATACTTTGTCAATATATTTATGCACAGTCGGCAAAGTTTTATGTTTGTGCTGCTTTAGTTCCTAACAAATCTAAATTTGTAGGTTACTTCTGATCAATTCCTGGTCATGGTGTAATGTTTTCCTTGTGTTAGAGAACAAGGGAGCTGATCTTGACCGTGCAGTAATATGAATCTTCTCCCCTGAGTATGCCGGGGACTTGTCAATATAAATAGCACCCCCACCATCTGGAATTTCTGTGCTAGAAATTCCCTCTTTTCTGTCCCTCTCTTTGTTTCTGCCTTGTACCTTTTACTTCCTGCCACCACCTCATTTTCTATTTTCTGCCTTCTTGGTCCATTCTCCTGCCTTTTTACCCCCACAAAGACTCAAACTATGACAGTTTTCTCCCACCCCAAAGTGGGAAGCGCTGGGCCTGACTTGTCAGGCGCTCAACAGCAGCGCAACGCAACGCATTTTCGTTCATATGACACGCAACAATAGTTGCTGTCTGAGCGTTCGATGACGAAGAATATGAATCTGTCTCTTTGCAGCGTTATTTGTCTACAAATCAGGACTCTGGTCCTGCTGAAATTCTTGCTCATTCTGAACGTTTTTCATCTTGAAGTGAATCGGCTGCATAGGACCGATTATGTAAACGGTAAGGTAGTTCGTTGATGGGTAAAGGATTACTATTATTTGTCGTTGTTTTGTGTCATGTTGTCGTCAGTCGAGAACACAGTGTAGCGGGAAGGATATCACTGCAATCGCTTAACCGGGAAGGCGAATAAACTGCAGTCCGACAGTTTCTTCAAACGCGGTTTTGTTATTCCATTATCCTGCTTGGAAGGCGCCCCGAAGGATTCGGAATCTGAGGGATCGGTGACGGTGACGTATCCTCGAAATAAAGGAATGAAAGAATGAATGAATAAATGAATGAATGAATGAATGAATAAAATGCCCACCAAAAGTCAACAACAGCTTTTCTTGGCAACAATTTTTTTTAAAAGTCTATTCAACTACACCCAAAATTTAGCAGATACAAAACTGACATGTGATTTTTGTTTTTGGAATTAAAAAAAAAAAAAAAAAAAAAAATATATATATATATATATATATATATGTAATATAGTGAAAAAAAGGACAGATTTCACAACCCGTCAATAAAATCACATCACCAAGCTAATATATATATATGTATATATATATATATATAAAATTTATACACATACACATACATACATACATACATATATATACTCCGGTGTTGTTTACAAAAGTACCTGCAGTGCTCTTTACAAATATTTGCACGGTTGTTTAGAGATACCTGTAGCACTGTTGACAAATACCTGCAGTGCTGTTTACAAATATTTGCAAAATTGTTTATAGATACATGTAGCACTGTTGACAAATACCTGCAGTGCTCTTTACAAATATTTGCACCGTTGTTTATAGCTACCTGTAGCACTGTTTACAAATAATAATAATAATAATAATAATGATAATAATAATAATAATAATGTATGGAATTTATATAGCGCTGAATCTTGTAAAGCTACAAATCAAAGCGCTTTTTTATGCGTGTGTATGCGGTTTTTTAATTTTGTCATCTGTTCCCACCGGCACACAATGGCCTACTCTTTCGAACAGCGGAACAGGATTTAACGTGTGCGCAAGATGTTCTGCATGAGTTCGCACACGGGGCCTCGGTTTATAGTCTCATCCGAAGGACTTTGACATTCAGTTCGATTTTTTTTGTCAAACTGGGAAGAAAGGGCGAGGCTGGGAATCGAACCCAGAACCTCACGATTTACTTGTTGGCAGGCAAACGTCTTAACCATCCTGCCACCGTCCTT
>CM054135.1:9336932-9341932 GCA_028751875.1 Rapana venosa
AAAAACAACAACGTCACCCCACCTAACTCCAGCATTATGATCACACAAGGTTACCAGGTTCACACACACACACACCACTAACACACACTTACACTTACACACACCATACCACCACACACACTTGCACTTCACACCACACACAATACACACACACACAACACACACCACCACCACACCACCCCACATATATAATATATATATACCCACACACACACACACACAGAGTTTTTTTTGTCATAGATGTCTAAACATCTTTATGACAGCATTCTACACACACACACACACACCACAACACACACACACACACACACACACAACACACACACAACAAACACACACACACACACAAACACACAATACATCACACACACACACACACACACACACACACACACACCACACACACACACACAAACACACTTACACACACACACACACACAGAGTTATTTTTGTCATAGATGTAAACATCTTTATGACAGCATTCTATATTCAGCATAAAAGGGAAACCGCAATCAAACTGCCACCTTACCTAACACATTCAGCCACAGGGTTGGGATTGTGTGCCGCTTTCATCCACGGCAGATTTCTCTGCGTGAAATTGGGGGGGGCTCTGGGGGAGGTCTCTGCAGGGAGAGCAAGTCGCTACAAGAGCAGCGTTATCTTTTTCTTTTTTCTTTTAAAAAAAAATAATTTCTGTCTTGGCTTGTATTTGTCTAATTTTGAGAGTGTTTTTGCTTTCTTTAAAAAAGGACTATTTACCGACTTTTTGTCAGAGACAGCTCTTGATGCCGTGGGTCTCTTTTAATTTGTGATGCACCTAAGTTTATTATTTAAAACGACACAACCGTGTGTTTGTCGACTTTAAAAAAGCTTTCAACAGGGTTGGGCATGGGGTGTTATGGGCCACAATAAGAACAAAGAAAAAAACAGCACAACAGTAATTCAAACTATTAAAATCACCACACAAATATGAGAAAGCAACAAAATCAATTTACAATAATGGAACGATAGGTTCTCCACAAATCTGCTTCTGCACAAAAATAGGTGTACGCCAAGGATGTCTGCTTTCACCTACCCTCTTCAAGATCTTCCAGGACAAAATTATGGTGGATGCACGCGAAGACCATGAAGGCTTAGTCAATATCTAAGAAAGATCTATCTATTCCCAGTCACTGTTTCGCCGACGACATCTTTGACTGATTGGAACAAAAACAGAGCTGAAAACCTTGGTGAAACACACAGATAGTACATCAAAGGCACATGGTATGGAGATCTCACCTGTCGGCATCACTGGATACGATGGTTGCTGTTGCTGCTTTCGATAACACTGACATGGACCTACTTCTCCACTTCTTCCAGTCTTCGTTTGCCCTGCTGATTTTGTGGATTCTCATGCCACAGGATTGGGTGATGCTGCTGATGAGAGAAGCTGGGGGTCTGCCTTTCTTCTTTTTGTCTCGGTCTTACCTTGAAAGACGGTTTTCATGAAATCTGTTGGTTTTTTATTTGTAGCGTGTGTCCTGTCTATCTTGATGTGGAGATAATCACTGAAACACAAACAGAAACACAGGAGGCGCCACAAGGAATCACAATAGCGGATAAGCACTAGAAACTCAGCAAACTCGAATACCTAGGGGCTGTCGCCACAGATGAAGGATTCAGGCCAGAAATTCTCTTTCACGTTGCGCAGGCAAAGGCAGCAGCACTGACAAAACTTAAGCCAGTGTAGAGCTGGGGATGCTAGAGACAGCTTTTTGGATCTTTTTGTTTTTAAAGTTAAAAAAACAGACAATACAGTGAGGAGGAGGATAGCCAAGGCTAGAATAGTAGACCTCACCGTAGACGATTATACAAGGAGGAAAATAAAATACTATATCCATGTCACAATAAGCTCCGGCCTAGCAAAGAAAACTCTACAAGGCATACTGGTAAAAGATAAAGGTAAAGGTGTCCCATAACCTATGTGGTCGTAGGGGAGCGAAGCATCAGACACCTCAGCCTCTCTAGGGGGCCAGCATATTGAGGGCGGCGCCCATCTCCTCTCCCTCGCTGCTTTACCTTCCCTGACACTAAAGAGGGCAGGTACCCATTTACAGCTGGGTGAACTTGGGGACTGTACCGAAGTCAAGGGGCACAAACTGTCACCCATCCAAGTGGTAACCACGCTCGACGCTGCATAACACTGGCTGGGGGAAAGCGAGAGCTCTGACCACTGAGCTATCCCGTCCCCATCTGCATTCTGGAAGGGGAGACAAAAGCAAGACAGGCCTATTTTACAAAAAAAATGTGCATTCAATATCAAAGACTGGACATGCCTTAACTTTGCTAACTCACAAAAAAAGGCAGCAGAAGACAACCAGGAAAATGGCGACAACAGGCTGCAACGTCATCGACGAAATGTCCCACCCAGCACCCACTTAGTCAGGTAAGTGATAGGTGAAGTGCGGAAACGAGCAAATCATCATAAAAACAAACGCTGTTCACGGTTAAATAACTGAGAGCTCTCTTCTCCTGAAACACTTAGGGGCGCATAGAAAAGTACTTACAAGATCATTGTCTTAGACTATAAACACTTTTCTGGGTCATCAAAAAACAAAACAACAAAAACAAAAAAGATCTGGGTCACATCGGTTAAAGTACGCGCTGCTCTGATTCTGGTAAAGGGGAGTCTACCAGAAACTGATGCACACATGCGCGTGTGCGCACACACACACACACACAAAGAGAGACAGACAGACAGACAGAGACAGAAACAGAACAGACAGAGAGAGAGAGAGTGAGAGAGACAGAGTGAGAGACAGAGAGAGACAGAGGACAGACAGACAGATAGACATACAAATAGCAGGCAGACAGATAAACAAAAACAAGAGAGAGCAGAGAGAGAGAGAGACAGAGAGAGAGAGAGAGAGAGAGAGAGAGAGAGAGAGAGAGAGAGAGAATCGAACTCGAACTCGAACTCGAATATTTCGAATTCGAATATGTTAATGAGGGTAAATGGATAAGCCAGAGGCTTCTTTACACCAGGCCCTCATTGGGAAAAAAGTGAAACAAACATGAATAAACCAATTGATCAACAAACAAGATAATGTCAAAAAGCAATGAAATGAATCGTTCAAATTGCCATTTAATTATTGAATGAAGTCATGAAATCAATGAGAGAGAGAGAGAGAGAGAGAGAGAGAGAGAGAGAGAGAGAGAGAGAGAGGAGAGAGAGAGGAGAGAGAGAGAGAGAGAGAAGAATGGTGTGTTTGTTTATTTATTTATTTTATTTATTTATTCTTTTATATCGAGGATAATGGAATAAGCACTTATGTGTTTTTTACGTCTAGTCCCGTGTGTATGCGGTTTTGTAAATTTTGTCATCCGTTCCCACTGGCACACAGTGGCTACTCTTACGAAAAGCGGAACAGGATTTAACGTGTGCGCAAGATGTTGTGCGTGCGTTCGCACACGGGGCCTCGGTTTATAGTCTCATCCGAAGGATGTGTGTTGGTGTGGGGGGGGGGGGGGGGTGGTGGGTGGGGGGAGGGGTCGATAAGGTTTCCTCATCACAATAATTTTTGGCTCAATTCAGAGAGAAACAGAACCAGGCTGGTAGTTAGTGCTTAGTCGTTAAACTGAACGGAGTCATCTCGTGGTACATAAACCTGGTTTCTTTCTGTCTGTCTGGCTGCCTCTTTCTCCTCTCTTGGTGTTGTTTTCTTGTCTTTTCTTTCTTTCTTTCTTTCTTTCTTTGTATCCTCTTTTTTTCTCTGCTCTTCTTCCTTCATTTTCTTCCTCGTCTTCTTCTTCTTTTCTTTTGGCTTCATTCTTCATCTTCATTCTTCTTCATTCATTCATCTTTGTTTTTCTTCTTTCTCTTCTTCTTCTTCTTCTTCTTCTTCTTCTTCTTCGCATTCTCGCATTCTTCTTCTTCTTCCATTCTTCCATTCTTCAATTCTTCTTCTTCTTCGCTTCTTCTTCGCATTCTTCTTCGCATTCTCGCATTCTTCTTCTTCTTCTTCTCGCATTCTTCTTTGCGTTCTTCTTCTTCGCCTTCTTTGCATTCTTCTTTTTTCTCTTCCGTTACATTCAACGACAGCAGTTATCATTTTTATCGACTTTGAAAAAAAAAACTGTCGGCCAAAATATCGTCGGAAAAACGAATTTCAAAATCTAAACCTGAACAACATTTTATGATATTTAAAGCTGCTGGTCACTGATCATGCTGCTCGTCACTGTCACCAGCTCCTCTCACTGTCCTCACTGTCACCAGCTGTCACCAGCTGGTCACTACAGTGGGCACTTCATTGGGTATGTCCAGTCTCCATTGTGGTCATGTCACCAGCTGTCATTCTCATTGTGGTCATGTCCATGCTCACCGGTCTTCACTTGTGTCATCGTCACCTGCATCTCAGTGTCTGTCACGCGTCATCTCTTGTGGGCTGTCACCAGCTGTCATCTAGTGGTCACTGTCACACTGTCAGTCATCTATTGGTACTCACCAGCTGTTCCATCTGTCCGGCGTGTCACCTCACTGTCACGCCATTCATTGTGTCACTGTCACCAGCTGCATCTCATGGGTCACCAGCTGCCATCTGTCATCTCACTAGGGTCATCTTGTCACCAGCTGTCATCTCATTGTGGTCATTGTCACCAGCTGTCATCTCATTGTGGTCATTGTCACCAGCTTCATCTTGTGGTCATCTGTCCCAGCTGCATCTCATTGTGGTCACTGTCCGCTGTATCTCATTGTGGTCCATGTCACCAGCTGTCATCTCTGTGGTCACTGTCACCAGCTGTCTCATTGTGGTCATGTACGTGCCCTCCTTGTGGTACTGTCTCAGCTGTCATCATTTTCACCAGCTGTCATCTCTTGGTCAGTCGCCACTGTCATCTCACTGTCGCCCTGTCATCTCGTGTGGTCACTGTCACCAGCTGTCATTGTGTCACTGCACACTCTCCATTCAGCCAGCGTCGTCACGGTGTCATTCCATTGTCATCTCAGGCCTGTCATCCG
>CM054135.1:9346932-9389432 GCA_028751875.1 Rapana venosa
GAATTTCGAAGAAGAAGAAGAAGAAGAAGAAGAAGAAGAACAAGAAGAACAAGAAGAACAACAACAAGAACAAGAAGAAGAGGAAGAAGAAACTCTGTGTTGATTGCCATACCCAGTTACCCAGCCTACAATTACTGCGCCTTTCACTCTATGACGGGGGAGGGTGTGGAGGTATAGTGGTCTGACAGTACTACACTGACTGACTCTCCATCCAGCAGAAAGCAACAGGTCGCGAGTTTGATTCTGTGTGGAGCCAAACTCATCCCACCCTCCTCTCTCATATCCATTCAACCTTGAGTGGGGGGTCTTCTTCTTTTTCTTCGCAATTCTTCTTCTTCTTCTTCTTCTTCTTTTCTTTGTCTTCTTCTTCTTCTTCTTCTTTTTCTTTGTCTTCTTCTTCGCAATTCTTCTTCTTCTTCGAAATTCTTCTTTTTCTTTGTCTTCTTCGCATTCTTCTTCTTTGCATTCTTCTCCTTTCCCTTCTCCTTCTTTGCATTCTCCTTCTTTGCATTCTTCTCCTTTGCATTCTTCTTCTTTGCACTCTTCTCCTTTGCATTGTTCTTCTTTGCATTCTTATTCTTCTTCGCAATTCTTCTTTGCATTCTTCTTCGCAATTCTTCTTCTTCTTCTTCTTAATTCTTTTCCTTCTTCTTCGCAATTCTTCTTCTTCGCAATTCTTCTTCTTCTTCGTAATTATTCTTCTTCTGCTGCTACTGCTGCTGCTGCTGCTGCTGCTTCTTTGTTGTCGTCGAACATTCCGCCAGTAACTATTATTCTCTGTTATATGAGCGAAAATGCGTTGGGCTGCCATAAAGCACCCATGTCAGATTCATGGACATAAGACGAGAATGTGGTCAAGCAAACACATGCAAACACACACACACACACACACACACACACACACACACACACACACACACACACACACACACACACACACACACACAACAAGCGTGTCTGCGGGAGTTATGAGGGAGGATATATATCTAGACACTGTCTTCAAAGCTGGCTTTCTCAGCGGGAAAACACCAGATCTCAGAGATCATGGAGGCAATGGGTTTGGAATCACATCAGCCATTGCAGGCTTTCCACATTCCTCACCTTTACAGAGATACTCATTTTCGTCTCTTTTTTTAAAATACACTCTCCTTCCCTTTCTTCACCTTTACACTATTACCCATAATTATTCTCCCCTTTTACCACCACCACACCTGCGTTGGATTTTTACAGGTGTTGGGTAGGTTCGTTGTTCAGGTCAAACCCGTTGTTTCCCACTGTTTCTCAAATCTTTATTTTCCATGGTGTGTGTTTATAGTGGATTGTTCTTACTAATTAATATAGTGAGAATGCAAACACACACATACACACACACAACCACAACACACACAACACACACACCCACCACACCACACACACACACCTATCTCTCTGTCTCTGTCTCTGTCTCTCTGTCTGTCTCTCTGTCTCTCTCTCTTTCTCTCTCTCTCTCTCTCTCCTTCTCTCCTCTCTCTCTCTCTCTCTCTCTTTTATTCCTTCTCGTGTGTGTGTGTGTGTTGTGTGTGTGTGTGTGTGTGTGTGTGTGTGTGTGTGTGTGTGTGTGTGTGTGTGTGTGTGTGTGTGTGTGTGTGGTGTGTGTGTGCATGCGTGCGGGTGGGCGTGTGCTTGTGCATGCATGCGTGCATGAATGAGAGACAGACAAACAGATGTAGAAACAGACAAACACATAATCATAGGGAAAGAAAGACAGAGATCAGGCAAAACTGCTAACAAAACACCCAAGCCAAAGTAACATTGACATCTCTCTCCCTCCCTCTCTCCCTCTCCCTATCTTTTCCTCTCTCTCCCTCCCTCTCTCTCTCTCTCCCTCCCCCTCTCTCTCTCTCTTTTTCCCCCTCTCTCTCTCTCCCTCCCTCTCTCTCTCTCCCTCTATCTCTCTCTCCCTCTATCACTCTCTCCCTCTCTCTCTCTCTCCTTCTATCTCTCTCTCTCCCTCTATCTCTCTCTCTCCCGCTCTCTATCTCTCCCTCCCTCTCTCTCTCTCTACCTCCCTCTCTCTCTCCCCCCCCTCTCTCTCTCCCTCCCTCCTCTCTCTCTCTCCCTCCCTCTCTCTCTCTACCTCTCCATCTCTCTCTCTCTCCCTCCCTCTCTCTCCCTCCCTCTCTCTCTCTACCTCCCTCCCTCTCTCCCCCTCCCTCTCTCTCTCCCTCCCTCTCTCTCTCCCCTCCCTCCCTCTCTCTCTCCCTCTCTCTACCTCCCTCTCTCTCTCCCCCCTCCCTCTCTCTCTCCCTCCTCCTCTCTCTCTCCTACCCTCCCTCTCTCTCTCCCTCCTCCTCTCTCTCTCTACCTCTCCCTCTCTCTCTCCCTCCCTCTCTCTCTCTCTCCCTCCCTCCTCCCTCCCTCTCTCTCCCTCCCTCTCTCTCTCCCCTCCTCTCTCTCTCCCCCTCCCTCTCTCTCTCCCTCTCTCTCCCTCCCTCTCTTTCTCTCTCTCCCTCCATCTCTCCCCCTCTCTCTCCCCCTCTTTTTCTCCCTCTCTCCTCTCTCTCTCCTCCATCTCCCCTCTCTCTACCTCCATCTCTCTCTCCCTCTCTCTCCCTCCCTCCCTCTCCTCCATCTCTCCCTCTCTCTCTATCTCTCCCCTCTCTCTCTCTCTCTCCCTCCCTCTCTCCCTCTCTCTCTCTCTCCCTCTCTAAAAAGTGCAGAACCACCAGAAGCATTTCGAACCTCCCTTCAGCATTGACGTCACTACCATACTGACTCCCCCACTTCCCTCTGACTGACTGACTGACTGACTGAGGGACTGACTGACTGATTGACTGACTGGGGGACTGACTGATTGACTGATTGACTGACTGAGGTACTGACTGATTGACTGACTGACTGATTGACTGTCTGACTGCCTGCCTGCCTGCCTGACTAACTGACTGACTGATTGACTGACTGACTAAGGGACTGCCGGACTGACTGACTGACTGACTGTCTGACTGACTGAGTGACTGACTGATTGGCTGACTGCCTGCCTGACTGACTGTCTGACTGACTGACTGACTGCCTGACTGACTAAACTGACTGTCTGACTGACTGACTGTCTGACTGACTGACTGACTGACTGACTGACTGACTGACTGACTGACTGACTGCCTGCCTGACTGACTGACTGACTGACTAAGTGACTGACTGACTGAGGGAATGACTGCCTGCCTGCCTGCCTGCCTGACTGACTGACTGACTGACTAAATGACTGACTGGCTGACTGACTGACTAAATGACTGACTGAGGGATTGACTGACTGACTGACTGACTGACAGGGACTGATTGACTAAGGAACTGACTGACTGAGGGATTGACTGACTGACTGACAGCTTCTGTGCTGTTTCAGAGCCACAGTGTCACACACCATACATCATCATCATCATCATCATCATCATCATTAATATCATCAATATCATCATCATCATCATCAATATCATCATCATCATCCTACTTCAGAGCCACAGTGTCACACACCATACATCACCATTGTCACGTCATACACCATGCATCATCATCATCATCATCGTCACGTCATACACCATGCATCATCATCATCATCACGTCATACACCATGCATCATCATCATCATCATCGTCACGTCATACACCATGCATCATCATCATCATCACGTCATACACCATGCATCATCGTCATCATCAACAGCCCCCTCCCTCCTCCTCCTCTGTCCACAACAGCTGGCTATGTCCACACAATCCACGGCATTTTACCGCAAGAAACAAAATACCCCAGAAAGTGCCCTTGTTCTAAATGTCTGGTTGCAATCGATTGGTGGAGAGCTACCCTCCCCCCTCCCCCCCCCCCCCCCCCCCCTGTCATCAAGTGCTGAGTAGTTTCCCCTTGTTGTGACGTAGGCATGACGGGGAGCAAGACAAAGTGTTGGTGTTGACGTCACTGCGAGAGAATGGAACGTGGGTGGAAGTGAGTTTGGAGCATACAAGGCGAACATGATGATTGTTCTGTCTGAAATGTGTGTGGGTGTGTGCATGGTCACAGTGGTGGAATCTGGCTGTGTAACTCGGAAGGAATGTGGGGACACTGGAAATGAAAACCTGTCTTGAAGTATGTGGAGGGATTGCAAAAGAGGAGGAAAAGCTACACACCTGCTGTAGATGTTCTCACTTTTCCTTCTGTTTTCCTACTTTGGTCTTGCATTCATACTGCATGTACTAAGGCGTCTCACCTCACCTCACCTATCCCAAAGTCCCTTGGACCATGGGGGCACTAATGAAAACGTAACAACCAGCTTCCTCCACTCCCTGCCGTCCTCTACATCTACAGAAATTTTTAACAAATGCACTTTTTTGTGAAAGACTAGCCTCTGACTCAAAACTCATGTGATTTTGCATAAATTCGGTAGGTTTGAATTATTTTGCTATAGTTTTTTCAGCAAACACTGTACCCCCTCAGTCCTTTGTCATCTACTAGTTGCCTAACTGCATGCGCAGGGTCAACACTGTAGGAACGCAAACAATCCTCCTGTGGTGATTATTTCCAACTTCCTTGTAACTACCTGGTATTGGTCTATGTCATCAACCCCCAAAACAAGTACACAGTGCATTTTTTCATACTTTAAACAGTCTGTGAAATATCACACACACACACACACACACACACACACACACACACACACACACACACACACACACATATTCCAACCAGAAGATACTACATGATCGGCAAGCTAACACAAGAGTGGAACCTGTGTTTAGAGTCAGAGTTATCATACACCATGCATCATCAACACCCCTCCTCCTCCTCCTCTATCCACAACAGGTGGCTATATACACACAATCCACGGCATTTCTCTGCAAGAAGCAAAACATCTCTGAAAGTGCCCTTGTTCAAAATACCTGCTTCAATCCTTGGAGAGCTTCTCCCCCCCTGTCAGCAAGCGCTGAGTGGCTTCCCCTTGTTGTGACGTAGGCATGACGGGCAAAGGCAAGGTTGGTGTTGACGTCACTGCGAGAGAATGGAACGTGGGTGGAAGTGAGTTTGGAGCATGCAAGGCGAACACGATGATTGTTCTGTCTGAAATGTGTGTGGGTGTGAGCATGGTCACAGTGGTGGAATCTGGCTGTGTAACTCGGCAGGAATGTGGGGACACTGGAAATGAAAACCTGTCTTGAAGTATGTACAGGGATTGCAAAAGAGGAGCCAAATGTAAGAATCCTCATTTTAGAGAAAGGGGGGGGGGGGGTGATTATCTCTCTCGTCATCATGTGACAGATGAGGAGGCAGCTGTTTTCTTTTTTCCTAATTGGTATTTTCTAGTTTCTGACTCTCTCTCTCTCTCTCTCTCTCTCTCTCTCTCTCTCTCTCTCTCTCTCTCTCTCTCTCTCTCTCTATCTATCTATCTATCTATCTATCTATCTCGGACGGGATAGCCTAATGGTTAGAACATTGCGCTCGCAATCTGACGACCCCGGTTCAATTCCCCTTCAAGGGGATATTTTCCTCTGGAGTTAACATCAGTGCAGACTTCACTCTCCCCCAAAGTCCTTCGGATGAGACTATAAACCGAGGCCCCGTGTGCGAACGCACGCAGAACATCTTGCGCACACGTTAAATCCTGTTCCGCTTTTCGTAAGAGTAGGCCATTGTGTGCCCGTGGGAACATATGACAATTTACAATACACACACACATACACACGGGGACTGTATGTAAAAAAAAGCACATAAGGGCTTATTCCATTGTCCTCGATAAAAAAACAATTAAAATTTAAAAACTTTTTTTTTAATTTTAATATCTTTCTCTCTGTGGAAAATTCTGTGCTAGAAATTCTTACCTCTTTTGTAGCCTTCTTACTGTTTCTGCCTTATTCCGTTTCTTTCTATCCCCTCCTCCTTCTTCTCTATTTTCTGCCTTCTTGGTCTATTCTCCTGTCTTTTTTTTTTTACAGAAAAGACTTGAAACATAACAATTCTCTCCCACGCCAAAGTCAGATGTGCTGGGCCTGATTTGTCAGGCGCTTAACAGCAGCACAGTGCATTTTTAGCTCCTATGACAATACAATAGTTGTTGTTTGAGTATTCAACAAAAAGAAGAAGACAAACAAGATTCAGCTCTACATTATCTTAACAATGATCAATTCTGCAAAATGCAGCGAGACTAAATAAGATACGAGCAGTGAGTGTTAGTGACAGCATCAAGGCACAATACTATTCGTTACCGGTTGAAACTTTCGCTGTCTCAGATTAAAACTAATCAGAGCCAGACAAAGACAGAATGGTAGGAATAAAGGCAGGATCAGAAAATAAGATACAGCAGGGAACAGAAATTTTACAGTGTTGTGTTGGTGGTGCCCACACTATTATCTGGAGGCTATCTGTCAAATAAAAATCCTCTGGTGCAAAAGAAAACAACCCACCAACCTAACACGTACAGAGTAGGAGAGCAAGAATACAAAGAGGACTGCACTGATGATGATGATGATGAGTTACAGACAGATTCAATTTCTGGCTCACATGCTAAGTACCCGCCCTTTCTTCCTTCACCCCCCCCCCCCCCCCCCCCCCACTCTCCCCCAAAGACAAAAACCCCACAAACATAAACAAAACTCCAATACAAAACAAAAGTCAACGAAGAAACCCCTAAAGAAAACCCGAAACAAAAAAATGCTCTCTCTCTCTCTCTCTCTCTCTCTCTCTCTCTCTCTCTCTCTCTCTCTCTCTCCTCTCTCTCTCTCTCTCTCTCTCTCTCTCTCTCTCTTCTCTCTCTCTCTCTCTCTCTCTCTCTCCTCTCTCACAAACACACACACACCACCTGGAAGAACGAAACAACCCTCTCCATAAAAACAAAAAGGTGACACACAAACTGCTGGAAAAACAGCTAAAAACAACTATTCAGAGATTTTGCACTATCTCAGTCCGAAAGCCAAACATCACTTGATTTTAACTTAACCAGGAACCTGTCTGGAATCTGGTCTAGTCTTGGTGAGCGTTGCTACCATTCCTGGCAATCTGCTGGTATCAGATGGGCAGCAGGCTCCTAAACAGACTCACGGATTTAGATGCGCGCGAGCTTGTGATGCAGACACGCGCACACTCATGAATGTCAAACTGTGGTGATCTGCAATTATTCTTCTTTTGTTTTGTTGGGTTTTTTTGTTTTCGGGTTTTTTGTGTGTATGGTGTTTTTTTATTTTGAAGGTAGATTTGTCTCACTGATCTATATTTCGTTCTGAGTTGTGTTTCCTTTTTTCTTTTTTCTTTTTTGTCAAACTGTGGTGGTCTGCAATTATTTTTCTTTTGTTTTGTTTTGTTGGGGTTTTTTGTTTTTGTTCGTTTTGGTTGTTTTTTTACTTGAAGGTAGATTTGTCTTACTGATCTATATTTCGTTCTGAGATGTGTTTCTTTTTCGTTTTTTTTCTTTTGTCAAACTGTGGTGGTCTGCAATTATTTTTCTTTTGTTTTGTTGTTTTTTGTGTTTGTTTTGTGTGTGTGTGGGGGGGGGGGGGGTTTACTTTGAAGGTAGATTTGTCTCACTGATCTATATTTCGTTCTGAGTTGTGTTTCTTTTTTTTCTTTTTTCTTTTTTTGTGTCAAACTGTGGTGGTCTGTAATTATATTTCTTTTGTTTTATTTTGTTGGGTTTTTTTGTTTGGGTTTTTTTTGTGTGTGTATGGTGTGTTTTTTTACTTTGAAGGTAGATTTGTCTCACTGATCTATATTTCCTTCTGAGTTGTGTTTCTTTTTGTATTTCTTTTTCCTATTATGTCAAACTGTGGTGGTCTGAAAGTATTCTTTTTTGGTTTGCTTGAATTGGGTTTGTTTTGTAATTTTTTGTGTTTGTTGTTGTTGTTTGTTTTACTCCGAAGGTAGATTTGTCTTACTAATCTATATTTCGTTTTGAGGTGTGTTTTTTTTATTATTATTATGTCAAACTGTGGTGGTCTGTAATTATCCTTTTTTGTTGTTTTTTGTTGTTGTTTTTGTTATTGTTTTTTGGGGGTAGGTTGGGTTTTTGTTTTTACTCCGAAGGTAGATTTCGCATACTGATCTATATTTCGTTCTGAGGTGTGGTTCTTCTTTACTTCTTTTTATTTGTTTGTTTTTTTAAATTATCATTATCTAACAAGTAGGGACGACTGTGGTGGTCTTCAAATAGTCTTTTCTTTGTTTTTTTGTTGCTGTTTTTACTAAGAGGGTAGATTTGTCTTATTGATCTACATTCCGTTCTGAGTTGTGGTTCTATGATTGTAGTAGGAGGAGGAGGAAGAGTAGGAATAGTAGTACTAGTAGTAGGAGGAGGAGGAGGAAGAGGAGGAGTAAGAGGAGGAGGAGTAGGAGTTATCAGAGAGAGAGAGAGAGAGAGAGAGAGAGAGAGAGAGAGAGAGAGAGAGAGAGAGAGAGAGAGAGAGAGCTAACCCTACATGTGCGTTGGTGGTACGTGATGTGATGACCCAGCCCAAAAGCTTTGTCAGCTATTGATATAAAGGACATTCTACGCCTACATTAAAATGTTGGCCGGGATGGCCGAGTGGTTAGAGCGTTGTGCTCCTGATCTGACGGCCCGGGATCGAGCCACCACGGAGGCGCCCGTTTTGGGGGATTTTACCCTGGAGTTTACATCAGTACTGACTCCACTCCCCCAAAAGTCCTTTGGATGGGACTGTAAACCGAGGCCCCGTATGCTACGATTGCGTGCAGAACGTCTTGTGCACACGTTTAAATCTGTTGTGCTCTTTTCGAAAGAGTAGGCACTCGTACCATTAAGACCGATTGTACATTACATATATGGGAGCAAGAAACCAACGGTTTATTTATTTATTTATTCTTTTATATCGAGGATAACGGAATAAGCACTCATGTGCTTTTTTACATCTAGTCCCCGTGTGTATGCGGTTTTGTAAATTTTGTCATCTGTTTCCACCGGCACACAATGGCCTACTCTTCCGAAAAGCGGAACAGGATTTAACATGTGTGCAAGATGTTCTGCATGCATTCGAAAGTCCGAAGGACTTTGACATTCAGTTATATATATATATATATATATATATATATATATATATATATATATATATATATATATATATATATATATATATGTCGCTATCTCTCTCTCTCTCTCTCTCTCTCTCTCTCTCTCTCTCTCTCTCGATATATATATACACACATGGTGTCATGTTTAGACATCATCCCTGAAGTGGAAATGCGGAAAATGCAACCATCCACATCAACCCCTACCCCCACCCCTCTCCCAAGAACTCTTTTCATTGGAAACATCCCCAGGGCCATCAAACACGATGATGACACGGTTATACCTATGTATGTGTACCTGAAGGTATACCCAGGGCCATCAAACACGATGATGACACGGTTATACCTATGTATGTGTACCTGAAGGTATACCCAGGGCCATCAAACACGATGATGACACGGGTATACTTATGTATGTGTACCTGAGCATTCAGTTATCTTCCCCTTTGCTGCCTGTACTTACTGATCCCCCATATCACGTTACTCTGGCCACAATTTGCAGTTGGGCCAAGCCTTGAGTAGTATCAACCGACCCTTCGCTAAAGTGAAGATGATAACTTATGGTTTTTTACTTGACTTGGAGTGACTTGACTTGAGGACAGCATAAATCCTGCCTGCTCAGCACCACACCTGGCTTTTGTAGCAAAGTGCAGGCATGTGCAGGCCCAGCTTCATTTTCTCACTGACCAGGGATTTGATGTCCTAGTCCTCAGGTACAGAATGCTGCCACATGCAAAACACGTCCCACAGGCAGACCACAGCTGCGATTCAAAGACGTGTGTCAGAGGGACTTAAAAGCCCAGAACATCGACCAGAACAACTGGGAAGCAACAGCCCTCAAACAGTCAGCCTGGAGACAGACTGTGCGGAAAGGTCTCTCCAAGTTTGAAGAGACACTTGCTCAGCAGCACGAGGCAAAGAGAACGACAAGAAAGGCTGCAGCCCAGGCAGACAGACAGACCAGCATTGTCAGACTTCATCTGTGCCTTCCTCTGCCATAGGCACTGTCTGTCATTCCCGTGTCGGACTGGCCAGCCACACCCGATGCTGTACCAGAACTAACACCTAGAGCACAACTCCATAGTCTTCCGAGACTGACAGCTGCCAACACAATACAGAACAGCCCTGACATGTATGATATTTTAGTCACTTCATGGACCAGAACATCTACCGTATTGTTGGCATCAGACGTGGTGAAGATAAAAGAAATTGTCAAGACTTGTTTGGGGAAAAAGGGGGTATCAACTTTGGAAGGAAGAAAACAGAAAAATGGTGAATAGCAGTGGAGTAAATGACCAAAGCAAAAGTAATTCATCTCCATTGCCTGTATGCTTCTTTCAATGTCTGCTGTTATGGTCCACGTTTCACATGCGTACACAAATATGGACATGATCAGGGAACGCATCAGTCTGATCCTCATTGAAGCTGATGGCTGAGTAGGTAATTATGCAAAAAATTGGCAGACATCTGAGCAACTTTCTGATATGTCGTGCAGAATAGCTTACTTATCTGCAGATATTTAGATATTAATTTCGGCAAATATCTGAGCAGTTTTCTGCTATTTCGTTCACAATAGCCTATCTACAAATATTTAGATATTTGGCAACAATCTGAGCAATTTTCTGATGCTTCGTGCACAACAGTTTACCTGTCGGCGCAATTTTCTCATGTGTGCTATCTAAAACGATGGCTCCAACATGATGCGCGGAACGGTTTCTTTTCCTTTTTAAAATTTTGTTTGCGTCTTTATGTCGTCCCCCCCCCCCCCCCTCCCTTTGTGTTGTTTTACTTGTGTATGATCTAATCTCACAAAAACTGAAGACTCTTTAATTCAACAAGAACAACAGAACAGTTCGGTTTGGGTTTTTTCTGGTGTCGGCATGTCACAGCCTGTTTTGCCATGGTGTTGCCTTGCATTGCCCTGATACCTCCACCCCTTAGTTATCGTTGTTTATTTCTTATTTCTTTTCTCTTATTCTCACGGGGGACGGGATAGCCTAGTGGTCAGAACATTGCGCTCGCAATCTGACAACCCAGGTTCGATTCCCGTTCAAGGGGATATTTTCCCCTGGAGTTAACATCAGTGCAGACTCCGCTCTCCCCAAAAGTCCTTCGGATGAGACTATAAACCGAGGCCCTGTGTGCGAACGCACGCAGAAATCTTGCGACACGTTAAATCCTGTTGCTTTTCGAAAGAGTAGGTATTGTGTCCCGGTGGGAAGTGACGTTTTACAAACGCATACACAGGGGCTGGATGTAAAAAAGGCCTTTAAGGTTTTTCTATGATCCTCGATAGAAAAAAATAAAAATTAAAATAAATAAAAAAAAAAAATTGCTTGTTGTACTATTTAGGTTTGATGCAAATTTTTTTCTAAATGATCAATTGTGCTTAAACCAAAAAATTTTGGTCACGAGGTTAAAAAAAAACAAAAAATTTTGTATTGCAGCCACCCCTGATCCGTCTATATATCAGAAAGTAGGTAGGGAAGGAAAGAAGAAAGGGATGGGAAGAACAATGAGGCGACGGTTTGATGGATGGATGGGTGTTAAAGTCAGTGGGAGGTCGTTTTTTTGTGGTTGGGGTTGTGTGTGTGTGTGTGTGTTCCCTGGTCCATTTGCAGATGTTTCCCCTGCCCCTGGCTACTACTTGTCAGACTATGTTCCATCACCACATCATCACACATACTCAACATCATCACCAGGGGGAAGCAGCTAGCTCGCTCTTTAAAATATGGTTGTTTTATGAGAGTACAGCCCTTTTGGGGTTTTGGCGTTTTGTTGTCTTCAGTCTGAGTGGCTTGATGCAGTGTTTGTCGGTTCTTATTATGGTGTGTTGTACACACCCCACACCACAAAACACAAACAAATATATATATTATATTTATATTAATATATATTTAATATAATATATATATATATATATTTATATAAATATATATATATAAAATTTTTTGCCCTTTTTTTAGGGGGTGATGTAAGAAGCCCCTTTGGGTTATCCAAAAACCTCAAAAAAATTTCAAGTTCAAATTCTCTCTCCCCCCCTCCTTTCTTTTCCCCCTTTTTTCTTCCCTTTCTTCTTTCTTTTTTTCTTCTGTCTTTCCATTTTCTTTGTTTTCCCACTTTCTTTCCTCCTTTCTTTCTCAGTTTCTTTCTTCCCGTGTCCCTTATTTTGCACTTAATAATTATTACCTGGTTTTGTTTCTTTGATATTGTTTCATCATTTTTCAGATAAGATCATTGTTGGCCCCTATTTTAACTCAGCTGTCTACAGATCATCTTCAAAGTATACTGCAAAAAACTGTGATGCCTCAGTGGTCAGAGTACTCGCTCTCTCCCCAAACTAAGGTTAACTAAAGCAGCATTGAGCGTGGTCACCCCGTGGATGGGTGACCGTTTGCGCGCCTTGGCTTCAGTACAGTCCCCCTAGCTCACCCAGCTATAAATGAATACCTGCCCTCTTTATAAGGACAGGGAAGGTAAAGCAGCGAGGGAGAGGAGAGGAAATGGGCGCCTACCCTCAAGATGCTGGGCCCTGGAGAAGCTGAGGTCTCTGACACCTCGCTCAGCCAAGGACCACACAGGTGATGGGAACACCTTTACCTTTACACTGCCAGACCTTGGGTATCGACAGGTTCACACTGATGTCATCCAGAACACTTCGCAGCAAGAGGTCTTCCTGTTGTTGTTTTTTAAAAGGCCCATTCTCCTGGAATTCACATTCCTGCCTTCTGAGGCATACAAAATACACTCGAACTCACTGGAGCGTAACTTTTCAAACGGCAACACATTTTCCGTCACTTAAAGTGTGGTTGGTCGAAACCAGTGTGTGTGGGTAGGTGTGTGGGTGGGTGGCGGGGGGCATGGGGGGGGGGGGAGGACTGGGGGGGGAGGGGGGGTAAATGTGTGCGTGGGTGTGGTGTGTGTGTGTGTGTGTGTGCGAATGTGCGTGCGTGGGGGTGAAATTTTTATTTTCATATAGTACTTGAATAAGGTGTGCATGTGTGTTTTGTCATGTGTGTGTTGATGTGGTGTGTGGGTGCTGGTAGCGTGCGTGCGTGCGTGTGTGGGTTGCAGTGCGTGCGTGTGTGTGGTGCGTGTGTGTGGTGCGTGCGTGGTGTGTGTGTGTGTGTGGTGTGTGTGGTGTGGTGTGTGTGTGTGTGTTGTGTGTGTGTGGTGCCTCAGTGTTTGAGGATAGGGAGGGAAGGTTGAGAAACGTACTGAATGATAATGTGAGAGAGGCCGATGGGTAAGTCAGGTGCGAAGGGGGAAAAAATAATGGGGAGAGGGAGTGGAATGGGAAATAATAGAGAGGGGAATGAAAGGAGAAATAATGGGGCGGTGATTTTTTTTAATTTTTTTATTCTTTTATATCGAGGATAATAGAATAAGCACTTATGTGATTTTTTTACATCCAGTCCTCGCGTGTATGCAGTTTTTGTAAATTCTGTCATCTGTTCCCACCGGCACACATTGGCCTACTCTTTCGAAAAGCGGAACAGGATTTAACGTGTGCGCAAGATGCTCTGCGTGCGTTCGCACACGGGACCTCGGTTTATAGTCTCATCCGAAAGACTTTTGGGGAGAGCGGAGTCTGCACTGATGTTAACTCCAGGGGAAAATATCCCCTTGAACGGGAATCGAACCCGGGTCGTCAGATTGCGAGTGCAATCTTCTAACCACTAGGCTGTCCTGCCCCCCTCGTGTGTGTGTGTGTGTGTGTGTTTCTAAGAAAATTATGTAGTATTGCATTGAGTCCCGCTGAGGGGAGAGGATAGATGGAGGAAGGCAAGAGGGAAAGCTTCATTCTTTTTGGTTCCTCGGCTAGAGCTCCGCGCTTCTTCAGTAGTCAGATTTTGCTTATGCGACCGTTTTTACCCACCACGAAGGTATCTGCATTCTGACTTCGGGGATAAAGCTTCAATTTAAAAAAAAAAAAACACTGTTTCTAACTCCCTCAACACATAAATCCACTGATTTCTTTTTTTTTTTGGGGGGGGGGTGTCTTTTATTGCTTCTTTTTTTTCGAGAATAATGGACTAAGCACTCGTGTGCTTTTTTTTTTTTTTTACATCCACTCCCTTGTATATGCAGTTTTGTAAATTTTGTCATCCGTTTTCGCCGGCACATAATGGCCTACTCTTGCGAATTCTTCAGATATTCAGCGGGTGACATACATGTAAAGGAAAGGCATGAAGGATTACATAGAAATAAGCCCACTTTTTGTGTTGTAAACTTCATGTGAAAAAAATCAGCTGACTCTGTCAAAGTCAGTATATCACACACGCACGCATGCGCGCACACACACACATACACACACACACACACACACACAACACATACACACACACACACACACACACACACACACACACACACACACACACACACACACACACCACCACCACCACCACCACCACCACCACACCACAACACAACAAAACACAACACAACACAACACAACGGATGACAAAACTGCATACGCACGGGGACTGGTGTAAAAAATAGCGCATGAGTGCTTATTCCATTATCCTCGAAATAAAAGAATAGAATAACACACACACATACACGCACGCACGCACGCACACACACACACACACACACACACACACACACACACACACACACACACACACACACACACACACACACACACACACACACACTCACACACACACACCACCACCACCGCCACCACCACCACAACACAACACAACGGATGACAAAATTGACAAAACTGCACACACACGGGGACTGGATGTAAAAGAAAGCGCATGATTGCTTATTCCATTATCCTCGAAATAAAAAAATAGAACAACACACACACACACACACACACACACACAACACAACACAACACAACACAACACAACACAACGGATGACAACATTGACAAAACTGCATACACACGGGGAGTGGATGGGGAAAAAAGCGCATGATTGCTTATTCCATTATCCTCGAAATAAAAGAATAGAATAACACACACACACACACACACACACACACACACACACACACACACACACACACACACACACACACACACACAGCACAACACACACATCACACACACACACACACACACATCACACACACACACACACACACACACACACACACACACACACACACACACACACACACACACACGCTATAAAACCAGGTGATACCATCTGGAACAAATCCGTTCTCATCTGGGTGTGATGCTAAGAATTGTGCTGCAGCAGCAGCAGCAGCAGCAGCATCCGTCTTTACTTTTCTGCTGCTGCTGCTGCTGCTGTCTGATCCTGCGCCAGATCAGCTCACCTCCTGTCCCTGATGCTCTCCCCATGACGAGGGATGCCAGATTTCAACAGATACCCTCCATTTGGCCGCACACCGCCTTTAAATTTTTGCTACTTTTCCTTCTGTTTTCCTATAATACTCTTGCATCCATACCGCACGTAATAGAAAATCCACAGAAAATTAAAAAAAATTAAACCTCCTTTTTGTGAAAGACTAGCCTCTGACTCAAAACTCAGGAGAGTTTGCAAAAATTTGGTAAGTTTGAATTTTTTTTTAAATTTCAGCAAACATTGTACCCTCTCAGTCCTTTTGTCGTCTGCTAGTTTTGGAACCACAATAAGCATGCACAGGGTCAACACTGTAGGAACACAGTTGATCCTCATTAGTTGATGATCATTTCCAACTTCCTCATGACTACCTGGTATTGCTCTACGTTCTCAATCCCCCAAACAAGCATACAGTGCATTTTCCCCCATACTTTAAAAAAAAAATGATAATCAGCAAAAAGTTGTTTTTGTACTCGTACCCTATAAGACATTGAAGAGAACATCAAGAAAAACAATAGCAAGAAAGCATATCAGCTGGTGAAAGACCTGACTAGCACAAAACAGGGAAAAGGTTTAACAATCCAAGACAAAAATGGGAAGTGTCTCACTGACGACCGGGATATTCTGAACAGATGGACAGAATACTGCTCCGACCTGTATAACTATAGAACTGCAGGAGATCCAGAAGTCCTTAATGTACCCGAAAGCAAAGACACAGTCACCCTATCCTCCGAGAAGAAGTGGAAACAGCAGTCAGATCGCTGAAAAAGGGGAAGTCAGCAGGGGCTGACAACATTCCAGCTGAGTTGGTTCAAGCTGGAGGGGAAGCCATGATCAGCGCCCTACTAAGAATCTGCAACAAGATCTGGCAGACAGGAAAATGGCCAACACCATGGACACAGTCACTCATCATCACCCTCCCCAAGAAAGAAAATCTACAACAATGCCATAATTACCACACAATCAGCCTCATATGCCCCCCAAGAAAGGTCATGCTGCAGATAATATTGAATAGACTGAAGCCACAAGCAGAGACCATCATTGCTGAGGAATAAGCAGGTTTCAGAGCAGGGCGCAGCACAACAGAACAGATATTCAACCTCAGAATACTATGTGAGCGGTACCTTCAACATCAACAAGACCTTTACCACGTATTTATCGATTTTAAGAAGGCATTTGACAGGGTGTGGCATGCAGCGTTGTGGGCAACCATGAATTTGTACAGCATCAATGCAAACCTGATCAGAGTCATCAAACAGCTGTACAGCGAGGCCACCAGTGCAGTGTACTACAACAACAATATTGGAGAATGGTTTCGAACAACAGTTGGAGTAAGGCAGGGCTGTCTACTCTCACCCACTCTTTTCAAAATCTTCCTTGAGAGAATCATGGCTGATGCACTGGAACATCATGAAGGATCAGTCAGCATTGGTGGCAGAACGATCACAAACCTCCGCTTCGCAGATGACATTGATGGAATAGCAGGATCAGAAAAAGAGCTTGCCAGCCTAACAGAACACTTGAATAAGGCCTCCAAAACATACGGCAAGGAAATCAGTGCAGAGAAGACCAAACTGATGACTAATAACACCAACGGCATTAGCACTGATATCAGGGTTAATGACCAGAAGCTGGAAACAGTTCAAAGCTTCAAGTACCTGGGAGCCATTGTATCAGACCAGGGATCCAAGCCAGAAGTAGTATGCAGGACTGCACAGACAATAACAGCTTTGTCAAAACTAAACACCATCTGAAGAGATAAAAATATCTCACTTATCTCCAAGATCAGACTAATGCGCTCCCTTGTCATATCCATATTTCTGTATGCCTGTGAATCATGGACCCTGACTGCATATTTGGAGAGAAGAATACAGGCGGTGGAGATGAGATCCTTTCGGAGGCTCCTTGGCATCTCCTACAAAGACCACATAAGCAACGAAAGCGTGCATAACAGAATCCAGCAAACCATTGGACCCTGTGAGAACCTTCTAACGATCGTGAAAAAGCGTAAACTTAAATGGTATGGGCATGTCACAAGATCCAAAGGACTTGCAAAGACAGTTTTACAAGGCACTGTCCAAGGAGGAAGAAGAAGAGGCAGACCAAGGAAGAGCTGGGAGGATAATATCAGCGAATGGACAGGCCTAGAACTCAACAAAACCCTGAGAAAGGCAGAACAGAGAGAGGAATGGAGGGAACTGGTTGTTGAGTCTTTGAGGGTGCCCCCACGGTCATCAGACTAAGGGACAGAGACCCTATAAAAGATACTACATGACCCGGAAGCTAAACGTGAAGTGTAGCCTTTACTTCTGATTGTCCTCCTCACCTTGAACCATGCTTCAGAATAGAACTGAGTATAAAAATAGAAAATGAAAAGAAAGCTAACTGATTCCATCTATTCTATCCTCTTTTTTTGTGGTAAGTGATCTAGAGGGACTAGGGGTTGGGATAGCCAAGTGGTTAGAGCTTTGCACTCCATTTGACAGCCTGGGCTCAAGCCCAGGTTTGAGCCACCACCAAGACCCTTGTTCAATGAGATTTTTTCCCCCTGGAGTTAACATCAGCACTGACTCCACTTCCCCTAAACTACTTCAGATGAAACTATATTCTAAGGCTCTGTGTACGACTGCATGCAGAATATCTTGCACATACACAAACACAAACACACACACACACACACACACACACACACACACACACACACACACGCGAGCGCACACACACACACACACACACACACACACACACGCACGCACGCACGCACGCACACACACACACACACACACACACACAAACCGTTCCACCTTTCGGAAGAGTAGGCCAACGCGTGCTGGTAAAAGGGGATTACAAAATTTCCAAAAGCACATGTGTATGCATCCCTGTCGTGTTTAGACAACATCCCCGATCTCGGAATGTGGCTACCTTAATGGGGGGGAGAGGGGGGGGGAGGGGGGGGGAGGCCGTCGCAAAATCTGCACCGTTTGTGAACCTCAGAGTTGTAACCAAGGAACAAAAAATTGTTTTAAAACAGAAGTGATTTATTTTTATTATGAAGTATTTAAAGGAGAGGTGAGTATGCACTGGCCTAGGAAAGATCATAACATAATCCCCTCCTCACTTTTGGGATGATAGATAACTTCATCGATCGCTATCACATAATTATTGATAATAGTCATATAATGCACTCTGAATATCCCCATGTTTCGGACTTGTATCAATGTCCTTTCGTTGTGTACAAGGCTTTAAGCACGGGGCAATCAAAGACTTGATGTGGGAGCGTTCCCCAGTTTAACATCCTGAGGGTCACCAAGAATAAGTATGCACTCTGTCAGACTCCCCATACCTGGCAATCTCTGTGAGAGAATTTTTATCTGTTTTTTTAAAAAATTCTTTTCTATCAAGGATAATGGAATAAGCACTTATGTGCTTTTTTACATCCAGTCCCCGTGTGTATGCGGTTTTGTTAATTCTTTCATCTGTTCCCACCGGCACACAATGGCCTACTCTTACGAAAAGCGGAACAGGATTTAACGTGTGCGCAAGATGTTCTGCGTGCGTTCGAACACGGGGCGTCGGTTTATAGTCTCATCCGAAGGACTTTTGGGGAGAGTGGAGTCTGCACTGATGTTAACTCCAGGGGAAAATATCCCCTTGAACGGGAATCGAAACCTGGTCGTCAGATTGCCAGCGCAATGTTCTAACCACTAGGCTATCCGGTCCACTGGATGAAAGGTTTACGAATATTGCTGTTTTCAAATACCTAGCCAGTTCTGGGTTCGATTCCCAGCCTTGCCCTTTCTTCCCAGTTTGACAGGAAAATCGAACTGATTAAACCAGTCGGACTGGTGTGCTTATAGATTTGTGCACGTGAAAAGAATCCACAACAGTTCAAAATGATGATCGTAATCATGATCAGGATCAGGATCATGAAGAAAATGAAGAAGAGGATGCTGTTGAAGATGAAGATGATTATGACGACGACGACGATGACAATGACGATGACGACGATAACGACGACAACGACGAGGATGATGATGATGATGACGACGATGACGACGACGACGACGATGATGATGACGACGACGACGATGACGATGACGACGGCGATGATGACGGTGGTGGTGGTGGTGGTGGTGGTGGTGGTGGTGTGGCCGAGGATGATGATGATGATGACAGTGGTGGTGGTGGTGGTGGAGGTGGTGGTGGTGGTGGTGGTGGTCATGATCATGATCATGATCGTGATGAAAAAGAAGAAAAAGGAGGAGGAAGAAGAACACAAAACTATTAGAAAATATTTTTCTTGGTGCGTTTTCTTTCAGTGATGGAAATTGCCCAAAGACAATCGATCCTCAACTTGATCTGCTCTTAACCCACATCCCTTACACTCAGCTCAAGGTGAGGAGCAGCAACAAAGATAAATCAATGGGGATGGGGGGGGGGGGGGGGGGGGGGGGGTATGGGGAGAGGGGGAAAGGATGGGAAGAGGGGGGTATCTGTTGAAATCTGGCATCCCTCGTCACGGGGAAAGCATCAGGGACAGGAGGTGAGCTGTTCTGGCGCAGGATCAGACAGCAGCAGCAGCAGCAGAAGAAGAAGTAAAGACGGATGCTGCTGCTGCTGCTGCTGCTGCTGCTGTTGCAGCACAATTCTTAACATCACACCCAGATGAGAACGGATTTGTTCCAGATGGTATCACCTGGTTTTATAGCGTGTGTGTGTGTGTGTGTGTGTGTGTGTGTGTGTGTGTGTGTGTGTGTTGTGTGTGTGTGTGTGTGTGTGTGTGTGTGTGTGTGTGTGTGCGTGTGTGTGTGTGTGTGTGTGTGTTTTGTTGTGTGCATGTATGTGTTGCCGGGGTGGGTGGGTGTGTTTGTGTGTGTCTGTTTTGTATGTGTATGTGTGTCTGTTTTGTGGGTGGGTGTAGGTGTGGGTGAGTGCATATGTTGTTGTTGTCCTTCTTCTTCTTCTCCTCCTTCTTCACGTCTTTATCCTTCTTCCCTGTTTTGTTTTGGTTTGTTTTTGCTATATCAATCTTTCATTGATGTTGTGCTTATTGCCATCCAGTTTCCATGCGTCATGTTTCAGCTTTCTGTGTGTGTTAATGTTAATTGTTCCATACACCTTTTTTAGTCTTAAATCGATTTTCTTTTTTGTTTATTTCTTTGTATGTGCGGATTATTGTCTGGGTTTTGTTTTTTATAGGACAGCCATGCATAAATCCGGCGATTCAGAATTTTTAAAAAAACATAGTACACAACAGAATAGACCTTTGATTTTTTTTTTAAACCACCTTGAAACAATGTAATGGATGACAAACAAAAACTATGTCAATTTTCTCCTAGTGAAAAAAGCCTATTTCATTCTGCTTATGTAATCTATACAAACAAAAGACTTCGTGAAATGAAGAACTATGAAGCCAAGTCCTCAATATTAGCCATGCAGTTGCTAAGTATGTTGCTGTTTCCTTTTTTTTTCATTAGGGTATCTTGATTCTGTTGTAACAGAGAGACAATGACAATGACAATGACAGATTCTTTTATTTCGAGGATAATGAATAAGCCCTCATGTGCTTTGTTACATCCAGTCCCCGCCTGTAGGGATATATCTCAATAATAAACCCAATATTCATACACTCATAACAGAGAGACAGACAGACAGAGACAGAGATATAGACAGAAACAGAGAAACAGACAGAGAGCTCTGAAAGACTTTCGAATAAGAGTCAGACAGAGACAGAGAAATACTGACTGACTTAACTAAATGATTAACCGACCAACCAACTGACTGACTGACCTAGAGGGAGCTAGGATTGGAGACAGGCAGATGGGTAGACAGAGAAAGAGAGACAAAGATATCTCCCCAAAAGCCACATGATTATATCTATACAGACAGGCTTCCATCGGCAGCAGTTTGTGTTGACTGTACATGAATCTCTGTTGACACAAGTGTCTGACACTTATCTCCTCGGCGCCTTCGGCATAAAGCGTCACATAGTGCAGCATCGACAATTGCACAAAGCAATCCTTGCAGGAGAGCTTCCATAGTGGCTGACACTGAACCACCCCAGAACAACTTTTAGCTAGGGTTAGAATACGGCCAAACTCCGTGTTTTTTGTAGTTTCCCCTTCGTGTTACTTGCTGGCCAAAGCTGCAGTTTCAGTCTGTGGTCGAAATATTATATATATATGTATATATATATATATATATATTATTATATATAATATATATATTATATATATTATATATATATATATATATCTATATATATATATATATATATATTATAATGGAATTTATATAGCACTTTATCTTGCAGAGACAAATCAAAGCGATTGCACTCAACTCATTCTTACACAGTCATACACACCAGTGACAAGTAATAGTTCCATCAAATCCTAATGTGCACACACGCCCCGCACACGCACACACACACACACACACACAGGTCACACACCCTGACAGGGCAATAGAATCTTGGCTGTTGAAGGCAGGGAAAAACTATGAGATGAAGTAGGAGAGGAAAATCTTAGGTTTGAAATAAATATGTCTTGAGGCTGGATTTAAAAGTGTCATAAGAAGGCTTTTAGCGGAGAGAGAGAGAGGGAGATCATTCCACATCAATGGACCAGAAATTGAGAAAGAGCGACGGCCCATGGTGGATTGGTTGAATCTAGGTATTCGTAAGGACAAGGTATCTGCAGCAGAGCGGAGAGATCGAGAAGGAGTGTACAAGTGAAGACATTCACAGAGGTAGGCGGGTGCTGTTTTGTGGAGACATTTGTAACAGAGGGTACTGATCTTATAGTTTACTCTCTGTGGCACAGGCAGCCAGTGGAGAGATTGCAAAAGAGGGGTAATATGCTCAGATTTTTTCTTTCTGAGGATTAGACGAGCTGCAGAGTTTTGTATACGTTGAAGGGATTGGATTGATGATGCTGGCAGACCAGCCAACAGAGAATTGCAATAGTCCAGACGTGAAAGAATGAGAGACGAAACAAGTTTGGATGTTGCATCTGTGGACAGGTACTTTCGAATTGCACTAATACCCCGTAATTGATAGTAGCAGGACTGGCAGGTCTGGGTGATGAATTTTTGCATAGAGAGTGTGTTGTCAATAATGAACCCTAAATACTTCACAGCAGTGGATAAAGGAACTGATGCATTGCCAAGTTGTATTGAAGCTGTTGTGATGGAAAAGAGTTATATATATATATATATATATATATATATATATATATATATATATATATATATATATATATATATTATATATATATATATATATATATATATATATAATCTTGAACAAAAATCATTTTTATGATGAGAATGAAGTTGTAAATGGTTACCTGCACTTCTTTATCCTCACTCTATTTTCTCAATGATATGATTGGTCAAGTGGGGAATAGCATCACCTCTGAGATCCTATTAAAGGCCATTTATTTTTTCAACTTCTTCTGCCTGTGGCAACACTCAAAAGTGTCTGACAATGTTCGGGTTAACATTGCCATCCAGCTAAAAACAGACTCATTGGCTGGATACAGACTTGTATGATCTCCCTTGCATCCTTTTTATATAAAAAGGATCTCCAAAGAAGATAGGCACAAAGATTCGCTAGCCACTTATTTTCGTCTACATATACACTTTTTTAACCACTATTATTTTAATATATTTTCCTTCTCTTTTTATTTTTCATCTTTTTCTGGCAGTGGTGGTAGGCCAGAAAATTATCTATCTATTCTTAGGGCTGCAATAGACACTTCTGGATTATGGAGGATGTCTCGTTGTTGCGTACCACAGAGAGAGTAAGTGAGGTTTCAAACACTGCTGGGACCTCTGAGGAGTGCTCAGCCGGGAGATGAGACTTGAGTCAGGTCAGGGCAAAGGCATGGTCCTTACTCAAGTATTCCTCAAATACTGCCTTCAAAGTTTTATCTTGTAGTGGGTTGTTTTTTTAAGTTTTTAACAAAAATTATATATATATACATATATAAATATATATATGATGGGAATGAAGTTGTAACTGGTTACTTGCACTAGTTTTTTTCCTTATAATCTGCATATCTTCTTGCCCCCCCCCCCCCCCCCCCACCCCCCTTCAACCAAGTGATTCATCCCTTCACTTCTTAGGTTCTGAGCTACAAGGTTTAGATAAATCTTTATTGAGATTTGATTTAAATGATACTTACCATACACGTATTGAGAGCAGGCAGGGACACCTCCTGTTTGTGACATCTGGAGGCCCATCTACTGCTGTCTAATATTTTCTTGTCTTTTCTTTCTTCGTTGTCTAGCTCAGATGTTATTCTGTTCTCTTCGAGGCCAAATTATTTTTGAGTCAGATGATTCAGCAGCAGCTGCATCTTAATGCAGAAGACACCTGCAGTCTGGGTTGCAGCTGCAAGACTGAAAAGAATCAGACTTTATAATGATTTTTAAAAGAAAGGTAAGGAGAGTAAAACCAGGCTAGACCATCTTTTTTCCTTACATTCACTTTTGCTAGAGTTTTGTTTCGTATAAAACTTTTTCCTTAAGCATTGTTTCCATATACTTTTCACCAGAGTCATGTACTTTTTTGCCACAGTTTTGTTTCCATGTATTTTCAACCACGAGTTTGTTTCCATGTACTTTTGCCACAGTTTCGTTTCCATGTATTTTGCCATAGTTTTATTTCCATGTATTTTTAACTACAGTTTTGTTTCCATATACTTTTACTAGTTTTGTTTCTATTTACTTTGCCTCAGTTTTGTTTCCTTGTATTTTTGCCACAATTTTTTTTCATGTACTTTTACCAGGATTCTGTTGATAGTTATGCACTTTTATCAAAGTTCATTTTTCCGTTTATATAAACTCGGAAATCTGCACATGACCTTCATGAAAAGTGCATCTGACGGTTCTGGCATTTCTGTGACTTAGCTTCCTGATGACACCCACCCCATTGCCCTGCCCGAGTTGTCTGCCTTCTTTCTACCCAGACAAGGCATATGTTCAATGCCCCTTAGGTAGATGCGTGGGTGACGTCACTAATCATAATAAGAATGCTTTTCTAAACAGGGAAATGTACTCATTTTTCCCTTCATTTTTTTAGCAGGAGAGGGGAAGGGGATCTTTCCTTGGCTAGAGCTTGGAGGTTCACCAATGTTGATATTTTGTGTATGTGACAGTTTTTCCCCCACACCATGAAGGTAGCTGCATTCCGACTTTGGGGATGTATTCTGGGTATGTTCGTGTTTCCGTAACCCACCAAAAGCTGATATGAATTACAGGATCTTTAACATGCATATCTAACCTTCAGCTTGTATATATACACATGAAGGTACTGGCAGGTCTGCACTTGAAGTTAACTTTGGAGATCATAACCCCACCCTTAATTTTTTAGATGCCACCAAGATTCAAACCCAGGACTTCAAAGACCCATGGGATGAAAGTTCAAACGGTCTTACCATTCTGCTATAGTGTCCACCTCCCCTTCATTTAAAAACAAACAAACAAAATGTAGTCACATAGGCTCTCAGATCAAGAATTAGCTTTTTCTGTGAAAGTTAAAAAAACCACTGGTATTTCCGGTGACGTCATCGCTCAACCTGACTTCAAAGGGACTGAACATACATGCATCCTCAACACTTTCAAAGCCAACATGCATGTCTGCAAGTGATCAAAAAGCATGTTTCTTCCTAGGGGCCTGCTGCCTGTTTAATGGGAATCACAGCATGCAAGTACTTTTAAACTCCTGTGCACGTGAGTTTTTGACCTTCAATGAGGTAACAGATTAACTTGCAGAAAATGACCAAAAAGTCCATTATTGATGAGGATGGGAATTAAGTTGGGAATGTAGCTTGGGGGGGGGACGGGGTTAAAAAGTTGGTTTCCCCCTCTGGGGGCCATGAAAAACTTGGTTTTTAATTCGGTAGCCACGCCCGGTAGTGACTTTACAATGTCATGAGTTCATTCAAAGGAGACACACCTGCGGTTTTTTCCTTCCGTGTGCCAGGTTTAACATGACCTGTAAATTTCAGTGCAGTGCTCCAATTACTCTTCAAGGAGTTCAGAGAGAGACAGAGAGAGACAGAGAGAGGTGATGGCATTGCCCACTTCTGTTTTAGAAACATCTCCAGAGTCAGTGCAAGGGCTGTCATCATGCATATGGTTGATCTTGTAATCCTTTGTAACAACTCTCACAGAAGAGTGCTTTGTGAGCATTGTTACTAAGCCTAGCAAGGAAAATAATTCCAATTTACTACATGGGTGATTTTCTACCGGTGAATTATTTCCCTTGGGTTTAAATTGCCGCCTTTTTGCTAGTGTCCTTTTCCTTCCAGACGGTAGGGAGACGAGCGTCTTTGCTCGAGATGTTCCCCATTAAGGTATGGTTGCTCTTTTTAAGCTAACCTAACTTAATTTTAAAAAAGGGGTGGAAGGGTTTATGAGGCATTTGTCTAATTTTGTGTTTGAAGGTTTCAAGCTTGTGAATTTAGAAGTTATTATTTCGAACAAGGGAGCAAGTGGCAAATTCGAACTTAGTCATTGTCTTTGTTGTGCCAGGTTCGATTTGGGGCAAAATATTGTTCAGCTAACAAAATGCTGAATACAACTAAGGTTTATCACTCCGTATAATATATGTGTGTAAAAGCCTAGTACAGTTTTGTAATGATTATTATTAAGAATGCAAAATTATATTTTTTGTGAGGAATGACATAGTAATGTTTAAACAGGTGCAATGACTTGGGAATGTGGTTGAGGATTCATCAATTTAAATTAATGTGAGTTAATGTTTACACAGTTTCATAGGATAGACCATCAGCTGTCCTCAAGTAAATGAAACATGTGTAAGACTAGTTATTGTACATGACGATTTTAGTGGATACATTTGATTTGTTGTGAGGATAATTATTCTCATAAAAGTTGGGAAAGAGGTAAGCTGAGAATACATTTTAAAGATTGGTTTTATTATGGCAAACTCTGGTTAGAGTTTCCGTTTTGCTGTGTGGGTCTTGTGATGATTGGTATCCCTGATCCTGTGATAGTGTGTGATTTCATGAAGAGATCAAATGGTTTATTGATTGTTCCTTTTTATTTCAGGAACATCGTCATCGCTAACATCGCTAGCATCGTTCATGGTTCATCGTCCATCGCTAGCATTTAACATGTAGCATCGTTGTCATCAGTTCATGTTGTGAATCTTTTGATCCCTGATCTGAGACATCCATGATTGGTTGTGTAGTGAGGACTGGACAAAATAATGAACAGAATAGTTTGTGTTTTTAATTGTATTTGTAATACAATTGGTGATGTGTGTGATTTAGTAGTAGAAGTAGTAGAATAAATTTGTGGACCCAACTTGCTTGGCCTGAAGAATTACATTGAATGAATGTTGTTGTTCATCACATTCATAGTGTTTCAGTGTGATTGTTGAGTGAGTTGAGGTAATAATTTTTCACTACTATTTACTGTCTCCCTTTTATAGTTCTTTTCTAGTTTTCTTCTATCCTCTTTCTATCCCCCCTTATCACTCCCAGCCCACCAGTAGGCGAGCCCTAATCCTCTTTAGGGATACTAAAGATAATAGGATAAGTTTAGGATCCCATTTCTGGTGCCGGATTGGATGGTGCCGGATTGGATGGTGCCGGGAATCGGGGTGGCTACCTAAAGAATTCCTGATCAGGACTCTCTACACCTTTGTCACATAACAGACTTGTTTTATTTTTGTATATGTTAGTCTGAAAGAAAAACGTTGAAAATGCACTTGAAGCTTATGCCTCTCTGAGTCTGTTTTTCCATCTATCTATCTATCTATCTATCTATCTATCTATCTATCTATCTATCTATCTATCTATCTGTCTATCTTTCTATCTGCCTGTCTGTCTATCTGTCTGTTTATCTGTTTAGTTGTATATCTATCTATCTGTTTGTCTGTCCAGCTAGCTCTCTCTCTCTCTCTCACTCACACACACACATGTGTGTGCGCAATTTATCGACAAATATCCAGTTAAATACAAACAGACAGACAGACAAACAGAGACAGACAGACAGACAGACAGATGACATGGAAAGAAAATTACAAACAAGGAATGTGCATTCTTCCTCAGTGTCTTGTAAACTTATGCAATTCTAACAGCCAAAAATTGCCAAGCTGTCTCGCACTATTGAAGAAACAATTCCCAGACTATCCAAGGAATGCTTTAGCCTAGTTCCTTCCACATTCCCATATTAAACTCACTGGTTTGTTTGGGATTTTCTTATTTGTTTGTTTGTTTGTTTGTCTAATTTATTTTTGTTTGTATCTTGAGGATTTGGATTTTTTTTTCAGTTTGGTTTGGATTGGTTTGGTTCTTTTTCTTGTTGTTGTACTTGTTGTTTTTGTTTTGTTTTTGTTTTCTGGCCACAAAAAAATGAGTGGGGTTCATTTTGTCATCTTTGTTTACACACGAGTATGCATACATATGTATACACAAGCACATGCCATTGCATTATGACAAAACAGAAGGGAAAAAAACGGAAGAGAAGTGGTGGGAGGGGGGTGCACACAATATTCACTATTATAAATATTCAACAACAAAAAAGCCACACAACATTTTTTAACAAATCTCAAATAAAGCATATTAACAATGATATTCATATCACCACGCTTGTGCACATGCCTAGGCATATGCACATGTGAGATTCTCTCTCTCTCTCTCTCTCTCTCTCTCTCCTCTCTCTCTCTTTCTCCCCTCTCTCTCTCTCTTTCTCTCTCTCTCTCTCTCTCTCTCTCTCTCTCTCTCTCTTTCTCTCTCTCTTCTCTCTCTTTCTCTCTCTCGCTCGCTCTCTCTCTCTCTCAACTGTTTTGTCCTTGCAGAATACTAACCATGTGTTGCATTACCAAATACCCCTCAGTTTTAAAACCACTTACCCCTTGGGCCTTTCTCTCAAACCTATTCACCATCTTTGAGGGTCTCAATAACCCCTGCTTTTTAGCCTCTGTCCTCTTCTCCCCTCTGCTTCTCTCTCTCTCTCCCCTCCCCTCCTCTCTCTCCCCCTCTCTCTCTCTCTCTCTCCTCTCTTTCTTCCATCCCCACCCCCTCTCTCTCTCTTTGTCCACCCCCTCCCATTCACCCACTCCCTCTCTGCTTCCCTCTTGTCCTTCCTTCTGGCCCCCACTTTCAGCATCATTGGTGGTTTGGAGTCAAGTGCAGGGCCAGAGTCAACACAAAATGTGTGCAGAGGGCCGTGCAGAGAATGCAGCAGCACGTGACTGACACCCATCTTCTTGTGTCCTAAAGTGGTAGTTGTCATAAAGTGGGACAGGCTCAACTGAGGCAAGAATTCCTTCCTGTGTCTGAAAACTCTCTGAGAAAAAAAACAAAAAAAACAACAACAAAAACCAAAAAAACATTCTCCTTACCTTCACTAGGTGGACTATCCATGCACACAGACTGCAAATTGCAAGACAAAACTATTCAAAATCTGACCATTCTTAGTGTCTTTGAGAGTGAGTGCAAATTGAATAAAACAACAGATTTTCCTGGAAAAGCTTGGTAGTATTTGTTTTGCCTATGCAGTCTCAACTGTGTATTTATTTCAGTAATTCCTTTTTCATTACCAATATTTTGGCTCATATTTTTCATGTGGTGTTGATTTTTTTTAATTGATTTTTATTTCAGTGATACCTTTTTCATTACCAATATTTTGGCTCATATTTTCATGTGGCGTTGATTTCTAAAAAATGTGCTAAGTGGTTTAGACAAAGTTCCCAGTTACCTTTGGACCATGACCATGTTCACAGCATTTTGTTTTCAGTCTTCAGTTAAAGCCCTGAGGTTCGCCAACAGTGAGATTTTGCACATGCAGTCACCACTGTTCACCATGAAGGTAGCCACATTTTGACTTTGGAGATGCATGCTGGGTATGTTCATGTTCCCATAACCAACTGAATAATGACATGAATTACTGGATCTTTAATGTGCATGTTAAATCTTCTGCATGTGTATAAAACAAAAATACACAAAGGGAATTAAGACATTGGCAGGTCTGCACTTGAAGATGACCTCGGAGTTCATAAGAAATCCCCACCCTTAATCATTCACCAGATGCTACCGAGATTTTAACCCATGACTTCATGGACCTGTGTGAGTGAAGATGAACTTTCTTAACCACTCCGCTACAAAGTCTGTCCATCAGGCAACTGATGGCCTTAATACAGTTAGGGACAAACATCTATTTAAAGACACCACACCACTTCTCATGTTTTGCTTCACTGTCATGCTCTGCACGTGCACTCAGTGCGTGTTATTGTCAGGGGAATGGAGGCAGCAGCAACATCAGCAACTGACTGTGCACCAGGAATCAGTTTCAAGGGGTCAGAGAGAACAGGGAAGGGGGGGTGGGGGGGGGGGCGGGGGAGGGGGTTAAGTATAAAGTGAGAGGGGATGAAAGTGGGTGGGTGTTATACTGCAGAAAGCATTTGTGTGTAGGGTGCTTGTATGCATTCATGCATGTCCCTGTGTTGGCATATGGGCACACTGTGTGTGTCTGCATGCATATGTGTGTGTGATATAATGACACTGTTTACAGTTTTGAACTGATTTGTAAGAAAAACTGAAAAAAAATCTTCTTTTAAAAAAAAAATGTGAGTACACTATTTAACAGTAACATCAATCAGATGCACAAAGTTCAGCTGATTTTATATGAAGTCAATAAACAGCACATGCCTAAACACAATAAGGATATTTTTCTTGTCTTACTATTGTTATGTTATTTGGCCTAACCTATCTATTCTCCTACATCTAAGTGCTTTCAGCCACTTCATGGTAAGGTGCAGTACAACTTTTCACTTTCGTGTTGTTTCTTGCTGCTTTGCTGGTTTTTAAAAAAAATTTCCTTTTATTCTGATTTGGCTGGAATCGATTATTTTTAGTATTGTTGTTGCATTGTTTCTCTGTTATGGTATGCTTTTCTTTCCAATTTTAGAGGGGGAAGGGGGTGTTTGTTTTTTCTAACAGAAGATAATGACACCTGACTTCATGCCGTGTGGGTTTCATGGATTAAAGATAATGCTTTTTTCACAATACTCTTGATCCAATTATGTGCACAACAGCCAATACCTACATCCTACCAGTGGATATACATATTTTTGTCCATCACAATGATGGCCTCCAAAACAGAAGATGAGACAGTTGCTGTTTTGGAAAATTTTAATGCAGAAATTTGATTATAGTGGATGTACCTTGCCTACAGCACATCCCCCGTCAGTGTTGGAGATGTTCTTCAAAGGCCAATTAGCCACCAGGGCTGCAGTACATAAGGAATATGTGAGTCAAGCCTCGTAGTCAGAGAGTCATAGTTGATCACTAAAGACTAAGCTGTAAGTTGGAATTTCATGAGTGGGAAAGCCACTGATCATACAGCCTCTCACTTTGCTGTTGCCCCCAGCATCAATGATTCAATCAAAAACTGTGATAAAGCCCAGGCATTGAAGGCATGGCCATACGTTTAGAAGAAATAAAATACGTTAGTACAAATGTCCAGCATGCACCTAAGACTTCACCATCACACTGGAAATACTGCCAGTATATTTTTGCAGATGTTGTGTGATGTTTCTGAAATATCACACAAGCAGTGATTCATTTTTAGCAATTTGAAATGAACACCACAAAGGCTAACTTTACAAAGTAAGAAAGGCTGTTATTCTAAAATTATGTATTGATACACAGAAATATATCAGGATAACTTGAAGTACATAATGACATGGGTACAACATTGGAAAAATAAGTCAATCATATACATGAAATATTATCAAAATTTGCATTAATTACATGGTGATGTAGATGCAAGGTTAGAAGAGTGAATTAGTTACACACAAAAGAACATGATGCCTAAGTGCATTAACATAATTACCAGCACACAGGCTGATGGGTACACTGTATGAAAGTCCATTATTGACACAAAGTTCACAAGACACAAGGTGATGATAACCATGGCCTGGTAATTCATAAACTAGGTCAGCTCTCTGTTCAGGAGTTGATGAGTACTATATGAAACAAACTAGGTGTTATATCACAGACAGAGAGAGAGAGAGAGAGAGAGAGAGAGAGAGAGAGAGAGAGAGAGAGAAACAGACAGACAGACAGACAGACAGAGCATGCATGTGTGTGTGAGTGTCTGTCTGTCTGTGTGTGTCTATGTCTGGTTCTCTGTGTGTTCTTGTGTATCTGTGCTTCTCTATCTGGTTGTCTGTTGGTTGGATAGTTAGTCAGTGTAGGTCTGCTTTTCGTATGTTTCTGTTTACCTGTCTGTGTTACTGTGTCTGTGTCTGCATCTAGATACATCTATCAGTCTGTCTGTTCATCCAGCTTTCTGATCATCTATCCACCTGTCTTCCCACCCATGTTTGTCTATTCATCTGTCCGTCTGTCCATATGTGAGTGACTGTATCCTTTCTGTACCTACACATGAAAAATTGTTTTCACATATTTGTTTAATTTTCAAACACATTTTTAATAGGCTTTTGTGGCAGTCAAACATTTACAGCTTGAAACAAACTCATTGTGTGACAGGAGTACTCTAAGGCATCCTAAACTCTGGCAATAAGTGACTTGTCCTGATCACAATACCCCCAAAATGCTGTTTCAAGATGAAGATATAGCAATCAGAATACAAGATGATTTCTAAGCCTATGAGTCTGGTTATAATCTGCTAGACTATGACAAAGTCTGTCTGTAGAGTACCAGGGAAGGTGAAGTTCCAATCTCCTCTGGGACATCTGAAGGGTGCCTATACATTGACCAAAACCCTCACCAAGTCAGGCAAAACGAATGGTCTTAACCTCCCTCTCCTCCCTCTTAACCCCTTCTTGGTCCATTCTCCTTCCTTTTTTCCTAAAAAAAGACTTAAAAGATAACAATTCTCTCCCACACCAAAGTCAGATGTGCTGGGCCTGACTTGTCAGGTGCTTAACGCCAGTGCATTGCATTTTTGCTCATATGACAGACAATAATTGCTGTCTTAGTTTTCAACAAATAAGAAGACCCTGAAATACCTCAAATAATGTCAATGCCAGATTTCATGCATCATATGTTAGCTTTTAATGTTTGAAAAATCAGTTCATGATAATGGAGGATTTTTTTATTTTGCTGCCCCATATTCTGTAATGTCCCCATCCTGCTGTTCCCATGCCATTCATCCCAATCTCCCTGCCACAGCCATACCTAGAATCGTGATGTCTTATCCCCAGGGTCGGAAGTCTATAGGGAGCCTATCAATATTAGGCTACTGTGGGGTCACTAGCCAGAGGGGCCCTGCACTGCTGCTAGGTCACTTTAGAGGTATTCAGTGATGCCTGCTCTGAGCTAATATATGCAGGACACCAACTACTAAGCCCCCTATTAATGACAGTATTAGCTCAATTAATGAGCCAGACTGAGTGAGTTGCCCACCCAAGGTAGCAACCACCACAATGTCCCTCCAACGACTGTCCCCCTGAACCTCCAACCTAAGGTCTTTGACACAAATTCACCACAGGCACAGAAGTGTATGGAGGAAACTGAATCTGAGGTCACCATGAGACCAGAGCAACCGAATCAGAAGCTTTGTTTTAATTGCACGATGATCAATGACAATGAGGATGATGTAATGATGCTGCTGTGGAAGTCATGTGCTTTGAGACTATGTATACTATCATAATATATCCCAGCATTAACTGGGCCAAAGAAATACAGACACCTGTAGTGTTGGTCAGATAATTTGAGTAACACTCTCAAACTCGCATCCAAGTGGATGAAGCTCGACCATTGTCCCAGTCTTCCCACTGAGTCCAGAGCACACTCATTCTGGGTAGGAGCTGGTTGGTGTCCAAAAAGTCCCAATGATTCTTATGGGATTCGAAGCTGCAAACTTCCAGTCTAAAATCCAAGGCTCTAACCAATGTGCCATGGCGGCTGGTATATGACAGAGGAACTATACTTACTTATATGCATTTGTTTTCCTCCTCTGCTATTTAAACGCTCAGGGATAAAGTGATGGTCATAGATTGTTGTTTATTTCTAATGTCTTCATTCCTCATTTTGTGGCCTGATTTCCTCTTCACTTGTGTTATGTGGCTCATATAAAGATCCCTGTCACTGTGATTTTTTAGGAACAATCAAAATGTTCATGCCACTTCTCTCTCTCTCTCTCTCTCTCTCTCTCTCTCTCTCTCTCTCTCTCTCTCTCTCTCTCTCTCTCTCTCTCTCTTGCTCTCTCTCTCTCTCTCTCTCTCTCTCTCTCTCTCTCTCACTCTCTCCCTCTCTTTCATGCACACCCACACAAAGTGGAACAATCAGGCAGGCAGAGGGTTGTGTGCATGCATAACCTCAACACCAACTGATTCCAGGAGTGCCACACAGTCTAGCAAGTCAGTTTCTGTTGTTGTTGCTGCTGCCTCCATTCCCCTGACAGTAACATGCACTGGATGCACGTGCAGAGCATGACAGTGAAGCTAAAAGGAGAACCGTGTGTCGCATGCTGCTGCATTCTCTGCATGGCCCTCTGCACACATTCTCTGTTGACTCTGGCCATAGACTCCAGTTCAAAACAACCAAGGATGCTAAAAGTGAGGTGTCATGGGGAGGCTACACTCCAATTTTAGCCACTAGGACATTGTTCTTTAGGATGTTATTTATGACGAAAAATGCTAACTTAATCTCAAACAATTTTCAAGATAAGAAGAAAATATGTTTATGATTGATTTTCAGAGATGAGAACATAGAGCAATGCCAGTAAATTAGTCATGAGAAGGTTGTAAATCTTTGTTTTTTGCTGATTGGTTCTACTCCTTCCTTGCTGACCTCACATATGGATTCTGGGAGGCTAGTCAACAACATACAGACAGATGAAGAACTGGATGTAAAACATCCAAGATTAAACCAGCCTTGACATGGCAATGTTGCGGTAAAAGGCTGAAGACAGATCAGCCTTGTGTAAATTGTCAACCAACGTGTCCTGCATGTTCCCCTGACAACCATCTTGGTCAAAGGGACTGCTGATGCTAATGATGAGACAACATGCAGAAAGATTAACATGTACAGTATTTGCTGAAACATTTTTTTCAAAGGAAAACCATTCAAATTCATGCAAACCTGCGTCAGCTCTTTTTTATTTTTATTCTGCTAAAGCTTCAAGGTTTATCAATGGTGAGATATTATGTACGAAGCCATTTTTGCCCACAATGAAGGTAGCTGCATCTTGACTTCAAAAATAAGAGCAAACTCTGAGTCAGGGGCTGGTCTTTACTGTCAATATTTCATTTTTTGTGCTCATTTATTCATCCTTTTATTTCAAGGATTATGGAACAAGCATTCATGTTCATTTTTACATCCAGTCCCTGTGTGTATGCAGTTTTGTAAATTTTGTCATCAGTTCCCACAGTACAAAATGGCCAACTCTTCCAAAGGTGGAACAGGTTTCAACATGTGTGCATAACGTTCTTTGTGCATTTGCACACGGGACCTTGATTTATAGCCTCATCTGATGGACTGATGCTGTGGTTAGTAGAAAATAGTATTGTTATACCACTTTCAGTCACAGTGAATTTCTCTGCATGAAAATTTGGCTACTCTCCCTTAGAAAAGCATATCGCTGCAAGAAGCAGTCTCACACTTCTTTCTTTTGCAAGCGCTTTGATTTGTCTTTGCAAGATATAGCGCTATATAAGTTCCATTTATTATTATTATTATTATTATTATTATTACTATTGTTCGTCTCCTGCTTGCTTGTGTATTTATTTTTCTACCAGAGTGACTCTTTTTTCCAGAATTTTGCTTAAGACAACTGCTGGGTATGGGATTTTAAACCTCAGTAGTGTAGTTATGCAACACATGGTTAAGTACCCTGCTGAGAAAAAAGGTTTGGTGCAAGTGTGTGTGTGTGTGTGTGTGTGTGTGTATGTGTTGTCTTCAATTTAACGTCTGTTCACTCTAAGTGATATTAGAGAGGGAAATAGAAAGTGTAGTGGAAGTTAAAGAAGGAAGAAGAAAGAGTGGAAGGAGAAAAGGTTAAGAAATAGCATAAGTGTTGGTTGAAAAAAAAAACAATAATAATTTTTTTTTAAAAAGGAAAAAGCAACCCCCTCCCCCCCGAAAGAAAAATCCCTAGAAAAGTAATGATAATACTTTTAAACAGGAGCAAAATATAAACTCAACAATGTGGAAACATGAAATAACAATAATGTAACTACAATAAATATTCAAGTGGACTATGCAATAAACATCTGGCAATGGCAAAGGCTAGCTTTGAATTTTCAAATACATTTTCCAGAGACTGTTAAAAAAATGTAGGTAAAAAAGGTTTTACAATAGGGCAATCAAATTGATTAGTATTGGAAATATGATCCCCACATAGACACAAACATTTTCCCCAAATTTTTTGAAAGGGAATGCTTTTTAACTTCTTTCTAAATATAGTAAATTTAAACCCCTTTCACAGTCAAAAAAAACGCGAATCTATTTGAGAAAACCCATATAACAAGAAATGGGGGCAGGGGCAACAATTTTTTAAATATCTTTCCCTTAAATTTGATCAGTTTCTTAAAAATTTTTTACCCCCATGAATTTTTTTCTAATATACGGTACCCTTTCCCTGTAGAAAAGGGGAAAACCCTTTTCATCGTTTCCCAAATTTTATGTTTTCCCCCCCCTTTTTTGCAGCTCTGTCACCCACTCTTTTGAAAAAATTCCAACTGAGAAGGCACCCAACAAAAAAGATAAGGAAACCCTTTTAATTTAAGTGTAGACATTTTTAATTTCAAAAATAATTCTGAGCCCTTCTAAAGTGGGGGTTTTATAGCTAAATACAAACGGGGAGCAACACAAAGAAGATATGAAAGATGGAAAATGGAAAATCAAAATTATTAAGAGCTATAAGAACTCAAAATTCCCTTTTTAAAATTTAAAAAACGATGTTTACCAAGAAGTGATTTCTCAGTTTTAAGTGTTGGTATACAAATGCAGGCCTTGTCTGATTTTCTAAAACAATCCATCCCTTAAATTTTAAGCTCAGAACATTTTCAATAGCGATGAACACTGCAACCATGATTTTTGATTTTCATTCTTTTTTTCATTAAATATTTATGTCAAAACATGTGTGATGTGTTGGCCTGGTGGGGGTGAGTGCAGCTGGGGTGGCGGGTGTGGGGGGGTCATGATGGGTAAGTAAGTAAAAGTCTTTAAATTTTAAACCGTCTTCACTTTAAAATGAACCAAAAGGCCCTAAAATAGGGGACTGAGTGAAAGAGATGGAAGATAGATAGATAGATTAATAGATAGATAGATATAGATAATAATAGATAGATGATAATAGTAGATCTACATGTTGTTGTGTGTGTGTGTGTGTTGGGGTGTTTGTGTGTTGTGTGTGTGTGTGTGTGTGTTTTGTGTGTGGTGTTGTGAATAAAGAGTAATAACAAGGGAAATAACAATTATCTTTCGGGGGGGGGGTTTTGGGGGGGAAAAAAAAGGGGGAAAAAAAAAGCCCTTGGAAAAAAATTTTTAGTGTTGCTTTTTTTCAAAATTGTTAAAATTTTAAAAAGGGGGGAGGTAAGTTTTTAAAAAAGAAAAGAAATTTCAAACAAATACAATACAATAAATCCCCCTATGGGACTTAACAAAAACCTTTAGCTGTCAAACTTAGTTTTAAATTTTTCAAAACCGTCATGGTATTCTAAAAAAGGGCGGGAATAATTTTAAAAATTTACATTCAAGTAGAGAAGGGTATTTAAATATATTCACCCAAAGCTTTTAACATCCTTGCGAATTTTGTTTGAATGCATTTAATTTTTCCTGAAAAACAACCCGGTTTGTCTTTCTTTGACAGCAAGAAAAATCTTAAGTGATAATCTTTGAAATTTATTTCTTCCCACCGGACTGAATGTAAAGCCGCTTGATTTGCCGGTTTTTTTAAATTTTTTTAAAGGAAGCTTCTTCTAAAAAAACTGATAACCCTCTCTCATGGGTGTGCTTTGTGTGTTTGTGTGTGTCTGGGGGGAAGGGGGGGTGCATATGATTTAGACTTTTTGTTGTGTGTTGTGTGTGTGTGTGTTTTTTGTGGTGTGGGGGGGGGGTTTGTGGGTAGTGTAGTGTGGTGTAGTGTAGTGACTTTTGACTCTGTGTGTAGTAACTTTCGACTCTGTGTGTGTGTGTGTGTGCACACATGCCCCTGTGCTCATGCACAAATAGTGGAGTAAAAGGAGGTGGGGGGTGATGGGAAAAGCATTCCACTTGCAGAGATGGTTGACATCAAGGATTAAAATAACACCCTGATGACAAAAACCTGCCTGGTATGCCAAAAATAGATAAGACAATTAAAAGTGGTGTATAGAACAAGGAGATAAAAATGATAGAGAGATAAGATAAAACAAATTAGGAGTACAGGCAAAGCTCAGAAAGAATCTCAGTATGAAAACTGTTTTCTTTTTAAAAAGAAGACAAGACACTCTTTAAAAAAAAGAGAGAGATAAATAAGAAAGAAAGAAAGAAAGAAAGAAAGAAAGGAAAGAAAGAAAGAAAGAAAGAAAGAAAGGCAAGCTCTGATCTGTGGCACAAATGACACAAATATACCCAGCATGCAATCTGACCAGGAAATGGATGGACTCTGCCACACACTGCCCAAAAATTTCAGTACAGCGCCCCTAAATGATTCCTTAAAGAGTTATGGGGAAAAGCTGTATCAATTCAGGGTTACCAATGCAAAACTATTCTCTGAAGTCGGAGTATGGCTGCCTCACATCTTCATTGTTAAGTGTTCCTAAACAGTCATACATGCAAACTTCTCATCCAGAGTGTGCTTAACGGTCTCACATTGATTCCTAAGTTGTGATGAGTGAGACAGAGGAGAGCATATTCTAGGTGATCCCCCTTTCCCACCCCCCCACCCCAGAGTGTTAGGAACGTCCAACAATTCAACAATTAACACTACAAGCTATTTACATATTCAGTCTTGTTCAATTACCAAGACGAAAATCACTGATGTCATTCCCAGTGAAATCTTCCTTTCCTCACACTCAGATCACAAACCCACATCACACAGCTCCACACAGCAGTAAGGATAATCAGCTGTTTTTTGGCCAAACAACAAAGCAATTACTGCCAGATTCCAAGACAGATAGCTCTCTCTCTCTCTCTCTCCTCTCTCTCTCTCTCTCCTCTCTCTCTCTCTCTCCTCTCTCTCTCTCTCTCTCCTCTCTCTCTCTCTCTCTCTCTCTCCTCTCTCTCTCTCTCTCTCTCTCTCCTTTTTTCCCCCTGCAAAGAAAATACCAGAGAAATAACAGACCCAGGAAATATTGCAGCACCAACTGTTTCCATCTAAATTTGGATCTCCCAGCTTGATTTGGCGACAACTTATTTGTTCATGGTGGGCTGATTGTAGCCTAGTGGTTAGGGTGTCCAACTTGTGGTTTGCAGATAGCTGAAAATACCAGTTCAATTCTCTGCTGATATGGCCGCTATGGGGGAATTTTTTTTTCCTTTAGGTAGGTAGGTAGGTAAAGGAGTCCCATAACCTGTAAGGTCGTAGGGGAGCGAGGCATCAGAGACCTCACTTCTCTAGGGCCAGCATATTGAGGGCGGCGCCAATCTCCTCTCCCTCGCTGCTTTACCTTCCCTGACCTAACGAGGGCAGGTACCCATTTACAGCTGGGTGAACTGGGGGAACTGTACTGAAGCCAAGGTGCACAAACGGTCACCCATCCAACTGGTAACCACTGCTTAACTTGGCTCCGACCACTGAGCTATCCCGTCCCCCTTTTTTCCTTTGGAGATTTTTTATTCTTCTTCTTCATCATCATCCAACACTCAGACAGCAACTATTGTCGTCTATCATATGAGCGAAAAATGCGTTGTGCTGCTGTAAACCACCTGGCAAGTCAGGCCCAGCGCATCCGACTTGGCTTGGGAGAGAATTTTTTTATTTTAAGTCTTTCAAGAAGAGCCTTTCTGGGGGAAAGGGAAGGATAATGGACCAAGAAGGCAGAAAAAAGTTAAGGGGACAGGAAGACAAGGGAAAATGCAGAAATAGAGAGAGGTATAGAAAAGAGGGTCAGGTCAGTCAGAGAGAGGTATAGAAAAGAGGGTCAGGTCAGTCAGAGAAGTTCTCTGCTACTGCTACTGGTATCCATGTAACCCAGTACAACCTGTCGCATGTGGGGGAGGAAACCCCAATAGAAAAAACCCAAAACATATGGAGACTTGGAGAGGAGATTGGCGCCACCAAGGAATATCCTAAGCCCACAGAAAAAACATGAAAGACAAATGCAAAGCCGAAATGATACCGGATCGGTCGAGGCCCGGGTTACCAACGACCGCGCTTTCCATTGATCAACACCAGGGTGGAAGTGACAAGTCAGCTACTGGAGTTAAAACATACTTAAGCTCCCTAGAAACAAATCACCATTGGTACATGGAACGTCCGTACACTCTACCAGTGCGGAAAAATCAAAGAACTAGAGTATGAGTTTAGCCGATATAAAGGGGACATTATTGGACTAGGAAAGTGAAGGACAGGATTTGGTGAGACATTGACTGAAGAAGGCAACAAGATCTGGTACGGGTGGCCAAGAGAAACATCACCAACATGGAGTGGCATTTATTGTCAGAAAGGAAGTAGTGGGGTGCATTATCAGCTGTCCCACCGGTTTTTCCGCAGAATTATCAGCATCCGGGTGTGGGCCAAGCCCAAGAACATCACCATCATACAAATCTATGCACCATCATCTGACCATACAATGAAGAAGTAGAAGAATTTTATGAAGATCTTGAAGTGACCATTAAGAAAATACCCAAGAAGGACATCATCATCATCCAAGGGGATTTTAACCCCAAGTAGTCCTGACTCTTACAACCAATGGGCCGGAACAGTTTGGTCAGTTGGAACGGGGGAGACCAACGACAGGGGACTACGTCTGCTGGAGTTTGCCTGCACCCACAGACTTACCATTGCCAATACCCTCTATCCCACAACAGTCAAGGGGGACAACCTGGCATGCGCCAAACGGCAAGATCCATAACCAAATAGATTTTATCTTAACACCCACGGCGCTTCAAATCCGCATCAACAGAGCCAGAACAAGAACATACCCTGGAGCTGACAAGGCAGCGACCACGACCTTGTGCTGCTGGTATTCAAAATGAAGCGAAGAAAAACAAACAGCCTGAAAAACCCACGTATCAAATTTGACGTGGACAAACTGAAAGATCCAGATTCGAGGAGGTTTTCCCAAGCTAAGCTTGGCGGACGTTTTGCGCATTAACCCTCCTGGACAATGACATCAATGACCTCACCAACAACTTCAATGAGGCAGTCCGAGAAACAGCAGAGGAGGTACTCGGTCGTCAGGGGAAAAATAAACACCAGCCATGGACTACCAATGACATCTTGGACCTCTGCGATACAAGAAGAGCACTGAAACCAACCAGTCTTCCAACCCTAAAGAATACCGGGAGGCCAACAATCTCGTGAAGAAGTCAATTTTAAAGGCCAGAGAGAAGTGGATCAGTGATCAATGTGATGAGATCGAAAAAACATGAAAGTGGGAAAACAGAAAAAGGGCATACGACCCCCGAAGAAACTCACAAAACCACTTAAAACCAAATCATCAGTCATTGAAGACAGCCCCGGGAAACCCCTCACAGAAAGCTCAGCTGCATTGAAAGGTGGTCTGAATATTGTCAAGAACTGTACAACTCCCCAATACAACCTACAAGAGCATAATAGAAGAGAAAGCAGCAACATCAAGAGCACCCTCGCCTTTACCTATACTGAGGGAAGAAGTGAAGAAGCCATCCGCAGCTTACCAGTAGGAAAGTCCCCAGGACAGACAATATACCAGCAGAGCTGCTCAAGCATGGTGGCGAAACAGTCATCACATATGTTACAGCATCTGTCAGAAGATTTGGGAGACAAAACATGGCCAACAGAAGGGACACAATCACTCATCAACCCCTGCCCAAGAAGGGGAATTTACGCCAATGCCAAAACTATAGAACAATCACCTCATCAGCCACGCCAGCAAGATCATGCTCAAAGTTTTTTGAATCGACTCAAGAAGGAGGCAGAAAACACCTTGCAGGGGAACAAGCTGGGTTCGGGGCCCAGGCAGAGCACAATCGAACAATTTTTAACTGCCACATCATGATGGAAAAACATCTCCAACACAGAGAGACCTGTTCCACAACTTCAATCGACTTCAAGAAGGCTTTGACAGAGTTTTGGCACGAAGGCCTGTGGCAGGTCCTCAGAATGTTTTGCATTGAAGACGACTAGTGCAATCCATCCAAGCACTATACAACCCCTGCAAGCAGTGCAGTCCTTCTGAACAATCAGGTCGGAGACTACTTCAAAACCACATTTGGGGGTCCGACAAGGAGCCTGTTATCTCCAGTCCTGTTCAATCTGTTCTTGGAAAACATCATGAGAGAGACCCTCCATGCCCTTCCACTCTACCATCTCCATTGGCGCAGACCCCTCAACAACTTACCGGTTTGCCGATGACATTGACCTCATGGGCGGAAGTAACACAGAGCTGCAAGATCTTACGACCAGATTTGAGAACAGAGCTGGAGCATATGGGATGGAGGTGAGCTCGGAGAAAATTAAAGTACTTGTGAACAGCACTAGCAATGCCACCCCTAAAATTTACAGAACGGCCAACAACTGGAGGAGGTAGATGCTTTTAAATACCTCGGCGCTACACTCACAAAGACAGGCGATCGACGACAGAAATCAAAGTCAGAATAGCCATGGGAACATCTTCCATGACAAAACTCACCACCATATGAAAAGTAAAGAGATCAGTTTCCCAATCAAACTAAAGCTCTACAAAAACCCTAATTCAGTCAATCCTGCTGTACGAAGTGAAACCTGGACATTGACTGCTGAAACAGCAAAGCGAATCCAGTCATTCGAAACAAAATGCCATAGAAAACTACTGGGCATATCTTGGAGAAACGAAAGACCAATGAATTTGTCAAGAGTCAAATAACACAGCTGGCAGTCCACAGGAACCCCTTCTCACCATCGTCAAGAAGAAAAAGCTGACATGGTTCGCCACGTCACCCGCCACAACACTCTGCCCAAAACAGTACTGCAGGGAACACTCGAAGGTGGCAGAAGGAGGGGAAGACAGAACAAGTCATGGATGGA
>CM054135.1:9396932-9399432 GCA_028751875.1 Rapana venosa
CACAAGAAAGAAAGAAAGAAAGAAAGAAAGAAAAAAGAAAGAAAGAAGAAGAAAAAAAAAGGAAGAAAGAAAGAACGAGAGACAGACAGACGGAAAGAAAGAAGGGAAAAAAAGACAGACGAAAGACAGACAGACAGAAAGAAAGAAAAAAAAGAAAGAAAAGAATAAGGAAGGAAAGGGAAAGGGAAAGGAAGACAGAGAGACAGACAGAAAGAAAGGAAAGAAAAAAAGAAAGACAGACAGACAGACAGAAAGACAGACAGACAGACAAACAGACAGAAAGAAAGAAAGAAAGAAGGAAAGAAAAAAAAAGAAAAAAAAGAAACAAAGAAACAAACAAACAAAAAAAAACAACAACGGAACAAACGAACATACGAAAGAAAGAAAAAGAAAAGAAAGAAAGAAAGAAAGAAGGGAAACAGAACAAAAGGGACGAACGAACGAACGTACGAAAGAAAGAAAAAGAAAAGAAAGAAAGAAAGAATGAATGAAAGAAAGAAAGACAGACAGACAGAAGAAAGCAAAACATCACAGGCTGACGGCTGGAGTCGTGATGGGGTTGCCTGCCCCTGGAATGCTGACGTGGCAGCGACACGCAAGCGCTTTGTTGGCATGGCGTAAAACAAGAAACACTGACGCCGCTTATTTCAGGTCGGTCTGTCTGTCGGTCCCTCGGTCTGTCTGTCGGTCTGTCTGCCTGTCTGTCTGTCTGTCTGCCTGTCTGCTTGTCTGCTTCTGTTTTTTTCCGTCTCTCTGTCTGTCTGTCTGTCTATCTGTCTGCCTGTCTGCCTCTGTTTTTTCCGTCTCTTTGTCTGTCTGTCTGTCTGTCTGTCTGTCTGTTGTCTGTCTGACTGCCTGTCTCTCTGCCTGTTTGTCTTTATGTCTGGGGTTTTCTGTCTGTCTATCTATTTATTCATTCATTTATTTATATCTGACTGTCTGTATGTCTCTTGGTCTGTCTGTCTCTCTGTCTGCCTTTCTATATATCTGTCTTTTTGTTTGTCTTTCTGCCTTCTACCTGTCTGTCTACCTTTTTATCTCTGTCTGTCTCTTTGTTTATCTGTCTGTCTGTCTGTTTACCTAAGGGTTTACTTGACCTTGACAGGTGCTCTGGGTGCTAGTCTTTCAGATGAGACATTAAACTAAAGTCCTGTGTGCAGCTCAGGTATCTTAATGCACTTAAACGAACACATGGCAAAAAGAGAATTTTCCTTAGCAAAATTCTATGGAAAAAAGCTACTCTTGTAATTATGTAGGCCATTACATACCATGCAGACAGGAAAGGGTTGTTTTTTTTAGGGGGAGGGGGGTTCTCAATGGGAGGGGCTGGTCTTCCAGTGTGTGTGTGCGTGCGTGGGTGCATGCATGCCTTTGTGCGTGTGTGTGTGCACGCATGCATGTGTGTGCATGCATGCATGTGTGTGTGTCTGTGTGTGTGTGTGTGTGCTGCGCGCGCACGCGCATATTTTTTTATATTTTTTTTTTATTTTGGGAAGGATGGAATAGACACTCATGTTGTTGTTTTTAACATCCAGTCCTCGTGTGTATGCATGCAGTTTTGTAAATGTCATCCCTGTGTGTTTGTATGTGCGTGCATGCATACCTGCATGCATGTGTTTTTGTGTGTGTGTGTGCATGGGCTGTGCATGGGTGTGTGCATGTGTGTGTCTGTCTGTCTGCTCACGTTTGCTGCTCCTGCTTGCAAGGGTGAGTATACACACTCATCACAGCTTGTAAACACATGAGGAAAGACATTAAACAGGGATCCCTATCATCAGATGGGTTAAGTGGTGAAAGTTCCCTCTGACAGGGACAATAAGGTCGTTCCTTAACTCATTAACTCATCACAAGGATGAGTCATTTTGTTCAGAAAGTCATCAGATAAACACTGCACTGGATGGAAGACAGAACATCATGCATAAGGAGAGTTGGTGTATTGGCTTGAATATTTCTGACTTGTTTTTATCTGAAAGATAGATAATTTTTATCTAGAACAGATTCTGTCTTGAAAGCTTTTTAATGTTCACTCAGAAGAAGTTTCTTCTCTCTAAAACTTGCACCTGTTCTAGTTTTTTACATCGATGTTCTTTTTTCCATGAGATAACAGTATTATGGACCAAAAACTGTTTTGAAAATGTCAGTGAAATAGGTGAAACACATAGAAGAAAAAGATATATGCCTAACACTGATTCCTACCACTTCCAAAAAATGGAAAGGAAAACCACATAAACAAACCCCTAAAAATGAAATCATGTTCCTCTCCATCTGAAGAGCACAATGTGCCTGTGTGTGTGCATGCACGTGTGTGTGCATGTGTGCATGTAGGCTGGGTGTGTGGGTGGGTGTGGGGGTGTGTGTGGGTGTGTGTGTGTGTGTGTGTGTGTGTGTGTGTATTCGAGCCCATGTGTGAGTGCACACACACACACATGTTTATATGTGTGTATGTGTGCACATGTGTGTGTGTACACATATGCATGTGCATCGGCATTTATATGTGCGT
>CM054135.1:9416932-9419432 GCA_028751875.1 Rapana venosa
TGCTTAGTATTTTAGTGAGAAAAATAAGTAACACAAAAAACCAAAATGTTATGGTATAACCACAACCACCACAATAAAAATCAGGTACAAAAAATATGACTTACGAAACCAAAATATCTCTTATTCTAAAGGCTTTACACAAATATAAAGCAAGGCTGCGCACAATCTCAGGGTGACTAGATGCCATGAATAAACAGAATCTAACTAAATTAGGCTGTCTACTATACTTTACCGGAATGTAATTCTGTCTTACATCTTCTAATACTGGACAGCAAAGCACAAAATGAAAGTCATCTTCCACTGTTTGCTTACATAATGGGCATAGCAACCTGAGGTCATCATCATCATGTTCTATATATCTAAATTTATGAACATTTATGTCTGATACACCAAGTCTAAACTTAGACATAATTCTTTTCAAATGTATGTCCATATCAAGCTTTACATAAGGTTTGACATCGTGTGAACCTATAAATTGTCTGTACATTTGAAATCTTTCACTGTTTTGTATATGACCACTCCACTGCTGCCAACGGCAAGTCAGTCAATCTTTGCCTGAAAACGTTGATAAACTCTCTACAATTTCCGACACCTTGATTGAGCCAAACAAACCCAAAGCCAAGTTCACATAAACAGGTACGTATTTGTGAAGCCCAGGTGCTTTTCCCCTTGATATCTAGATCATAAAGCATCTTGTAAGACTTAAAAGGTAACCTGCACTCATCCATATGCAGAATCTTAATCCAATATCTAATGCATCTTACAGCAGCATTAACAGAGAGAGGTTATCTATTGGTTTCACTTTAAACAAGATCATTGGGTGTACGTCTATCTAAGCCTAAAAACTGCTTTAAAGCAAAGAGGTGTACTGATTCACAATGTGTTACAGCTGCATCCAGTCCCCAAATTTCCGCGCCATATAATACAGTGGGTAAAAGAGAGAGAGAGAGACAGACACAGAGAGAAAGAGAGAGACAGAGACAGACATACAGAGAGAGAGAAAGAGAGAGAGACAGACACAGAGAGAGAGAAAAGAGAGAGAGAAAAGAGAGAGAGACAGAGACAGACACAGAGAAAGACAGACGAGAGAGAGAAAACAACTTACCCTATATTCTGACAGCTATAAAAGAATACAGCTCTGCTAAGACTATTCACCCACATGCTGCCTACTGTGAAGCTTTTAAAAACAGACTGCGTTTACTGTCCCCATCTGTATACTATACAGTCATGTACGTGTACATAATGTCAGAGAGAGAGAGAGATGGGGGGGGGGGGGGGGGGGTAGAACAGTGGTTAGGACTCACAACTTGCAATCTGGACATTATTAACGAAGGGCATGGGTTCGAGTCGCTACCGTACGAGATATTTATTTCTCCTTTAGTGTTAACAACACTGCTGCCAACTCCATTCCCACGCCGCTCATTCCAATCTTACCATCCTAGCTTCGAACGGTCAGCCTGGAGACAGACTATGCAGAAAGGTCTCTCCAAGTTCCAAGAGACACTTGCTCAGCAGCACGAGGCAAAGAGAACGAGAAGAAAGGCTGCAGCCCAGGCAGACAGACCAGCATTGTCAGACTTCATCTGTGCCTTCCTCTGCCATAGGGACTGACTGTCATTGCCGTGTGGGACTGGCCAGCCACAACCGACGCTGTACCAGAATTAATAACACCTAGAGCGCAACTCCATGGTCTTCTGAGACTGAAGGATTCCTACTTATCCCAGCCATCATACCCAGGCTTGTCATATCGTATCCCCAGGACTAGAAATCCACAGGGAACTTTCTAGTGTCAGTTTGCCGTGAGTCCATTAACCAGAAAGGCCCTGCATTTCTGCCGGGTCACTTTTGGGGGGTGTTCAGTGGTGCCCGTTCTGCGCTAACATACTGCAGGACACCTACTCCCTTACTTAACCCCCTGCTGACGACAATAATAGCTTGGTTGTTGAGCTAGATTGAGTGAGACACCCACTTATGGTAGCAATCACCACGACGTCCCGCCAACGACCTTCACCCATGAACTCTTGACCCTGAAGGCTTTGGGTCCAAACTCGCCACGGGCACACGAAGTTTATGGGGAAACCGAAACTCGAGGTCACCATGAGACAAGAGCAAGCGGGGCCACCGCATCAGAGACGAGTTTCTTTGTAATATATTATAAATCAATGGTGATGAGAATGATGTGATGATGATGTTGTTGTTATGGAAGTGCATCAAGCTTTGAGGCTGCTCGACAGGGTTGTACTCTACGCTTACTATCGTATATTACATTCCGGTGTCCGCCAAGACCCGAGAGGTACAGACACCCGCAGTGTGTTGGTTCAGTACTTAGCACAACGCTCTCAAAATGGCATCCGTAAGGAGAGGATGGTGCTCCACTGTGTGGTCTACATCTTCTCGACAGGACCCATAGCACAAATTTTCCCTGGGTAAGAGATAGTAGAGGTGAAGGTGCTCCCTGAACCCTATGGGTGGTTTGGGATGGGGGGAAGATGTCAGAGAC
>CM054135.1:9431932-9439432 GCA_028751875.1 Rapana venosa
GGTTTAACGTGTGCGCAAGATATTTTATGTGCCTTCGCACATGGTACCGCTGTATAGTCTCATCTGAAGGACTTTGGGGGGAGGGGGGTGGGGGGTTGGCGGGGGTAGTGGAGTCTGCACTGATGTTAATTCCAGAGGAAAATATCCCCTTGAACAGGATTTGAACCTGGGTCGGAAGATCACGAGCGCAGTGCGCATGTCAAAATTTACAAAACCGCATACACACGGGGACTGAATGTAAAAAAGCACATAAGTGCTTATTCCATAATCCTCGATATAAAAGAATTTTTTTTAAAAAGAAAAAAAGTCAAGTCAAGTCAATTCAAATTTTTATTTCCAGATGGTACATTGAAAAAGCAATGCATTTGCTTTTTTTCATCAAGCCATCTATCTAAGAACAAATTCCTTAATGATTATACTGAAATATACATTATTGCAACTTTTACCAATAAATTGAACCAGTAAAAAGAGGAAAATCGATAAAAAGAATACATTGGAAAATACAAATTACACACATATACATACACACGCACACACATACTCATACACACCTGCGCGCGTGCACGCACGCGTACAGACACACCACACACACACACACACACACACAACACACACACACACACACACTTAGGAAAAGAACGTTTTAAGAATTAAAAATAATAAAACTCCTAAAACGTCAAGACAAACAAATTACTTCACCTACTATATCATCCATTCTTTCACGTTCATACTTTAGATAATAAAAAGGTACAGGAACAAAACGTTAGAAAATACTAGGCATTCATTGCGTCATTACTGACAAGATTCCCTGCAATAACATCCCTCCTCTCCTCCTCCACCCACGCAAACGTGTGCTCATATGCGCTCATACTCTTCAAGTAGCGCTTTTTAGATATAATATAATATATAGTATATAGAGCAACGCTCTAAGTGTCACCAGCCAGGCTGTCCCGACCTTGTGAGAGAGAGAGAATACGTGAGAGTGTGTGTGTGTGTGTAGGTGTGTGTGTGTGTGTGTGTGTCTGTCTGTCGGTCGGTCTGTCTGTCTGTCTGTCTGTCTGATGTGTGCGCATGTGCCATCAATGTATGCGTTTATGTCTGTGTATGTATGAGTGGGCATGTGTGTTGTGTTTGTGTGTCTGTCTCTGTCTGTCTGTTTGTCTCTGTGTGTCTGTGTGTCTGTATATCTACTGTCTAAGAAGAGAGTAGAAGGTGGAAAAGCCTCTCTCAGAGAGTATAATATTAAAAAAACAGACACGTCACTCATCATAGGACAGGGATGTCGTCATTGACAAGTAACATCTACACCATTCTGCTGACACTTCACAACCTAACAAGGGGGTAGGTAATCCACAGTTGACGATTAGCTCTGGAAAAAATGTTTATGCACAAACAGTCACTGACAGACACACAGATAAGAAGGAACTTGAATGTGGTGGTAATGGTAAAGGTGTCCCATAACTTTTGTGGTCGTAAGGGAGCGAGGCATCACAGACCTCAGCTTCTCCAGGGGCCAGCATATTGAGGGCGGCGCCCATCTCCTCTCCCTCTCGCTGCTTTACCTTCTCCTTGAACCAGGTACCCATTCACAGCTGGGTGAAATGGGGTATTGTACTGAAGCCAAGGCGCGCAAACGGTCACCCATCCACCCGATGCTGCTTAACTTTGGCTGGGGGAAAGGGAGTGCTCTGACCACTGATGTCATAGACAGGCAGACAAAAGAACTGAAGAGATAGCAAACGGACAATGGAAGGAAGGAAGGAAGGAAGGAAGGAAGGAAAGAGGGGGATGGAGGGAGGGAGGAAGGAGGGAGGGAAGGAAGGCAGGGAAGAAAACAAGCAAGAAACAAAGAAACAAAGAACATGTTTTCAAAAAGCATTCCAACAGACAGTGTGTGTGTGTGTATGTGTGTGTGTGTGTGTGTGGTGTGTGTGTGTTGTGTGTGTGTGTGTGTGTGTGTGGTGTGTGTGTGTGTGTGTGTGTGTGTGTGTGTGTGTGTGTGTGTGTGTGCGCGCACGTGCATGTATGTGCGTGTGTATGTATCTTCTGTTTAAAACAGGGGAGAATTTTTTTTTAAACAACTCATATACAGCATAATACAGACACGCCACTCATCTTAGGACATTGATATCGTCATTTACACACAAAAATGCGACTAAAAGACAACAATAACAACAACAACAACAACAACAACAACAGCAACAGCATCACACAAATAATTTCATCTCATAGATCCAAGCAGGAAAAAAACTAGAAGAAGAATGGTACACATAATAGTTATTGTATTTACAAGAAGATAATGCAATGGTATAATGTATCATATGTATAATGGTATCATCTTGCGCACACGTTAAATCCTGTTCCGCTGTTCGAAAGAGTAGGCCATTGTGTGCTGGTGGGAACAGATGACAAAATTTAAAACACCGCATACACATGCATAAATTAAAAAATCTATTTAAAAATGTCATCTGAGCGCTTTGATTTGTTGCTTTACAAGATTCAGCGCTATATAAATTCCATACATTATTATTATTAACATGCGTGCATGCGCGTACACACACACTCACGCTCACACACACACTCACACACCCTCTGTGTGTGTGTGTGTGTGTGTGTGTGTGTGTGTGTGTGTGTGTGTGTGTGTGTGTGTGTGTGTGTGTGTGTGTGTGTGTGTGTGTCACGCGCACACACACACACACACACAAAGCCAGACAGAGACAGACAAACAGACAGACACAAACACACAAACAGACACAGACACAGACAGACAGACAGATAGATATAATATATACATATTCTGCAACCGGAACTACGCAAAAAGCCACTTCCTGAATTCAGCAGCATCAACAAGTATCAACAGGTAACAAAACGAAACGAACTTCTGGCTTCAACCAAGCGAGAAACAGCATGCACCCACAGTCAACATCCTCAGCAGAAAAAGAAAAAAAACTATGACACCCTCGCCCCTTCCCCCACTCCCTCCCCTCCCTCCCCTACTCTCCCTCCCCATCTCTCTCCCCCTTATTCCCCCTCCCCTTCCTCCTCAGGCATACAGTTTCCTTACTAAAACGCACACACACATACCCACGCACGCACGCACACGCACGCACATGCATACACACAAACCAAAAAAAAACTTGCAGACTCTTAGACATTCCTCAAACGTATTACCTCCCCAAGTTATGTGAGTTAGTGATTGAAAGGAACCTCTTTTTTTTGGGGGGTGTGTGTGTGTGTGTGTGTGTGTGTGTGTGTGTGTGTGTGTGTGTGTGTGTGTGTGTGTGTGTGTCTGCGCACACACACACACACACATACACAAAAGCTATTTACCATCTTTTCTCCTTTTTTTTTTTTTTTGTCTTTCTGACTGTCTGATTGTCTTTTGTCTCTCTCACTTGTCTTATTTTTCTCTTTCTTTCTTTTTTTTCCCCTTGTCTCTTTATTTTCTAAGTCTTACCCTTCTTTTTTTTCTTTTAAATTCCTTATCTCCACACAGACAAGAAACTTGATAGATTGCTAGAGGAAGGTGAAGGTGAAGGTGAAGGTCAGTGAAGGAAGGTCACACCAGCGGAGAGAGAAAAGTCAGAAAGGTCATGCTCACTGTCACCTTTAGTAACGGAACTTTGGCGACGAAGTAGCCGTGTGGGTAGAGCGGCAATGATTTGACGGTGGTCACTAGGGAGTGCAGGTTCGAATCCCCCCCTCCCCCCCTCCCCCCCCCCCCCCCCCCCCCCCCCCCCCCCCCCCCCCCCCCCCCCCCTGTTCAGTTTAAGGGATTTGGAGGGGACAGGGGGGGGTGGGGGGGGATGTTGGCCTCTGGAGTTAGCATTGATTTTCAGTCCATAATTATGCAAGGAGGACAGGATAGCTCAGTGGTCAGAGCACTCGCTTTCCCCCCAGCTAAGGTTAAGCAGCATCGAGCGTGGTTACCACTTGGATGGGTGACCGTTTGTGCGCCTTGGCTTCAGTACAGTCTCCCAGTTCACCCAGCTGTAAATGGGTACCTGCCTCTCTTTAGGGTCAGGGAAGGTAAAGCTAGCGAAGGGAGAGGAGATGGGCGCCGCCTTCAATATGCTGGCTCCCCTGGAGAAGTTGAGATCTCTGATGCCTCGCTCCTCTACGACCACGTAGGTTATGGGATACCTTTACCTTTACCTTAATGATGCAAGCCCTAAGAATCAGGCTGTAAATCGTGATTCTGTGAGTGAATGCGTGCGCATAACATCTTGCGAACAATGTTAAAACCCTCAACAGTTTTTGTTTAAATTTTTTTTTTCACTTTCTTTATCGATGACTATATGCAGCAATATTAAAGGACTGAAAAATGTGCAGTTCTTAATTTTTTTTCTTATCTTTTTCTTTCTTTGTTTTTCTTTTGTTGTTTGGTTTTGTTTTTTAGCCTCTCGGCTAGAGCTCCGGGGTTCACCAATGGTGAGATCCTGCTGTGCGCCCGGTATAATCCACCATGAAGGTAGCCGCATTCCGACTTCGGGAGGCACCGTGGTCGAGTGGTTTAGGCGGTCAATTCGTGATCCAGAGGTCGCGGGTTCGATCCCCGCTCGGCTCGGTGTTGTGTCCTTGGGAAAGACACTTTACTCCTATTTTCCTCACTCCACCCAGGTGTACAAGTGGGTACCAGCTCTGCTGGGAGGGGAAGTATCTGGCGACAGACTAGCGTCCTGTCACAGGGGTGGTGAAAAAAACCATCAGTTCGCTTAACGCTACAGAAACCGGGATAAGCTCCGGCTCTATGGGCCATCTGGCTCGAAAGAACATACTACTACTATACATTCCGACTTCGGGGATGATTCCTAAAAACGACATCAGTATGTATGTGTTTGTTCGGGTTTTGTTTTTTTAAATAGATGTGTCATCCATTCGTACTGGCATGAAATGGCCTACTCTTCCGAAAGGCAGAACGGGTTTTTAACGTGTGTGCATAGATGTGCGTGCGTTTGCGAGCGAGCTTTTGTGTGTGTATGTGTGTGTGTGTGTGTGTGTGTGTGTGTGTGTGTGTGTGTGTGTGTGTGTGTGTGTGTGTGTGTGTGTGTGTGTGTGTGTGAGTGTGTGTGTGTGTGTGTGTGTGTGTGTGTGTGTGTGTGTGTGTGTGTGTGTGTGTGTGTGTGTGTGTGTGTGTGTGAGTGGTGTGTGTGTGTGTGTGTTGTGTGTGTGTGTGTGTGTGTGTGTGTGTGTGTGTGTGTGTGTGTGTGTGTGTGTGTGTGTGTGTGTGTGTGTGTGTGTGCGTGCGTGTGTGTGTGTGTGTGTGTGTGTATGTGTGTGTGTGTGTGTGTGTGCGTGCTCGTGCACTTGTGCGCTGGGTGTGGGTGAGTAGATGGATGTTAGAGAAACAGAGACCATAGACAAACAGACAAACAGACAAACAGACAGACAGACAGACAGACAAGCAGACAAACAGACAAACATGCACACCAGATAATTATGTATCTGCACACGCGCCTATCACACATACATACGCACCGACCATCCATGCATGCATGCATGCATGCATACGGACAGACAGACATTGGGCAATGTAGGCAAGGGAATGATAGCAGTATGCCAGATATCTATCAGCAGAGCAACAACAACAACAACAGCAGCAGCAGCAGCAGCAGCAGCAGCAAAAAAGGACTCCATCATCTGTTGTGAATTGATGCTAGCACCAACTGTCGTCTTCCCCGCTAGTCAGTCAGTCGGCCTCCGTGTGCGTGCGTGCGTGCGTGCGTGTGTGTGTGTGTGTGTGTGTGTGTGTGTGTGTGTGTGTGTGTTGTGTGTGTGTGTGTGTGGTGTGGTGTGTTGTGTGTGTGTGTTGTATGGTGAGTGTGTGTGTGTGTGTGTGAGTGAGTGTGTGTGAGTGTGTGTGTGTATGTGAGTGTGTGTGTGTGAGTATGTGGTGTGTAGAGTGTGTGAGTGTGTGTTGTGTGTGAGTGTGTGTGAGTGTGTGTGAGTGAAGAGAGTGTGTGTGTGGTGAGTATGTGTGTGTGAGAGTGTGTGATAGTGTGTGTGTGAGAGAGTGTGTGTATGTGAGAGTGTGTGTGAGTGTGTGGTGTGGTGTGTATGTGAGTGTGTGTGAGTGTGTGTGTGTAGTGAGTTGTGTGTGGTGTGTGTGAGTGTGTGTGTGAGTGTGTGTGTATGTATGTGTGTGAGTGTGTGTGTGCGCACAGTGTCTCCCTCTCTCTCTCTCTCTCTCTCTCACTCTCCCTTTTCTCTCTCTCTTCTCCCTTTTCTCTCTCTCTCCTCTCTCTCTCTCTCTCTCTCTCTCTCTTCCCTCTCTCTCACTCTCTCACTCTCACACTCTCTCACTGCTCTCTCACTCTCTCACTGTCTCTCTCACACCTACTTTGCCACAACAACAACAACAAAAAAGCTCAGCCCTGCCTCTCTCCTCTGTCGTTACATTACCTCCTCAGTGGCAGACATTTTTCACAGGTGGCAGAGACACAAACACACAAACAAACCAACAAACACACACACACATGCGCGCACGCACGCGCGCACGCACGCAAGCACGCAAGTCCTTCGGATGAGACTATAAACCGAGGTCCCGTGTGCGAACGCAGGCAGAACATCTTGCGCCCACGTTAAATCCTGTTCCGCTTTTCGTAAGAGTAGTCCAATTGTGTGCCGGTGGGAACAGATGAGAGAATTTACAAAACCGCATACACACGGGGACTGGATGTAAAAAAGCACATAAGTGCTTATTCCATAAAAGAATAAAATAAATATAAATAAAAAAATAAAAAGCGCACAACACACACACACACACACACACACACACACACACACACACACAAATAAAAGAAACGAACAAGCAATACCTCTCCTCCCGACCCCCCCCCCCCTCCCCCCAAAAAAAAAGTGCACACCCAAAAACCACAAAACAGATCAGAAAACGTGTCAATCCACAAGTGAGTGAAAAACACTTCATGCCATCGCTTGAAAAAACAACATAAACAGCATCTATCTAGCAACCCATAATATTATGTCGTTTCCTGGGCTTTTACACAGAGTAGGAAAGGGGGGGGGGTGGAGAGAGAGAGCAACAACAACAACAACAACTACAACAACATAAAACAAACCTCAAAAACAAACGAGGTATTGAAAAGCATTGTGAAAATGATGCACCAGAAATATCAATATGAAAAAAAAAAAAAACGAGGAATTAAAACGCATTGTGAAAAGAATTAAAACGCATTGTGAAAATGATTAAAAACGCATCGTGAAAATAATGTACTAGAAATATCAATGTGAAAACAATAAAGGAGGGATTAAAAAGCATTGTGATTTGTAATATTAATGTTAGAAAACAAAGAAGGAATTAAAACGCATTGTAAAAATAATCTGCTAGCAAGATTAATGTGAACAAACAAATGAGGAATTAAAACTCATTGTGAAAAGAATGTACTAGAAATATTAATGTGAAAAAAAACCCGAGGGATTAAAAAAGATTTTGAAAACGATGTGCCCATCAGAAAATTAATATCAATGTGAAATTACAAT
>CM054135.1:9454432-9456932 GCA_028751875.1 Rapana venosa
CGCGCATGTGTATGTGTATGTGCGGGTGTATGTGCGCATGTGTGTGTGTCAGCAGCTAGAAACAGCGCAAATAAACTGCAAGTTTATTGTCATTTTTATTTCATCTCCTACATTGTCTGGATATTGGGGCTCCTGCTTTAGAGAAGGAAGTGTCTGGGCTTTCATTTGGCCGGATTTCGAAACTCTGCCACGGTTTTATTTTGGGGGTATGCTCTGTGCGTGTGTCTGTCTGTCACAGCAACTAGAAACATCACAAATAAACTGTGTGTTTATTGTCATCTTCCTCTCATCCCGTTCATTGTCCTGGAATTTGGAGTTCCTGTTTCAGAGAAGGAAGGCGTCTGGGGTTTGTGTTCGGCCTGGTTCTGAACACCCCTCATCGTCTGTGTTGATGGGGTGATCTGCCTGTCTGTCTGTGTGTGTGTGTCTGTTTTCGTGACAATAAACACCATGCAAACTGTATTCTTAGAACACACAGCCTGGTTTCATAATAATAATGTGTGGAAGTAATATAGCGCTGAATCTTGTAAAGCAACAAATCAAAGCGCTCAGATGACTTTTTTTATGCGTGTGTATGCGGGTTTTTTTTTAATTTTGTCATCTGTTCCCCCCGGCACACAATGGCCTACTCTTTCGAAAAGCGGAACAGGATTTAACCTGTGCGCAAGATGTTCTGCATGCGTTCGCACACGGGGCCTCGGTTTATAGTCTCATCCGAAGGACTTAAAGGTTTCATGACAATAAACATCATACAAACTGTATTCTTAGAACACTAAGCCTGGTTTCATGACAATAAACACCATGAAAACTGTATTCTTAGAACACACAGCCTGTTTTTTATGACAATAAACATCATATAAACTGTATTCTTAGAACACACAGCCTGTTTTTATGACAATAAACATCATACAAACTGTATTCTTAGAACACACAGCCTGTTTTTATGACAATAAACATCATACAAACTGTATTCTTGGAACACACAGCCTGTTTTTATGACAATAAACATCATATAAACTGTATTCTTGGAACACACAGCCTGGATTATGACAATAAACATCATACAAACTGTATTCTTAGAACACACAGCCTGTTTTTATGACAATAAACATCATATAAACTGTATTCTTGGAACACACAGCCTGGATTATGACAATAAACATCATACAAACTGTATTCTTAGAACACACAGCCTGGTTTCATGACAATAAACACCATGAAAACTGTATTCTTGGAACACACAGCCTGTTTTCATGACAATAAACATCATACAAACTGTATTCTTAGAACACACAGCCTGTTTTCGTGACAATAAACACCATGAAAACTGTATTCTTAGAACACACAGCCTGTTTTTATGACAATAAACATCATACAAACTGTATTCTTAGAACACACAGCCTGTTTTCATGACACTAAACATCATACAAACTGTATTCTTAGAACACACAGCCTGTTTTCATGACAATAAACAACAGATATACTGTCTGCATTCTTAGAAAATACAGCCACAATAAAGCGTTGAATGGACGTGTGTTTGTTGGTTTTTTGGCTTGATTCTAAACATCTTTCATGGTTTATCTTTATGAGGCAGTGACTGTGCCTGTTTGCGGATCTGTCTCCATTAACTGCTATTTGTCAAATTAATTCTATGTACCCACAAAAAATATGCTTATTTTACAGCAATGGTAAATAAGGACAATCATTTTTATTTATTCATTTATTTATTTATTTATTTTATACCGCTTTAAATCACGGCAGATTGCTCTGCATGAAAATCGGGCTGCTCTACCCGGGGAAAGCGCGTCGCAACAAGAGCAGCGCCACCCATTTTTTTTTTCCTGTCTGCAACTGTATTTGTTCTGTCGTTCATTATTCCTAATCATATTTCACAATGTACTACGTTGTCATTTCGTGTGTAACACTTTCAGACTGCGCAGAGTTCTCTGCGCGAAATTCAGGGTGCCCTCTTTTCGGGGAGAGTGCGTCGCCACAAGAGCAGTGCCACCTTTTTTTCTGCATGTTTTCCTTCGCCTAAAATGTTGCGTTTCAATCTTTCAGGTTGTATCTCTTTCCCCAGAGAGAAAAAAAAAGCAACGTCAAGTAAGATGATGACATAATGTTTAAAAGCTTTGTGATAGAACTTCATGAGTAGGCTTGGTGGTGCCTCATTGCTCGCAAAGCAAAAAGAGTGGCTGGTTTTGCCACAAGAGTGGGACTGAACTAAGCTATGATAAAGGTAAAGGTGCCCCATATAACCTATGTGGTCGTGGGGGAGTGAGGCATCAGAGACCTCAGCTTCTACAGGGGCCAGCATATTGATGGCGGCGCCCATCTCCTCTCCCTCGCTGCTTTACCTTCCCTGACCCTAAAGAGGGCAGGTACCCATTTACAGCTGGGGGAACTGGAGAGACTGTACTGAAGCCAAGGCGCGAAAACGGTCACCCATCCAAGTGGTAACCACGCTCGATGCTGCTTAACCTTAGGTGGGGGAAAGCGA
>CM054135.1:9461932-9471932 GCA_028751875.1 Rapana venosa
CCTCTCTCCTCTCTTCCCCCCCCCCCCCCCCCCAATCTCTTTCCTCCTCCTCTCTCTTCTCTCTCTTTCTTTCCCCCCCACAAAAACCCTCTCACCCCACACGCAAAAACCCCCACACCCCCCCTTTTCTCTCACCCCCCCCACGACACACACACCCCCCACCCCCTTCTAATATCCCCTTCTCTCTCTCTCTTCTCTCTCTCTCCCCCCCCCCAAAAAAACCTTTCTCTCCCCCCCCCCCCCCCCTCTTTTTCAGCACACACACAACACCCCTCCACCCCCTTCTCTCTCCCCCTCTCTCTCCCCCTCCTCTCTCTCCTCTCTCCCCCCCTTCCCCCTCCGTCTCTCTCTCTCTTTTCTTTTCCTTTTCTTTTTTAAACCCCAAACCCCCCCCCCCCCTTTTTCTCTCTCTCTCTCTCTCTCTCTCTTCTCTTTTCTCTCTTTTCCTCTCTCTCCTCCTTTCACTCCCCCCCCTCTCTTCTCTCCTCCTCTCGATCTCCTCTCTCCCCTCTCTCTTTCTCCTTTCCCCCTCCTCCCCTCCTCTCCTCCGCCTCCTCTCTCTCTCGCTCCTCCCCTCTCTCCTCTCTCTCGCTCCTTTCTCCTCTTCCCCTCTCTCCCCCTCTTCTCATCTTTTCTCTTCTCTCCTCTCTCTCTCTCTCTCTCCTCTCTCCCTCTCCTCTCTCTCCTCTCTCTCTCTCTCGTTCTCTACCAAAACGTTTGCACGCGTTCTTTTTGAGTGCAGGAAGACCTCATTCCCTACAAAAGAAAAGAGAGAAGAAAGAAGACAAAATTTCAGTAAACCCAAGGGAAGGGAAGAAAGGAAAAGAAAAAAAAAATATCCAAAAAGAACAACACAAAAAAAAAACCCCAAAACAAAAACAAAAAATGCTTCGTCGATACGTAAACGTTCAACCCTGTGGTTTTGGGGGGGGGGGGGGGGGGGGGGGGTTACTTAGAAAAAACAATCCACATCAAAAAAACAAAAAAAAAAACCCAAAAAATTCCACTAACTCTTCCCCCTTCATCCGTACCCCAGGCTGAGTGAAATCTTTTGAAACGTTAGGGGGAGTTTGTCAGAAAGCGAAAAAGGAAAAAGAAAAAAGAAAAAATACCCTTTCCCCAAGGCAAAAATCTTGGCCATTCACCAACTATCTATTTTTATCGGGAATCTTTTGTTTTCACCTGGGGGGGGTGAAATACCCGGGGGGTTGAGTCTTGTTTACCTGGGTGGGGGGGGGGGGGGGAGGGGGTGGGGGGGGGGTGGTTCGTTCCTGGGTTAAAAGCTCTGAGGTTTCACCAATGGGAGAGTTCGCTTCTCGACAGTTTCTCCCCCTAAAGTGAGGTAGCTCCCATTCTGCTTCGGGGTTATGCTGTGGGGGGTTGTTTGATTTTCCGTAACCCACCAAACCTGAAATAAATTATTTTTAAATTTATTTTTTTATTGTATTTTTTTATATCGAGGAAATGGAAAAAAGGCTTATGTCTTTTTTTAACATCCATCCCCGTTATGGGGTTTTGTAAAATTTGGTCATCCATTCCCACCGCACCAAGCCTACCTTTTTACGAAAAGCGAACAGGATTTAACGTTTGCGAAAGATTTTCTGCGTGCGTTCACCCCACCCTCCCGTTTAACCAAAGTTTAAATGGGTTGCTTGACGTTTTTTTTGGTTGGGGTTTTTTGAATTTCTGTGGTTGTTTAATCTGAAAAAATTTCGGGAGATTAAAGTTGAAGGGGAGATGTAAAAATAACCTTTAATATAAGGAAGTTAAAACTTATACCCCGAATTAAACAAATTTTTCCTTGGCGTGGTCGTTTACTTTTTTCCTTAATGTTCATTTGTATTTTAAAAACTAAGGTTTTTCCCCGGAGTTTTGAGCAAATTTTGGGAAAAGTAATATAAACTAAAAGAAAGAAATGATAAAGGGCAAAATGGGCTAACTTGAAACTGTTTTGGCGGGTTTCGACCAAACCCTAATTTTCGGAGATTTTTTGGCCCTTGGGTAAAAAAATTTGGCACAATCCCCGAAAAGGGGAAAAAACCTACAAGGTGATGTGTTGGGGTAAAAAAAAAAATTGAAATTTTTGGGAAAAAAAGGGAAAAAAAAAAAAAAAAAAGGGGAAGGGATGGGGGACTTTTTTGTGAGTGTTTTGGCTGACGGGGTTACTGATTTTAACAAGTAAAAAAAGGTTCCCCAAAACTTAGGGGGTCTAGGGTGGAGTCAAACCTCACTTTCTAGGCCAGAAAATTGAGGGCGGCGCCCACTCCTCCCCCTCGCTGCTTTCCCTTTCCCTGACCCTAAAGAGGGCAGGTACCCATTTACAGCGGGGGGAACGGGGGAAACTTACTAAAGGGCCAAAGGGCGCGCAAACGGTCACCCCCCCAAACTGGTAACCATGCCAACGTTAACTTTGGCTGGGGAAAAGCGGTGCCTGACCACTGACAGCTTTTCCCCCCCAGATTAACAACAGACGGGAAAAAACGGTTTTTTCCCACTCATTCATTCAACTTTTTTATACTATCTGGCAGCATCACTGTTACCTGCATTCTCACATCATCCGTTTTATGCATGCTACTTCACCTTTTTACTCCAAAAACATCAAGCACAACCTTCCTAGTACATTCAACTCCGTTACCCAAACAAGCATGGAAATAACCAGAACAGACTAAACTAAACACTGCACTACTGAACCGTGCTACTTCAATATTTAAAAAAATACAAAATTGAACACCTACATTTCAAATATATATATACCAGCGCGTGCACTACCCCTAATATCCGAATGGTTGTTGTATGTTGTGTGTGTCTGTTCTGTGTGTGAGTGTGTATGTTGTCTTTTGGTGGCCGCGCACGCACACCACACACACACACACACACACAAAAACACCAACAGGCCCATGTGTGTGTGGGGGGGGGGGGGGGGGGAGGAGGGGTTTTAACCCGAAGGGAGGAAATAAGAAAACGCTGGGGGGCACGATTATCATCGTCGGATTTTATCAGTAGAAAGGGGGGGGGGGGGAGGGGGGGTAAAAAAGGGCAGCTAAGGGGGGGGGGGGTTAATTTTGGGAAATTCTGGCACGTGTCCCAAAGACAATGGGCCCAAGGGCTGATGGAAATACGCAGACCCCGTGCAAAAAAAAGGGTTACAAAAGAACTGGAATTTTCGCCCGTCCCGGGGGCGTCGTTTCCAGTTTTTTTTTTTTTTAAAACGTTGATTGCTACTTAAATATGGGGGGGTGTGTGGGTGGTTGGGGGTGGGGTGTGTATGGGGGTGGGAGGGTTGTGTGGGTGGGTGTGGGGGTGGTGGGTGGGGTTTTTGTGGTGGGGTGTGGTGGGGGTGGGTGGGTGTGGTGGGGTGTGGTAGGGTGTGGTAGGGGTTTGGTGGTGGTGGGTGGTGGGGTTGGTGTGGTGGGGGAGGGTGTTTTTTTTGGGGGGGTGTTGGTTTTTGGGGGGGGTGTGGTGGGGTGGGGTTTGGTGTGGTGGTTTTGTTGGTTGGGGGTGTGGTGGGGGGGGGTGGTGGGTGTGGGTTGGGGGGGTGGGTGTGGTGTGGTGGGGGGGGTGTGGGGGGGTGGGGTGGGTTTGGGTGGGTGGGGTGGGTTTTTGGGGGGGTGGGTGTTGTGGTGGGGTGGGGTGTGGGGGTTGGTTGTGTGGGGTGGGTGGGTTGGGGGTTGGGGGGTTTTTTGGGGGTGGTTGGTGGGGTGTGGGGGTGGGGGGGGGGGGGGGTGGGGGTGGTGGGGAAGGTGGGGTGGGTGGGGGGTTTGGTGGGGTGGGGTGGGGGGGGTGGGGGTTGGGGGGTGTTGTGGGTGGTGGGTGGGGGGGGGGTGGGGGGTTGGGGGGGTGGGGGAGTGGGGTATGGGGGGTGGGTGGGGTGGGGGGTTGTGTGGGGTTGGTTTGGGGGGGGGGTTTTGGGGGGGTGTGGTGGGGGGGGTTTGGGGTGTTGGGGGGTTTTGTGGTGTGGTGTGGGGTGTGTGTTTGTGGTGGGTGGGGTTTGGGGTGGGGGGGTTTGGGGGGTGGTGGTGTGGTGGGGTGTGTGTGGTGTTGTGGGGGTGTGGGGGTGTGGTATGTGGGTTGGTTGTGGTTGGTGGGGGGGCGGGGGGGGGGGGGGTGGGGGGGGGGGGTGTGGGGTGGGGGGGTGGGGTTGGGGGGGGTGTGGTGGGTGGGGGGGGGGGTGTGGGGTGTGGGTTGTGGTGGGGTGGGGGGAGGGGGTTTGGATTTTATTTTTTTTGGGGGGGTCGGAATTTTTTGCCCCTTCCTTTGTCAATGGGAAAATCAATAGACGGTTTAAAGGTTTTGGTTTTAGTTTTGTTTTGACTGGGCGCCGGGGTCTGCTCGATGAATATATGATGATATGATTTGGGGTGTGATTTGGTGGGGGTGTGGGGTTTGGGGTTGGTGTGGGGGTTTGGGGGGGGGTGGGATGGGGAATGTGGGATTCCAATAAAACAGTTAAAAAGATGTTCGCGGGACGACGCACACGAGACACAAAACAAACAAAACAAAATATTTAAAATAGACACACAAAACAACACAACAAAGTGGGGGACAGGGGAGGGTGATACACAACGGGGGACCAGAAACCAGGTTAAGTGTTCGACGACGCACGTCGACCCGCGAGCCCCGAGAAATTTTCCGTTCTCTAGCTTAAATTAAATCCTGGGGGGCCCCCCAAGCCCCCCCTTATTGAATCACCCTTTTAAATCAAAACCTCCTTTTAGAACCACGTCCCGGGGGTTTTTTTTCCGTTTTTTTTAAACCATTACGCTGGGGCAAAGCAAAACGAAGGGGTTTCCTCTTTTATAAAAATTTTCCTTTCCTGTCTTTGTGTCGCTTCTTCCCGCAGGGAGGCTTTACCCCCCTCCCCTTATCTCCCCTCGTTCCTTTCTCCAAACCTCTTCCTTTCCCACTTCCCCTTTCTGTCCTCTCCCTTTCTTTCCCCCTTTCCCCCTGCCTCCTCTCTTTTTATCTCCCCCCGACTAACAACTCAATCTCCTCTCCCCTCTCCCTCTCTCATCTCTCTCAAAAACCCTCATTTTTTGGTTCTTTTTCAAAACTTCCCCCTACCCCTTTTCTTTCTCCCATCTCCCCTTTTCCCTCCTCCCCCCCTTTAAATTTTTCCCTTTTCTCAACACCCTCTCCCCTCCTTTTTCCCCCCCCTACGAACTCTCTTCCCCTTCCCCCCCTCCCGCCCTTTTTCCCTTTCTCCCTTTTTTTTTTTCTTTTTTTTTTTTCCCCACCTTTCTTTTTCCTCTCCTTTTCCCCCTACCTTCATTTTCTTCTTCTTCCCCCCTTCTTCTTTCTTTTCCCCTTCCATCCCCTCCCCCTTTCTCTCTCTCCTCCTCCCCCTCTCCCTCTCCTCTCTCTCTCTCCCTTTCTCTCTTCTCTCCCTTTTCTCCTTTTCTCCCCCCCTCTCCTTCTCCCTCTCCCTCTCCTCCTCTCCCCCTCCCTCATTTTTTCCTCTCTCTCTCTTTTTCCCCCCCCTCCCTCCTCTCCTTACCCCTCCTCTCTCTCTCTCTCTCTTTTTCCCTCTTTTCCTCCCTCTCTCTCTCTCTCCCCCCTCCCCCTCTCTCTCTCCACCCCCCTTTTTTCCCTCTCTCCTCTCCCTCCCTCCCTCTCTCTCTCTTCTCCCCTCTCCCCCTCTTCTCTCTCTCCTTTCCTCTCCTTTCTCTCTCTCTTCTCTCCTCCCTCTCTCTCCCCCCTTCCTCTCCCCCCTCTCTTCTCTCTCTCCCCCTCCCTTTCCCTCCTCTCTCCCTCTCCTCCCTCCCTCTCCTTTTCCCATCTCTCCCCTCTCTCCCTCCTCCCTCTCTCCCCTTTCCTCTCTCTTCCCCTCCTCCTCTCTCCCCCCTCCCTCATCCCCCCCTCCCCCCCTCTTCTCTCTCTCTCTCTCCCCTCACCCCCCTCCCCTTTCTCCTCTTTTCTCCCCCCCTCCTCTCCCCCCTTCTCTCTCTCTTTTCCCCTTCTCTCTCTCTCTCTCTCCCTCTCTCTCCTCTTCTCCCCCCCTCCATCTCTCCTCCTCTCTTTTCCTCCACCTCTCTCTCTCTCCTTACCCTCCTCCTCTCTGCCACTCTCCCCTCTCTCTCTCTCCTCTCTCTCACTCTCTCTTCCTCTTCCCCCTCTCCCCTCTTTCCTCTCTCTCCCCCTCTCTCCTCTCTCCCTCCCTCCCCTCTCTTCCCCCTCACCCTTTCCTCTTTTTCTTCCAAAATTTTCTTCTTTTTCTCTTCCTCTCTCTTTCTCCTCTCTTTCCCCTTCTCTCTCCCCTCTTTCCCTCTCCTCTTACTCTTCTCCTCTCTCTCTCTCCTCTTCTCTTTCTCCCCCCTTTTCTCTCCTCTCTCCTCTCTCCTCTCTCCCTCTTTCCCTCTCATCTTTTCCCCTCCCCTCCCCCCCTCTCTCTCTCCCCTTCTCTTCCTTTCCCCTCCTCTTTTCCCTCTCTCTCTCTCTCCTCTCTTTCCCCTTTTTCCCCTTTTCTCTCTCTCTTTCTCTTCTCCCTCTCCCCCCTCTCCCCCTCTTTCCCTCTCTCTCTTCTCCTTCTCCTCTCTCCCCCTCTCTCCTCCCCTCTCTCCCTCCCTCTCTCTTCTCTCCCCTCTTTCTTCCCCTCCTCTCCATCTCTCCTCTCTCTCTCCTCTCTCTCTTCCTTTCCCCTCTCCCCCTCTCTCTCTCCTTTCCTCTCCTCCCTCTCCTCCCTCCACCTCTCCCTCTCTCTCTCTCTCTCCCCTTTTTTTCCTCCCTCTCTTTTTCCTCTCTCTCTCTCTCTCTCTCCTCTCTCCCCTCTTCTCTCTTTTCTTTTTCTCTCTCTTTTCTTTACCCTCCCCTCTCTCTTCCCCCTTTTTTCTCTCTTTCTCTCCTCCCCCAAAATCTCCTCTCCCTCTCTCTCTTTTTTCCTCTCTCTCCTCTTTCCCCTTTTCTCTCTCTTCCTCTTTCTCTCTCTCCTCTCCTCCCTCTTTTTCACCCCTTTCTCTCTCTTTTCTTTCTCTCCCTCTCTCTCTCTCTCTCTTTCTCTTCCTCTTTCTCTCTTCTCTCTCCCCCCTCCTCTCTCTTTCTCTGTTCCCCCTCTCCTTTTCTCTTTTTTCTCTCTTCTCTCCCCTCTCCTCTTTTTCTCTCTCCCCCCCCTCCCTCTCTTTTTTCCTCTCTCTTTTTCTCTTTTCCTCCCCCCTCTCTTCCCTTTTTCCCCCTTTCCCCTCTCCTCCCTTTCCTCTCTCCTCTTCTCCCTCCTCTCTCTCTCTTCCTTCTCTCTCTCTCTTTCTCTCCTTTTTCCCCTTTCTCTCTCTGTCTCTGCTCCTCTCTTTTCTGTCTCTCTCTTTCCCCTCTCTTTTTCTCTCCTCTCCTCTTCCTCCTCCCCTTCTCTCTCTCTCTCTCTCTCCCCTCTCTCCTTTTCTTTTCTCTTCCCCTCCTCTCCCCTTTTCCCTCCCTCCTCTGTCTCTCTCTCTCTCTCTCCTCTGTCTCTTTTCCCTCTCTCTTTCTCTTCTCTCTTTCTCCCCCTTCCTCTCTCTTCCTCTCTCTCTAAACCCTCTTCTCTCTCTCTCCCCTCCCCTTCTTCTTTTTTTCCCTTTTCCCCATTGTTAAAAGCTTTTTTTTTCCAAAATTTTCCAACAAAAAAACAAAGTGATTTTGCAGAAAGAGAGAAAACTTAGTATGAGTAGATTTTATTTAGTTCTGTTCTTTTCTGTCGTTTTTGGTCGTTTTGGAGTAATGAACCCGACAGGGGGCCCCACTTCTCCTCCCACAACAAACTTAAACAACAAGTCAGAACAATCATCTGTGGTGATGAGACACAGAGAGAGAAGAGAAGAGAGAGAGAAGAGGAAGAAAAGGGGAAGAGAGAGAGAGAGAAAGAGAGAAAGAGAAGAGAGAAGAGAGAGAGAAGAAGAGAGAGAAGAAGAGGAAGAGAAGGGGATGGGCAGGCAGACAAACAGAAAATACAGAAATAAGGAAAGGGGATGGTAAAAAAAGGAGCGGTAGGACAGAATGCCAACAACAACAAAAAGGAAAATAAAAAAAACCCCAAATGGGGCGCGAAAGAGAAAAAACAGACAACAGACAGACAGACAGACAGACAAAAGAGAAATCCAGACTACAGACAGATGGAGAAGAAAGAGAGAAGAGAGAGAAAAGAGAGAGAGAGAGAGAGAAGAGAGAGAGAGAGAGAGAGAGAAAGGAGGGCAAAATCAGACGAGGGCAAGAGACACGGGTAGGCAAGAGGCAAACAGAAGGACAGACAAAAAAGTCAGACAGAAAGAACACAAGGCAGAGGCACACCAAACACACACAAAACCCCACAAACACACACAACACACACACACACACATACTTTCACACAACACAAGTACTAAGTTGCAACTTTTTTTCTTTTTTTTTTCTTTTTTAGGGGTAGAGGTCGTTGTTTTCCCCCTTTTCGTCACTTTTGACGTCGTTTTTATTCTTATCTCGCCATCATCAAACCTTTTTTGTTTTTTGCTGTTGTTGTTTTTGCTGCGCTGCGTTTACCGAAGAGTGAAAACAACAACATTTCTCGAATGTTTGTCATCAGAAATAGCCATTTTTTCTTAAAAGAAAGCCTCAGTTTTCAGTTTTCTGGAAATTTCTTTCTGTCACCATCTAAATGGTTGGGAAGGGAACTCCTTTGCACACAACATCAATAAGCACATCTCCTCGGGAACACTTTAATCGTTTTTTTTTTTTACTTGTTTTGTGGTGTGTTTTTGTGTGTGTTGGTGGGGTGGTTGTGGGTGTGTGTGTGGTGTGTGGTGTGTGGTGTTTTTGTGTTTGGGGTGTGTGTGGTGTGTGTGTGTGTGTGTGTGTGTGGTTTTGAAAGTGCCCTTTGTATTTTATGTCTCCCTGCTTGTATAGGACTCTGGCTCTCCTGTCGTCGTTTCTTCTTTTGTCTGTCGTTTTTCTCTGTCTGTCTATTGTCGTCGTCTTTTTCTCTCTTTATTTGTCCCCCCTTTATCTTATTTTTTTTTATTTTTTTAATCAAGGGAATGGGAAAAGCACTTATTGCTTTTTTACATCCATCCCCGTGGGTTTTGCGGTTTTGTAAATTCTGTCATCCGTTCCCACCGCACACAATGGCCACTCTTCCAAAAGCGAAAAAGGATTTAACGTGGTCGCAAAATGTTTGCTGCGTTCGCACGCGGGGGGCCTCAGTTTATAGTCTCATCGAAGGACATTTGGGGAGAGTGGAGTCGGCACTGATGTTAACTCCAGGGGAAAATATCCCCTTGAACGGGAATCGAACCCGGGTCGTCAGATTGCAAGCGCAATGTTCTAACCACTAGGCTATCCCGTCCCTCATTATCTCTGTCTGTCTGCCTGCCTGTCTGCCTATCTGCCTGCCTGTCTGTCTGTCTGCCTGTCTGTTTGTCTGCCTGTCTGTCTGTCTGTCTGCCTGTCTGCCTGTCTGTCTGCCTGTCTGCCTGTATGTCTGTTTGTGCCTGTCTGCCTGCCTGTCTGTCCTGCCTGCTGCCTGCCTGCCTGTCTGTCTGTCTGTCTGTCTCCTGCCTGCCTGCCTGCTGTCTGCCTGCTGTCTGTCTGCCTGTCTGCCTGCCTGTCTGTTGTCTGCCTGCCTGTCTGCCTGTCTGTCTGTCTGCCTGCCTGCCTGTCTGCCTGTCTGCTGCCTGTCTGCCTGTCTGCCTGCCTGTCTGCCTGTCTGCCTGTCGTCTGCTGTATGCTGCCTGTCTAGCCTGTCTGTCATGTTGCTCCTGTCGTTGCTGTCTGCCTGCCTGTCTGTCTGCCTGTCTCCTTAGCCTGTCTTCGTCTGTTGCAGTCTGCCTGTCTCTGTCTGCTTGTCTGCCTGTTCTGACACGTGCCGTTTGTTTGAACCAAGTGTACATAGCCACAAAGACAGGTGTCACAACCCATGTGGTCCAACAAGCCGTTGTCACATTAAAATGCAGCCTCCTTCCCTCTCCCTTTCTCTTTAAAAGCCCACACCATTCAGCGCTTGACAGTGAAACCTTCTCATCTGGTCTTGTTTCAGTTTCCCTACAGGTATGCTTATTTTGTTCCT
>CM054135.1:9499432-9529432 GCA_028751875.1 Rapana venosa
AATAACTGACGACCATGACACACAGACGGTATCTAGACGTGTGCAGCAGAGCTGTCTCTTCTTCCAAAAATTAGTGGTCACAAAAGTGACTCCATCTAACCTTGCAGGTTACAGCGCCATCTCCTTCCTAAACCTAACTTCACCCTCACCTATCTCATAGTCTTGGGGCACCACTGAAGATTTTGCAGCCAGCTTCCTCCACTCCTTGTAGTTTTCGGTTTTCCGCGAAAAACCCAACTAATGCATAGAGCCACATCACAGAGAGGAAGACTCTCAGAAAGAGTGGGTCGTTACGGGCTCAGGGCAGGGTCTACACTTCAGTACAACAGATGAGCACCACGAGATACATGGCTATAGATGCAGAAAATACACAGGTAGTGCATCTTGGAGAAGGGTCTATACAATGCAGTTCTTTACAACATAGTGGTACTAACTAGCAGGTCTATCTACACAAGGCTACAGATGCAGAAAATAAGCAGAGAGTCCAGCACAAATCTTCCCACGGCCGCTAACTGAAATAACTGTACATTTCCTGGGGAATCTACACAGGTCTTGATCACGAGTGACTGAATCCATTTCAGCCTTTGCGATAACTGCCTTGTGCTTTGCATAGGGTGAATTGGCTTCGTGGCTTTTTTCAACAGAATTTTGCCAGGGATAACTCTGTTGTTGCTGTGGGCTTTTTTTTCTTTTTTTTTTTTTATAGTGATGACTTTGTTTTACACACAGGACCACAGTGTACCAATTCCTCCAAAAGACTAGACACCCACACCACCACTCAAGATCCGGTGGCTGGAGGAAAAGTTGGGGTTCAAACGGGGGATCAAACCCAAGACTGCTCCCTTTCTAGACAGGTAGGGGCATTACCTCTAGATCCCTGATCCACCTGAATGACGGGAGACAAGATGTACTCCTCCAGCGTCGTCTGTTGTGGACATGACACAGAAACTCGTTACCTCTCCACTACGCCCTGACCATTCTCTCTGTCTGTTCCCACCATCCTACTTCTGACCCAGTGACTCTCGCTCTCTCCCTCTCTCTCTCCCTCTCTCTCTCTGTGTGCCACCCTTCCTCTTCTCAGCTGTAAACCATGACTTCAACAAAGCAAGTTGTGTAGACTAAAGCCTAAGCCACAGACCACTCACACATGAGGATGAACACTTTTCCATTACCAGATGCCATGATAAACAGGACTACTCCAAAATAGTCTTCTCTCTCTCTAAAAACTCAAAAACATAAAGATGAAGAGCGGATACAGAAAACTTGTTTCTTCAATAAAAAATGTTTCATTTTCAGATTTTTTGTTTAAGAATTTAAAAAAAATTTTAAGCAGACTATTTCGATTTGTCCGTAATTCTAAATAAACTTGACGAGGCGACAGCTCTGATATGATTTCTGTGGATGGCAGGGCTATAAAAATGGTGATTGGCTTTCAAGAATGAATCTTCTTCTTTAAAAAGTTGTTTAAGCAACTATCAGTAATGCAAAATGTTGTTTCCCTCTTCCTCATAGGACATTATTTTCAGAGCCACATAAGCACCTCTGCATCCCCTGACATCTACCAAACAACCCTGTTACACTTACCAAAAAATTAAAATAAAATAAAAAGAAGAAGAAAGTTTATAGGATAAAAACATGTATAACACTAAGAATTTTTTTTTAATTACACAGAGCCAACTTCATACATACAAATACCAACTGGTAAGAAACGATTCCTTGGCACAAAAGTAGAAAAAAAAATTGTACAGTACTCATTTACCAGATCTGTTGACAAAGTTGTGTAGACACCATTATTTCTTGATTTGTGCATTTGGTCATCTTGACAAAATGAGAAATTACGACAACCTTTTATGGGAGGGAAAAATCGTAACAAACTTTTTGCCAGGTGACGAAAGTATATCACAAAGAACAACAACAACAACAAATGCTACAGCAGAAATATTGACAAAAAAATCTTCTCCTTTGAGAACAAAATGAAGCGAAAGTAGCTATCTTGCATGAAACAAAAGACATCTAACAATGACAAACCAGGACTTTGTCATATCATTGCGAAAGCTGAATGCTCGGCAAGCATCCATAAAGCAAACCAAATTCTGTCGGCAATTCAAACTTCATACAGCCCCCCTAAACACAACATTTCCCCTTCCTCCTCTCCCAAGCATGTTTATTAACACTAAAGCCTAAGTTCCAAGCAGCACCCAGACAAATGACATAGCATGTATACCTTATAATTTGGCTAACACTAAACCCTTCCTCAGTAAGCACAGCAAAATGAAACAACAAAAAACCCAACACAACAAAAAAATAACTGGACAACCAGCCGGACACTAGAACACAACTTACTTCTCAATCAGTTAGGGGAGTCTGTATGTAGAGGTTTTCTCTGCGCACACAGTGCAACATCTCATTGAAACTATGTTCATCGTAGAACGCTCACTATATATGTGTAAGCACTCACACATAAGAGCAAGAGCATACACATGTGCACAAGCAGGCACACGCACACACTCGCACACACACACACACACACACACAGAGCTTCATCACGACAAATTCTTCCACAACCAAGAGTGGGTGGAGGATGGAACTTTCAACACCTGACGGCCACCCGTCTTCAAACCGCCAGCGCAACAACAATACCCAGCAGCAGCCTAACAAATCACATCACACAACACCACTCCTCTGATCAGCAATGGTCCACAGTCAGATTTATAAATAATAAATAACAGATCAAATTTTATACATATTCCATCTCTTCCATGCACACAACTGAAAGTGTGTGTACTATAATATATGATACTGTCAGCTCAGAGCTTATTTTCCGAGGGGGGGGGGGGGGGGGAGAAAAACCCAATCATCATAAACATAAAAACTTCATGCTGTGAAGAAAAAATCTGTTCAATTCTGGGGATAACTCGCAATACACAACAACACAGACCATTAGCTGAAAGTGTTTGAGAGAACCACACACAAAAATGATGAATTGATGAATGAGGGAAGATGGGAGGGGGAGGTGGGGTCAGGGGTGACGGGGTGAATTTCATGGTATTTTTTTTTAGATAATACAGTCTTCATATTTGCAATGAACAAAAGCAAAAAATAGATAATACAGTCTTCATATTTGCAATGAACAAAAGCAAAAAATACTAGGAGGTTTGGGGGACAAGACACACAACAAGCAAAGATGAAACTGCTTTAAAACTGAACAACACACACAAAAAAAGAAACCTAAAAAATCTAGTCAGCAAAAGTACTCCTGCAGCCATCACATTTCCTCCCAACCCATCCCTGTTTTGGTTTTCAGGCCAACTTCCCTGATTATTCAGCAATGGAAATTCCAGGCAGGGGACAAAGAAAAGAAGAAAAAAACCCATTAACAACAACAAAACCCTTTTAGCTTTACTATCCCAAACCCATGGGGAAAATACAGAATGCTGTGATGCCAATGACGTGATGAAATCAACAAATAAGAAAACCACTCTGTAAAGCAACATCCACAAAAATGACATGATCAGACATAATAAACAGATATTTGTTATTTTAGTCATGAATACGAGAACAAACTGTAACAAGGCTGCAAGGGACAAAGTTTTTCTATCATGTCAACTTGACTTTCAGCCATCTTGCCAGACCCATCCACACACCACTACAATTATAGGCAAACAGCACTGCAATTTTTAAGGCCTGTAATAAACACAGCCCTCAGATTTTGAGAAAGATGTGAGTAGACACAGCACGACACGTCGAACCAACACAAGCAGGCTGGTGTGTAGTCAATGAAAGAGAAGTTGGGATTGTTCAGTGTTCGGATTCCATGGCACGGCTGTGGTCAAATTTGTGATTCCTTGTCAATGTTCAGATGCGCTGATGTTCAGAATGAATGATATGTGTAAACCGTTTTGAATCGTGATTTAAAAAATGATTCAACACAAATGCATCAGTCTGAAATGTACTACAGAATGTAGGCGTCAGAATTAAATGAACTGACATTCTATTACCAATGTGGCTGTATCTGTGTATCTGATAACATTTCTCTTTATGAGATTTTCAGATTCTTGAAACGCTGTCTGTATGTGTGTCACAAATTGTTGAGAACTACCCTCAAACCAAACTAAAAGTTTTGTTGGGTACCTCAAATTGCTTCTGGGTAAAATGCATGTGTTCTGTGATCCTAAACCCAAGTCAAAGTCACTGCAATATATTTTTGGGGGTAAGTGAATTTCACGTTTCGACTAAACCTAGAAATGCAAACAGCAGGTACAAAGCACACAGATCCACTTTTTTTCAAATCACACTTTTCCTGTCCACAAGAACAGGGGCAATACATGAGGACTACAACATGAACACAGTACGCACACGCATATGCTTACTCATATGTACACACACACACAGAACAGAACACACATCACGGTAAAAACATAACACAGAGGAACCCTATTCCGTATCAATACAGACGACTTATTACAAGCAGCAGAATAATACAGTCTTTTACAAAAATAAAAACACCAAAATAATGACCGTGAATCAAAGACACCCAAAATGAACACCAATCAAAAGAACAGAATCCAAGCAGGCTGGTAACAAACTATACCCAATAAATAAGGAATGGTAACCAATTTAGCCACAGGAAACCAAGCGGAATGCACACACAAGAACATCCAACTATGACTACACATGGTACTTCTTCAAGACACTACACATACGCACACGCCCACACACATATGTACACACGGTATGTCAATCTACGTAGGTATGCTCTCTCTGCTTCATAATGGATCAGTATGGTTTCTAGTGAGATACAGACTTCAGGCTGTTGTTCTCAAGACGATGTCCTCAGGCATCCGGAATGTAGCTTAGCTGCATTTCAAATTGCACTTGGTGTATGTCGTACAGTGCAATTCAGTTGATCAATGCTTCCTAATCCTTTATATTATGCATTATGATTATTTTCAACTTTGTAAGTACTACAAACAAACAAGTACTGTCAGAGGGTAAAAACAAAACAAAAGAAAAACTCTACTGTACCATGTTTTCACTACACCGAGGAAGGGAATAAGCAAGAGAAGGCAGACGTACAAGAAAGTGTAATTCAGACTTGATATATGTATTCTGATGAACAACATCCCCTCCCCCCTCTCTTAATGAGACATTGTAGAGAGACCATTTCACTGAAAACCTCTCTTAAATAATATTGCGCTGAACTGCATTTCTTTTTTTCTCTTTTTCTCTCCCTTAATTCCACTGGCGAACTGCATTTCATTTTAAAGCAGTTCACCAATCTCCTCCATTTATGTTGGCTGTGTGCCCAAACCTGGGTCTCATCTCTTCAATGCTTTTTGTTTCTTTCTTCAGAGCACTGCAGAACTTGAACATGGACACTAAGGTGGTCTGTGCAGCACAGTCCTGATTACCTTCCTGAGGAAAGCATAGTGTGGGGCCACTCAGCACCCAGACATCCCTCACTCAGACCTGCAGCAGTGTGGAGGACAACTAAATCCCACGTGTACAATTCACATGGTCACAGCCTCAACAGCGCTTACTGATGATTGTGATCATGAACAACAAGAATTCCTTCACTATACCATGGCAGCTGTTGGCTCGGTCCATGATAAGAAATTAGCAGAAATTGATGATGTAAATTCAAAAATAAAGGATGGTACTGATCAACATAAATGATGCTGAAAACAGGACTTTAAAAAAATTAAATTTTTAAAAACCTACCCTAAAGCCTTGAAAAGTATAGAATAAAATATGGCTCTTCCCAATCTCCCTCCCTTTTATCCCCTCTTAAAGAAGAATGACGTGAATGCTGACATGATAAACCACCGCTGCTGGCAGAAAGGCTGAAACCACACACTTTCTAAATCTTTCTGAAAGGCATTCAAAGCCCAAGCCATGCAAGGATTTCTGCCCATGCCGCCACAGAATGAAAAGATGCAATGCACAAGAAGCCAAAACTCAAGGGGTTAGACACTCTGAAGTCCCCTGGTGACAGCCATTCCACATAGATATATATAATAATACATGCCCACGTCGTGCCCAGACAGTGGTCAGAACAAGACACTAACCAAAGAGCATTCAGAACAACAACTAACATGACTAACACCACTCTGAACTGGCTTTTCTTTGGCTTTTCGCTGACGAGGCTTGGGGTGGTAGATAGGCCACAGAGCCTGTCGTGTGGACTGCTAACACTACACACGTAGACTACAAACGAAAACAGATTGTCTCAAGTCTTTAACCTGCCATACCAATGAGAAAAGGATTGGGTTTGATTTTTGTTGACTTTTGTTGATATGATGTCCATGAGCCAAGATATTCTCAATCCTAGCCAAAAATGTCCATTGGACTAAAGCCTGCACAGAAATGCCTTTGACAGCTTGCCTTAAAGCTTTTCTGGCACTGACAGCTTGCCAAAGTTTTACTCTGGCTGACAACTTGCCAAAGCTTTCATAAAGCTTGATGGTATGCCAAAAATTTTCTTCAAAGTGACAGCTTGTTTTACTGTGATTGACAGCCTGCAACAACGTTCCTGAAAATTGACACTTTCCAAAGCTTTCCTGAAAATTGACAGCATGCCAAAAGCTCTCCTGAAAATTGACAGCTTGCCAAAAGCTTTCATGAGGGAGATAGCTTTTGCCAAGAGCTTTCATGAGGGCGACAGCTTGCAAAAAGCTTCCCTGGGACGGACAGCTAGCCAAACGCTTTCATGAGGGCAAGAGCTAAAACCTCTGATTAAAAAAAAAAGTGTTCATAATTCAACACATACCTCAAGATAAGCATGCATGCTAAATGCATTCTACATGAACTATACACATGTATCCATGACAACATCTCTGCATGCAAAAAAAAAGAGGAACACTTCAAAAGGGAAAAGACAACAACCAAAAAAAACAACCCCCAAAGACAGTGTGCATTTACATGCACACCTGCCACAGAATCAGCCCAGGTTTGATATAAAGCCAAAGGCTATGGACCCAACAATCAAAGGTAGATTTTTGTTCCACATAAGCCGTTTTACAGCAATGCTTCCACACTTGGGAGAGAGAACCCAGCACATAAATGACCTGATTCATCTGGCATCAGCAAGTAAAATTCCTGATTTTTTTTTAAAAAACCAATTCGCCTTCTTCAAGCAACAATGAAGGAAGTAATGAGAACATCAGGGGGTGAGGGGGTGGGGGTATGGAAAAGAAAACCTTAAGTCATAGAGATGGTTTATAAATGTGTATTTCATTAACCAAGACCATGACTGCTGAATTTTTCAAGAAGACCACAGTACATCCAAGGGAAAAAGACACAGAGCATGGAGGGCAGGAGGAGGGAGGGATGGACGTATTCAAAGACGGCTACAGCAGACTGTGTGATATTTTCATCATGTGAACATCTATGGTCCCACACGGCCGTTAACCAACAGAGGCCAGCAAGTACAACATTGATTCAGAGCTTAGAGAAAAAAAATGAAGCTGGGTGCAATAGTGTGTAATGTACAGAATAAAAAGAGAAGAAGAAGAAAAAAAGTAAACCCAAAACAAACAAGAATTCTGCTGCAATCAGTTGTGGACTTCTTGATCTGCAAGAAAATAAGGGATGCAGTTACATTTGGAAAGGAAATTATCAACAGAACAACTGACAGGGATGCGGTGTGTTTTGAGAAGGTGAAATCATCAATGGAACAATCAAAACCTGCTTTCATCTTCTGAATGACGATGTCCTGTGAGATGACTGACAAAGAAATGCTGCAGTACTTTTGACTTGTTCCTGGTCTTTAGTTGTTTTTAATGCTTTGGTCCTTCAGTGCTACCCCCAACGTGTTACTGTTAGGGGTCAGCCTCTTGGAACAGTCGGTCATGTCACCTCAGGACTGGAATTCTCTGTGCACAAGCAAATACACTGGAAACGTGTTGCCCTATGACTCCTGCGCACAGAACTTTTGGACAGGACGCTGCCGTTCTACCACGACGTATGATTGTCGATAGATCTACGACTTGACACCATTTCGTTTCTACTGGTCAGTGACATGAAGGTACTTTTCAGTGATGGCATGACGCGACACTACCGTTTTGCTTCTACTACTGGTCAGCTGTATGAAGATGGAAAGCTCAAAAATTTGTTTCTGGACATGTTAGCGATGACAAGCAATCTGCGTTTCCAATCATGTCCTACTGATGTGAGAAAAGAAAAGATACTATGAACAGAATCCATTTTCTAAGCGAGGAGCTACAGCAGAAGCAAACAGACGAGGTGGTGAGCAACAGAGAGACTGCATGCATGCTGTCGGGTATGAGGAATACTCCGAGAGTTACTTATCTATCTCTGCAACGTTTCAACAGGAAAGGATTAGCAGGCACATGGCACAGTCAAGCAAATACATGTATCTGTTCTGGAACTTTGGAGGGCTACAGAACAGTGAATGATCAAGAAGAAAATGCTCCGACACAGAAAAGCGTGCCTGTATGAGTGTGTGTGTATGTGTGTGTGTGCATGCATACATTTGTATATATATAATTATGACTGTACGTGCTGCATACCAAACGAAGCAACTCAGGGAAAACAAAGAGAGAAAAAAATGGTCCCCACATTATCATGGCTGTCACCAGGAGAAAAGTTCAGAGTGTCCAAGAAAAAAGAAATGTTCTCTCCACGTTAATTATATATACGATACACATCAACATCTCTGGTGAATAAATAGGATAACGGATATCAATCCAATAAACAATCAAAACCAGGGAACAGCTGTGAGGAACTTGGGCAAGCTTGGAAGGAGGAAACGTAGTAACATCCACCCCCCACCCAAGAAAGAAAGAAAGAAAGAAGAAAATCCCCAGTGAAAAAGTCAGTACAGTGGTCTCTGGAATGCATACAATATTGATTGCACTGGGGAACAGAGGATGGGCCAAATAAGAAAGAAGTTCCTAACTCCAGCCAAATGTGTTATAGATATATATATATATATGATATAATGCGAGTTGTCAAGTGAGATTTCCAGCCCCAGATTGTTTTATTATCAGTCATTTTTAACAAAAATTTACTTTTTAAAAAGAAGTATTTATATCATAATTTTTTTTGGGGGAAGTACAAAAGTGTACTGTTGTCATATCAGTCAAGCACAAAAAGTTGTTCTTGAGACTGCTAAGAGTAACGCCTGAAAATAGCTACCCTATCAGAGACCCCGAATCAGTGAAGGTTTAAACTTGTCTCTTGACCAAAAAAAGGGATAAAGAGAGAAAAGATAGCTCAACAGGTGTTGGGATTTCAAAGTTTTGGACTTTTGCTTTGTTGTCCATGCAGTGGAAAACGCGTCTTCCTCCCTTCTGAAAATAATCGATTCTTCTTCAAATCTGTATAAATTTGCGTCACAGGAAAGGAACAATCCAAAACACAGGCTCAGAACATATAATGAAAAGTGTTTATATCTTTGTATACCTTAGAGAGAAAGTTAATGTTGTTAATTGAAGAAAATAGGAATCATCACACCATGCATTTAGGAAAACTGAAGACAAAAATGGAAAAGCGCAAACCTACATCTTTTAGTGACCACCCTTCCCTTGAACTGTGTTTTCTCTCCTTGGTTTTACCTATTTCTGTTTTTTACTTTTTTTTTAAAATAGTATTTTTGTTTCAAGATCAAGGTAATTCCATCACTACACCCAAAGTTTTAAGCAGTTCTTTATCACTTCAGTACCACATATTTTTCAGCTAATTGTGGTAACAAAAAAACCTTTCTGATATTATATACCCTGACAGAAAAAACAAGACAAAGAGCTCTACTATGTACATCAGATCCAATAATGGGACACACACACTCACATACAAAAACCATTGACTACATAGAAGCATCAACCGGATAGTGCGTTACGACGGGCAGCCACGATAAGAAATAAATAATCTGCAATACAATTTTGTACAATTCTTTGACAAGTTACTCCAAAGGAACGACAAACAAAACAAAACCAAAAACACACCGAAAACTTGCACAAGTTTCAATACAGTGTCACCACAAAACAAAGACTTTCAGGAGCAATACTTTCGTGTCGAGCAATCACAATACCATTTAAGACAATACGTACAAACAAACAATGGTTATGATACAGAATAACTGCCACAGTGCTATGTATGTGCAACGCCTCTTCCAAAACGTACAATGTTACATACACACTGAAGCTGTAGTACAGCTGATCATCAAACTGATCCTTCCCGCTAAGTAGAAAAACAAACAATGCGAGGCAGGAGAGGCACTTGGTCCAAAGGTTAGCATCACAAACTTGTTAACGCCTTCAATTCTACTCCTTCACTCTCCATCACAAGACAACCCTCTACAGGAAATCAACCACCCCATCACTACTCACACAGAATCATGCATCCACACTGCAAGGTTACACAATACTTTCTTCACACATACAATACTTTCCATTAAAAAGAACACACAACAAACACCAAAAGAAAAAGACAAACCACCACACAAACCAGTGTTCAGTGCTCAAACAAAGGTGCGAATTCTCCAGCCAGTCCAAAATAATCTGTATCCAGTCTGTGTGCCGAATTAGTTAATTCTAGGTTCAGGAGCAACGTTGAGTGAGTGTGTGTACATACATAATGTCATTCTCCTTTTGTCCAGTACCCCACTGTTTTTCAACCGTTCATCTATTAGACAACATCGTCCTTTTCTGTCTACACTATCAGCTTCGGTTTACATTACTTACAGTCAAGGAAGTACTTGTTCATTAACAAACCACCTCTCATCTCTGGTGTTTGTTCAATGTTACAATACACACAGCTAAGCCAAGGTATCCAACAACTATGCCTTTTTTTATTTTTCACTGTAGCTACATTAGGAGATCTCATGATTGTTTTTCTCTGTACATAGTGGTAGTGTCCTCTTTTGCTTTACATGTGTACTACAAGTCCTCTTTTGCTTTACATGTGTACTACCAGTCTGTGTGACAAGGAAAAACGGGCTGAAGACTTTTTGATATTCGGCCTGAACACCCCCATATATATCTCCTCTGTATGTCACTTCAAACTATCAGAGCAGATGCTGTGTAAAGCAAACTCTGTCATTGTCTATTTTTGTCATCCCCCAAATCATGACAAAAACCCTAAATAAGAGGGATTCTGGTGGACAACTCGCACGAAATCAAAGGACTAGCTAAGGGTCCACAGACTCTTGAACACCCAAAGATTCCATAATGCTGGTTGTTGGTGGAAACAGTTTTTTTGCACTGACGTTCCAGTCAGGATCCTTTCCGTTTTAAGTACGTGTCCACGCCTGGTTGATCATCCAGTGCTATGTTACCTACCACCAGCATCACGCCGATGGCTCTGTCAGAACTTTGCAAGTCTCTGCCGTCTATCTTTCGCACACTAAGACACTGGCGAGCTTCAGCCTGGTGGCGAGGTCAGCCTGGTGCCACTGACAGTCTCTGCAACAGGAGATATGTGAGCACAACAGAGCAGCCAGCACTCCTCACACCAACACACCACCACAGCGGGAGAGATACATCCCCCCTCGACATGCCTCTGATCATTTCTCGTCTCATCACGTCACGTGGTCCAGGACTGCCCACCCCAGCACTACCTGTCCAACGGCGACAGGCCAGCCACGTGTTCTGAGGCGGCGGCGGCAAACACGCTGTCGTTGTCCTCAAAGTTGAACAAATCCAACACTTCCTGCTGGGTTTTGGGCGTCAGCACGGGGTCCGCCGAAAACGAGACCGGGGCGTTGGTGCTGAGCGGCGTCAGTCCCGAACTGGGCACGATGACATCCAGCCAGTCCGACACGTCGATCTGCATGCCCATGGCCGTCATGTCCGCCTCCCGCTCCCCGTCCTGGAGCCCCAGCGAGGCCAGGTCGGGCTCCGACCCGTTGACGCTGCCCCTGGCGTTGCTGCGGTCCCCGGAGGTGGCAGGGAGGGTGGTGAGGGTGTTCTCCAGCGAAGAGCCCATGCCGCTGTCCCCGCTGGCCCCCAGGCTGCTGGTGGTGGAGCACACGCCGATGTGCTTGCTGGCCTCCCCCACGTCCAGCCCCACAAAGCCCGCGTCCGAGCTCCAGTCCATGGCGTGGAGGTCCCCCCCGGTCAGCATGTCCTGCAGGTCCAGCAGCTCGCTGGTCATGCTCAGCCTGCGCTGGTCCATGCCCCCCTGCCCCTTCACCTGGGGTGACCCCCGCTCCCCCACAGCAGAGCAGGACGACCCCTGCAGCGTCTGGGGGTCCATGCCGCCAGCGCCCAGCATGCCCTCCCCGTCAAACATGTCCGCCGGGGACTGCGGCATGGCGATGGCCGGCAGCGGGGAGAGGGACTCGTACTGGGAGGGGATGGAGGGTGGGGTGGGGATGGTCATGAAGGGGGAGGGGGAGGAGGTGAAGGTGATGATGGAGGTGGTGGCGGGCTGGCTGACACCGCTGCTGCTGCCCATCACCCCGGGGAGAGGGCCCGCCTCTGTGGCTTTGGGGGTGGGCAGGGCTTCTTCTGCAGCACTGGGGGGCAGGTCTGCAACACACACACACACCACAACGCTGAATAATGCTGCCATGACAATGAACACGGACTACCATGACATCGAACAGCCTTCACTGATACGAGCATTTCACAGTGCCGTACATGACTCACAAAAACCAGAATTACCCAGACAAAATCCACGACGAAAATTTCAAAGACAGGGAAACACAGGTCACTGACACTGTTCGCATCAGATGGGATCTAGTGGCTTCAGCCCTCCATAACTTTGTGTAGGTAGCATGTAAACATGACCTTCTTGACAAATGATAGAAGAATATAAAAACACAAACAACTCTGTCACCCACACAAGAACAATCTCTTCAAAAGAAATCTGGGCAACACCAAACTAAGCAATGCAAAAACCTTTATCTCACCTGGCCAGTGAACTGTATAACCTTAATCTCACAGACGCTTGAAGAGTCAACTACACAATCAAATTTGGTCTGAAATGGTCACACCACAACCTAAGAAATTTGGCTTGACATAACAATACAATCAAATTTTTTTTTAGATAAAAGAAAAAAACAATAAAAACATCCCTCGGTTTCACAAGACTACATAGCCAACTTCCAAACTTGGTTTTGCAGGGAATTCAACACACTAACTGCACTTCACGGTATGATTAAAGTATCTATGACTTTGACTCGACTGACTGGGCTCCACATGACCCCACGATAAATAAAACATAACACCGATGCCAGACTGTGAACTCCACCACCGCCCTGACAAGAGCACACACACTCTGACTGCCCTGGCATCACCCACACCCACCTCCGTTCCTGATGAGGATCTCCAGCACGTCGTCCATGGCCTGGCACTTGGTCAGTTCTGCCTGGCTGAGGGACGCTGGGCTGCCTCCCTCCACAACCCCCTTGGCCCCGCTCCCTGCCCCTCCTCAGCGGCCGCGATGGGGCTCTGCAACATACAGGCAGGTGACTGATGTGCGACACTACCACCACCACCAAAATAAAAATCTAATAAGGGTAGTGAAGATATGGTGAAATCAGGGTGCAGGATGGAAATCTGATGTACTTGAAAATTCCAGAATACTTGAAGTGTCGTGCTAATTATCACCACCTGCTGATGATAACTACCTTACAGTTTTACTTCTAGATTTTGTGGTATTCTGTCATGGACTGGTAGTATTTCAGGCAGATAAAGAAGAAAAAAAAACTAAGACAAGAGATTGGGGTTAAGAAAGCAATTTAGAAGCAAACACTGCAGGTCACCAATAGAGGGAGGAGAGCTATAAGAGTCTGATGTATGATACGATACAGCCCAACAGTAAACAGGTGAAAGGGCAGACTTACGGGCTGGTGATGCTTGTTGCGAACAGCCTCGTCATACTTGGGCGGCTCCTTGAGTGGAATGGAGAAGAAAGGGTTGGAGGAGCTGCGAGACAGCTGCTGTTTCTGGTCACCTGCAGCTGACCCGGGCAGCGACACCGTGCGACTGCAACAGTCACACAACAGCGTCAGGTTAATAACACTGCTGTGTCCTGATGCCAACTTCATACCACACACACACACAAAAATAACTGAAAAGTAAACATTTAAGTGACCTAACTCTGCCAGTGTGATGAAAGACTTACTCTACTGTACAGGGGTTGGGGGAGTTTGTGTACGGCAGAAATGAATCAGATTCCTGCCAGGTGGGACTTTGCAAACAACGCTCTCAACTTACACATGCCATCCCTGAAGTCAGAATGCGGCTACCTTCATGGTGGGCGAAAATGGTCGCATACACAAAATCTCATCAATGGTGAACCTTAGAGCTCTAGTCGAGGGACAGGGTAAAAAACATAACCAACAGCAATCTTCCAGTACAGAAAAAGACATCTCACCTACACATCAGCAAAAGAACAAAGTGCAACCACAGCCACACAAAACACTTTCACTTACATCGGTACTTCACTAACACTGTTCTCAGTTGCTAAGAAGTGTTGGAAACATTAGACAAACACACACACACACACACACACACACACACACACACACACACACTGGACATACCCATGCCATAACAATCCCACGAACCACATCCTCACCATCCCAACACACACAACACACATATATACCAAACAAAACCAGGGCTCACCTGACAGCGGTCAGCCCATTGAGAGTAGGGGTGGTCATTTTGGGCTGCGTGGCCGTAAACACAAAGGGCAAGCTGCTGGTGGTGCTGGTGGCCGAGGTGGAGAAGGGGCTGAGGAAGGACTTGACCACACCCCCCTGACTGACCCCTGCCCCGCTCTTCTTCAGAAACTCGCTCAGGCTAGCGTTCGTGTTGGTCATGCTCCCCCCTGCAGACGTCGTCACAGCCACCGGGACGCTTTTCAACAAACTCTGCTGAAAAATCTGATGTTGTTGCTGCTGCTGCTGCTGTTGCTGTCTCTGCTGCTGCTGTTGTTGTTGTAGCTGTTGTTGTTGTTGTAGCTGTTGTTGTTGTTGTTGTTGTAGCTGTTGTTGTTGCTGCTGCTGATGATGCTGCTGCTGCTGTGCCTGAAGGAGAAAATTGGTAGGGAGGGTGATCTGCTTACTGGTGTTGGTGGCCTGGGTGGAGACTGCCTGACTGACTGGGTGGATGAGAGAGTGGATGGTGCTGGTGGTGGTGGAGGAGGAGGAGGAGGAGGCAGGGATGGGGGTGGAGGAGGAGGAGGAGAGAAAGAGGGGGTTGTTGGGGGCCGAAACGGCGCCCAGTTTGGTGAGGCTGAAGGGCAGCGTGTTCAGCAGCGTGGATGTCGGCTGATGCACCGACGTCACCTGCAGGGGCTGTGAGGTCAGGGACTGATGGTTGTGCTGTTGTTGCTGCTGTTGCTGTTGTTGCTGTTGTTGTTGCTGTTGCTGTTGTTGCTGTTGTTGTTGCTGTTGTTGTTGTTGTAAAGCTGTAGAAAGGTCCATGGTGGGCTGGGGGGATACTTGAGGCTGTGCTAAAATCGTCTGTCCACTTGGTGACATCAGCTGTTGCTGAAAATCATCGAAGGGAAAAAAATGTTAAATTTCAGTTTTTATTTTCAGTGTCTGCTAGTCAAATCAGTAACCTGCACAGTGTTTTGAATGTTACAACAGCACAGGAGAGAAATACAAATTTTTAAAAAATGGATCAAACAAACGGGAAAGGGGAGGGGGGAGATAACAGGTGAAAGTAAAAGATGAAAAATCTCCTGAAATAGCAGATCTACGTCTGAACAACAAACCAACCAACCAACTAGATAACTATGACCTCAGACCTACATTAGAATCTTTACTACTGTGACATGATCCTACAATTAAAACACATACACACATGAATACTCTGAAAACTAGTCAGCATCAATAAAAAGCAGCAGATGCTGGCAAACTACCAAGAAAGTGTACCTACAATGTGAAGGAAAAAGTCATAGGATTCAATTTTCAGTAAAGTCAGTACGACTTTCTGAGACAAAACACAGAACCAGCTCAACACAGAGCTATATATGGGGCGATAGGCACATGTCTATCCCTGCCCCCTACCCATTGTTGAAAAAGCAACATCAACAAAGAAAACCCCAAAGCACCTGAGGCAGCTGTGACTGGCCTGGGTTCTGGGAGGCCATCTGAGGCAGCTGCACCTGCAGCATGGGCTGCCCCTGCAGCTGCTGCTGTTGCTGCAAAAGCAGCTGCTGCTGTTGCTGCTGGATCACCGTCAGCTGCAGCTGCAGCTGGGACTCCTGCAGTTGTCGCTGCAGCTCCTCGATCTTCTTGGCCTGGGCCTTCACCACCTCGTCCCCGTCCGTGGCCAGGCCGTTGACGGCAGGGGGGGAGGAGGTCAGGCTGAGGCCCAAGCTGCGCAGGGCGGCGGGGGTGAGGGTGGCCGGGGTGACGCAGGGCAGGACGGGGGCCGAGTGCAGGGGCAGGGTGGACTGGGACAGCAGTGGCTGAGACTGGGGCTGCGTGTGGATCTGCAGCACCTGGGGCTGCCCCCTCAGCTGCCCCGACAACTGCAGCTGCTGCTGCTGCTGCTGATGATGCTGACCTGCAGCTATCTGGGCCTCGCGCTGCACCTGCTGCATCTGCAGCTGCTGGCTGTTCACCTGGGATTGCAGCTGCTGCAGCTGTTCCAACTGCAGCAAGGCCGTCTGGGCATTCAGCTGAAACATGGGCACTTAGGATTATACACCTTGTTTGAGCGTCCCTCATGTCCCCCTCCCCAACGATCATCTAGGTCTAGGGGGTGATGATGTTGATGACAAAGATGATGATGATGCAGTGCTTGAACAGTATGCTTGCCATGTCAAACTGGAGCTGTCACACAATTGTAGATAACGGTAAAAGGAAAAGATACAAGGTCTGACACATTACAAGCAATAAATGAAGTCCATGACTAGATGATCTCTTCTGAAATCTGCTGTTACCAACTTCCCGCTTACAAAATGGTCAAGCCTCAACTTCCTCTAGTAGGAGTTTGCACACAAACAGCAGAATGACAAGACTCGTTAAACAACAACCACCCCCCCCCCTGCTCCCCCCCCCCCCCACAAAAAACCAACAACAATACCAACAAAAAACTCAAAACCACTCACCTGCTGCTGCTGGGCTGGAGTCAGAGCAGGTTTGGCCAGACCGGCCGGCAGCTGGGAGATGGGGACGGTGATGGCCTTGAAGTCCGACAAGCTGGCCCCCCCCACATCCATGGGCTCCACCTCCATGGCCATCCCACCTCCCTGCTCCTGCTCCATGGCCGAGGGAGGCCGCGACTGCTCCATGGGCTGCGGAGCAGGGCAGCCGCCCATCGGGGAGGAGGAGGAGGAGGAGGGCCCCACCACCGGCTGGGGGCTGCTCAGCACGGAGCTGTTGAAGGTGAGGTTGACGGGCGGGGGAGGGGAGGTGATGCTGAACATGTCCGGCGACCTGACCGCCATGTCCCCCTCGGGGGAGGGGGGTGGCGGGGAGTTGGTCCCTGTGGTCATCATGGGCTCCTCCTTCTTGAGCCGCGCCGTGAAGGGCGAGGCCAGCACCGAGGAGGAGGAGGAAGGGGAAGGCATGGAGGAGGAGGAGGAGGAGGAGCAGGTGTGCTGCAGCAAGGAGTCTACCGGCGTGCCCGGCTCCTTCTTGATCTGCAGGGAGCTGGGCGGGGTGGGGGTGGGGGCGGGCCGAGGGGGGCTGGGTGAGGGGTTCTTGGCCCCCAGAGGGGACCTGGTGATCATGTTGTTGGGGATGCCCCCGGCAGACACCTCCGTGTAGGGCTTCAGTCTTTCGATCAGCTGGGGCTTGGAGCCCGACACGGGCAGGTTCCTCTTCTTCAGCTCCGCCTTGAGGTCGGCCACCTTGAGGTCCTCCAGGTTGACCGTGATCTTGGGCAAGGTCAGCGCCGCCAGCGACACCGGGTTGGCCTTGGTGCCCTGGCTGGGAATCTGCCGACTGGTCGGGGTGGACGCAGACGCTGCCGCGGGAGAGGCAGATGGGGGGAGGGGCGGCGGGGGAGGTGGGGGCGGAGGGGGCGGGAGAGAGGCGGGGGAGGTGGTCGTCGTCGGGGGCGAGGGCTGGCTGGGCGGGGACATGAGCTGGGGGAAGGGCTGAGCCGTGGACATGACCGGGGCCGTCACCATCATTGGTGGTGGCCGTGGCTGAGGGCGGGGAGGTGGCTCCCTGCGGCAGGGACCCCATCACCAGGCCTGCCCCCACCCCTGCTGCTGCTGCTGCGCTGACCCCCTCGGGAGCCAGCTTCTGCGGGGAGGTGGCGGGCCCGGCGTGGGACAGGTTCTTCTGCTTGAACTCCAGCTGCCACTGCAGGAACAGCTGCTGCTGCTGCAGCATGATGTGGTAGGGCGTCTCCTCCTTGCCGCTCTGAGCCTGCTGGTTCTTCACCACGTTGGGGGGGCCCTTGTACTCGTGGAACTTGATCACCTTGGCCTTGGACGTGGGCTTCTGCTTGTTCTTCTTGGGCCGCACTTTCCCGATGCCCCCGCTGGTGGTGGTGGTGATGGCGCTGGAGGAGGAGGAGGAGGAGGAGGGGCTGGGCTTGGAGGTGAGGGTGCACAGGCCCGAGAAGGAGGAAGGCCCCGCCGTCTCTGGGGAGGAGAGCCCCGAGGGAGGGCTGGTGTGCAGGCCCGGGGACAGCAGCGACACGTGCTGCACCCCTCTGCTGCTGAAGGTGGACCCCAGGCCCACCACCGGGCTCCTCTGCAGCGGGGACGACAGCTCGCAGGCTGAGGGCAGCGAGTTGGGGCTGCTGATGTCCGAGAGGCTGGACTCGTCCATGGGCGGGGAGGGCACGTCGTCGCTGCTGATGCTCTCCTCGTCAAAGGTGAAGTGCCGCATGTGGTTGTTGGGGTCCTCCCCTTCGCACGTCTTGTTGAACTGGACCTTGCCATCTGCAACAAGCAGCACAGTAGTGTTGGAGTTTTGTCATTTGGTTGGTAGGGATTTTGTTTTGTTTGGGGAGGGGAGGGGGGGTTGGTTTAATAGGGGGTGTCTTTTTAAAAAAAAAGAAAATTGTATACAGCTTGAATGTAGACAGCTCCAACTGCAGGCCAGGTAAGATTACAGGAGTCGGAATCTACCTTCAGTTTTATCATTTGAAAGGGAGTGCATAAGAGTATTACATACTGCATGAACAAGTTCAATTCATAAATCATATTCTAGTGTATGATGTATTACTCTGTACTGGATTGCATGGCAGCAAGGGAGGGGAGTATCCAACAACAAATCATTTCCAGAAGAGAGCTAGAGAGACAGGGAAAGAGAGAGAAAGAGAGAGAGGGAGAGACACAGAGAGAGAGACAGACAGACAGATAGAGAGAGAGAGAGAGAGATTGACTAACCAAACAACACAGACAGACAGACAGACATGAAGAAGCCACACAGTACCTTTGATAGCATCGGTGAGTTCATCAGACGACACCAGAATGTTGCCCTGCACCAGTTCCAAGGGCCCTGGCCGACGGATCAGTTTGTGACTCAGGCCATCCAGCAGCCGCGCTCGCTTCAACTCCCGCTGTCGGCCCACCAGCGAGGGGTCAAGGGTGCCCGTATCTGAACACAGACGTGGCCAGTGCGTGAAGGGCAAAGGTAGTGGTAGTAGTAGTGATAATACTTTCATTCTACATAGTTGCGATATTCTGCATGAAGACCAAAGGTAGTAGAAGTAGTGATAATACTTTCATTCTACATAGTTGCGATATTCTGCATGAAGACCAAAGGTAGTAGAAGTAGTGATAATACCTTCATTTTACATGTTTGTGATATTCTGCATGAAGACCAAAGGTAATAGTAGTACTTTCACGTTACATCTGTTCATATTTATATTTGACGACGACGACGATGATGATGATAAGAGAGAGGGAGAGAAATGCATACATGTGTGCGAGTGCATGTGTGCTGATAACAATGAAAGTCACACACAAACATGTATGCATAGATTCACACATATGCATAAGCATGAGCACATTGGGTGACACACGCACACATGTCCATACATGCACGTGCACCCACACATTATAAAAGACAATGCAAAGTGAATTTAGCACCCCAAAAACCCCACCTGATAGTAGTGAAACCCACCTTCAAGAATATGCTGCTTCACCAGTTCACTTCTGTCTGGGCGGTGCTGGATCTTGTGCCTCAGTAGGTCGCCAGTCTGCAACCACACACACACAATGTTCAGCGATTCCTGTTATACTGCAGTCATGACATACACCTGTATCATTTCAAGCTTCTAGGGATCTTTGAAGAATTGGCCAGTCATACAGTGTGGCTGTTGGGGCCTACAATCTTTGGTGGGTGTGGGCTGTAAAGGAATAGGGGCAGTGGAGATGAAATCCTAACTAGGCAGTGGAGATGAAATCCTAACTAGGCAGTGGAGATGAAAGCCTAACTAGGCAGTGGAGATGAAATCCTAACTAGGCAGTGGAGATGAAATCCTAACTAGGCAGTGGAGATGAAATCCTAACTAGGCAGTGGAGATGAAAGCCTAACTAGGCAGTGGAGATGAAATCCTAACTAGGCAGTGGAGATGAAATCCTGACTAGTGGAGACTGCTGGATGGACATACAGAAGAACCAGTGAAAGTGTCCTGGAAGAACTTAACACCACCAGAACATAACCAACAGACATGGATATGAGAAAGGAAGGAAAATACAGTGTCGCATCACAACTATACAGACCTCAAGTCAGCCATTCTTTAAGGAAAAACAGAGGCAAAGAGAAAGAAGGGCAGACCGGACATCCAGTTGTCAAATTTGGAGAATACAACCAGCATCAGTGGCCTGACTATTGCAGGAGTTGTCCACCACAGTGCAGTCAGACTCATTTATTTTATTCTATTCTTTTATATCGAGGATAATGGAATAAGTACTCATGTGCTTTTTTTTACATCTAGTCCCCGTGTGTAAGCGATTTTGTAAATTTTGTCATCTGTTCCCACCGGCACACAATGGCCTACTCTTTTGAAAAGCGGAACAAAAGCCTGACTATTGCAGAAGTTGTCCACAACAGTACAGACAGACACAGCCATGTGGAGGGAGGGAGGTAGGGGCAGAGCAGTGTCATGGAGTGCAGTTTAGCCAATGCAAGAGTGACACTCTGTGACACTGACAGGTGAGGCAAGTAAGTGACATAGACCTGTCCACCAGAACTAATGACTGTTCCTTGAATCTACTGCTGGAACAGCCTGCTGGTTAGAGCATCTTGATCACATAGAATCAATGCGTATTATAATAATAATAATAATAAATGGAATTTATATAGCGCTATATCTTGCAGAGACAAATCAAAGCGCACTCAACTCATTCTTACACAGTCATACAACCAGTGACAAGCAATAGTTCCATCAAGTCCAAATGTGCACACACGCACACACACACACACAGGTCACACACCCTCGCAGGGCAATAGAATCTTGGCTGTTGAAGGCAGGGAAAAACTATGAGATGAGGCAGGAGAGGAAAATCTTAGGTTTGAAATAAATATGTCTTGAGACTGGATTTAAAAGTGTCATAAGAAGGCTTTTGGCGGAGAGAGAGAGGGAGATCATTCCACATCAATGGACCAGAAACAGAGAAAGAGCGACGGCCCATGGTGGATTGGTTGAATCTAGGTATTCGTAAGGACAAGGTATCTGCAGCAGAGCGGAGAGAACGAGAAGGAGTGTACAAGTGAAGACATTCACAGAGGTAGGCGGGTGCTGTTTTGTGGAGACATTTGTAACAGAGGGTACTGATCTTATAGTTTACTCTCTGTGGCACAGGCAGCCAGTGGAGAGATTGCAAGAGAGGGGTAATATGCTCAGATTATTTCTTTCTGAGTATTAACCTGTAATAAGGTGTCCATTAGAAAAGACTACTGCCCCCCCCCCCCCCCCCCCCTTCAGGTTAATGTTAGTACTGACTCCTGACTCCATTCCTTTAAAAGACCTCTGGATGAGATTAAAAACCAAGGTCCTGAGTGTGAGTGTGCACACAACATCTTATGGACACGCGTTACAACCCCCATCCACCTTTTGTAATAGACTTAGTCCATTTATGGCTGGTGGCATGGATGTCACACAGACAAACCCTGCAATGTATGCACCTTGCTACTTGGAGAGGGATTAGCTCTGCCACGGTTAAATTACCCACCACACGCTGATTGAAAAATTCAGTGGAGTGCCTCCTCTGTCAAGAAGTTCATGGAGAAGTCCGTCAGAAGTCAGATTTGGTCTTCAATGATACTAGACAAAAAATGTTTTGGTCATATGAAACCAAACATATGACATTTTTAACACTGCAGTTCTGCAGAGGAAGCTTTAACATATAAAGGTGACAATCAGTATGGCTGTACTATCTTACTGCTGATCTCAAAAACAAAAATGACATATTATTCACTGGTTTGGGAAGGAGTCTGTGCAATATCTGTACTGTACATCAAATTACATCTCACTTCCAATTTTAAACCCCCCCCCCCCCCCCCCCAAAAAAAAAGCCCACCCTACCTATAAAGCGGCAACAACTATCCGAGCATCTGCCTAGAGCCTACACCCAAAGACATAAAGCAGTCACAGCACCTCATAAATACAGGCCATTTTTCAAGGTGCTTACTGGGCTGCTTTTTTTTCCCCCTCCTCCTCTCTCCCTTTACTTTGACATTAGAATCCTAAGCCTTTGCCCAGATCCCCCTACCCACCTAAGCCTGCCAGCCTTGCCTGCCTGCCTGCCTGTCTGCAGCCCCCATCTTCCATATCTCTCTCTCTCTGTTCCAGGTGGTTGCGTGATGAAAATCTGGTACACACAGGCCTAATCCGTCCTAACAGGTGCAATTTGAAGAATGCCCGTGGGGGAAGAGCCCAAAGCTTCTCCTACTGTAGTTAAGGCCGGGCTAGGCTGTGTGTGTGTGTGTTTAAACCTCCCTGCTAAAAGCCAGAAGCCCTCTCAAACCACAACGCCTCTCCCTCACTTATCAACAGGCATTAGCCAGTGTATTTAGCTGTGTATTTGCCACAAAGATAGAGAGAGAGGGGGGTAATTTCAGCATAGGACGGGGTGTTCATGGTGGTGGATGTTATTGCCGTTTTGTTTCTTTTTTGTGTGTTTTTGTTTTGGGTGCTGGGGTGTTGGGGTTTTTTGGTTGTTGTTGTTTTTTTTGGGGGGGGTTATTGGGTTTTTGTTGTTGTTGTTTCTTGTTGTTTGTTTGTTTGTTTTACCCCGAGCCTTTGAGAGCGTAGAGGCTGCTTCCTTGAAAGCTCTGATGCAATGGTGTAGAGGGAAAACTATCAAATCTGTTATGATCTGTCTTGTCTACGGTGTCTGCCTTTGTTTATCTGGAGACTTGTTCCAAATGGAACATTTTGCATAATCTTTACTGTTTGACAGTTAAATGGTTTTATTGCTGGTGTGTGTGTGTGTGTGTGTGTGGTGTGTGTGTGTGTGTGTGGTGTGTGTGTGTGTGTGTGTGTGTGTGTGTGTGAGAGAGAGAGAGAGCGAGAGAGAGAGAGAGATGAAAACAACACTGCCAAAATAGTTGTTTTTGACATTCCATTTTTGTATTTGAATGTTAAAATGATGAATGTTTGAAATCATTGCACAGTTGTTGTTGATGTCGGGTTTACTGTTGGTTGGTTTTGGGTTGTTTTTCTTGAAGCAGCCTACAGCTATTTTATCACCATTATTTTTTTTCTCACTGTTTGGTACAGAATTTCAAACAAGCCTGGATCTGAAAGGTACTCCTCTTACAAAATGTCATTAAAAACAAAAATCTTTTCTTGCCTATTTTTCACCTTAATGGAACATACAAGATCTTAAAAGAAACTTCTCTGCTAAAGTGCCTTTTTTTTCTTTTTTCTTTTAAAATAGTGACACAAGATCTTAAACGAAAGGTACTTCTCTAATAAACCATGTGTTTTGTTGTTGCTGTTGCTGTTGTTTTGTGTGTGTGTGTGTGTGTGTGTGTGTTTTGTTGGGAGGGGGGGGGGGTCTGGGTTTTTTGTTTGTTTTTTGTTTCTTGTTTGGTTGTTGTTGTTGTTTTTTTTTGGGGGGGGAGACCCCCAGTAAAACAAGACCTTCAAAGGTACTTCTCTAACAAACGGTCATCATCATTCCTTTCTGTACTGAAACAGCCCTGTGTGTCCCCTCTCTGCCCTTTGTGATATACAGGTGAGAGTGATGGCCATGACGATGCTGACTGACCACACTGCACATCAAGCAAGCAAGCAAGCAGCCCTGGCACACAGCCCTCTCTCTACACCAGGTCCAGGCAGAGAATTGCAGGCATGCCCGCCACCCCATTCCCCCTATAGCACACAGGGCAGTGGATGGATGGATGGACCCCGAGCCTTCATCAGCCTGACCAGTGGACACCATAATCAGCTCTGACAGCAAGACTGGAGCCACTGCTAGGTCCTTCCTTGGACCGCGAGTGTGAGGAGGGGGGAGACGCCAGGGGACCTGATTCAAAGACAGATCAAAGACTCAGACCCTCCTTGTTCATACCACCTACCCCCACCCTCTCTCCCTTTTTCCCTTCTCCAATCCCTTTCCCCCCAGAATGCGTACTACTACACGCACATCAGCAAGTCCAACAGGCCCTCCCCCCCTCAACACCATAACCAGTCCTGTCACCACAACCACCCTACCTCCATCCCTTGGGCAATTCGGACTTACTCATGCACCCCCCCCCCCCCCCCCCCCCCCCCCACCCCCTCTTTGTACCCTATCCCACCTGACAAACCTTCTAAGATTATTCCTCTCCCTCCTCTTCTAATGCAATGCTGACAGATTCCTGGGACAATGAAAACCCCCCCCCCCCCCCCCACCTCCGAGGGCCCCACTATCTCACCCCCCCGCCCCAAGATTCACTCTGACATAAGCACACACCATGACATAATGAGGAGCTGCAGCTGTAACTGCCACTGGACTGAAAGGAATGGAGCATTACTGGATGAAGGTCGTACTGTCTGCTGTCTGTCTGTACCTGTACTGACGTACTGTGTTCTCTGCTGCCTTCTGCTAGTTTAATCTGCTTTTGCTGCATAACACACTGGGGTTTGGGATCCACAAGAACAAAAGAAGACCAGACAGACATCCAGACCAGACGGACTGGGTGTATAATAATTATGACAATGATAGGTAGATTTGTGTGCGTGCACGCCTGCAGTAATAAGGAGAAAAGAGAGTGGGGGATGGGGGGGGGTGGGGGGGTGGGGGGGGGGGGTGCGGAGGGAGGGGAGGGAAGAGAGAGAGAGAGAGAGTGTGTGTGTGTGTGCGTGCGTGCTGCGTGCGTGTGTGAGTAGAAGCATGAGCACGTCTGCATAGTAAGCAAGCGCGCGTGCGTGCGTGCCTGCATGCGTGCAGAGGAGGGAGGGAGGAAGGAAGGGAGGATGGTGTTGCTCTCTCAGATGTACTGCCTGCTCATCGCCTCACCGACTCTGATGGTCACCAGGCTGGCAGAAGCCTAATTACGGTATCAAAGCCCGCGGCCACGAAGGCTCTGGCTCTTCTCTTTTGATCAAAGCCCATGAAATGACATCGCGCGCACACACAACACCCAACACACACCACACCACGACACACGACACACACAACACACAGCACACAAAAACACACCACAACACACACCACAGAGGTGCAGATAACATTCCTGCTTTCTACCAGCCTGTGACATCAGATCGGAACAAGCCACTCAAAGGGTTTCCCCCCTTCATATCTTCAGCCTTGTTGTTGTTGTTGCCGTTGTTGTTGTTGTTTGTGTTGTTTCTTCTTTTCTTTTCTTTTTTTTCAAGAGGCTTACAGCATCTACACTTTTTCGGTATCTCAAGTCTTTTTCTTTTTGTTTTGTGCTGTTGTTTGTGTTGTTTCTCTTTTTTCTTCTTTATTGTGTTCAAGGCTTACAGCACGCTTACTACTTATAAACGAATAAATGTGAACAAAACTGAACACACTGCCAACAAACGAAAAAGTTTCCTGTTTTACTAACTTTTGACAAAACCTGACGATATAAACCAAATGCCACTCAAGGAGAAAAATTTCTTCCCTTGCTAATAAGTAAAGGTAAATGTTCCCTAACCATAAGTTCGTAGGGAGCGAGGCGTCATAGACCTTTTTTTCAAGGGCCCAGCATATTAGGGCGTGCTTATCTCTCCTCTCTCCTCGCTGCTTTAACCTTCCCTCCCTAAAGAGGGCAGTACCCATTTCAGCTGGTGTACTGGGATTTTATGAAGCAAGGCGCGCAAAGGTCACTCCATCCAACTTAACCACGCTCGACCGCTCATTGACTGAGAAAGATTGTTCCTTCCACTGAGCAAACCCGTCCCTTGCTAAAGGGTTGCAAAAAGTGAAACAAAATATCTAAAGGGTGATATGACAAAGATGCTTAACGATTTTTCGAATGCTGAATTATTAAGTGTTAAAGATTTGATTGCTGTCTTCTCCCCCTCCCCCCCCCCCCGTTATCTCTTCTCTCCCCCCCCCCCTCTCTCTCTCTCTCTCTCCTCTCTCTCTCTCTCTCTCTCATCTCTATCTATCTACTATATCTATATATCTGAGAGAATTCCATGACATAAAAACACAGTAAACTTGGAATGAAAGAAGGAAAGGAACAACAAAGGCAAGACAGAGGAAAGAAGGAGTGAAAGCAGAACAGTAGCAAGCCTGGGCTGAAAAATGAAACACACGCGCACACACACAGACACATACATACATACATACATACAATACATACATACATACATACATAGCATACACAACAACAGAGACAGACAAGAGAGAGAGAGACCGAGACAGAAGAGAAGAGAGAGAGAGAGAGAGAGAGACATACAGACAGAGACAGAGAGAGACATACAGAGACAGAGACAGAGAGAGGATACACACCCCGGTGCACACACTACTTCCACGATGATTTCTGCTGCTGTTGTATTAGTAACGCAAGCATGAGGGTGAAATGGCTAGGATATTTTCCTTGCTTCTACTTTTACACCTGACTTGCCTCCCAAATCACTGACACCCACCCAAACACGCACTGCTAGAGGGGGGACATCACAATATCATATCTGGGCTAGGCGGTCTGGAGAGGGGAAAGGCAGAACGGGTTTTTTTGTTTTTTGTTTGGTTGGGGTTTTTTTGGGGGGTGGGGCATGGGTCCAAAGACTGAACGAGGCCTGAATGTATAATAAACCAGAGATAAATAAATACAGCATTTGAGAATGGGTAGAGCAGCAGAGTAAGAAGAACACCATCTTTCCAAATTCTCCTCCTTTTTCTTCTTTTTTTTTTAAAGTTTCAGTTCCTTTATCCTATGAAATCTCCCCTATTATTTTTTCTTATTCTTCATGCTGCCCTAATATGAGAGAGAAGAGAGAGAGGAGAGAGAGAAGAGAGAGAGAGAGAGAAAGAGAGAGAGGAAGACAGACAGACAGACAGACAGACAGACAGACAGACAGAGACAGAGAAAGGAGGGCGGGAGGTAGGTGGAGACAGACAGACACAGATAAATATACAGACAGACAGTGACAGAGAGCAAGCACCAAAGCTCCTTTGCTGACGGACCCCACAAAATGAGCTAAAAAAAATGGGCAGAAACCCGGGGGCAGGGCAATGTGAACGAGCCCAGATCATTGCGCCCAAGAAACCCGCCCGCAGCTAAGGCTCAAGCTTTTCCCAAAATTTTTAAAGAAAAGAACACACTGCAAGGCACACAAAGGAAAGGGAAAAGATAACAGACGTGAAATTTTAATTTAAAAGCCCAAAAAAGTTTAAACCTGGCAGCAAACTTCTTTCTTCCCAAAACCACAGAGCAGCTACTGTTTTTTCCTTTTCCCTAGGGAGGGGAAAATGCGTGCGCGCGTAAGCGCCTGAAAAATCAGGCCCCAGAGATCGGGCTTCAGCGTGAGAAGAAAATTTTCTTTCAAGTCATTTTTTGGGGGGGGGGGGGGGGGGGCAGGGGACTGGCACCGTTTAAACCCCCTGACAAGGCATTTCCCAGCACCTTCCCCACTTTTAGCCCTTTGGGGGAGAACTGTTTTGTCTTTTTTTTTTTGGGGGGGGGGGGGGGGGGGGGGGGGGGGGGGGGGGGGGCCCGGGGGGAGGAAACCAAGAAAGCAAAAATACAAAAGGGGGCCCGGGAAAAAAAGAACAAGGAAAAAAAAAATTTTGGGAAAAAGGGGAATTCCAAAAAAAAGGAAACCAGCAAAAAAATGAAAAAAGCTAATTTTTTCCCAAAAGAAAAAAAAAAAAATAAGGGGCCCCCAACCCGAAACCCCCCCCCCCCCCCCCCCCCTCCCCCCCACCCCCAAAAAAGCAGCAAAGCAAGAAGAAAAAAACCCTACCCGAGTAGGTAAAGAGGGGGAAACCCGCTGGGCGGGAGGTTTCCCGCTCTTTAAAACAAAAAGGGGGGCCCAAAAAAATGTAAGGAGGGGGTCAAAAAACAAAATTTCCAAATGACTTTTTTTGCAAAAATTTTCCCTTTTTTTTTTTCCAATAAAAAAAATTTTATGCACAAAAAAAGACGAAAGAAACAGCTTTTAACACCCGCTACTATTTTGGGGGCTCTTTTTAAAAAGAGAACACCACAAAACCTCTTTTTTTTTTTTTCTGTTTAAAAAAAAATTTTTTTAATTTTTTTCCCCAAAAATTTTAGAAAAATTGTTGTCGGCTACTACACTATTTTTTGGTTTTAAAAGTTATGGGGAGAATTTAGGGGAATTTTTTTTCCCCAAAAAATTTGGGAAACAAGGAATTTTATTCCTCATCCTTTTCTTTTCCCCCTTTTCCCCTCCACCCCACTCCCCAAATTTTCCTCTTCCCCTTCTCCCATGTGGGAAACAAGCTGTGCATCTGTTTTTTCCCACTCGACTAAACCCATTTTTTAGTGTATTTCAAATTTTTAAAATTTCTTTGTTTCAATTTCGTTCCCCTGAGAAAAATCCCCCCCCTTTACCCCCCCTGCCTTTTGAGAAAAACCCAAAACTTCCTCTCCCCCCGTCTCCCTCATCTCCTTTCCCCTTCTCTCCTTCAATTTTCCCCTCATCCCCTTCCCCCCCTTTTTTTCCTCCCCTCACTCCCCCCCTCTCCCCTCTCTCCCCTCTTTTCATTTAAGCCACAAAAACCCCAAAAAGCCACAAAAACACACACACAAAGCAAAAAATTTCCCCACAAGCCGAGAGCATCTGTTTTTCCTACTCAGAGACTTATCTACTGTATCATATCTCTAGGCCTTTGTTTCACTTTCGTTCTCTGAGGAAAAATCCTCGTTTGTGACTGTTGAAAACTCAAGTGTGCGTGCACACGCACACACACACGCTCACACACACGCACACGCACGCGCGCACACGCACGCGCGCACACACACACACACACACACACATTCTGCGCCAGTGCATCGCTGGTTCGTTTGGCCACGGCAGACGAGCGGCATGCTGTTTTGCGAAGATGAAACTATCAATAAACCGACATTTCAACGGCCCTTGTCTAGATGCCCAACGTGCACGCCATTTGTTGAACAGATACAGTTTTAACATACCACACACAGACCGAAATCCAGAGGGGAGAGAGAGAGAGATGAGAGAGAGAGGAGAGAGAGAGAGAGGAGAGAGAGAGAGAGAGAGAGAAAGAGAAAGAGAGAGAGAGAGGGGAGTGTGTGTGATAAAGAGAGAGAGAGAGAGAGAGAAGAGAGAGAGAGAGAGAGAGAGAGAGAGAAAAGAGAGGAGAGAGAGAGAGGAGAAGAGAGAGAGAAAAGAGAGAGAGAACGAGCCAGAAAGAGAGGTGTGTGTGTGGTTGTTTTTTGTTGCTGTTGTTTTGTTGTTGTTTTTTTGGGGGGAGAGATACTGATAGGCTTCTGCATAAAGAATTTTAATGATCAAGAAATCGGCCATAAAAGCAATTTCTTTTACACCCATGCAAAAACCCATAAATGATAAACACTAAAAGCCCTTGAAAAAACCCCCAAACTGTGCCACAAAATATTACACCCCTTCCACAGTTAAACACAAAATACTGATAAAACATGCAGACACTGAACATTTTTCATTTCCACATTAATTTTGTTATTATTCTCAAGCGTTTCAATTCATGTGGTCC
>CM054135.1:9531932-9551932 GCA_028751875.1 Rapana venosa
TCTCTCTCTCTCTCACTCTCTCTCACACACACACACACCTACCTCACTCTCTCTCTCTCTCTGGTCTCTCTCTCTCTCACACACACACCACACACACAGAGGAACAGTACAGGCTAGTTGAGGGGTCACTCACCGGCCACTTCCTCAGACTTCTACAGATTGCAGACAGGTGCCAGAGCTAATAAGAAGAAGGCAGCTGGAAGAAGGAGAAGACAAGAGAAAGCATGGAAGGAGGGGGGAGGGGGGGGGGGGGGGGGGGGTTACAGGACGTAGGGATGATGATGATAATGAGAAGGATGAGAGTGTGAAGTGGGGTGTTTTAAGGGAGTTTTTGTCTTAAAGTGGTCAAAAGCTCGACAGACGTTTAAGACGGCTCTCCCCTTTGCTCAAAAACGTGTTTTGGAAATGTCGCGTACTGTGTTGGGTAAAAAACACCAGCTTAAATGCGTCACTTCGACCCCCCCTTATTTTAAAAGACCTCGCTCGGTTTTACATACAACGTTTATCTTCGGATCTGGTCAACCCCTGGATTTTCCTAAATTGAATTCCAGAGCCCCTTTTCAATTCAGTTCGCTTCTGATGGTTTTTTTTTTAAACATTTCTTAATATTTTTTTATATGCCGTTCTCGGGTTTATGTGGGGTTTGGGTTTTTTTTGGGGGTTTGGTTTGGGGTTTTTGTTTGTTTGTTTTTTTGGGGTGGGTGGGGGGGTTTTGGGTTTTGTTTGGGGGTTTTTGGGTTTTTTTTGGTTTTTTGTTTTGTGTTGTTGTTTTGTTGGGGTTTTTTTTTTTGGGGGGTATGTCCCTGTATCGTGTTAAAAATAGCGTGTGCTTCTTCTCCTTATACGGAACGCTCGGACAGCAGCAAAAAAAAATTGGCTGCTTACGAGAGAAATACATCGCTCCCCCCCCCCCCCCCCCCCCCACCCCCCCCCCCCCCCCCCGGCCTTCCCCACAACCCCAAACCCCCCCCCCCCCCCCCCCCCACCCCCCCAAAACCCCCCCAAAACAAAACCCCCCCAACCCCCCCCCCCCCCCCCCCCCCCCCCCCCCCCCCCCCCCCCCCCCCCCCCCCCCCCCCCCCCCCCCCCCCCCCACCACCCAACCATCCCAATCCCTACCCACGCCAACGTCCATGGAGCCTCCTCTGAAAAGGGCACACAGCTAGGCTTCACACGGTTCTTAAACAGGCAAGGGTCAGCTTATTAGACTGCGTAAAACCCCTAGCTGGTATTACTGTGGGGTACCCGCCTCTAGCTAGCAGACTGACTGCCACCCGCTCCACGCTGCTCCGGTACGTGAAAAAACATGGTGGGGGGGGGGGTGCCGTGCCGTGCCGTGCCGTGGCGCAGCAGCAGCGGGGAGAGAGAGAGGAGGAGAAAAGGGGAGAGGGGAGAGAGGGAGGGGTGAGAGGAGGGGAAGAGGGAATTGGGAAAGAAAGGGAGGGGGGAGGAAAAGAGAGGGAGAGAGAGAGAAGGGGAGAGAGAGAAGAAAAAAAGAAGAGAAAGATTTGAGCCCAGGGTACCCATTTTAGAGAGGGGAGGGGAGAGAGAGAGAGGAGGAAGAGAGAGATGAGAGAGAAAAGAGAGAGGAGAGAGAGAGAGGAGAGAGAGAGAACTCGAGCTCGAATTTGTAAGTTTTTTTCACAAAAAAGGCCTTGGCCCCTACTGAAAGGGTGTTTGCCGAACTGCTTAGAAAATTTTGGAAAAAAAATAAAAAAGCACACAAAAAAAACAACAAAAAATTGTTACCCCAAACAACCCCCACAAAAAAAAAACATTAAAAAACAATGATTTAAGAAAACCGGGGAGAGAGGAAGAGAGGGAGAGAGAAGAGAGAGAGGAGAGAGAGAAGAAGAAGAGAAGACAGACAGCAGAAGCAAGGGGACCAGAGAGAGAGGGAATCCCCCACCCACGCCTTTTTTTTTTTAAAATTTAATTAGCATTTCTTTAATGTATGTTTCAATCCGTCAGTGCTTGCTGGGGTCTTGTTATACTAAAAAGGTCCTTCTCTCTCTCTCTCTTCTCTCTCTTCTCTCTCTCTTTTCTCTTCTCTCTCTCTCTTTCTTTCTTCTCTTTCTCTCCACAACCCAACACACCGAGATTTTGAAAAAAGCAAAGGGGGAGGGGGAGGGAGGGAGGGAGGGAGGAAAAAGGGGAAGAAGAGAGAGGAAGGGGGGGGGGGGGGGGGGGGAAGAGCAACGATTTTTACTTTTTATTTTTATTTGAGGATAATGGGAAAACCTGTGGCTTTTTTTTTTCACATCCCTGTGTATCAGTTTTGTAAATTTTGTCATCTGTTCCCACCGGCACACAATGGCCTACTCTTACAAAAATCCGAACAGGATTTAACGTGTGCGCAAGATGTTCTGCATACGTTCGCACACGGGGCCTCGGTTTATAGTCTCATCCAAGGACTTTTGGGGAGAGTGTAGTCTGCACTGATGTTAACTCCAGGGGAAAATATCCCCTGGAACGGGAATCGAACCCGGGTCGTCAGATTGCGAGGAACGACATGGCAATGTTCTAACCACTAGGCTATTCCCTCCCCCATAGAGAGAGAGAGGGGGGAAGGGGGGAAGGGGGGGGGGGACGAGGAGAGAGAGGGGGGGGGGGGGGGTGTGAGAGGGAGAAAGAGGGAGAGGAGGAAGATAAAGACCACTTTCCTCAAAAATTGATATAATAATGATGATTACTTTTTTTTTAAAGTGAAATATTTAAGCAAAGATTCCGGTTTACAAAAGTGATCAAGAGAAAGAACACAATAGCAATGACATAATTAAGTGACCAAAAAAACGTGATCTGTGAGCTTCCTGTACCACTGATATGATTGTCCTGATTCAAGGATGTTCATTGTGTGTGCCTGTCTTAAGTGCCCACCTCTCTCTCTCTTCTCTCTCTCTCTCTCTCTCTCTCTCTCTCTCTCTCTCTCTTCCTCTCCTCTTCTCACACACACACACACACACGTCATAATACGTACAAACCAAAATAACTTCATATTTTCTTTGGGGGGGGGGGGGGGGGGGGGGAGGCAGGAAAGTGGACAAAGGAGAAAAAAATTACGACATTTTCTTTTATGAGGGTAATACGAAGAGAGAGAGAGAGAGAGAGAGAGAGAGAGAGAGAGAGACGTAGAGAGAGAGGAGAGGGAGAGAGAGAGAGAGAGATGAGGGAGAGAGGAGAGAGAGAGACAGAGACAGAGACAGAGAGCAGAGACAGACAGACAAAACAAGAGGGGGAAAAGTTCCCGGTACAAAAAGTCTTCCTAAATTCTTAGAAGTGGGGGGGACCGAACCAGAAAGAATCGCCAACATCCCCACAGGATGGGAAGGGAAGGAAAGAAGGAATGAAGGAAGGCAGGAAGGAAGGAAGGGGAGCTGTTTGTGTTACCATCCACAGTGTGTTCCCAGAGAAGTACAATACCAAGCTTCCCAAGTCCAGCCTGGGATGCTTGCACCAACAGAGAACAGAATATTTAATTAAAACAAAGATCATAGCAATCATTATCCATTTTCTCCCTTCAAACATCTCAAACAAAGCAGATGTTGGGCGTTCCTTTTTTAAAAAAACGTTGACAACCATCACTGCAGACTGGACCAGATCTTCCGAGGTCATTGCATCTTGCCGGAGTGCTCTAACCTCTTTCTGTGAATGTGTGCGTACGTTGTGTGTGTGTGTGTGTGTGTGTGTGTGTGTGTGTGTGTGTGTGTGTGTGCTGCGTGCGTGCGTGCGTGCGTGCGTGCGTGCGTGCGTGCGTGCGTGCGTGCGTGCGTGCGTGCGTGTGTGTGTGCGCCGCGCGCACGCGTTTGTTTATTTATCTATTCTTTTATATCGAGGATAATGGAATAAGCACTTATGTTCAGTCCCCGTGTGTATGCGGTTTGTAAATTTTGCCATCTGTTCCCACCGGCACACAATGGCCTACTTTTACCAAAAGTGGAACAGGATTTAACGAGTTGTGCAAGGTGTGTGTGTGTGTGTGTGTGTTGTGTGTGTGTGTGTGTGTGTGTGTGGTGTGTGTGTGTGTGTGTGTGTGTGTGTTGTGTTGTGTGTGTGTGTGGGAGAGGTGTGCTGTGTGCGTGTGCGCGAGCGCGTGTGGAGAGAGCTCTAGATCAGTCTGCAGGACCATCATCAACTCCCCCCCCCCCCCCCACCTAACCGCACCCACCTCCCTTCCTACTAGTAGGGCCTCTCTGCGGCGTCCCTGTCAGTATGAATATCCTTTGGTCACTGAGGGAAAAAAAGGCTGGGTGTACTCAACCTGTAGCCCCTTTGCGTGGCCATAAAATCCCGGAGGCCTACCACTCTACTCAGTATTCTCCACTCCACTCCAGTCCAGTGCTGTACCAGGACTCCCAGAACACACGGGAAGGTCAGAAATGACCCACTGTGAACAGATGGCCGCGCACAGGAAAAGGCCATCCCAAAGGAAAAAAAAGCATCTATAGGGGTTAGGAGAAGCAGGAGAGGGTACTACTGTAGGTACAGCGTGTGAGGTCAAGGCTGACAGTGATAGGATTATGAACGGGCTGTAACGTCCAATTTGAAAGGGAAGTATAGTATACGGTTCTGCCACATCCTTTTACTAGGGGGGAAATAACACGTTTTACTCGGCACACAAACGCGCTTGCAGGAAAGAGACGGGAACGAAAACTGAAACCATAACCCCCCACCCACCCCCCACCCGGCTACAGCTCCGAAAGTTCACCAATGGCGAGATTTTGCGTATGCGACCGTTTTTGCCCACCATGAAGGTAGCCGCATTCCAACTTCGGGAATGTAATGTTGGGTACGTTCGCGAGTCCGTCACCCACCCAATGCCGACATGAATGACACTCATGATCTTCAACATGCATATTTGATAATCCTGCAATGTGTACTATACCCAAAAGCACTGGCAGGTCTGCACTTTGAAGTTGACCTGGGCGATTATACATAATCCTCACCCTGAATTCACCAGAGCCCGCGGCCTGAGATTCGAACCCACTTCGCGGACCCATGGGATTGACGAGAAACGGTCTTAACCACCCGGCTACAACGTCTGTGGTTGGGGTGATACAATATGTCTACAGTGCCGTCAGCGCCTGGGGTTTTATCACAATTCTTGATTAAACCATTGACGCTGGGGGCAACAGCAAAGTGAGAGGCTGTATGACCAGTGGCTTTCCCACTCATGGAATTCCACTTTACAGCTTAGTCTTTAGTGATCGACTAGGACTCTGACTAGGAGGCTTGACTCGCACAGTCCTTATGTGCTGCAGCCCTGGGGGCTAGTTGGCCTTTGGAGAACATCTCCAACGCTGACTGTCCTTATGCCCACTTGGCCGAGAGAGTGGGGATGTACTGTGGGCAAGGCATCTCCACTATGATCAAATTTCTACCCAATTTTCCGAAACAGCAGCTGCCTCCTCTGCTGTTTTGGAGGTCATCGTCGAACACGACGGACAAACATACAACAGAGACACACGCATTCGGCACTGACCTTGGCTCTCTCCAACTGCCTCTGCTGACCGGCAAAGGCTGGTGGCGTCTTCAGGGCTGAAAGACCAACCAGAAAAACACACACAGTCAGTCTACCTGCACATGGATACACTGATGGTCATGCGGAGATTTTGAAACTGAAATAACACTGGCAGAGTCAGTGGTCTCAGGATTTGTAAAGAAAGAAAACAAAACAAAACAAAAGAGAGTCCATTCAATTCAATTCTTTTATTTGTCCTGTTTAAAGGAAATTTGTTGCATTCAGAAATACTGTCAGTATACAAAATCATAATAAACAATCTAAAACCACACATCTATATATAAAAAAATAATAATAAAATGTACACATTCTAATGGTAATTCTTAATACGAAAGTGATAAGCATAACACAGAACCTAGACAGTGATTTTAAAAAACAGCAGCTGACTTAATTAAACACACAATTCACACACACACACACACACACACACACACACACACACACACACACCAGCCTTTTAAAAAAAACAAAATTCAAATACACACTGCTTACAGATCCTTATCAGCATACTAATCCACTCCACACTGGACACAGGCAAGAGAAGGAAGCTCTACACTTCCCACAGCCTCTGTCACCCACAAGCCATGTCTCTCCCCAAAAACAACGCTGCATCATCGCTGGCGAGGGCAGCAGACAGGAAGAAGAGGACAGGAAGAATCATCCTGTCCCTTGAAACGGCCCGACTCTCACAGGCCACTCTTTATTGTCAAATGCTATCTGTGATCAGTCAGTATTCTCTAGAGAGGCACTGGCGACTACCAAGCGTCCGGCGAAGACAAGACACTGTAACTGTGTGTCATGAACTGTTGTATTTGAACTGTCACTTCCAGGCCTGAGGAAGTGTATACATACGTATATCACAAACCGATGTCGCTGACTGTTGAAGTGAGGAAATAATTACTGCAGCAGGAGCCATTGAATGCTCACGTGACTTTACTTTTTATTATTATTATCATCACCATCATCACCATCATCATTATGATTATTATTATCCCGGTCTATATGACATTGTCAAAAATGGAGACTTTCTTTTGATCTTTGTACTCTTGATTAAGACACGGTTCTGAACTGATACGTTTAAACCAAAATGAAATGATGAACATTTTAGGAAATGTTATCATCCATAAGAATACTCTTATCGAACGAATTTACCACAAAGTTATAGCCCTAAGAGCCACCCACCTTCCTTCAAAAGATATCGATCAGTGCAACACTCTCCCCAACCCCCTCTCTCCAGCCTAATAAACAAAGTAAAACAATCATCCCCCCCGTCCGAAAAAAACCAACAACAACCGCCAAAAAAACCCACACACACACAGAAAAAAGAAAGAAAATCACCAAAACAAAACAAAAACAATCTGCTGGCCAACAAACAAACCACATACTTTGTACTCACTTTATTTTTTCTCTTTTATGTTTTACTGATCTCTTAAAGCAACCACTTATGTTTCTGAAAGGTGGGAGGGGGAGGGGGAACCCATTGCACAGCAATTTCTTTCATCTGTTGATCTTAAGCCAGTCTGTTACGTAATGAGAAAAAACAAAAAGATAGAGAGAAACCAGTCTTCTCTTCCACTTGTCTGTCTGTCTGTCTGTCTGTCTGACTGCTGTTAGTTTTGCTAAAAGGGGGGCCCAAAACGAACACCTTTCAACCCCAATTCCGACCCGTACCTGTAACTTTGTAAGCCGCCTGTTTAACTTTTCCTCGTGTGTGTGTGTGTGTGTGTGTGTGTGTGTGTGTGTGTGTGTGTGTGTGTGTGTGTGTGTGTGTGAGAGATAGAGAGAGTGTGTGTGTGTGTGTGGTGTGGGATAGATGTGTGTGTGTGTGTGTGTGTATGTGTGTGAGAGTGAGAGAGAGGTAGAGAGAGAGAGTGTGTGTGTGTTGTACCTGTGTTGTGTGAATGTTCATGTCCACACATGTGTGTGAGAGTGTGTATGCATACAAGCGCGCGCGTGCGTGTGTGTATCTCTGTGTGTGTGCGCGCGCGTGCATGCGTGCATGCGTGCATGCATGTGCGCTAAACCAGCGCAGTATGCAAAAAACACAGTTGCAGATGACAGGCTGGCAGCGCTGGCGGGGTGAAGAGTTCGCAGAGATGCGATTACATCATAACACATGCTACAACAACACAACTGAAAACTACCAACAGTACAAGAATGTTTTCACAAACAACAAGCTCCTGGAAGACGTTCTGTCAAACCATCCTTCTCAGCTTAAGTGAAATGCTCACCTATTAGACATGTTTGTGAGTGAGTGAGAGAGAGTGAGAGAGAGAGAAACAAATGAAAATGGACAAAAACAGACTAAAAGTTAACACGAAGAACATGATTAACAGTCTAAGATAAACACACAATAGGGAAATTATTTTTTGTGTGGAAAAAGTACATATTATAAAATCCACAATAACAGTACGCACAATCAGATAAAAATGCACCATTTCAAACTTTAACAGCACGAAGAATATGATTAATAGTCTAAAATAAACACACTATAGGAAATATTTTCTGAAAAGGTATATATTATAAAAGCCACAGTAACAGTGAGCACAATCAGATAAAAATGCACAATTTCAAACGTACAGCTAGCCCCCTTTTGTTTATTGATAGGTTAAGAAGCAATACACGACAACTGAGATATACCAGCAACAAACACAACACACACACACACACACACACACTTAAACAGTTACTACACAACGGACAGACATTTAAGAGAGAGGAGAGGAGAGGAAAAGAGAAAAGCAAGGAGGGCTAGCAAAAAAACCTCCATGACTGAGGCGCCATATCTCACCACCACGAGAGAGAGAGAGAGAGAGAGAGAGAGAGAGAGAGAGAGAGCGAGAGAGAGAGAGAGAGACCAGAGACCCGTCGCCTGGCGATCCTTCATGACCCCCCCCCCCCCCCCCCCCCCAACACCAAAAGGACCTTCTAATTTATTACTGCCCTGACACAGGCAACAGGTGAAGCAGCAGTAACTTTTATCATGGACCACCCACTCATGCTCAAGCCTGATCCCAACATAAGGTAACCTCTGTCAATTTTTTTTCTTGTTTCACGGCTAGAGCTCCAAGGTGGTTCACCAATGGTGAGATTATTTTTGTGTATGCGACCGTTTCTGCCTGCCTGCCGTGAAGGTGGCCGCATTCCGATTTCGTGGATGTATGTAACCTCTGTATGAAACCCCAGGTGTTAGGGGCTTGATTTTTTTTTCTTTTTCTTTTCATATAATCACTGTTCGATGCCAGGTGCTTCTCAGTCTTCTTTTTTCCTTCTTTAACTGCTGTCCAGTGACCGATATTGTAAGTTATGCCAATTTGTTCTTTTAGGAACAATGCCCCTACCATGATCTCTACAGTCTTTCTTATACATCGTTTCTTGTCTGCAGAAAGACACACTTGCTGAATGGAAACGGTACTGGTCCAGATCATTTTCTAGAACTGACTGCGTTATTCTTTTGTTTTCTTTTGACAGCTTGCATGTCAGCCCTTTTCGGTAATTCTCGCACATTTTCGATCAAAGTATGACAGAAAGGCCACTGCTCTGAAATTCTATCAGCTTGGTATGGGGTGTTGTATTGGGAGGACCTCTATGCAATGATCAGCATTCTGGGGAATAATTATGATCTCTTTGATGATATGACGACTTGATGTTATTGTCTGTCCTTCCATCCACCGCCGGTTAGTCTTCTCCACGTACCAGAACTTGACCAGGAATTAGCGACGCCCATTCGTTCACCAAAACACAGACGAGAAGATGACGGTATTATGACCAATCGCCACTGCAGACAGGCAGTCATGGAGACAGCTACAGAAAAGCACAAGTCTGCATCACCGTGAACGAAATGACAGAACAGAACACAGACATGTACAGGTAGCAGACAGCAGACACATGAAGAATGCAGAGGGACATGCAAAGGAAGCAGACAAACATGTAAAGGAAGCAGACAAACATGTAAAGGAAGCAGACAAACATGTAAAGGATGCAAACAGACTGAGACATACAGGAAGCCGACAGACAGGCAGTGACACCAAATACTCACGTGGATAGATGCCTCTCTCGACCAGTTCATTGACAGACCTTCGCAGCATAAGTTTCCTCTTCAATACTGAAAACAACAAAACAAAACCAACATTTATATATATATAAAAGATTTAAAATGTTTTATGTGAAAATTAATGTTCTATTTTCGGACATGAAGCAATGTGACAAGCATGGAACTACACAAGCACGCGCGCACGCGCACGCGCGCGCGCGCGCGCGCGCACACACACACACACACACACACACACACACACACACACACACACACATAGAGTTTGAAACCAGCGCAGTGAAACTGCTAAAAATCATGACTCACGTCTTCATCAATTCTTCAATCCTACACACGCCTCAAACACAAAGTAAGAACAAGGTTTAAAAAAATAACCAGCCGACCCAACTGCTGAAACTGAACAGAGCCTTCCCAATGAATAAATAAACAACTTAAAAGATAAAAGAAAAGGGGGAAAAAGCCAGGTGTTCTCAAATGTTTTTTAACAGTTCTAATTCAATAGAAATGGAAGAGTGGAAAAGAGAGAGAGAGAGAGAGAGAGAGAGAGAGAGAGAGAGAGAGAGAGAGAGAGAGAGAGAGAGAGAGGGGAGAAGGGGAGGGGGAGGGGGGGGGGGGATCTGAGTTTTGCAAGGCAGTTTTTCCTTGAAATCCTGTTTCATGTGAAACAGATGGTACACTCTTTATATTATGGTCTTTAACACCACCACCACCACCCAAAAAACACACATACACACAACAACAATAACAACCGAGGACAATAACAAAACAAAAATATCTTTTTACAACAAGCGAACAACAAAAAAAGCAATTAGTTCTTGTACATGGCATGCCCCCCCCCCTTCAACTAATGACAGAAATCTGAGTCTGAATAAGCCTGTACATATAACCACTTGCACGTACTGGTGTGTGTGTGTGTGTGTGTGTGTGTGTGTGTGTGTTGTGTGTGTGTGTGTGTGTGTGTGTGTTGTTTGTGTGTTTTGTGTGTGTGTCATTCACAGTGGGGCAGGCACACAGGGTTACCAGCTCCGAGATTATTCTTCTGTTTTGGAGGGGTCACCCGCATGAATATTTCTGTTTATAGAGACATGGTATTGCTATTGTTCATTCAATGCACCATCTGGAAATCTTTCAACAGTGTGTGTGCGTGCGTGCGTGCGTGTGTTGCAATCTGTCTGTCTGTCTGCCTGCCTGCCCCATCACCTCCCCCCCCCCCCCCTCCCCCCCACTTTTCCAGCAGTAAATAGAAGTCGTTATCGTTATCCCTTCAAAGCCCTGTGGAAAATCAAAACAACACCAACACCAATTAAGCCTCCTTAAATCCTTAAAATTTCGAACAGCTCCACCCACTCCCCTCCCCCCCAAAATTAACCCTGTACTACCTAACACTCAACACATAAACAAAATAAACTTTCAACTGAAATCACATGCAGGCCAAAACAGTCAACATACACCACACAAACACACACACCACTCCACTCGTTTCCTCTCCCTCTCTCTCTTTTAAAACTCTCTCCCCCTCTCTCTCTCTTCTCTCTCTCTCTCTCTCACTCTCTCTCTCTCCCATATATCTCTCTTCGTATACCTCTCTCTCTCTCCTCTCTCCTCTCTCTTCTCTCTCTCAGTATATCTCTCTTCCCCATACCTCTCTCTCGCTCTCTCCTCTCTCTCTCTCTCTCCCCTCTCTCTCTCTCTCTCTCTCTCTGTATGTATGTATGTACGGACCCTTAGGGGCTAAGAAAATGCAGAGAGATACCAGAAGCCTAGGCCTAACCCACGCAATCTTTCTTCCTCCCCTCGGCTCCTGCTCTGCTATAAGGTCTGCGGGCTGGAGGTGGCGGTGGTGGTGGCGGCATTGCGCAAGGTTCGCGGCAAGCAAATAAACTCTGCCTGACTCCAAAATAACTCTTCAGGGGTTTGTAGGGGGAGGGTGGGGGTGGGGTGAGGCTGCCCCCCCCCCCCCCCCCCCCAAATCTCTGCCAGCCGGTCTGGGACAGGTGAGGGGAGAGGGAGGAGGGAAGGGGGGATAGAGGGGGAGAGACAGACAGACAGCCCAGAGACAGTGAGGCAGAGACAGAACACACAGAGGCAGAGACAGCCCAGTGAGAGTCAGATAGCACAGAGAGACAGAGAGACAGTGAGAGACAGAGATGCAGAACAGAGACAGATTGGACACAAGAGAGAGATTGACTCTGTGTGTGTGTGTGTGTGTGTGTGTGTGTGGTGTGTGTTGTGTGTGTGTGTGTGTGGTGTGTGTGTGATGTATTGTGTTATGTGAGAACAGATGATTTCAGTTAAATATTTTCAGGCAAAACATTTGAATTATTGTCAAATTGTTATGCTGTATAGTTTGTTTATACTGAAACTACTCTGTAACGTTTCAAGTTTGAAAACAAATCTATTTATAAAATCTTCAAAGTTCGTAATCATTTCTAAATAAAGTTGGATGCTATATATATATATATCTGGATACAAATTTAGTCAGCACAGCGCCGCCCTTTAGAACCGATATAGCCACAGGTGGAAACCAAAAAAGTGCAATGATAACTCGTCTCATTCACGTCGTTTTTCCACGAAAAGAAAATCAGCAGGTATGTTGGTTTTGAGCCGTGTGTGGGACACCAGCTGCATGCATCCACTTGTTGTTTTTTTCCTTGTATCTGTTTGATAGCAGCCTGTGACAGTGTGTCCAAACAAAGTGCCAGATCTTGATCAGACCGCGTCAGCTCTACAAACTTCAGCGTCCATCTCTTGCCCGCCATTGCCTGCAAGCTAATGCTAATAATTCTCTCTCTCTCTCTCTCTCTCTCTCTCTCTCTCTCTCTCACACACACACACACACACACACACACACACACACATACACACACACATGTACCACCCCACGTACACACACACACAAAACACACACACACACGTACAACACACACACACACACACACCGCCACGCACCCCAGCACGCACAACACACACCCCACACGTACGTACACACACACACACACACAACACAAAACACACACACACACACACCACATACACACACACACACACACACAAACTAGACCACTTGTTTTGTTTGTTGCTACTTCGTTAATATCGCCTCCGAGCTCTGCTTTCAGTCAGGAGGTACATGGATGGGACTTAAGCCTCATGCCCTGGCCTGTCTCCGCCTTGCTTTGTCATGTTCAATTCTGATGGGAAACAAATCAACTCGGCAGCTTATTGCTCATGCAGCAATTTTACTCAAGATTCAAGATTTAATTCCATTCACCCCTTTTGGGGTATGGAGGATTACAAAACAAATTGAACAGGAGAATAAACCTAACAGCAATAATATACCCAAAAATAGCACGAATACTAACAGTAACTGAAAAGCAAGAGTTCATCGCATAATGATAAGCAAACAGTATTAATGACTCCATACTATTTTCAAGTATACTCATTTCTTTAAAAGACATAATCTACACATATGAAAGACAATTTAAATTTCAAGACATTACCTCCCTTGGACACTGTCCTCTGCTGCCCTTTGTTTTCTTCTACGCACGTGCACAATTTGAACCTTCTTCTTCTTTTTGCATGAAAATGTACTTTTTAGTTTATCAGTGTCCTCAATAATAGTACCTTCGATATACATGCCTTGATTTTGCAAGGGTATTCAAAGATGTTTTGCCAAAGGGCAATTTGGTCATTTTCAAGGCGATTGAAGGATGCTTTCGTCGTAGGTCACTTTGGTCGTTTTCAAGGGGATTCAAGATTTTCATCATAGGTCATTTTTGGTCGTTTTCAAGGGGATTCAAGATTTTCATCATAGGTCATTTTGGTCGTTTTCAAGGGGATTCAAGATTTTCATCATAGGTCACTTTGGTCATTTTCAAGGGGATTCGAGATTTTCATCATAGGTCATTTTGGTACTTTCAAGGGGATTCAAGATTTTCATCATAGGTCATGTTGGTACTTTTCAAGGGGATTCAAGGCTTACAGACACTAAACCACCTTCTCACAGTCCGTAAATTTAAAAATAAAAAATCTCCACCGGGACATAAATTCAATCACAATAATCAATTTGAACAGGTTTCAAAATTCAAGGCACAGAGGAGAGAGAAGAGAGAGAGAGAGAGAGAGAGAGAGAGATTTTTAATTTTATTCTTTTTATCGAGGATAATGAAATAAGCACTTAAGTGCTTTTTATATCCAGTCCCTGAGTGAGAGAGAAAGAGAGAAGGGGGGTGGGGGGGGCAGATGGAGATCACACGATGGAGGGGGTCAGGGAGGAAGGGAAGACAGACAGACAGACAGACAGACAGACAGACAGACAGAGGATGCCGATAAAGCGTACAGTAGGGCAATAGCTCAAGTGGTGAAACGCAGGAAAACAAAAGAAACTATGGGAAAAAATTAGTATCTCTCTCACACACCACACACACACACACACACACACACACACACACACACACACACACAGAGTTAACAATAGCAAAACAGGTCAGATAAGCCCCCAAAAAAACGAAAACAAGGTGGGTTAAGTGCCAGGTTGCCCAAGCCCAGCCAATGCATGTGCTTTGCTCTCCTCCTCTCTCCTCTCTCCTCTCTCTCTCTCTTCTCACTCCTCCTCTCTCTCTCTCTCTCTCTCTCTGTCCCATGTCCTCGTTCTCTCTCAACTCTCACACACATTGTCTCTCCTCTCTCCTCTCTCTCTCTCTCCTCTCTCACCTCTCTTCTCTCTCTCTCCTCTCTCTCTCTCTCTCCTCTCACCTCACACAACCTACATTCTCTCTCTCTCTCTCTCTTCATCCTCTCCTCTCTCTCTCTCGTCTCTCCTCTCTCTCTCCTCTCCCTCCCTCCCTCCACCCCGCTGTCGGTGTCTCCTGTCGTCTGTCTCTCTCACTCCAGACACACATCTCATTCTCTCTCTCTCTCTCGCTTCTACTCTCTCTCTCTCTCCCCCCCCTCTCTCTCTCTCTCTCTGTATCTCTCTCTCCTCTTCCTCTCTCCTCCCTCCCTCCCTCCCTTCTCTCTCTTTCTCTCGATCTTCTCTGTCGGTGTCTCTGTCTGTCTGTCTCTCTCATACACACATTCCCACTCCTCTCTCTCTCTCCCCCGTTCCTCTCTCTCCCCCTCCTCTCTCTCAACGCATAACGCGCGCGCACAACACACACACTCACGCGCTCTCTCTCTTCTCCCTCCTCTCTTCACATCCTCTCTATCGCTCTCTCACACACACAACACACACACATCCCCCCTCCCTCCCCCCTCCCTCTGTCCTTTCTCATTTCCTCGTCCCTTCCCTCCCAAGAGGAGTCCGCGGCATGCAACTTCAGCAGCAGCAGCAGCAGCACAGCAGCAGCAAGCAGCAGCAGCATGCAGCAGCAGCAACAGCACAACATGAGTGGAGTCAGTGGCAGAAGCATCTTCGTTCTGCTTTTTCCATTTCCTTCGCCTCCCACCTACCACCTACCTACCTATTTGCGTGGCATAACTTATTTTCTCTCTTTTTTTTTTTTTTTTTTTTGGGGGGGTGGTGAGGGGGAGGGCGGGGGAGGGGAAAAGGGGGGGCGATGCATACCTAACCTACCAACGAATAACGCTTTGAGACAATTGCCAGCTAACAAATTGGTAATTACTAATTGTGTTTGCCTTCTTTCTGTCTGGACTTCATATTTCTGCGTCATATTTATTCTGAGCATTTGTTGGGGTTTTATTACTGTGTGTTTGTTTTGTTTTTTTGTTTGTTTTTGTTTGTTTGTTTGTTTTGTACCAAACAAAAAAATTCCGTTCGTTTCTTTTACTTAATTTTTTGTACTGCTTATTTGTGTTTTTTTGGTGGGAGGTGGGTTTTTTTTTTTTTTATTGTTGTTTGTTTTGTTGTTTTGGTTTTAGTTCTCCTCTCTCTCTCTCACTCTCTCCTCCTCGTCTCTCTTCTCTCTCTCCTCCTCTCTCTTCATCTCTCTCCTCTCTCTCTTACTCAAACACCTCACAACCCACACACAAACACACACAACAAACTCGCGCACGCGCAACCGCCTACATGCATGCATGCCCAGTAGAATGGAAGAGGGGGGGAGGGGGAGAGAATGAGGAGGAGAGAGAGAGAGAGAGAGAGAGATACAGAGATAGAGAGAGAGAGAGAGTGGAGAGAGAGAGAGAGAGAGAGAGAGAGAGAGAGAGAGAGAGAGAGAGAGAGAGTCGGAGAGGGGGGGGAACACAAAACAAAATAGCAACTGAACTCCTTCCCACAGTAAATCAGCTCTTCGGACATAATTAAGCACAGTTTTGAAGAATCGCTTTCTGCAAACTACTACACTTAACAAATGGGGGGAAAGAGTTACTTTAATTGCTTGTCTGTGGGGGGCTTGATCAAGCCCATGCTGATGATAATCAATCCAACTGCCATTTCATTTCTTCCTGATACATGTTTTTAATTATACAAAAATCATACACTATAGGCCATCACCATTATCCCGCCCTGCCATCTCTTCCCAACAAATCTGATCTATCCCCCCACCCCCACCCAATCTTAGAGAGAGGGGGGACGGGAAAAAAAAAAAAAAGGGGGGGTGGGAGGAAGAGAGAGAGAGAGAGAGAGAGAGAGAGAGCGAGAGAGAAGAGAGAAGAGAGAGAGAGGCACGTGGTTAAATAGTACCCCCCTTATTCTTCTACCCCTCCCTCCCTCCCCTCTTTCCATAACACACACACACATACACACACACACACAAGCATACACAACATACTCTCTCTCTCATCTTAAACTCTCTCTCTCTCCCCTCTCCTCTTCCTCTCCCTCCCTCCTCTCTCACTACCTCTCACTCTCATCTCTCTCTCTCACACACACACACACACGTAACACTACACAAAAAACAAACACACATACTCTCTCTCTCTCTCCCTCCACTTCTTTTCCACCTCGTGCCTCCCCTCCCTGCACCACCACTCCCCTCTCTCGCACTCTCTCATCCCCCCTCCCCCCCCTCCCACCTCTCACCCCCTCCCTCATCATCCCTCTCTCTCACCTCCTCCCCCATCCCTCCCACCAGCCTTACCCCCTCCCCCCTCCTCCTCCCCTACCTTCCCTCTTCTCTCCTCTCCCTACATCTCACCCTCCCCCCCTTCTCATTTCCCCCCCCATCCTCTACCCCCCTTCCTCCTCCCTCCCCGCTCCCACCCCACACCTCCTCCCCCTCTCTCCCCCTCTTCTACCACCCTCTATCCCTCCACATCTACCCCACCCACACTCCCCCATCTCTCTCCCCTCCCACACCCCCCCACAACTCACCAACCCACCCCCTTACACCACACTCTAGCCCTCGCACACCTCCCCCCCTGCACCACCCACTCAGCCTCCACACACCACACACACCATCCCCCCCACCTACCACATACCCCCTCACCCCACGAACTCTCCCCCCCACCACACCACCTCCATACACCCCCACCTCCCCACTCCCCCTCCCGACCACACCAGACCCCACCCCACACACCTCACACCTCCTCCCCTCACACCACCCCACCCCCCACCACCCCACCCCCCACTCCAACCACCACATTACTCCCCCACACTACCCCCCCCCACCACCACACTCTCCACCACACTCCCACACACCACACCCTCACAACCCCACCCACCACACCCACCCCAACCACCCCCACACCACCCCCCACCCCCACCCCACCACAAACCACAACCCCCTCACACCGTACCCCACCCCCCCAACACCACAAACAACCACTAAACTAGCACCACCCCCACCCGCCACCCCACCCCACCGCAACACACCCCACCCCACCCCCCCACACTCCCTCTTCGGGTGGGAACCCACCCACCGCACCCTCCCTCCCCCCCCACAGAACCCATCTCCCCCCCCCATCACATCTCAACCACCCCCCCACACACCACGCCCACCCCCCACCCAACCACACCTCCACCCCCCAACCCAACCCCCCACCCCCCACCCCTACTCACACACCCCACCCCGTGTGGGGGATTGGTGTTGGGTGGTGGGTGGTGTCCCCTTCCCATCCTCTCACTACACCCCTACCCCCTCCCCACCACCCTCTCTCCACCTGCACCACCACACCACTCCTCCACCCCACCACCACCCCTCCACCCTACCATGGCCCCATCCCCACCCCCCCGCCACCCAGGCCCCCACCCCCACTCCCCCACACCCCCACACACTCACACCCCACCACTCCACACCACTCCCCCACACCACACACCCAACCCACCCACCCAACACTCCACCACCACCCACCCACCCTCTCCCACCCTCGACCATCCCACACTCACCACTCTCACACACCCTCAACCCCTCTCATCACCACCAACTCACCCACAAACACAACATCACCACCCCCACCCCCAACCCCGACCTCATTACACACCCAACCACCCCACCACCCTCACACACACACCCTCCACCCCAACTCCACAACTCACACCTACTCCACCCCTCTCCCACCACCACCACCCCCCCCCACCACACACCCCTACCCACACACACCACACCCCACACAACCCCCACCCTCCTCACTACCACCCCCCCACCCACTCCCCCCACACCCACCCCCGTCCCCCAATCTCCCCACACATCCCTCACCCCCTCCCCCCACCACTCAACCACACCCCCCTTCAACCAAAAGCGCCACCCCCTCTCTTCCATCCCCCCCCAACACTCCCTTCTCCCCTCCCTCTCCCCCCCCCCCCTCCCCCACCCCACTCTCCTCCCTCCTCACCCCTCCCCCGCCCCCCCCGCCCCTCACACCCGTACACCTCCATTCTCCTCACCCCACCACGGGTCTCCACTCCTCCTCGTATCCCCTCCCCATTCACCTCCACCTCACCCACAAACTTCCTACCCCTCCAATCCCCTCCCCACCACACCACCACACCTACACCCCACACACACTTTCACCTCCCACCCCCCCACCACCACACACACCCCCCGCAACCCACCCACACCAACACACAACCCTCTCCCCCTCACTCCCCCTCCCCCCCACTCCCCCACCCACCACACCAACTCACCATCTCCACAACCACCCACAATCCCAACTCTCCCTACCCCCACACCCCCCCCCTTACCTACCCCCACCCACCCACACAACACCCCCCCCCACCCAAACACACACCGTATCTCCCCCAACCACACAACCCTCACCACAAACCACCTAGACCACCTCACCACCACACCCACCTTCCCCCCCCCTACACTCCCACCCCCACACCCACACCACCCACTCACCCCAACCACCCCACCACCCCTAGCACTCCCCGACCACCGCCACCACACCACCACCCACCACACCACCAACCCCCCACACACCACCCCCCACAATCCACCCCCACCCCACCCCCCACTCCACACCACACCCACACCACTATACCCCCACACCACACACCACCCCCCCCACCAACACCCCCCACCCACCCCACTAACCTCCACACACCCCCACCTCACTCCCCCCACACTCACACACAACCACGCACCCACCACCACCTGGACCCACCCACACACCACACCACCCCCCCCCCCCACCCCCCACCCCCCACCACCCTCCCACACCTCCCACACCACTCCCACACCCCACGAGTCAACGATCTATTTTGTGCCATTATGCGGTTGTTTTTCGTAAAGTGGACAGTCTCAACAAAGGTAATACAAACCAGGCTGCACAGTTGAACGAACGTCCTAAAAAAAAAGATTAAAAAAGCCAGTTAGTGACGAGAAATCCACTTAACGGACATCACCACATTCGTAGGTAGGGACGTACGTACATATAGTGAAGTCTGGCACAACCGCGGTATATAATAATACACACTAAGAATTTGTACACAAGCCGACAGACCAGATAGCAGTACAGCAGAGAGTAGTGAGGCGGGTTGGGCGGGGACGGAGCGGTACAAGAGCAAGGAAGTGAATTTATGTGAACTGATTTTGCAGAAGAAGAGCAGTTTGGGGTGGTGGGGGTAGGGGGGGGGGGGGGGGGAGGGGGTGGGGGTGGGGGGGGGGGGGGGTGTCCATATTTATTTAATTATTTTATTTTTTTTATTTTTTTTTAATTTTTTTTATTTATTAATTTTTTTTTTTATTTTTTTTTTTTACTCAATTTCCCATCTTTCGCTAGTTTTCCTGTCATACCGTCTGACAGGTGCATCAACCTCCGGCTGATGCTGCCCCATTATCCACACTGTGTCAGGATGCTGCAAGGTAACGAGCCAGCGGGAAGGAGGATGGGTAGGCAGAGAGAGAGAGTGAGAAAGAGAGAGAGAGAGGAGAGTGTGGTGTGTGATTGGTGTGTGTGTGGTGTGGTGTGTGTTGTGTGTGTTTGTGTGTGTGTGTGTGAGTGTGTGTGTGAGAGACCGACAGACAACAGATCAACTGACAGAGAGACACAGTAACAGACAGACAATAGTGACAGAAGTGTGCGAGTTCG
>CM054135.1:9554432-9555691 GCA_028751875.1 Rapana venosa
CCCTCGAATGACCTGTGTCGTCTCCCCACCCCACCCCACCCCCGTTCCCCCGCATCTCTGTTTTCTCTCCTTGTCTTAGCCACCCCCACAATCCCCCATCCACCCCACCCCACCCCCACCCCCCACACACCCACACCCTTATCACTGTGGAAAACAAACATCAGCGGGGGGCACCAAGCTATGCATGTCAAGCAGGCAGGCTGGGCTTACAGAGACCACTGCTAACAAACAAACAATGCCGAGTGTTGTTTTGCAAGCCTACTTGCATGAAGTATACAACCACTGTCCTCCTAATACAACGAACGAAATAAAAGGATGGAAAGGGGCGGGACGGTTAAGGACGCTTTTCACCTGCCAAACGAGTAAACGGTGAGCTTCTTCTGGGTTCGATTCGATTCCCATGCCTTGCCATTTCCTTCCCAGTTTGACCATCCCCCCCCCCCCCAAAAAAAAAAAAATTCAAAGTGAATGTCAAAGTGCAGTGCAGACTCCACTCTTCCCAAAAGTCCTTCGGATAAAACTATAAACCAGAGGCCCGTGTGCGAACGCACGCAGAACATCTTGCGCACACGTTAAAATCCTGTTCCGCTTTAAGAATAGGCCATTGTGTACCGATGGGAACAGATGACAATTTACAAAACCGCATACACACGGGGACTGGGTGTTTTTTTTAAAAAGCACTTAAGTGCTTATTCCATTATCCTCGATATAAAAGAATTACAAAAAATTAAAAAATTGTAAGTCCTTCAGCTGAGATTATAAACATTAAACTGAGTCGAGGCCCCATCTGCAAACTCAGGCAGAACATCTTGTATGCGTATGTGTGTTCGCGAGGGAGTGTTTGTGCACTATTTCCCTACAATCTGCCTACGGCTTTTTAAAAAAAATACATTTTGTAAAAAGTACTAGTTGGTATAGCATAATCATATACATACACACAATTTTGCCAGGGACACTCTGTTGTCCAGACATCCACTCAAGATGAGAGAGAGAGAGAGAGAAGTGTGTGTGTGTGTGTGTGTTGTGAGTGTGGGTGTAGTGTGTGTGTGTTGTGTCGGTCGTGGTGGTGTGTGTGGTGCGTGTGCGTGCGTGGGCGTGCGGCGTGTTGGGGCACACCACATACGAATCGCTGACTTCTCAACTTTATAAAGTGGGAGGGCTCCTCTAGGCTAGGGAAAAAAATTCCATACTTAAAGGACTCGATGCCAATCATAGAAAAAAAGGGGGGGGGTTTTTTTTTTGGTTTGTTTTTTTGGGCT
>CM054135.1:9556191-9563691 GCA_028751875.1 Rapana venosa
CTACCCCTTTCTCCATGCGGCAGTCCTTGCAGTAGATGCAGTGGATGATCTGAAAGTCGTCGAGGTCAAATTTGCCAGCTTTGCTCTTGCCGCCTCCGCCCCCAGCCCCATACAAGGCCGGCCAACTGCCTCCGCCACTGTTGGAGTCTGGAACACAGAGAGAACAGTACAAAGTTTCAATTTCACACATTATGAAACGAGTAGTTTTTCTGCTTTTTTGTCGTCGTCGTCAAACGTTCAGACAGCAACTTTAGTTGTTTGTCAACTGAGCGAAAATGAGTTTGCGCTGCCGTTAAAGTGCCTGACAAGTCAGGCCCAGCGCATCCGACTTCAGCATAGGAGAGAATTGTTATAACTTTTATGCTAAGCCTTTCGGGGGTGGGGGGGGAAAGCACGAAATAGACTAAGGCAAAAAATGACATGTAGGGACACAGAACAAGAAGGGATAGAAAAAAAGGAATTCCTCCGAATTTCCAATGCGGGACGCCACTTAACTACAGCGCCCCCCCCCCCCCCCCCACCCCCCCCAATCACCCCACCCCCACCCCCGGCCCCCACCCCGATATCCCCATGGGGGTTAGCTTTGGGTTTTGAACTAGAGGAAGCTCTTACGCTAAGCAGAGAGAGAGAGAGAGAGGGAGGGACAGACAGACAAGAGTATTTAAAACATTCACTCTGACAATCAACCAAAACAACAAACGGGGCCACAGGGCAAGGCAAGGTAAAACAATTCTCTACAGACTGGAAAAAGAAAGACAGACACGCGACGACGGATCGAATAACCTTTCAAAAAGAACAAACAAAAACAAAAAACCCCAAACAACCAACCCTACAAATGAGCTAGGACAAGCAGGAATGACTAAAGGAAGGGGATTGAGTGTGTGTTGGTGGTGTATGCGGGAGGTGGTGGTGGGTTAAAACAAACACACATAATCAAAGAAATAACACATCAGGAAAGTTGGAGAGAGAAGAAAATAGAAGAAGAAGACCTTGGCTGACAGTCAAGAAAAGCAAACTTCCTTCCTGACAAGTCTACTATGACCAGTCTCGCTTAAATAATTAGTCCTGCTTATTTTGACTGCTTGAGTCATGTCCCCCCTTTTTTTTTTCTTCTTTTTTTTTTTTTTAGTTTGATACAATAGTTACCAACTTTTGAGCAAAGCAAAGCAAAGCAAAGCAAAAACGGAAGAAGAGAGAGAGAGAGAGAGAGAGAGAAGAGAGAGAGAGATAGAGAGAGAGAGAGAGAAGAGACGAGGAGAGAGAGAGAGAAGTTGGTGTTTGCTAATGATACAATACTGCACACGCATACACACACACACACACTGGCTGCCTGCCTGCCTGCCTGCCTCGATTTTTGGGGGGAGGCATAAGTTTACCAAATGACCTCCATTGGCACATCATCATATTCATGGACTAGATAACTGAGGGTGCATGTTCTAGTCTCCAACGAGGTGTCCATTCCCAAAGGAATTCCCCCCCCTTCCCCTCCCCCAGAATTATCGCGAACATACCCAGCATGCATCGCACCCTGAAAGACAGGGGCTCCACCAGGTTCAACTTGCCCACTGCCTGAAAAAACGTTCAACTCCTGCAGAAGTCATGAGGGAAGTCAAGTCCTTCAGCTTAGCCAAGAGAGAAGTCAAGACAGCCCTCATGCCCACTGCCTGGACAAGTGTTCAACTCCTGCAGAAGTCATGAGGGAAGTCAAGTCCTTCAGGTTAGCCAAGAGAGAAGTCGAGACAGCCCTCATGCCCACTGCCTGAACAAGTGTTCAACTCCCGCAGAAGTCATGAGGGTAGTCAAGTCCTTCAGGTTAGCCAAGAGAGAAGTCGAGACAGCCCTCAGGCCAGTGTCTAGCGGGTGTGCGCCTTGCCGGTGAAAGGCAGAAGTGAGGAGCGAGGGCACAGGCGGAAAACCTGACGCCATGGCCCGATGACCAACCCTCAGATGAGGGTGGATCAGGATAGTCACTCCTTCCAGGTATCCGACCATGACTGACGCTGCCAGCCCCCATACAGCCCACAACACCCCTACAGCTACAACGATCAATATCACACACTGCCTGCTGTTTCTGTCTGTCTCTGTCTGTGCTGCATCTTGCCCCCCCCCCCCCCCCCCACCCTTCTCTCTCTCTCCTATCTTGGCGCCCCCCCCCCCCCCCCTCCCTCTCTCTCTCTCTCTCTCTGTGCCTCTCTCTCTCACTCTCTGCCTGAGTGATGAGACTGTAAACCGAGGTCCCATGTGCGAACGCACGCAGAACATCTTGCGCACAAGTTAAAGCCTGTTCTGCTTTTGGAAAGAGTAGGCCATTGTGTGCCGGTGAGAACGGATGACAAAATTCACAAAACTACATACACACGGACTGGATGTAAAAAATTAAAAAAAAATAATAAATAAAAGCACATGAGAGCTCATTCCATCTTCCTTGAAATAAAAGAATAAAATAGCTAAATAAAAAATAAACTAACACACACTCACTCACTCACTCTCTCTTCTCTCTCTCTATCTCTCTCCCTCTCTCTCTCTCTCTCTCTCTCCTCCCCCCCCCCCCCCCCCCCTCTCTCTCTCGTGTATCTTGGCCCTCTCTCTCTCTCGCTCTCTCCGCCTGTGAGAAAGAAGATAGTGTGTGTGTGTGTGTGTGTTGTGTGTGTGTGTGTGGTGTGTGTGTGTGTGTGTGGTTGGGTTGTGTGGTGTGTGTGAGACAGAGACAGAGAGAAAGAGAGAGACAATAACAAAGACAAAAACAGAGAGACACAGAGAGATCTCAACGCGCGCGCGCGCGCGCGCACGCACGCAGCACACACGCACACACACACCCACACACACACACACACACACACACACACACACACACAGCACGAGCATGTCGTAAGGAAGCCCTTTAGTGGCTGCTTCCTGTCAAACAGGAAAGCAATAATCATTACTAATCCATCCACACTCAAGCCCGACACCAAGGCATCATAGAATAGGGGCACACACTGACAAAAAAAAAAAAAAGCTCAATAATTATTGCCTTTCTTGAGGAGCCGATTCTTTTTTCCCCCCTTTCTTTATTTTAAAGAAAAGGCTTCGTACGAGGTCTGTCATCAGACACACGCGTGTACAACCAGTAGCGAAGAGAGAGAGAGAGAGAGAGAGAGAGAGAGAGAGAGAGAGAGAGAGAGAGAGAGGAGAGAGAGAGAACAATTTTGAACAATTTGAACAATTTTATTTTCAGAGGTAGTAGACAGAGAGAGAGAGAGAGAGAGAGAGAGAGAGAGAGAGAGAGAGAGAGAGAAGAGAGAGAGAGAGAGAAAGAGAGAAAGAGAGAGAGGAGAGGAGAGAGACAGACAGACAGACAGACATGACTGACAGACAGACAGACAGACAGACAGACAGACAGACAGAGGCAGAGACGACAGACATAAGTTCAGACTTTTCAGAGAGACAGAGAAAGAAAAAGACCAACAGAGACAGATAGAGACAGACAGACAGACAGAGAGTTCAGACTTTTCAGAGAGACAGACAGACAGACAGACAGAGCTCAGCGTGCAAGACAGTTCCTGATAAATCTGTAAAAGTCTTGATGCTAACATCCTTGCTGACTTCCGACTTCAATTCAATTCAATTCAATACGTCAGTCAGAATCCAAAAATGACTTCATCCACAAATTTCAGAATACGAACCTCCTGTCAATGTCATTAGCATCCTAGACGGAACCCATCTTTATTATGTTTTTTGGGGTTTTTTTTGTCCATCATGCATTTCAAATTATGGCCTCTCTAATACAGTTGTCTTCGTTTAACAAAATGTTATCAAAAGTTATCACTCCCCCCCCCCCCCCCCCCCCCTCCTCCTGTTGGAAATGGGAACCAAAGGGGGCCGGGGGGGGGGGGGGGGGGGGTGTTTAAAAAGATACAAGGTGAAGAAAAGAGATGAACAGAGAACAAATAATCTAGAAACAGATAGGCAAGACAAGCGGACACACATACAGTCAAATTAACATTCTGCAGATATGAATGAGAGAGAGAGAGAGAGAGAGAGAAGAGAGAGAGAGAGAGAGAGAGAGAGAGAGAGAGAGAGAGAGAGAGAGAGAGAGAGAGAGAGAATTAATTTTTGGTGGGGTTTTTTGCTTGTTTGTTTGTTGTTGTTGTGGGGTGGGTTTTTTTGTGTGGTGGATGTGATGGTGAGTGTGTGTGTGTGTGTGTGTGTGTGTGTGTGTGTGTGTGTGTGTGTGTGTGTGTGTGTGCACGCGCCCGCGTGCTTGCAAGTGTGTGTGTGCATACGTGCGTGCCAGCGTGTGCGTGCGCTAGTGTGAGTGCGTGTGCGCACGTGCGGGTGTGCGCACGTGCAAACACACACACTCACCATCACATCCACCACCACCACCACCCTTCAAAAAAAAATAATAATAATAAAACCACCACCCTCGCAAAAAGCACCAAAAATTAATCTATCTCTCTCTGTGCGTGTGTGTGTGTGTGTGTTTACGACGGATGCAAAAAACAATTTATAGATATTCACTCGACTACCTGGCCTTCCAATGAACTGCTCACCCTTTCAAAACCATTCTGCAGGAGTACTTTCAGATAAACAAACATCCCTTTTTCTCCTACCCACGCTGCTAACACTCTTCCCCACCCCTCCTCTCTCTCTCTCTCTCTCTCTCATCTCTCTCTCTCTCATCTCTCTCTCTCTCTCTCTGGCGTTCTTTGATTTGTTGGGGGCCGCACAGGTACAACAACCGGCGCTCAGCAATCAAGTGCCAAGATTACGCCACTTTTCAACCCGATACCGGTAATAGGCAAGCCACACACACACACATACGCACGCACGCACGTGTGAGCACACGCACGTGCACACATACACTCGCGCGCGCGCCATACACACACACACATATTCTCTCTCACAGACACACATACACTCCTCTCCTCTCTTCTCTCTCATCTCTCTCTCTCTCCATCTCTCTCATCTCTCTCCTCTCTCTCTCCTCTCTCTCTCTCTCACACACACACACACACACACACACACTCGTCAAAAGCCAAAGCAGTGTTGTTTTTATCAGTAGTTCGGAGTTCCAACTTGTGTGTGTGTGTGTGTGTGTGTGTGTGTGTGTGTGTGTGTGTGTGTGTGTGTGTGAGCGTGTGAGCGTGTGAGCGTGTGAGCGTGTGTGTGTGTGTGTGTGTGTGTGTGTGTGAGCGTGTGTGTGCGCGTGCGCGCGTGTGTTGTGGCTTATCTGAAGTGCAAACACAAATACACAGCAATAAACAGCAACATCTACTACCACACCAATTACATAGAAATACACAGCAATAAGACAGCAACATCTACTACCACACCAATTACACAGTCAGTACAACATCAGCACCAGAGAGAGCGAGCGAGCGAGCGAGCGAGCAGGAGAGAGAGAGAGAGAGAGAGAGAGAGAGAGAGAGAAGAGAGAAGAGAGAGAGAGAGAGAGAGAGAAGAGAGAGAGAGAGAGAGACAGACAGACAGACAGACAGACAGACAGACAACAGACAGACAGAAAGCGCCATGTCATTGGCGCTCCAACGTACTTCAGGCGGCTGAGGGTTCAAATCTCGGTATGTATCGATCTGTTATCAATCTTTTTCTTTAAACAGCAAAACCTAAGTTGATAGCAGTTTCTGTTTTCCAAAGACATGGATGGTGTCGGGTGCAAAATATTCCATATTATTACTTCTGCCGAGATTGTAATCTACTTAGCCTAAATAACCGACTTATACATTTTGTAACTCACTGTGCTTGGGCGCATGCTGGGCAGCTCGTCTCTGCAGTTCCAAACCTGGCGATGATTAAGGCCTAGGATCTTTAACATGCATATTACAAATAAACCTGATCGATATGAAATTAGGATCTTTAATAAGCGTGTTTTATCTTTTGTGTAAGTTTACAGTGGTCGGAGCACTCGCTTTCCCCCCAGCTAAGGTTAAGCAGCATCGAGCGTGATTACCACTTGGATGGGTGACCGTTTGCGCTCCTTGACTTCAGTATAGTCCCCCAGTTCACCTAGCTGTAAATGGGTACCTGCCCTCTTTAGGGTCAGGGAAGGTAAAGCAGCGAGAGAAAGATGGGCACTGCCCTCAATATACTGGCCCCTATAGAAGTTGGAGTCTCCGATGCCTCACTCCACTACGACCTCATAGGTTATAGGACACCTTTACCTTTCATAAGTTTGCACAAGGAACCCCCACTCTCACCCCGCCCCCCCCCCCCCCCCCACCCCTGTGTGTGTGTGTGTGTGTGTGTGTGTATGTGCTTGCTGTGTGTGTGTGTGTGTGTGTGTGTGTGTGTGTGTGTGTGTGTGTGTGTGTGTGTGTGTGTGTGTGCGCTCTGTGTGTGTGTGTGTTCAGATAAAACAGATAGCAGTATCGTAATTAAATTATTTTCCCTCTAAGAATTACGAATGTTCAAACTGTGCATGCTTACTGTACATACACGCCCCTTCCTTCTTCATAAGGTGTGAAGGCCTTTCATCAATAAATGTTCCTGTCTCCCCCCCACCCACCCACCCCAATCCTCTCTCTCTCCTCTCTCTCTCTCTCTCTCTCTCTCTCTCTCTCTCTCTCTCTCTCTCTCTCTCTCTCTCTCTAACCTCCCCCCTTCTCTCCTATAACCAGTCCCACCAAGGCATTAGGTGTTATCCTCCGCTCAAAGCCACTAGAGAGGCGACGTCCACCACATCAAAGGCAGCCGATAATACACACTTCTGAAGGCGGGCGGCTTGGCTGCAAACAGACCCGACCTTCAGCTAACTTCAGCTGAACAACCCATCCCTCCCAGAGGTTGATGATCTGTCTATCTATTTCTTCGTTCTTTTCCTTTAAGAATGTCTTCCCCCCCAAGTGCCATCTGCCAACAAACCCCTACCAGCCCACCACTATCTGTTTAAAGACTTACTTCGGACATGTATACAGAGAGGATCGTCAAAACGTCTAATAAACGGATGGGGGGGGTGGGGGGGGGGGGGAGGGGGGGGGGAGGTAAGGGAGAAGCTTAGCACACACACACACAGATCGTTTCGGCCGGAGCTCAATTTCAGGTTCTCAAACCCGTTTGTGATGGGTCTGTAGCGAGTAAAACAGCTTTAACAAGAGCGGGGGGGACATTTTGGTCTCAACATGTTAGAAAGTGGAAGTGTGTAAAACATAATTATATATACCCCTTGATTGAGTTGGTTTACGGCTGTACGTCATTTCTGGCCTCACTGCCCTTTGATCTGGCACACTGAAGAAGTCAGCCCTCTTAGGAGATGATGGTACCCACTTCTCTCATTTCGTTCCCCACAGCCACTCCACCTTTCTTTCCTCCCAGGCCCAGTCCCCTCCTCCTCTACATCCTTCCTTCCTTGGGCTCTCTCCCTCATTTTGTATAGTGCCCCCCTTTCCCCCTCGGCATTCCAGACCACGCCAGACTAGCCTATCATTCAGGGAAGCTATAAATTAAAAGAGCGCGTAAGACGGATAATGCGGCCGGAAGAGAATGGAATTCCACTTTAAT
>CM054135.1:9568691-9576191 GCA_028751875.1 Rapana venosa
AAACATCATAACAACAACAAAATAATAATAAAATCTCTTCCACCTAGGATGGCCGACAATGAGATACAAACCCAGTGACCCTACAAGAGACCCAAGCGTCAATTAACATCCTACCCACTGAGCCCACCCCCTACCACACTCCAAGCGAAACCCCAGCATCCAACACCTACTGTATCTCTCTACACCTTCTGACATCCAACACCACCAAGAGTCAGTCACTAGGACGAGAAACCAGCAGAACAGAACAGAACAGAACAGAACAGATATAAGTGCAACCTTTCCTTTGGCCACGGCCACAAAAAAAAAAAAAAAAAAAAAAGCGACATATGCGCCACTTCTGTCTGTATACTGCAACCTTCTTCTACCTGAAGGAGGTGCCCTAGAAGAGGAGAAGTCTTTACACACAGAGAGAGGGGGGTCTCCGGTTCTTCTGCACTCTGTGTGTATCCTATACATGTGTGGAAATGATGAGCTTCTGTCTTCCCACCAGCTTGTATCGGGAACTGAAGAAGAAGACTGTTTCTTTCAACAACAGCTCGGGGGGCGGGGGGAGGCTTGGAAAGCTGCCTGCTTGACTTCGGGTGACAAGTTTGCAAAGGAAGCATGTGCAGATGTGCGCAGGTAAGCGAGCACGCGAGCACACACGTATGCGCACCCCCCACCCCTCCCCAACACTGCTATTCATTCAGTTCTAAATAGTTGTATTTGATTATTCAGGTTTTCAATTCATAATGAATAACTTCTTTTGTCTTTCAAATAGTTTGAAGTTCTATAAGCTGCCAACACCAACTCTCCCCTAGTCACCTCTTTTGGGTTTTCAATTTTTGGGTTTGTTTGGGGGGGGGGGGGGGGGGTTGGCTTCTTTTTTTTCTTTTTTTTTTTGGGGGGGGGGTGTCTAACATTACTTAATGCGAATAGAAATTTAACTCTGAAGAACTCTCTCTTTCTCTCACACACACACATTGAGAGAGACAGAGAGAGACAGACAGAGAGACGGACAGAGAGACAGAGAGAGAGAAGCAGCAGGAGAACTGAACAATTATGAGATGAAAAAAAAAAATAATACATACATGCATACGTCCAGCACTGTTCAAGTACGACGCAGCTGGCGATCTTTTTTTTCTAGAAGTTCGTTGTCTTTTTTTCACGGTTGGAAGGAAACAACTCTTCACACAAAGTCGTGGTGAACGTTACAAGCTAGCAAGCACACTGTGTGCACCTAATACTGTGCAATAGCCAACAAAAAAGCCAGCCTTTCAAATCTAGTACAAGGAAAAAAGCCTGGACAGGAAAAACTGCAGGCATAATTACAGTTCAAATGACAAGACACTTTGACCCCCACTCAGGCTTCCGCCATGGCTCACATTATTCACCTTTCTTGTAGTTTAAAAAAAAAAAGTGAACAGACAGGTGTGATAACTTTATTAAACGAGTCATTAAAACATACATGCACGCGCGCGCGCGCACACGCACACACACACACACACACACACACACAAGCGCGCGCGCGACAAACAGACAAACACACACCTCATTTCAAATAATATGGATGCAACCAAATATTGTCAAAACTCCACACAAAGAAATCCATTCCCAAACATACCAAACTTCGCGAAGAGTGGGGGAAATAAAACAATATTTTCAAACACATGAGCTTAACTGCAAAAAACAACAACCAAAACACCCCCCAAGAAATAAGACAAAAAATGAAAGAGAGACAAAACAGACATACAGAACAGACAGAGGTGCGCACACACACAACACACACACACACACACACACACTCACACAACAGTCACCACACAACACACCATCAGACTGACAGACAGACAGACAGACAGAAAACTCAAACAAGCACTGACCTTCAACAAAGAGAGGGCTGACTACAACCACCAGGCCTCTAGTACAGACAGGCTCCCTAACAGCGGCGAAGCTCCCAAACAAACCCCCTCCAAACTGATCCTCATTCGACACCATGGCACTCACATCCACACAGCCATACACAAACCACCAGCACCACTACCACCACTACCTCTACCACCACCACCACCACCATCAGCGGCACCAAGAAACATAGATGCCGACATGGCACCAAGTACAACACAGCCGCATCCTATCAATACATGACAATACAAGAAAGTCAATATCGTGCTATACTACAACAAAGATGCTGACAGCCGTGGCACTTAAAGTCCAACACAGCACCATCTCCTGTCCTACAGTACTGTATAGAATATACATGACAAGACAAGGAATTCGTTATCGTACAACAAACACCCAAGCAAACACGTGAAAGCACCGGAAAATCACGGAAGCTTTATCCTCCTTCCTTCACATCATTGCACCGCTTCCTTGGCTTGGCAGTTTCTGGGGTAACGGTCGGAAATGCACCGCCGCCATTCGCCAGTCGACGACTCTGACCCACTTTTCTTCCTTCCCTGACCCAGATTCTGGGCCTGCCAGAAAAAATAACCTGGCGTCAAATACACAACAGCCCCGTGCCTGCAGATGGCACTCTCTCTCTCTCTCTCTCTCTCTCTCTCTCTCTCTCTCTCTCCTCTCTCTCTCTCTCTCTCTCTCTCTCTGTGCACCCCCTCCCCGGCCCTCTCTTTGTTTTTTCTTCTCGATGGAGGTCTGCAGCGATCTGCAGATGAGCGGGTGGAGCTAGCTAGCTAGCTGCCTGCTGCTGCTGACACAGAGACACAGCTGAGGCTTTGAACACTGACGATCCTCATCTCTCTTCACCTCTCTCTGCATCCACTTACTACAAGCAAGAAGAAGAAAGAACCAGAAGAAGAAGAAAGCAATAGTTCAAGCCAGATAGGCCCTTCCAAAAGAAAAAAAATGGACCCCCTTACCTTGAATTTGATTTTTTTTTAAAATAAAGAAACAAATGAATGGTTGAGTAAATAAATAAATAAATAAACAGATGGAAGCTTAGGTTTGATCTTTTTAAACTACCACCACCGTTGACTTTCTGTAGCTTCCGTGAGTGGCGAAGAGGGGGGGAAAAACAGCCAAAAATACGACGACGTCATGCGTGGTGTGTTGTGTGAAATGGCCTCAAACCCGACCTAGATCAGCAATCGTCCGTGTTCAGTGACTGTGCTTCGATATGAGTCATCGAAACAGTGATAAAGTGAGGAACATGCCATTCCGATATATTCATACAGGCAAACTGTCAAGCAGTAGTCGATGTGTTTCCTGTTCGTATTTTTTATTTTGTTGTTGTTGTTTTGCTGTTTGTTAAATAAGCTAAATGCAAATACACAACTGACGCTTATCATATATATTCTGGGTAAAAGACTTGGTCATTTAACTGTAACGATATATATGAATTTCTTTTCCATGTTATTCCCGAAATGGTTTGGGTAAAAGTTTGGGGGTCCTTTAACTCTAGAAAGCTTCGTTTTTGGGTTGGGTGGTGTGTGTGGGGGGGGGGGGGGGGGGGGGGGGGGGGTCCCCATTTTCTTCCCGAAATGGTTTGAAAGGATTTTTTTTTTTCGTGAGAAGCGATCGAGCGTTCACTCCCTGAGCTACTGTGAAGCTTTCCCATTCTGATAAGAGAAAGGGCATGAACTTTATGACCGTGTCATAAGATTTTCTTCTTTTAAAAATGACAACTAAGGGTTTTGTTTGTTAGGGCAAAGCAGTCTTTGTTCCCTTTCCCTCCTCCTCCTTCATGAGAAAAACTAGGAGACGTGATTTGTCATTGTACACTTCACGTTTATGCCCATTCAAATCAAAACAAATTTTCCTACACTTAATTCCACTACAAAAGAATCACCAAATTCAAACGAAATGCCAAAAGAGAAAAAGTGATTTGGGGGGGGGGGGGGGGGGGGGGGGGGAGGGGGGGGGGAGAGAGGGAGGGAGGGAGGGGAGGGAGGGAGGGAGAGGGGGAGGAGAGGGAGGGGGAGAGAGGGAGAGAGGAGAGGAGAGAGGAGAGAGGGAGAGAGAGAGTGAAGGAGAGAGAGAGAGAGAGAGAGAGGGAGATGGAGGAGAGAGATGATGGGGGGGAGAGGTGGAGAGGAGAGAGAGAGGAGAGGAGAGGAGAAGCAATCTAAATGATAGCTCTACAGATGAGTTTACCCAGCCTGGTGGGAATGAATCAAGGGCGGGAAGGCCTGGGGTTTCACCATAAAGGTAAGATATTACTATGTACTAACGTCTTCTTGATCGAAGAAAGCTATTCTAAAAACTGACCGGGCCTCTGCTAGCCGTGAGAACTCGTAGACTATAACACAATAATTCACATTCTGCCAGGGACCGAAGGAAAGGGGGAGGGAGGGAAAGAGAGAAAGAGACAGACTGACAGACAGACAGAAAAAAAAAAAGAAGTAATGACAGACAACTAGAGAGAAAGAAGAAAGCACATGTGGGGAAAAATCTCTGGATCCAAAAAAAAAAAAAAAGATTTGTACTTTTCGACCCCTCAGAAAAGTTTTATGACAGGCCTGTAGTGTAGTGTAGTGTAGTGTAGTGTAGTGTAGTGTAGTCAGCCACTCAAAATGATACTAAGAGTTTACTGACTCCAGGAGGGGGGGAAAAAAAGACATATAATAATTCAAGGAGAGGCCGACCGTACCGACGACACCACAGGGCTGCAGGTTGTTCCTCTTTACACCAGAACCCAGAGCAGCAATGCAGTCCAGCAATACTACACCGGCTGCCAGACAACCCCCCCCCCCCCCCCCCCCCCACCCCCCCCCCCCCCCCCCCCCCCCCCCCCCCCCCCCCCCCCACCACACACACACACACTACCATATCGACCTAACCTCCCATGCAATGTTGTCTGTCTGTCATAAATTCTTCTAAAACCTACAGTGTAGTGGTTGTGAGGGGAAGTTAAGTTTGGTAACTTCATTTCCTCTTCAACATCACTTTACTCACGCAGAGAGAGAGAGAGGGGGGTGGAAGAGAGAGAGAGAGAGAGAGAGAGAGAGAGAGAGAGAGAGAGAGAGGGGGAGGAAGAGAGGAGTAGAGGGAGAGAGAGAGAGAGAGAGAGATGAGAGAGAGAATGAGAGAGAGAGAGAGAGAGAGATTAGAGAGGGAGAGGAGAGAGAGAGAGGGACACGAGACAAAGAAACTGAAAAAGACTGAGAGGGCAGGTATACGGGTGAGAGAGAGAGAGTGGAGAGAGAGAGAGAGGGGGAGAGAGGGGGGGGGGGGGGGGGGGGTATACGAAAAGAGGTATAAGGCGGGTAGAAGAGAGAGAGAGAGGGGGGGGGGAGAGAGAGGAGAGAGAGAGATGAGAGGAGGAGAGAGGAGAGATGGGGAGTGAGAGAGAGAGAGGAGAGAGGAAGAGAGAGCGCGCAAGATAAAAAAGAGGACAGACATCAGAGTGGTACATTACAAAACTAGCATACAAGGATACAATCTTCTCTCTCTCTCTCTCTCTCTCTTCTCTCTCTCTTCTCTTCTCTCTTTTCTCTCTCTCTCTTCTATATCTCTCTCTGCGTGCGTGCGTTTCGTGCGTGCGTGCCTTGTGTGTGTATGTATGTGTGTACGCGTGTGTTGTTACAGTGTATATACGCGCTGCGCATGCACGCGCATGATTCTTCTGTCCATGCCATGCTCCTGTCAAGCCATTTCGGCGTAGGCTACCTGCCACAGAAGCAAACCTCACCTGGATCCCTCTCCAATATCACACAACTAGGCCTTCTACCAGAACCTAACGATAAGACAAATCTGAGGTAACTCCTCTCCACAACATGTCACGGCAGTGTAATCCTTCGCAGTGCCCAGTATTACATACAGGCTTCTTCTGACACTTCCCCAGAAGTGCAGGCAGGCTATTGCGTAATGCGCCCTGAATCGTTTAGGTTGTAGGCTGAGTAGGAGGGGCGGGGGTGTTTACAAGTTTATTTTGTCTGAAGCTGTTCAAGCACTTAAGCACGAGCTTGCCTCACCCCTGCCACTGTTTGGTTTAGTTAGGCTTCTTCAGATTTTGTCCAGAAAGCACAGCACATTTCGTCGTTTGCTTGGTGAAGAAGTGCGAATGTGTATTAAGAAACAAGACACTATTAAGTTATAAAAGATTGTCTCATTTCTTCTTCTGGTTTGTGTGTGTGTGTGTGTGTGTGTGTGTGTGTAGTGTGTGTGTGTGTTGTGTTGTGTGTGTGTGAATTTGTGTGTGTGTGTGTTGTATGTGTTTTTGGTGTGTTGCATGTGTTTGTGTGGTGTGTGTGTGTTGATGTGTGGTGTGTGTTGTTAATGTTGTGAGTGTGTTGTTAATGTTGTGTGTGTGTTGTTAATGTTGTGTGTGTGTGTGTTGTTGTGCGTGCGTGTGCATGTTTGTATGTTAAGATGCATCTGAATACAAATTGCTAAACCCAAGAGGAGGGGCTCTCCCGCGTTGTCGACGTGTATGATTATGTTGCTTGCTTAACAGTCTCTGAAAACTCTCATGGTTTTTTTTGTGTGTAATTTATGTTCTTTGTGGTTTAAGGGCCTAGAGCCAAGTTCAAGGACACACAGCCGCCAGCGAGTTCAAGGACATGTCTGTGGGTTCAACGTTATCATCGCAAGGTCTAAGACACGACAGCCAGTTCCAAGGTGTGACCGCGTCTTCAAGAATGACAATGGTAAGGCCGAAGGGGTGACTGCAGGATCTAAGGACGCAACTGCCCTATCCAGAACAAGACAGTAAGTTCAAGGTCATGACTACACTGTGAGGTCAAGCACAGGAGTTCATGGACGCTGCACAGAGGTCAAGGTCATGACTACAAAATCAAGATCCGGCGTGTCTTCAATACACGTTCTTGAAGTTTGATTACAAGAGCATATTCTAGAAATATGACAAAACATACAAGAATTTTAATAAAAGTGCATATTTTCAAAACTATAACAAGAAATGCATATTCTAGAAGCCTGACAAGTGCACATTCCAAAAGTTGGATGACAAGGATTTTATTTCCAAAGTTTGACCAAAAAATGCGTAGTATATTCCAAAAGTCGGATTGCCAGCCACAACAAGAAGTTATTAGAGTGACAAGTTCATATGGCAGAAGTTTTACAAAGTGCGCAGTCCAGAAGATTGATGCAAAGTTCCAAACCCTGAAACTGCACGTGTGCGTGTGTGTGTGTGTGTGTGTGTGTGTGTGTGTGTGTGTGTGTGTGTGTGTGTGTGTGTGTGTGTGTGTGTGTGTGTGTGTTTGTGTGTGTGTGTGTGTGGTGTGTGAGTGCGAGAGAGAGACTGCACTTGAGAGAGAGACACACACACACACACACACACAGAGAAAGAAGTTCCGATTCGGAGGCAGCCGACTCGGTTAAAAATTGGACAATTAGGACCAATCAGCTCCTGACGTATTATGGTGATGAGGAGGGGTTGGTTCAGATGCTAACATCCAATAAACAAGTTCAGACACCCAATCCCCGCCAATAAACACACCGATAAGAGGCACCTGGGAGAACGACAGAACGCAAGGCAAAACGGAAGGTATATGGAGGAACGGGGAGGGGGGAGCAGAGTTAGGGGAGGATAGGTGAGGGGGT
>CM054135.1:9588691-9591191 GCA_028751875.1 Rapana venosa
GGGAGAGGGGAGGGAGGAGGGAGGGAGGGAGGAGAGAGAGAGAGAGAGAGAGAGAGAGAGAGAGAGAGAGAAGAGAGAGAGAGAGAGAGACAGAGAGAGAGAGACAGAGACAGAGACAGAGAGACAGAGACAGAGACAGAAAGATATTCAGACCGACAGAGGCAAAATTATAAGCGCGCTAAAACCTTACCTTAAACATAAACTGTGGATACAGCACAGAGCACACCACAACTTCAAATTCCCTACAGATGACAGCCAAAGTTAACGAACATACACCATCGCCACAAAAGTCACTCTTCACACTTTTTTAACCACTCTTACCTAACCGATGACAACCCAGATTTCGTTCACTGATGCACGCAAACTAGTAACTCAACGGAATCATAACCAACTTCACTCCAATCCTCTTCACACAAAATTGCACACACACACACACACACGTCCAGGACCTTCTCCTTTGAAACCTAACTCAAAACTCTTGCCCACAACCCCACGAATAACACAAGCAAGAATCCAGCCTTGTCAGAAAGAGAGAGGGAGAGAGAGTTAACAACATACACACGAAACACACTGAAGACTAACAAACAGCAGCAACACAGCACCCACACACATTCCCCGCCAATTTAATTTTTTTTAAAGATTTCAAAAATTTTATACAAAAAAAGAAGAAAAAAACTTTAACAACGCTGACAGCTGATGACAGACAGCCAGCCCTGAGCACAAAACACAACGGACTAGACCAAAAACAACCACAAAAAAATGCTCCACAATTCGCGAAGACAGGTCATTAAAGTTGAAGCTGTAAGGTGTCCGATTGTTCCCCTCTCGCCTCTTGACAAAACGCCTGCATGGCTGACGTTGTCATTTTACGACCAGCTTGCGTTGTTTTCCTATTAAGGGTGATGATGATGGGGGAATAAAGGAGGGGAGGGGAGAAGAAGAAGAAGAAGGAGGAGAAGAAGAAGAAGAAGAAGAAGAAGAAGAAAGCCACACACAAAAAGAGAAAGAAACCAGTTGAAATAATGCACAGACTCTATAGTGTGGCCTATTTGCATAGTGTGAGTTAAAATATGAATTCATGAAAATTGTAAACAAGTGTGGGGTTTTTTTTTAAAAATGAAGTAATGAAAACTGTAAACACTGCAGCATAACTTGATGTCTACGCCCCAATCTGACAAATGAGGTTTGTATGCATGCACACACACACACACACACACACACACACACACACACACACACACACACAGATAGATAGATAGCTAGATAGATCGATAGATAGATAGATAGATAGAAAACACGATTTTTTTTTAAAGATGAAGATAATATTACAGGGTGGAGATGATTCTGTGAGAGCTGACTGTCAGAAATATTAAAATGTCACTGACTGTAAAGGGAATCCCCGTGGACATTCATCTCATTCTCTTGTCATGCACACATGACATGCACACAACAGCATTATGTATTGCATTTATTGTCAGGCAGTTACCAAGCAGCAGCAGCAGCAGCAGCGGTGGCGGCGGTTGAAGTAGTAAGTAGTAAATGCCATCATCTTCCCCAATTTACCGCCCCCCACTTCCCCCGCCCTACCACCCCCCCCCCCCCCCCCCCACCCCCCCCCAAAAAAAAAAATTGATTCATTTATTTTCAGTTTTCATTTTCTCAGGAGGATTTACTGCGTGCATGACCACTATATAACCCATATCAATCACTGGGTGCGTTCGTACTTCCGTAATCGACTCAGCATTCACATTAATTACAGAATCTATTAACTTCTGCACGCGACTTCACAGGTAAAGGTAAAGGTGTCCCATAACCTATGTGGTCCTCGGGGAGCGAGGCATCAGAGACCTCAACTTCTCCAGGGACCAGCATATTGATGGCGGCGCCCATCTCCTCTCCCCCTCGCTGCTTTACCTTCCCTGACCCTAAAGAGGCAGGTATCTACTTACAGCTGGGTGAACTGGGGGACTGTACTGAAGCCAAGGCGCGCGATCAGTCACCCATCCAAGTGGTAAGCATGCTCAATGCTGCTTAACCCTAGCTGGAGAAAGCGGGTGTTCTACGACGAAGCTGCCACGCGCCAACGCACGTTGATACATCAGTGATTACACATCCCAGGTAATTATAAATTTACAAATCCTCTTGGAACGAGGCGTCTTTAAATTGGAAATATATGCAGTAAAGACGTAGGCCTCGTAATCATCGCGCTCTTGCGCAACAATACTGGCGTAAGTTAGGTAAAGCGCAAGCAGCTCATGCTTGAAATTCACTGCCGACGAACAACTCTTTTGGCCTGTGACAGTGCTGACCTGGACTTGGACCCCGCGCAGCCAGGGATGGATGGAGGGAGGCATCCATCAGCAAGGACGCGGGGCTGTGCAGCTGTAACTACAGAAATAAACACCTGACATTCGGCGCTGATCTCTTCTGCACCCCTTGTCCTTTTCAACCCCCCAACCCCTTACCGCCCTGCCATGCCTTGCATGCATCCCCCTTGACT
>CM054135.1:9601191-9603691 GCA_028751875.1 Rapana venosa
TCACTTTGATTAGGCAATAGCATGTGTGCCGCTGTGTGCTCGAGTGGTTTCTGCGAGCGGGCGTGCAGATTATGTAACTTGGGCATCCACCTCATTTGAGCTTAAAAACTGACACCTGACATTACGATATCAATGCGGCAGATGCCGCTGCTGCTGCTGCTGCTGCTGCTGCTGCTGCTGCTGCAAATGACTACCGTCGTCATTCCAACTACCACCACCGCGGATGCTTCTGTACTGTAGCTAGTTAGTACTACCATCATTTTAGTTCAACTAATAATAGTGCAGCTGCAGCAGCTGCTTATGCTATAATTACACTAGTCATGGCGATTGTGATGGCGATGATGGTGCTGCTGTTACAACTCACGTTTTTGCAATTATTCCTGTTACAACAACCATTAGAAAAGTACTGCTGCTGCTGCTGCTGCTGCTGCTGCTGCTGCTGCTGCTGCTGATGATGACGACGACGATGACGATCATCATCACCATTCGTTTCCTTCTGCTTCATCATCATCATCACTACTTTGACGAGAAGGGGGGGGGGGGGGGGGGGGGGGGGGGGGTTCCTGTGATGAACTCCAGAGACCTACGACCTTTATGAATCACTCATCAAGAATCTCAAGAAATAACAATAATAACTGCCCAGGTACATATGGATGGAATGCTGACTTCGGCGATGACTCATCATGGCAATCCGACAAAAGAAACAAATCAAAGAGGAGAAAACAGATGGGAAAAAAGAACAACTAGGCAGGAAGATGATGAGTCAATGAATCAAAACTGAGGCATGCCCTGCCCTGCCCGGCTGAGGGGGCGGCAGGCGGGCGGGCAAGCTCGGAGAAGAGGGGGTCAGAGACCCCACATTGTTGTGCAAGACATAAATTACCCGACATTCCCCTCTTCTCCTTCCGCCGGAAACTCATCCCCACTCGAATGAAGAGCGAAGTTTTCAAGAACAAAATGGCTCCGAGAACTGCTATGACTAGACGGGGAGGAAAATAATGTTCCGCCTGTAAGTGCAATTTGTGTGTCAAACGGTCAATGTCGAGCAGCCGCTCAAGCTTCAGGTGCTACAGTTTTCAAAATAGGTTCCAGATGCCTGCCTGCCTGCCTGCCTCCTTCAGGTGTTCACCTAGGTTGGAAATCGAGAGCTACCCCTGGAAATTTTTGCCTCATGGATAATTCGGTGGTTTGTTTATAACATCACCGGTTTCAAAAGCACTTTTCTTTATGAACGAACAAATTCTCTTGGCCTTTTGTTACATAAAGGGAACGGAATGGTGATACTCACGCTATCTATCATACTTTTGCCAAAAGAGATTTTAAGCATTGCTTGTTGTGTTCATTTCATGTATTGGTGCTATGTTGTTCTAAACGGATAATATGTTGTTTAAACCAAGAGCTTCGAAGAGAATGAAAATAGTACGCTAGATTTTAAATCATGGGCAAATCAGAAAGAGGGTAACACTACAACAAACCCTTCCTGTGCATCTAAATCGAAGGGTTTAAAAACATCAAACCATCTACAAATTCGCTTGGATAGTACAAAGGCATCTTGAAACTTTGCGCTAGAAATTTCCCCTTTCCTATCATTCCATTTCTTTCTGTCTTTTTCCATATCTTTCTATCCTCTCTCGATTATTTTCTGCCTTCCCAGTCCATTCTCCTGCTGCTTTTTTTTTTTTCAAGAAAATGCGACACATATTTTCTAGCATGTTTCGTAAGATTTTTGTTTCCTTTAAAATGAGTTACCCCGAGGTGGGAATGTGTTGGCTGAGGCCAGCGGACAGGCCTTCTGCAGAGCTGCATACACAAGCACGGGAAAAGACCAGGCACTGCTCATTCCATCCAATATCAGTTGACTGAAATCATTCTGAGTATCCACTTGTACACTTTTATATTCAAAACTTATACTAAATATTCACTTGTACACTTGTATACATCAAAGCAGGTCTAGCTGTAAATGTTTGAATCGAAGACAACACTGACACACACAAAATTTCGAGTAAATTCAAACTACAGCAAAATAAATATAGCTCATGCTTTCCTTATCACGTTTTCTGTACTTACAGGTTGCAGGCTAAACACAAATCAAATGTACAAACAAACGGAGAGTAACAAGAGCAACAATAACATTATCCTACGACGCGCCCACTGAGAATAAAACCCCAAACTATCATTTTATTTCGTGCGTTTATGGCTCAAACAGAAAACAACAACACCAACAACAAAGCAGCCCCATCTTTTAGTGTACACACACCTGCCTGCCCATCGCCATGTTTACTCAGATCAATCACAAAGTAAACTTCTTCTCCCCATCCCATTTCAGCCTGAAACAACATCTCTTTCGTTTCATACAGATCCGTGTTCATAGGCGATAAAGTTGTATCAACATTTCGTACAATGTATCTTGAATAACAAAATCCTAGCATGAAACGGGTAGGAACGGAGAGGGGGGGGGGGCTTCAAATCCGGATATCTTGTTTGTAACTTCCCCTTTATA
>CM054135.1:9608691-9611191 GCA_028751875.1 Rapana venosa
GGTCAACCCCTGACACACTCACTGAAAACTCCACGAATTCACCCGCTCCCTGCCGTGCCTGCAGCAAGCTCAGCTCTTAGCAATTATTCGGTACTCGCGGATAGTTTCTTAGAGTAAAACCAGGGGAAAGTTAATCCCGAATTTACAACGCTGTCACAACCACAACGACCGACAAGAACACCAAAGTAAGCCCTGGATACCTATCAGTATCACCACCACCACCACCACCATCAGTCAGTACAGCACCACTATCATCAACAAGCGGCTGCTGCTGCTGCCTGATCCCTTGGTCCACACACCTAGCCTATAGCCAGCCTACCCCAGCTGCCGACAGAGAAAGTGATGCCAGCAACCAGACACCGGCCGGCACCTTAGGGTTCTCTAGGCCTACCTCTCTCTCTTGCCACTGTCCCCACTCCCACACATACACACACACACAGCACAGCCACACACACACACACACACACACACACACCACATAGGCCTACACCACCACACCACTTTCGCTGCTGTATGTAGTACGTACGTACAGTGGCCCTTTTCCCCCCTTTCCACCACCACCACCACCCCCCTTCCTTACCTGGGCCCTTCTCTGTGAGCGGAGCAGGGGCTGACCTGTCTGCCTGCCTGCCTGCCTGCCTCGCCGCCAGCCGCCAGCCACCATGTACACTGCACGTGCAACCCCTACACTACTTACTCCACTCCAGTCAGTAGACGGCAGACCAGGTAGAGAAAGAGAAAGAACAAGAGCTAGCGACAGGGGAACGGGTAAGACGGGAAGAAGAAAGAAAGAGGTCGTGGTGCTGTGGTTCGTTCGGCCTGTGTGCACGTACAGCAGCAGCTAGCTAAGGATGACAGTCGGCAGCTGATCCACCAGCTGAGCTATCGAGGTCTGCCCTGCCGCTGAGGAGAGCGAGAGAGAGAGAGAGAGAGAGAGAGAAGAGAGAGAGAGAGAGGAGAGAGAGAGAGAGAGAGAAGAGAGAGAGAGAGAGAGAGAGAGAGAGAGAGAGACAGAGAGAGAGACAGAGAGAGGACAGAGAGACAGAGAGAGACAGAGAGAGAAAGAGAGAGAGAGACACAGAGAGAGAGAGAGCCCCTTTTTGTTTCATTTCCCCTTCATTTTGCGATTTCCCTTTCACTGGATAACATGTCAAGGAACGCTATTATACTTGTTACGCCTTGGCTGGCGTCTTGAAGGGAGTGAATGAGATATAGGAAGATGTGCGGCGGCAAACATGCTGGCCCCTATTCACTCTCACCCCCCCCCCCCCCCCCCAAAAAAAAAACCCAATAAACTTCCATTTAGGTTATAACAGCAATCTTTCGAAACAAACAAACAAAACAAAACAAAAACTACTTCATTTCCGAGCAAACTGATCTCCAGCGTGTTTGTTGGGTTGGTTTGGTACGTTGTTGTCCTTTTATCAAGTTATCAGCCGGCTGTTTTCAATATCCCCTACTGTTTTCAATATCCCCTATGCTTTACTCTTGACCTATTACTCCTTGCTGCCTCGTGATGTCTGTCACCTCGCCATCGACGCTTCAGCGTAACAAACTGCTCTCACGTTCTTGAGTTCTATCATTCCCTGCACTGTTTCTGACCGTCCACTTGTATTTCAGGTGAGATGTGTCCAAGCCCATTTCAACTTGTTCTGCTGGACACATGTTCTACTCTGCAGTCTTTCGCGTTCGTTTTCAGTGCCAACGAGGCGAATCAGCCTCTCTTCCAGTCAGTATGTTTCTTTTCACTGTGGATGGTGTCCAGCCACATACTAACTTGAGAAAAGCTTCATCCCTCATGCTTTCTTCAGACCCCGGTGTTAACGCGCCAAGAAGATGACGATATTTATTGAAAACTTTGATTTGTTGCTTTACAAGATTCAGCGCTATATAAATTCCATACATTATTATTATTATTATTAAAACCATGTTCCAGCGTTCTTACTGTACTTGATCTGGTCTCAGATGTGAAGAGAACGCAGTTTATATCAATATTATTTATCACTGTTGGGACCAGTTTCCCCACACCAACCCCATCCCCCAACCCAACCCCTACTCTCTCTCCCTCTCTCTCCCTCTCTCTCTCTCTCTCTCTCTCTCCATCTCCCTCCTCCTTCCAGCCAAACTCTGAGCTGAAGTAAACAATGGAATGTTTCGAAGAGAAAGAGAATAATGTGTATGTGTGTTTCAAAGGGCGCGCGCGTGTGCGTGTGTGTGTGTGTGTGTGTGTGTGTGTGTGTGCGCGTGTGCATGCGAGCGTGCTAGCATGCGTGCGAGCGTGCTTGCACGCGTGCAATCACACATACACCTTCATGCATGCGTTCACATTTTTATGCCTGTGCCTTTTTGTCTCCGTTTTAACGCGCGGATGCACGCGCGCGCGCACGGGAGTGGGTCGAGCCCCCACGCATAACGCACACATACACTTCTTCTACTACTACTACTACTACTACTACTACTACTAACTACTACGACTACTACAACGGCTACGACTACTGCT
>CM054135.1:9621191-9626191 GCA_028751875.1 Rapana venosa
GTTTGGGGGCTTATTTGTTGGGGATTGTTTTTGGAGTGGGGGGGGGGGGGGGGGGGGGAGAGGGGGGCTGCTTGTTTTTTGGGGAAGGGGGGGAGACGACGTGTTCTTACTATTTTACCTGCAACAGTGCCTCATTCACTACTTAAACTCACTGACCAAATCACCAAGAGGTCAGACTACAGCCTCATCTGTCTACGTACCGACATCTGGACTTCAAATCTATGGAAACGACAATCCCCGTGAAGGAATGACGACGACTTCCCTCCCCACACCCCCCTCCCTCCCCCCTTCTCCACCCCTCCCCCCTCCTTCTCCACCCTCTCCGCCTCCTCCCCCCGACTCCCCCCTTGGCAACTATGAGCAAAATAGGTACACACACCTGCCAAGTCCTAAAGTACCGTAGGCACTCAGGTGTCTTACACACAGCAAAAATCCTGTAGATCATAATTATCATCACTGACTTACATTCACACAGAAATCGCAGCATGAGCTATCCACGAAAAGTGCACACTGGCTGTCAAAAAAGGCAGACTAAAGGCCGCTCTGTGTAAATAAAATCATACGAGTTTCAAAAAAGAGCGTGAAAAGGAGGAGGAGGAAGAGGGAAAGGAGGAGGAGGAGAAGAAGAGGAGGAGGAGGAGAGGGCGGAGGAGGAGGAGAGGGCGGAGGAGGAGGAGAGGGCGGAGGAGGAGGAGAGGGCGGAGGAGGAGGAGAAGGCGGAGGAGGAGAAGGTGGAGGAGGAGAAAAAGAGGAGGAGGAGGAGAAGAAGAGGAGGAGAAGGCGGAGGAGGAGGAGGATGAAGAAAAGGCGGAGGAGGAGGGGGAGGAGGAGGAGAGGAGAAGGCAGAGGAGAAGGCGGAGGAGGAGGAGGGAGGGGGAGGAAGAGGAGAAGGAGGAGGAGAAGAAGGAGGAGGAGGAGGAAGAGAAGGAGGAAGAGAAGGAGGAGGCGGAGAAGGCGGAGAAGGAGGAGGAGGAGGAGGAGGCGAGATTCCTTTCTGTTTTTACATCATCACAGACAGATTCCGAGATTTCCTTCACCTGTGCGGCGCAGATATGTGTGCAGCCAGATGTGTGGACGATCACTCCCATATGCGCAGGCTGCGCCACTTCCTTACTACTTACGTGGCCTTTAGCTTAGGCACACAAGACCGACAACCCTGAATCACGCAACAATATTTATTTATTTATCATGATGACAAGAGAGATCCAACCCCAGACCGTGGGAGTCAATTAATAAACGGCTAACAAGCTAATCATCCTGAAACCATGCCTCACCCCACCCCCACCCCTACCCCGCCCCCAACCTTTCCCAGGCGTGCTGATTTTAGTACTTGGAGCGCTTTGATTTGTTTGTTTTACAAGACATCGCGCTATATAAATTCCATATATTATTATTATTATTATTTAAACGACTTTCAATCGCCTCATTTCACACCTCGTACATAAACACTAGTGAGCGCGGACGACTTGATTAATAATGCGTTGAAGGTATTAACATTTTTTTTGTAACCAGCCTCCAGCCCACCTCTGTCGGTCTGTCTGACTGTATGTCAATCTGTCTCGTCTCTCACTCATTCACTCACCTCACCTCACCTCACCTCACCTCATCTCATCCCCCATCCGTGCGTGTGCCCGCTTTTCCCTCAGTAGCTAGATCTATACAGTGGTTTTCTGGAACATTTTGTGTTGTTTATTTTTTTAACCAGGAAAATGAATGAGGCTGATTAATTAAAGTCGCGACTTTTACCAGCTCGTTCCCAATAATTCTTCTTCACTGCCTTCCATAGACCTGTGTGTGTGTGTGTGTGTGTGTGTGTGTGTGTGTGTGTGTGTGTGTGTGTGTGTGTGTGGTGTGTGTGTGTGTGTGTGACGGTGGGCGCCAATATTTTCCAACAATGACTGGATGCTCATTTCTGCACATTTTTATACCTACCAAAACACAAAAAAAGGATTTAGGGAGGGGGGGGGGGGGGGGGGGTGAGAATCATGATTAGAGTTACCACTACAACTCAATGAACGATCACCTGGTGTGCTAGTTTCATCTTGTATAATTACACCCACCCACTCCTACGTCGTGGGGACGGGATAGCTCAGTGGTCGGAGCACTCGCTTTCCCCCAGCCAAGTTAAGCAGCGTCGAGCGTGGTTACCAGTTGGATGGGTGACCGTTTGCGCGCCTTGGCTTCAGTACAGTTCCCCCAGTTCACCCAGCTGTAAATGGGTACCTGCCCTCTTTAGGGTCAGGGAAGGTAAAGCAGCGAGGGAGAGGAGATGGGCGCCGCCCTCAATATGCTGGCCCTAGAGAAGTGAGGTCTCTGACGCCTCGCTCCCCTACAACCTTATAGGTTATGGGACTCCTTTACCTTTTTTTATCCCTACAAACAAATGAAATTTTAACATACTCTCCCACACTGCAACAGATTTCCGCCTAAATGTATATTATTATCAGGGGGGAAATTTTGAGAACATGACTTAAATTTGTCAAAGACTACCGACATAACTATCTAACATCGATACTGTCATCTTAGACTACACAATGATTTTTTTTTTTCATTTATGCTGCCTGGTTTTAAATTATATAATGCATGACATATCAACATCCACAAGTTACTTTCAAAGACAAAATCATCGAGATTTTCAAAATAAAACAAAATACACCCTCAACAGATATGCATAAATTTCTGTTTCTTTTGTCGGCTACTACTAACGTCTGCCACTCAGAATGTTAGTGCCCATGGAACAAGTCTTGGTCCTTTATCACATTTTTTCCTCCCTCTCTTCCACAATCTTTTCTGGATAACAGATACACTATTGTTACCTTGAAGGAGTAAAATAACTGTTGAATATTTGAAAAATCCAAGGACTTTTCCTAAGAGATGACTGGCCAGTGATGACTTCCCTACACTTTTCAAGCCCCCCCCCCCCCCTCCCCTCCCCCCATTTCATTTGTAAAAGACTTTTCAAGACTGTCAGGACACCTGTGTGAACCCCGAGACTGTGAGCAAAATGGTGAACATCTAATCCACACTGACAAAGCCGAGTACTAAAAAAAAATCTCTGAAATTCCGACTTGTTGACAATCAGTATCATGCCCTTCCTACGCTGAAGCAAATTAAGTCTGAAGAATATCCTTTCAGTCTAATCGGGCCATGCCTTTCCATGACCGAGCACACTTCAACACAACCGTCTTGATGAGTTACTTAAGGCGTCGTTTTACGAGAGAACGTGTGAGAGAAGGGCGTGTGAGTAGGGGGAAAGTCATGAAAGTACTGGACTTCACATACAAATGAGGAGAGGAAAGGAAAACGCATATTAAGCCTTCCTTTAAAATAAGAGCAACCTCTCTCTCTCTCTCTCTCTCCCTCTCTCTGTCTCTCTGTCTCTTTCTCACCCTTTATCGTCTCGCTTATAGTTATAGTGTATCCTGATGAAGGATTCATATTTTATATTTTTCAATACTTTATTGGACTTGCCTCTGTACATAAGTTTTAATGAGTGCCCTATTTCAATATCTTTATGTTATGTGTAACAAGTATGTGTCCATTTGACATTGTGTAGATGTTTTCTTTTTGACTTATTAAGTTTGGTTGTGTTATTTTTCTTGGCTCTGTTGTTGTTCTTGTTGTTGTTGTTTGTCTGTTTTTTTCTTTTTTATCTTCTTCTGTTGGTTTGGTTTTTCTTTCTCTTTTGTTTGTTTGTTTGTTTTGGTTAGGGTTTTTTTGGGGGGTGGGGGGTGGGGGGTGGGTATTTTTGGGTTTTCTTTATTTGCTTGCTTTGGGGGGGGGGGGGGGGGTTGGTTGTTGGGGGGGAGCTGTTTTGGAAAAGGGTATTTCCTTGTTTTTATTGTGAGGACTGTATAAGTATTGGGTTATTATTATTAAGATGTATCCCTAACGGGCGGGGACTGGATGTAAAAAAGCACTATGTGCTTATTCATTATCCTCGAAATAAAAAGAATTTGTCATTGTCATTGTCATTGTCTCTCTCTCTCTCTCTCTTCTCTCTCTCTCTCTCTCTCTCTCTCTCTCTCTCTCTCTCTGCCCTTTTCACTTTTAAAAAAAAAAAAACCATCAGCACCAACAAACTTCTTCAAACGTTTTCCAGTAGGGTCAAGTACACCTTCCATGTGACACAGCCACGAAGAAGCAGCTACAGTACAAACATTTATGGGACTTCTTTCTGCCACCTGCTGCCGGTCTAGTTTTGTTTAGTTGTGTTTGTTTTTGAGTTGGTTGGGGTTTTTTGTTTGTTTGTTTGTTGGGGGGCTGGGGGGGGGGGGTTGTTTGTTGGTGTTTTGTTTTGGGGAGGTGTTGTTTGGGGTTGTTGTTGTGTTTTTGTTGGTTGTTGGTGTTTGTTTTTTGTTGTGGTTTTTTTGGGGGGTGTGGTGGTGGTAGTGGTACCTTCAAAGCCACTGACAGCCCAGTACCACCTACTACGTGCAAAGTTTCAGACACCCCCACCCCCCACTCCTCCCCCCTACCCCACTCCCGGCCACCCCCTCCCAAAGGTCAGCCTAAAGAGACATTGGGCAGTAGAAAACGTGGGGCTATGGCTATGCCAGGGCGGGTTTATGGAGCACAGGGGGCACAGTCAAAGTGCCACCTTGTGCTATCCTCTCCATTCTTACCTTGGGACTCTCACTCACCTCTGATTAGCCAGCCAACCAGCCTCACCAAGACACACTCTCTTAGTAGTGGCTTATCTCGACTCTGCTACCACCTACCTCTGTTGTTGTTGGGTTGGTTTTTTTTGGTCTCACTTCACACAGGTGGTTTGTTGTTTTTTACCTTCCCAAGAAAAGTCCTTGAAGGTAGGTGTGTGTGTGTGTGTGTGTGTTTTGTGTTTTGTGTGTGTGTGGTGTGTGTGGTGTGGTTGTGTGTGTGTGTGTGGTGTGTGTGTGTGTGGTGTGTGTTGTGTGTGTGTGTGTGTTTGTTTTGTTGTTGTGGTGCGTGCGTGGATAGTGTTTTGTGTGTGAGAGGAGAGAGAGAGTTTTGGTGTGTGT
>CM054135.1:9631191-9642438 GCA_028751875.1 Rapana venosa
TGTGATGTGTGTTGTGTGTGTGTTTGTGATGTGTGTGTGTTGTGTGTGTGTGTGTGTGTGGGTGTGTGTGCTGTGTTGTGCTGTGGTGCGCGCGTATGTGTGTGTGAGTGTGAATTTTCTATTGAAAATCAGCAGTGTCCACACTTCAGAACATTTCAGAGAAATAAGACTGTTAATCATAGTTATACGAACAAGTCAATTTTCTATAACAGTTCAACAATGTCCTTACTTCAGAACCGGCGTAGGGTACTATATACTACCAGGTTGTTTCCTGCAAGTTTCTACACTTCTCCGCGCTCATTTTTCAGATAGCAAGAGCACATACCCATTCAGAAGCAGTACAGCCACCGAAGTGGAGGAAGAGGAGGAGGAGGAGGAGGAGAACGGAGTCCCATTCTGTGACGAGCTCGTTAGCGCAGGGCCTTGTTATCACTGGGGCTGCTAGGCCTTCTGCAGCAGCCGATAAACCTTCCCCGCTTATCTTCAAGCTGATGCAGACTTTTAAGGATGTGAGAGCATGCCAGACTCCAATTTCCCCATCTATGAGGCTAAGGCCTACCACCACCCGACCGACCTCTGACCCCAATTGATGTCTTCCTCTTCCATTTCCCAACACCTCCCACCCACCCCAACCCCCATTTTATCTGGTCTACTACCCTCGGCTCTATCCTTCATTCTCGGTCGGGGCCACTGTAAAATTACAGTGAGGTGATTAATAAAACAGTCGTTACATTCTTTGAGTTGACATTCATCAGCCTTTTGGGAAAAACCTTTGAGAAAGCACACACAGTAGCGTTTCTATTTAATACGGATGCATGGGTATTACGCAGGCACGTTTTTTGTTTTGGTTTGGGGGGAGGGGGAGGGGGGTGTTTTGGGATTTTTTGTTCGTTTCTGTTTGGGAAGGGGGGGGGGGGGGGGGGGGTTTGGTTTATTGTTTTGTTTGGTTTTGGGTTTGTTTTGTTGTATTTGTCTTCTTGTTTTGTCGTGGTGGTTTTTTTGTTGTTTTGTTTATGTGTTTGTTTGTTGTTATTTAGGGGGGTTTTGGTCGGTTTCTTTGGTGTGTGTTTTTTTTTGTTTTGTTTGGTTGTTTTTTTGTTGTGTGTTTTGTTTTTGTTTGTTTTTTTGTTGTTTTTTGTGTGTGTGTGTTTTTTTTGAGGGGGGGCAGTTGAGTGCTGCCGCCTCATCTTCTGTGCCGTTCCTGTCCCGCTGTTCCCACGCCGCTCATTTCAACTTCTCCGCCCCAGCCTTACCCAGATTCCTTATGTCGCATCCTCAGGGCCCGAAGTCCACCGGAGGCCCATCAATGCCAGGCCGCCGTAGGATTACCATCCAGCGAGGCCCTGCACTGCTGATGAGTCATTTTGGTGGTGCTGAGTGTGATGCCTGTTCTGAGCTAATATTCCACCTACTAAATCCCCTTCTGACGACAGTACTAGTTGTGTATATCATTATAAATTATTCTGTACAGTATCCACAGACTCTTTAAGGCAAGCATTCTTATGCATTAATTTAAGCGATGCGTGTGCATTATATAATTATGAACTCATTCATATTATACACACGCCATGTAAGTGTACACCCAATCGCACCCACACTAGCACACGCGTATGCGACCCAACCCAGGTAGCGCAGAATAAAACTCTGCTGGATGTGCTGATAGCACATATAAAACCTTTCGATTCATTGTTCTCTCTCTCTCTCTCTCATTCTCTCTCTCCTCTCTCCTCTCTCTCTCTTCTCTCTCTCTCTCTCTATATTATTATCCTAAGTCAAAATTTTTGTAGCTGACTTTTTGTTATAGAGTAACATGTTGTCCTTACTATTGCTTTTACCCCCACCAAATACTAAGCAGTTCGGAAACCCCCTTCATGTATGGGCCAATGGCCTTTTTGTGAATAAATCTTTCGAGTTCGAGCTCTCTGTCTGTCTGTCTGTCTGTCTGTCTGTCTGTCTGTCTGTCTGTCTGTCTGTCTGTCTGTCTGTCTGTCTGTCTGTCCTGTCTGTCTGTCTCTCTCTCTCTCTCTCTCTTCTCTCTTCTCTCTCTCTCTCTCTGCTGTCTGTCTGTCTGTCTGTCTGTCTGTCTCTTCTCTCTGTCTGTCTGTCTGTCTGTCTGTCCTCTCTCTCTCTCTCTCTCTCTCTCCTCTCTCTCTCCTCTCCTCTCTCTCTCATCCTTCTCCCTCTCTCTCTCTCTGCAGATAAAACCTTTCGATTCATTTTTTTTCTCTCTCTCTCTCAGACAGACAAAGACAATACATCATTTGTTATCTTAAGACGCAAGCGCAAACATCCTTTATCTTGAGAGGCAGCAGTTGTTCAGAGAGTCTGCGGCAATGAATGGAGTTTCAACAACATCAAAGGCAGCAGACGCCCAAGATTTATTCGCCCCACTACAACTACAACAACGTCTGCACGAGCAAACTGCACCGCCACCACACAAAAACGATAACTGTGAAGCCACAACAATAAAGAGGGAAAGCGCACCAATGGAAAAAAAACATACATCAAAAATATATATGTATATAATCAATGATTCATGTGCTTGCTTACGTACCCACAGACAGTGTTATATCGGGTGTTTTCTTTTTTAAAGTTATTAAAAAATGATTTATGTTCATATTCCGTCTCATATAAGGTGGTTCTACGATTTTCTTTTCATAAAATCTTTATGAGAGGTTAAGGCACGGCCAAAAGGAAAACAAATAAGCCAGGAAAAGGAGATCAAGTGAGAATAAAAACTATACTATCATTGGGATTTTTTAATATATAAAAAAAAAAACATTGTCAATCCTCAGCTGCAATTCTTGACGTTCACAACTGGTCAGATTGTCGAGTTGGGGACAGTTTGCCCATTAAGGCCACCACATTCAGTCTGCAGGATTCAGGGTTCATGCCTGTACACGAAACCAGTGTACATGCACTTTGATTTTGTCATTCACTTCTACAGGTAAGCTACTCCTCGTCGAAACGTGGAACAGGATTTAAACCTGCATGCAAAATGGAGTATGTATGTACTCTTTGTTTAAATTCCTGTCCGACGAATGTGTTCAATTACACATTAATTACAAGATCATAAATTATACAACTTCTGCTGTTTCATTACGAAGCCGTGTCTTACAGAGCACTTCATCGCAAGGGTCCAACTAAAATATAAAGATTTTTTTTTTTAAACACCAAAAAAAATCTCAATAGATAAATATGTTCAGAATTTAAGAACAACAACAACAGAAATAAAATAGTTCAAAACTGTAGCATGAAAACAACAACAGCACTCAAAAAATCAAAAATTCTCCACACCCCCCCCCCCCCCCCCCCCCACCCACCAAAAATCCCTACTGCCTCCTCATCTCTCTCTGAAAATGTGGCTAAACAAAGAAGAAGAAGAAAGAAAAGAAAAAGGAAGATGACGCAAGAAATGCTACAAGACAACATAACATTACATGTCAAACTTCGTCTTCATTCTAATCTAACAACAAGGCAAAAACAATGCCCTACATCCATGATATTCTCATTTACGCCCTTCTCCCTTGTCTAACTTTTCGCTCACATTGGAAATGAGAGAGAGAGAGAGAAGAGGAGAGAGAGAGAGAGAGAGAGAGAAGAGGAGAGGAGAGAGAGAGAGAGAGAGAGAGAAAGGGGGGAGGGAGGGAGAGAGAGACAGTGGAGGGGGGTCCTGTGTGAGTGTTGTAAGTGTGTGTCTGGGCCTGTGTGCTCTGTGTGTTTGGTGTGTGTGTGCGCGCGTGCGTGTGTGTGACAGTGTATGTGAGTGTGTGCTTGTGCGTGCGTGCGTGTGTGTGTCACTGTGTGTGTGTTACATATCTGAGCTGTGCTGTGCACATTTAGAATAAAAATCAAACAAAATTTAAAAAATATATAATCTTTCTCTCAAGAAACAAGATGCAAACACACTAGTACACAACCCCACCCATCTACCCACCACCACACATCTCTCTCTCTCCCTTTCTCTCTCTCCCTCCACCCCCCCCCCCTCTCTCTCTCTCTCTCTTCTCTCATCTCTCTCTCTCTCTCTCTCTCTCTCTCTCTCTCTCTCTCTCTCTCCCTCCCTCCCTCCCTCCCTCTCTTTACGCAACATCCAAAAGCAAACAAAGACTTTAACCCCCCACAGTCTTAAAACCACTGAGCTCAGATGTGCATGTGTGTGTGCGTGCGTGTGTATGTGTGTGCGTGCGTGCGTGTGTGTCTGAGAGAACGTATAGTGTGGCTTGCACATACGTGCGCGCGTACAGTGTGCATCTGTGTGCAGGTTATTTTCAGAAACGGACCCCCGCGCACTTTCCTTCAACTGCTCACTGTACCGAGAGATTCATGCAGACCAGCTGTTGTGGATGTAATGCAAGATCAGATAGGTAAGTTGAAAGAGCCTGTCATATCCAGCCATGCATTTATAATATCTGGCAATGTACGCCATGTCAACGTGAATCATATTGTTCAGTGCATGCAGCCTTGTGATGCTACGATATAATATAAATATTTAAGTACGCGACGGTGAGGAAGTGGAAAACATAGGGGTAAGACTGTTATTTCTTTCTAATTTGGATTTCCGTGTGGTGTTTGGGGGGAGGGGGGGGGGGGGGGGGGGGGGGGGGGGGGGGGGGGGGGGGGGGTGGTTTAAGTTTTTGTTATTGTTGTTGTTGTTGTTGGTGATGGTGGTGGTGTTTTGGGGTTTTTTTCTGTTTTGTTTTTTGTTTGCATTTGTTTGAAGAAAGCAGAGGTTGTTTGCACCATCTCTCTCTATCTCCCTCTCCCTGCCCCCACCCCACTTGTTTAGAAGGCTGATGATAAGATTATTAACACACGCACATAATATTTATTATCGATCGAGGCATCACCTCAATAAAAACTAAACAAAAGCAAATAAAAACAACAAAACAGCACATACAATAAAGTAGAATAGATTTAACACAAAAATATACAAAATTAAAAAAAGATGAAATACAAACTGAAAATAACATAATATGAAGTAGAACAAAATCCCCAAAAAATTTAATTTAAAAATGCCCAAAATAAAAAGAACAAAAAACAAATAATAAAAAGAAAGAAAAGAAAAAAACCTAAAACTACACAACGAAACTAAAGGAAAAACAAAACAAATCAAACAAAAAATAAACCAAAAATCTCAACAACACCACACTAACTGCTCCCTCCACTCATCACAACATTCATCCTCTAAACGCAGACAGACACGCACCACACACACAACACACACACACACACACACACACACACACACACCCGGCTTTCTCCACACAACAACTACTACCCCTATCAAGGCCTAACACAGGTGAACACCTCCGACCCAAAACCGCAGACACAGTTAACATCCCCCCCCCCCCCCTCCCCCCCCCCCCCCCCCCCCCCCCTGCAGTACAGTACAGACGCCCACCCCCTCTATCTCTATGGCTCTGTTCACAGTTCAGACAGACCCTTGTACCTCAAAACAGGTAACAGCTGATTCAGACAAAACATCATTAGACACCTGAGGTTTCTGCAGCGGCTTGCATGCTGTGTGCATACAGTACGTACGCTGCTGCACTGCTGCGTGATTATGCCCAAAGGGAGTAGATCACGTAGCATTGGCTTGTGGGTGTACTGCTACCTCTGAAAAGGGGTCTAGTCTGGCAGCGTTTTAATGATAAAAGTCCCTTACGCAAGAACTTGTTCATTTATTAATTTCTTCCTGGCAAAAAGCCCTTTTCCCCGTACAGAAATATATCAACTGTCACTGTGTCAGTGATTTTAAAAAAATGTTAACCCAACTTGTCCATTTATTAATTTTTCCCTGACAAAAATCCTATTTCCCCATGCAGAAATATCTCAATGTCTTTTTTTTTTAACAAAAAAAACCCAAACCCACCCTTAAGTAAGAACTTGTCCATTTATCAATTTCTCTCCGGCCAAAATTCCTAACGTCGATGATTAAAAACCCCTTACACAAGAACTTGTCCATTTATTTGTCCGAAACAAAAATCCCTTTTCCCCATGTAGAAATATCTCAGAGCAATAAAATGATCTACGCACAAAAGATTCATGAATGAATGACTAAATAAATAAAGACAAATAAAATTCCGACAACGACGTTAACCGCTCCTAGTCCCGGGGTGCCTCCCCTCCAACGACAAATTGCATGTTCAGAACACAGTCAGAGCATAACTTTCTCATCGTCTCTGATGAACCTTTTGAAACGAAGACTGCACCCCTAAAAAAAAACGTTGTTATAGGGGGTTGTTTTTTGTTTGTTGTTGATTTTTGGTTTTGTTGGGTGGGTTTTTTTTGGGGGGGGAGTTCGTTTTTTTTTATTTTATTTTTCGGTGGGATTTGTGTTTCATCACCCGCATCATTTCCCATATAGTTTAAGGATTCTCCAGCCCCGGGCCCAAAAATAAAATCTATTGAAGTATAAATTTTTGCAAAACAAAAACGAGAATATGATAATACAAAAAAAACATTGCTTTTTTCAAGTATTTTTTACCTGCCACAGTTTTGATCGGGTCTTCCCATTTGGGTGGGGTACGTACCCCCCCAATAAAAAGTATCGGGGGAGGGGAGAGCTCAGGGGTCGGAGCCCCGTTTTCCCCCCCCAAAAAGGGTTTAAGCACGCCAATGGTTACCACTTGAGGGGTGTTTTTACGCGCCTTGGCTTCAGTACGCCCCCCATTCACCCACTGTAACGGGGTACCTCCTTTTAAAAGGGTCAGGGAAGGAAAAGCACGGGGAGGGGAGATGGGCCAGCCTTCAATATGCGGGGCCCTAAGAATTGAGGTCTCGACGCCTCGCCCCCTAACCTTATAGGTATGGGACACCTTTTTCCCTTTACCTACCAGCACCTTTTGATTTAGACCACAAGCCGTACGTTTGCAACGGGTTTGTTCAAGTCCCCATTCACATGCATTCACAAATATGGTGTTCTTCACGGTTGCCAAAGCTTTACGACGTATTTGCACACAAAACCCTATTTTACATTCCCAACTTACCATTTTCCCAAAGCGCGGGAATAATAAAAAAAACATTTTTTAACTCACGGGGGTAAATTTTCCCCTCAAATTAAACGAACAGATCAGCAGCAATTCAAAACGCCTGCCTCAAACCAAATCATAAGTCTACCTAACTGTGAGTTATCCCGCCCCCCCCCCCCCCCTCTCTCTCTCTCTCCTCTCTCCCCTCTTTCTCTCTCCTCTCTCCTCTCCCCTCTCTCTCTCTCAGAGTTCAGGACAATGTCCTTGTTGAATATACACGATTTTTTTTTTTTCCCTTTAATCATAGTTTAAATTTTTGTTTGTATCCTAAGCATAGGGCAAGGGGTGGGTGAAAAAGTAGGTTAACTTATCTGTAACCCTTTAAAAAAAAAGACCTTTTATTCATTCTCCCCCTCTCTTTTCTCCTCTCCTCCCCTTCTCTCCTCTCTCCCTCTCTCTCTCCTCTCCATCCATCCACCACCATCCACCCCCCCCTCCCTCCTTCCCCTCCCTCCTCCCCCCCCCCTCCCCTCCTTCCTTTCCTACCCCCCCCCCCTCCTCCCTCCACCCCCCATCTCTCTCTCCTCTCCCCTCTTCTCTCCTCCTCCTCCTTTCTCTCCTCTCTCTTCCTCTCTCCAAAACACTTCATCTCCCACCCTTCACCCAAAAGCTATAAAACTCGGCTAAAAGGTACAAACACATACCAGGGCACGGCAGACCAAAAGTGGGCCCCTTTTTGTCATACGTACAACACAACACATCCTCAGGGTTCCCCTTCCTAATTTAAAAACAAAAAAAAAAAAAAGACGCTTTCTGTACCTTCTAGTCTTGTGGCTTTTGGGGCCCAAAAACCTGGCCTTGAGTCAAGTATCCGACATTCGAAAAAGTTTTTGAACAAAAATAAAAAACCAAACCCCTTTTTCATCCCATTGTTGTGGTCTGCTGACTGTCTTCTGTCCCCTTTTCTCTCCCGACAGCTGACGGACGAGAAAAAAAAGGGGATGCGTTAGAACGCTGCAAATTTTTGCATTAAACTTCAAAATGTCATTTCTGCCCTTCCCAAATGTAGTAACAAATTTAAAACCCTGCTGATCACACGTCCATCGAGCTGGAAAGTCGCGGGGGGGACGGCAGCGTTGTTTTGCTTTTTGGATGAAAACCGTTGACAAGTCAAATCAACAAAATGGCGGGCCCAGTCTGAACGTAATGCGAGTTCAGTATTTTTTGCAAGAAGTCCCCCCAAATCCGTCGTGACGTCCCCAAAAAATAAAAAACATCAAGAAAAACAGGCAAGTCGCAGTTGACAAGATAGGTTTTGGGGAAAAGCCGGGGTTTGTCTGACAGTGATCCCGCATCGGAAGATGGAGCTGAACAAAACAAGCCGCGGTCACAGGCTTGTGTTTACATGCAGTGAATGTCCCACCACACTAATTTTCTTGATTTGCCGGTGAAACCACAACAAAACAGTAAATCGGTTTTTCTTCGAGGGGTCTGTGTGCAGGGAAAAGCTGACAGTTGGGGGCACAGGATGACTCCTACTGGTATTGTGAAAAAATGTGTCACCTAACGACAAAAGTTTCAGCGTAGATTAAGGACAGCAAAGAAACACACGGTTTTTTAAAGGGGGTACATAGTTTGGATATCAAAAAATTGTGATTGTAACGATGACATCACCCTGGAAAAACTCTTGGAATGGAGATCCTTGGGAGGATCTAAGTGGGTTCTGGTACATCAAGCAAAAGAGAAAAAAAATTTTTCCAGAAAACGTGTCAGGCTTGCCAACTTCGTAAAGGGGAAAAAGGGACAACCACAACACACAGGACATGGTGGGAGTGCGAGCAAGTTTCCATCTTTGGGACCGATCCATCTTACGGGGTGACTTTTGTCTTTCTTGGCACTCGCTGGCTGTAACGGAAAGGAAGGCGGTTTGAAAAAGGGACACTTGGAAAACAGACAATAATGTATCAAAACTTGATGTACATACCACTACTGCCAGGGTTTTTCCATGCATGTAATCGCGCCCGCGTTCGATATCGTCGTTACCGCGCCGCAGCGCTATATGGCTTGATCGCTAAATAGCAATAAAATTGTGTCAATTGTGTGTGTGTGTGTGGGGTGTCTCTCTCTCCTCTCCTCTCTCTCTCATCTTCTCTCTCTCCCCTCTCTCTCTCCTCTGTTAAAAAAAGTGTCGAAGTTTCTCTCTCTCCCCTCCCTCCCTCCCTAATTCCCTCTCTCTCTCTTCTTCTCTCTCTCACATCTCTCTCTCTCCTCTCTCTCTCTCTCTCTGTTAAAAAAAGTGTCGAAGTTTCTCTCTCTCCCTCCCTCCCTCCCTATTCCCTCTCTCCTCCCTCCCTCTCTCTCTCCCCCCCCTCCCCTTCTCTCTCTCTCTCTCTCCCCTCACTCTCTCTCTCTCTCTCTCTCTCTCTCTCAAAACACTTCATCTCCCACCCTTCTACTCCAAACGCTATAAAACTCGGTCTAAAAGGTACAAAACACTAGTGAGCCAGTGACAGCAGGCAGACCAAAAGTGGCTCTTTCTGTCAGTACAGTACAGACACACACACACACAGTCCTCAGGGTGTCCGTTCCCTAATTTAAAAACAAAAAACAAAAAAAGACGCTTTCTGTACTCTTCTAGTCTTGATGGGCTGTGTGGCCAACAACCGTGGCCTTGAGTCAAGTAGTCTGACAGTTCGAACCGTTTTTAGAACAAACATAAAAACACAATCCCTTATTTTCACCCCCACTCTGTCTGTCTGTCTGTCTGTCTGTCTGTCTGTCTGTCTGTCTGTCTGTCTGTCTGTCTGTCTGTCTGTCTGTCTCTCTCTCTCTCTCTCTCTCCTCACTCTCTCTCTCTCTCTCATCTATAATCTATCTATCTATCTATCTATCTATCTTTCTGCGTTTAAAAAAAGTGTCAAAGTTTCTCTCTCTCTCCCTCCCTTCCCCCTCCATCCTCCCCCTAATTCCCTCTCTCCTCCCTCTCTTCCCCCCCCCCCCCTCTCTCTCTCTCCCCCTCTCTCTCCTCCGGGTTTAAAAAAACTGTCAAAGTTTCTCTCCCTCCCTCCCTCCCCCCCTCCCTCCACCCATCCTCTCCCTAATTCCCTCTCTCCTCCCTCCCTCCCTCCCTCTCTCTATCTCTGTGTTTAAAAAAACTGTCAAATTTTCCCTCTCCCTCCCTCCCCCCCTAATTCCCTCTCATCCTCCCTCCCTCCCTCCCTCTCTCTCTCCCTCTCCCTCTCTCTCACTCTCACTCTCTCTCTCTCTCTCTCTCTCTCTCTGTAGCAAAACACTTCTTCTCCCCCCCTTTCCCTACTCCAAACGCTTTTAAAACTGGGTCTAAAAGGTACAAAACACTAGTAAGCCAGTGACAGCAGGCAGACCAAAAGTGGCCCTTTCTGTCAGTACAGTACACACACACACACACACACAGTCCTCAAGGTGTCCCGTCCTTAATTTTAAAAAAAAAAGGAAAGAAAGAAAGAAAAGACGCTCTCTATACTCTTCTAGTCTTGAGGGCCTGTGTGGCCAACAACCGTGGCCTTGAGTCAAGTGGTCTGACAGTTCGAACCGTTTTTAGAACAAACATAAAAACACAACCCCTTATGTTCATTCCCTGTCTGTCTGTCTGTCTGTCTGTCTGTCTCTCTCTCTCTCTCTCTCTCTCTCTCTCTCTCTCCCCCTCTCTCTCTTCTCCCCTCTCTCTCTCTCTCTCTCTTGTGTGTGTTAAAAAAAGTGTCGAAGTTTCTCTCTCTTCCCTCCCTCCCTCCCTAATTTCCCTCCTCTCCTCCCTCTCTCTCTCCTCTCTCTCTCTCTCTCTCCCTCTCTCTCTTCTCTCTCTCTCTCTCTTTTGTTAAAAAAAGTGTCGAAGTTTCTCCCTCCCTCCCTCCCTCTCTCTCCTCCCTCCCTCCCTCCCCCCTCCCCCTCCCTCTCTCTCCTCCTCCCTCCACCCCCCTCCCTCTCCCTCCCTCCCTCTCTCTCTCCCCTCTGTAGCAAACACTCCTCCCACCCTTCTACTCCAAAGGCTATAAAACGGGTCTAAAAGGTACAAAAACACAAGTTAAGCCAGTGACAGCAGGCAGACCAAAAGTGGCCCTTTCTGTCAGTACAGTACAGTACACTGTGTCGACACTCAGGGGTCCTTCCCTCCCGTCCCCTCCTTTAAAACTTTTTTTTTTTTTTTTAAAGAGTCTCTGTACTCTTCTGTATTGACTTGTGGCCCCTTAAATTTTTTTTTTTTTTTTTTTTATTTTTTTTTTTTTTTTTTTTTTTT
>CM054135.1:9642938-9645438 GCA_028751875.1 Rapana venosa
CTAAAAGAAACAAAAATAAACAAAAAATAAAAATAAATCTAAACAACACCCCCAAAACTGCTCCTTCACTCATCATCAAAAATTCATCCCTAAACGCAGACGACACGCCACACACACACACACACACACACACACACACACACACACACACACCCGCTTTCTCCACACAACAACTACTACCCCTTCAGGCCTAACACAGGTGAACAACCTCCGACCCAAAACCGCAGACACAGATTAACATCCCCCCCCCCCCCCCCAGCCCCTCCACCCCCCCACCCCCCCCTGCAGTACAGTACAGACGCCCATCCCCTCTATCTCTATGGCTCTGTTCACAGTTCAGACAGACCCTTGTACCTCAAAACAGGTAACAGCTGATTCAGACAAAACATCATTAGACACCTGAGGTTTCTGCAGCGGCTTGCATGCTGTGTGCATACAGTACGTACGCTGCTGCACTGCTGCGTGATTATGCCCAAAGGGAGTAGATCACGTAGCATTGGCTTGTGGTTGTACTGCTGCCTCTGAAAAGGGGTCCAGTCTGGCAGCGTTTTAATGATAAAAGCCCCTTACGCAAGAACTTGTTCATTTATTAATTTCTCCCTGGCAAAAATCCCTTTTCCCCGTACAGAAATCTCAACTGTCAGTAATTTTTTTTAAACCAAAAAAGATTTGTCCATGTATTAATTTTTCCCTGACAAAAATCATATTTCCTCATGCAGAAATATTTCAATGTCAATCATTAAAAAAAATATATAAAACCCTTGAGAACTTGTCCATTCATCAATTTCTGAACGGCAAAAATCCCTAACGTCGATGATTAAAAAAAACTTACACAAGAACTTGTCCATTTATTTGTCCCAAGAAAAAATCCCTTTTCCCCACGCAGAAATATCTCAGTGCAATAAAATGATCTACGAACAATAGATGTATGAATGAATGACTAAATAAATAAACACACAAATAAAATGTTCGACAAGCGAAGTTACCGCATCCTAGTCCAGGTGCCTGCACGTCTCCAACAAGCAAGTTGTAGCATGCTCAGAAACCACAGTCAGAGTATAATGATGGGGGACAGGGGTAAGACCGTGCCAACTGCAATGGTAAAACCTTCTCATCTGTCTCTGATGAACTACTTTTGATATGAAGACTGTATCCTCAAAAAATGTTGTTTATATGTTTGGGGGTTTGTTTGTTTGTTTGGGGGGGGGGGGGGTTAGTTCGTTTCTTTACTTTTATTTTATTTTTCGGTGGTGATTTGCGTTTGCATCATCCGCATCACTTCCGTATAGTTTAAGGGATTCTCCAGCCCCGAGGCACAAAGTGAAATCAATTGAAGAATAGAATGTTTGCTTAAAAAATAAAAATATTTTTAAAACACAACAACAACAGGAGAATATGATCATATAAAAAAAAATCATTGCTCTTTTCAAGTATCTTTACTCTGCCAGCAGAGTGGATCTTGGTCTTCCTCATTTGGGGTTAGGGTACTGTACCGCTCCAATAAGCAGTAACCCCTATCAGGGGACGAGTTAGCTCAGTGGTCCGAGCACTCGCTTTCCCCCAGCCAATTTAAGGAGCATCGAGCGTGGTTACCACTTGGATGGGTGACCGTTTGCGCGCCTTGGCTTCAGTACAATTCCCCAGTTCACCCAGCTGTAACTGGGTACCTGCCTCTTTAGGGTCAAGAAAGGTAAAGCAGCGAGGGAGAGGAGATGGGCACAGCCTTCAATAGGCTGGCCCCTAGAGAAGTTGAGGTCTCTGACGCCTCGCTCCCCTACGACCTTATAGGTTATGGGACACCTTTACCTTACCTACCAGCAGCCTTGATTTAGACCTACAAGCGCGTACGTTGCAAGCTGGGTTTGTTCAAGTCCTCCATGTCACAGTGCTATTCTACGAAATATGGATGGTTCTTCAACGTGTGTGCCAGATGCATTACGAGCGTAGTTTCCACACAGAACCCTAGTTTACAGTTCCAACTTACCAAGTTCCACAGCAGCAGGAATAATAAAAAACAGTTTTAACTCACGGGGGTAAATTTATCCCCTCAAAGTTAAACGAACAGACCAGCAGCAGACTCAAGCCCCTGCTCTCAGATGACCAAATCATAAGTCTTACGTTCTAACTGCTGAGTTATCCCTGCCCCCCCCCCCCCCCTCATCTATCTATCTATCTCTCTCTCTTCTCTCTCTCTCTCTCTCTCTCTCTCTCTCTCTCTCTCTCTCTCTCTCTCTCTCTCTCAGTGCGGGACAATGTCTCTTGTTGAATATACACTTAAATTTTAGTTTGTAGTCCCCTAATGCATAGGGCAAGGGTTTGGATGAAAAATGTACGTTAATGCTTATCTGTAACCCTTGAAAAAATGAAAATCCTTTCATTAATTCATTCATTCATTTTCTCTTTCTCTCTCTCCATACATCCCTTCCCTCCCTCCCTCCCTCCCTCCCTCCCTCCCTCCCTCTCTCTCTCTCCTCTCTCTCTCTCTCTCTCTCTCTCTCTC
>CM054135.1:9655438-9730445 GCA_028751875.1 Rapana venosa
GTTTAGTGTAGTGTAGTCAGTGTAGTGTAGTGTAGTGTAGTGTAGTGCAGTGCAGAAAGGCAGAACAGGTTTTAACATGTGCGCAAGATGTTCTTGTGTGTGTGTTTGTGTGTGTGCATGCATGTGTACGCGTGTGTGCATGCATGTGCATGCATGTGTGTCTGCATGCACCTCCTGCTTGACCCCCCTCTCTTTCTCGTGTGTGTCCCCCACCCTCTCTCTCTCTTCTCTCTCTCTCTCTCTCTCTCTCTCTCTCTCTCTCTCTCTCTCTCTCTCTTCAGTAAACACATATTGTACATGTATACAAATAGATCTATAAGCTATATACTTGTGAATTAGTGCTTACACAAGTATATATATATTTCATGGTGTTTCTACATGAATCTTTAGAAATTCATAAGCATCACAATAACTTTACATACATGTACACACATGTGAGAATAAACCTATAAATAAACCACACATTATATTTACTTATCATATGTGCACACACTGCCTGCACAAATGCTTCTTGCCACCACAGCTCAAAAGTTCAAGCGAGATAGCCCCCATCCTCCCTTACATCTTTTTATCTCCATGACCATTTCCATCCTCTATCCTTACATCACTTGACTTTCTTTTTTTCTTTTTTCTTTTTTCATCTAAAGAAAAAAAAGAGAGGAAAACAGAACAAGAAAGGCTTGAACAGTGAACTGCTATCTTTCGCCATCCTCAACAAAGGAAGGAGAAGAGGAAGCTGAGTAACACACATATCTAGCGTTTTTTCCTTTTTTTCTTTTTCTTTTTTTTTTTTTTTTTTTTTTTTGGGGGGGGTGCCTCAGGCAATAAGGAAATGTATTATCAGGTCAAATGACTTTTGTTATAAAGGGTGCATGAAATCAATGAGATAGAGGGGAAAGGAAGACTAAAACTGCAAAAGGGAAGAGAAGAGAGGTGAGATAAGAGGGGGGGGGGTGGGTGAGAGAGTCACAGTCACAGAGAGACAGAGACAAGAGAGGAGAGGAGGGAGGAGAGAGGAGAGAGAGAGAGAGAGAGGAGGGAGGAGAAGAGAGAGAGAGAGACTAACAGACACAAAGAGACTGACAATGACAGACATATGGGCCAGATAGAAATTGTTCTCATGCAGAGTCATTCTCAAGTCAGAGATAGAATCAAAATCAGTCCAATATTTGGTGTTAGATTCTGTTGGTAAACACAGACAGCCAGACTGCAGAAATAGGATGAAGATGGACAGAAGGCAGACAAATCTGGAGGACGGGGAAGAAAAGACAACATTGAAGTATAGGGAGACAGAATAATTATGAGAAAAAGAGAAAGGGGGAGAGGGGGGGAGAGAGGGGGAGAGAGGGAGAGGAAGAGGGGGGTAATAAGTCGAAGAGAAGACAGACACCGAGACAGATCTGGAGGACAGGAGAGAAAAGACAACATGAGGGGCAGTGGGACACAGAATATTTAAAGAAAGAGAGAGAGAGGGAGAGATAGATACAGAGACAGACAGACAAAGAGACAGACAGACAGACAGACAAAAACACAGAGACAAAGACAAACACAAAAACGTTGAGACACAAAACAGACACAGAGTTTTAAAAAGACCCAAGACAGACTGACTCTCACTCACTGAGACAGCAACAAAGAGACACTCGAGAAGAAGAAACGTTAACCTCCCACAAAAGTCAGCCCGGCTAGACATTTTCCACATGTACAGAAGACATTAGTCACAAGAAGGCCTCCTTTCTTCTTTCTTAGCAAGAGGGAAAGACAAATAGGACAAGGAGGCAAAGACAAAGACAAAAAAAAAAAAACAGACAGACACAGAACTCAGGGCTATGTAATGTAATGTCAGGTAACAGACAGTAGGATAATGTCACATCATGATCATCATGTCACGTAGTGTCAAGTCATGTTGCACCATGCAAGAGGAAACTTGTAGTTAAGGTAATGTAGTGTAATGCAGTGCAATGTAAAACTTGTAGTTAAGGTAATGTAGTGTAATGCAGTGCAATGTAAACTGCAATGCAGAGTAAGTGAATACTTGTGAAACACACATTGTCTTGAAGTAAACCTAAAGCACTGAAGTGAATGAAATTGAAAATAAGCCATGATTTTTTTTTATACTGTAAAAGTAAAAGTCATTTCAGATAAAAATAATTTTTGAAACTTTTTTCAATTAAGATAGACCAGAATTGTGACAAAACTTAAACTGAGAGTTGAGAAATCTCAGGACTTCAGAGATGAGAACATAGTAATAAAAACTGAGAAAAAGGGCAGACACCCAGAAAGAATTTAAAAGAAGAAGAAAAAGAAGAAAAACAAGAAGAACAAGAGCAAGAACAAGACCAAGAAGAAAGACAGACTGACAATACTGACAACACAAATTGACAAAGACACAAACGGCAATTAAGTGTTGAGGGTCATAAACTAAAAGACTAAACCAAAAAATTCAAACACAAAGAAAATAGCCAACTAACATTCACACACACATACGCACACATACAAGCGCACACACACACACACACACACACACACACACACTCACACACTTGTCAGTACTCACAGTTTTCAGGTTTGTCTGTCTCACACAGTCACTGCATACACTGCCACAATGACTTGTGAGCTGTCCGCCTGCAACAAAACACACAACAGTCCAATAAATCCATCATTGGATATGAACGAATGAATCAATCAAATAAAGAAATGACTGATTAAATAAAGTAATAAATAAACAAACCTCAAAAACTGAAAAAATATACGGAATAACCAGACTGACTTTTTCCTTAACTCCTTAAGGAGTCACTGGCTACTGCCATAGTATGGGGACAGGATAGTGCAGTGGTCCGAGCACTCACTTTCCTCCAACCAATGTTAAGCAGCATCGAGCATGGTCACCAATTGGGTGACCGTTTGCACGCCTTGGTTTCAGTACAGTTCCCCCAGTTCACCCAGCTGTAAATGGGTACCTGCCCTCTTTAGGGTCAGGGAAGGTAAAGCAGTGAGGGCAAGGAGATGGGCGCCACCCTCAATAAGCTGGCCCCTGGAGAAGCTGATGTCTGATGCCTCACTCCCCTACGTCCACATAGATTATGGGACACCTTTACCTTTACCTTTGCCACCTATAGTATGGGGCACTGCACTGAATTTTCCTGACAAGTGTGTTTTGGGCAAATTGAACATAGTGGAAACCATCCCTCTCCAGACAGTAGACTGCATTACTTTCATCTTTAAAACGAACTTCAAGCCTGTGAATTTTTACCACAATGTTTGTTCACTAAACAGAAAGACAACCAAAAAATGAATTTGGGGGGGGGGGGGGGGGGGGGGGGGGGGCACTTGGAAATTATCTTTACATGAATTCTCCTCCTTCTTCTCCCTTGACTCCCCTGAAAGTCATTGTGGGCACTGCACTGTAAAGTTCACTTTTATGTCAGTCGACAGCCAATGCCTGGGTCTCTGCAACAGTTTTCCCTGTCCGTTCTGCAGTATTGCCAGCAACACTTCATAGTACATCAATACCTAGCTTTAAAAAAGCATGCCTTCATTAAAATAAAATAAAAATTCAGGATGAAGACAACTGTTATTCATTGTTAAAAATGTAATGTCCATACCTCAGTTTTCATTTCAAACAAACAAACAACACACACACACACACACACACACACACACACACACACACACCTCGTTTTTATCACACCCCAAAAAAACAAACACACACAAAAACCACCCCCACCATGATGAAACAAAGATATGCACAAAAATTTGTTATGCCAAATGTACACATCCCTGTGACTGTGTTCGGCAAGCAAGCAGACAAACAGTCTAAGACACAAAATGGTACGTACTTAAAGGGAAAAAAAACATGACATTCTCCTAACCTGACTTAGCGCACGCAAGGTAAAGGAATTTTCAAAGCAGCTGATAAGAGTGGGAGTTGTTGGTGTACCTGTTGTAATGTTAAGTGGTTTCCATTGTCTAGTGAAAGAGAGAGATGAATGCATAGTATGTATACATACATGTACATAAGCGAACTAGTTTCCTTCCTTCCTTCCTTACACAACTGGTTAATTAAATGTGCTTATGAATAATTCTTACAGGTGTGACTAGCTAGTGTAATTGTTTTTGTGTGCAGAGAGAGAGAAATGGATGGAGAGAGTGAGAGAGAGAGAGAGGGAGAGGGGAAAAGAGACACAGAGACAGACAGACAGAGAAGGCAGGCACTGGCGTGTGTAAGTGTGTGTGTGCATGTGTGTGTGTGCAAGTGTGTATGCAGGTTTGCATGCATATGCTTGTGACACCTGCATGTATGGGTGCATGCATGTCTACAGGCGTGCGCACAAACACAGTCATTTAAACAACATGCATAAACTGATACATACCTCCCTACCTACCTGCCTGTTAACATCATACATACATTTAAACATCTACATAACTATCTTTTACTATCTCACACTGCTTCTTGGCAAAAATCATAAACATCTAAAAACCAAAAATATCTTCCGACTTCAAAATGTGTACACGTACATTCCCATGAACATCACAATCTTACCCTCCTTCTTGACAAAAATCAGTTACTTACATCAAAAAACCAAAAATATCAGACTGAGAGAGAGGAGAGAGAGAGAGAGAGAGAGAGAGAGGAGAGAGAGAGAGAGGAGAGAGAGAGAGAGAGAGAGGAGAGAGAGAGAGAGAGAGAGAGAGCGAGAGAGAGCAGATAAGCAAGGGCATGATTGTGCTGTGCATCTTCATGAATACACATCTTCCAGCATCCTTATCCTGCTTCTTGGCACCCAAAAAAAAAAAAAAAAATCAGTCACATCTAGAAACCAAAAATATCAGATTTCATTTTCAACCTACCCACCCCCCACCCCCACCCACCCACCCCCCAAAAAAGGGGGGAAAAAAAAGCAGAAAAAGAGATTAGAGCAGATAAGCGAGAGGATGATTCCCCCAGCCTCCAGAGTTCAAAAACCTCAGCTGCTGCTAGTGCCAGAGTGACTGACTGAGACTGACTGACTGACTGAGACTGTGTGCAGGGGTGTTCAGGTCTGCTGCTACCTCGCTGGGACACTCACTCACTCTGCCTTCTTCTGCACACTGCTGCTAGCACCATCAAACTAGTGTGTGAACACAGTCAACAGTACACCAGAGAAGATCAAAGATTTGGAAACTGAGGAAAGTGGAACAAACTTTTGTTATAAATAATATCTTCCTCGTATGACAACGCCGACTTGAATTCTTCCTGAACTCCCTGAGGAGTTGCCAGGACAGTGTACTGAATTTTGTTCAGGATGTTGTCATAAGCAAGTTTTTTACAAAAATCCTAAGTAGCAGGGTGCATGGTGGGTATTCATGTTGTCCATCCATCCATCCCACTGGCCATAGCCGGCATACTATACTCTTCTACGAAAGGTGGATGGGATTCTCTCTCTCTCTCTCTCTCTCTCTCTCTCTCTCTCTCTCTCTCTCTCTCTCTCTCTCTCTCTCTCTCTCTCTCTCTCTCTGTGCATTCCTTTAACGGGCTGGGTGCATAGTATCTAGTCTTCTCCTGTGCTTGTGAATTTGCAAGAGGCCTGCCTGCTAGCCTCAGCTGACACATTCCAAATTCACAGCAGCTCATATCATAGTACAGGTTGCAAGCTGGGTATGTTCGTGTTTCCAAAACGCACGGAACGCTGACATGAATTACAGGATCCTGAACATGCATATTTGATCTTCTGCATGTGTGTGTATGACAGGAATTATGGCACTTCATGTTGACCTGGGAGATTGTAAAGACCCCTACCCCTAAATCACCAGACAACTGTCTTACCTGTCTCAGTTTGTTGTCTGGCAGTAATTCTGTTAACGAGGGGTCTGAGCGCTAGTTAAAGTTGGTTGTCTTTTCCTTTATTTCCTGAATCCCCTCAGTTCATCAAGTGAAATTTGAAGCAAAATAGAGTTTTTATGCTGAAACACTTTTTTCAAATTGTTGATATCCTGCTTTTTTTTTTGCTTTTTTTTTTTTTTTTTGGGGGGGGGGGGGGGGGGGAGTCTGCATATTCTTCTTTTTGTGAATTTTTCCTTTTGTTTTTTACTGCTTTGGGGAAATTTTTGTTGTTGTTTTTGGCTTTGTTTATATTTGGTGGGGAGGGGGGTGTCTTTTTTTTTTTTTTTTGGAGGGGGATGGGTGTCTATGTTGTTGTTGTTGTTGGCTTAGTTTGTTGGTTGGTTTTTTTCTTATTGCAATTTCTTTTTATTGGTTGATCAGTTGGCTTAATTGCTTTAAAAAATGTGAGAAAAAAAGCACAAGATCAGCTTTCATAATTTTTTAAAAGATTCAACAAGTTTATGTTAGATGTTCTAGTCTCTGGCTCAAGAAAAGGAGAGAGGGCAGAGACTTCTTCATGGCCTGCTCTTGAAAGCACACACACACACACTGATAAAAAAAATGTTTTAAAAAAGAAAGAAAAACAACAACAAAACTGACAATTTTCTGAGAACAACTTGATGACATTTCAAGCACTTTCATTTTATCTTTTTTAGAGGGTTCAATTTATATAGAAATTTTATCCAATTAAGATGAAATGCATTAAAAATGATAAAAAGTGACCTGCCATTGCTTATGTTAACTATTAGCCGGATAACATTTTATGACTGTGAAATAAAATGAATTTTATAAACAAACAGACTTCTTAGTTTTGGGTTTGTTTGTTTTTTTCAATCCTGGATGCATGCCAAATTTTAGAAATCTTGAATAGTGACTTTTACCTATGAACATCCAATGATCGACAGTTGAAAAGTACACAGACACACTCCCCCACACACACCCATACACACACACAATGGTCATGAAATATAAAATGTATCGTCTCCCTAAGTCCTAACACACCCACACTCACACAACCACATGCACACTTCTTCGATCCCATCAATGTACGAGAGAGATGGGGGGGGATTGAATAGATCTATGTGTTTCTTTTTCTCAGGTCTTACAGACAAGACCACCAAAACCTGACCAAAAAAAGATGAAATAACTGGTCATGACTCAGAAGACAAGACAACACAATCATTAAAAAAAAAATCATGGGACAGAAACATATACACACACAAGCAAACAACTGAGCTCTAATATTTAGAGAAAATGCCAGCATCACTCCCATCAGTAAAGTTCTGTCTCCACAGTCTATGTGCACACACATATGCACACAACCATGCGCATGTCTGCACACACGGATGTAATGGAATGACTCAAGGATGCAAGCAGGCAGCAGGTGATGACAGAAAAGCGGCATCTGCCTCAGACTCAGAGATACAGGTATGTATGTGTGTTATCTGAGGACCTTCCAGACGGAATCAATTAGCTCACGGACAGATGATGTGTGAGGGATTATCTTATCTGCTGCTGCAGACATGCAGCATTGGTGATGGCTTTACACCTCCTGGATGGATAGATAGGCCTGGGTAGGACACCCAGGGCACTGGATGACCCTCAACACTTAAAGCCTTTCATCCTTACAGCACTCTTTAACAACATGAACCTGTGGATGTAAGGATTTTATTTTGTTCTGTCTCAGTGTCTGTCTATCTATCTGTCTGTCTCAGTCAGCCAGTGTCTGTATCTTTTTAACTAAGCAGGCAGAACAATAAGAACAAAAATGGCTCTGAAGTGAATACTTTTACTCCTGGTAAATAACGATTTAAAAAATATCATTGTCACTGTCTTTGTCATTCTGTCTCTCTAAACAATTGCTGTCATTGTCTGTCAAGTCTCTCTCTCTCTCTCTCTCTCTCTCTCTCTCTCTCTTCTCTCTCTCTCTCTCTCTCTCTCTCCCCTTTCTCTCCATCCCCAATTCCAGCCCTTCCAAGGTGTCACCACATACTGAATATTTCATTTCAGCCAGATCAGTCCTGCCAAAAGATCCACTAGTTGCAGCTGGCACATGACTACCTGCTCCCTTCCATTCATTGGTGAAGCCTTGGATATGTTTTGCTGGCTAGTATTTTCCTGTTGCTAGTACAATAACTCACTGACCACTGAAATGAGTTAGGAGATCTTTCACATTTATGATTTACAAACTTGTCTTTTGCAAGCATGTAATGGTGCAATGGGAATAAAAAGACACTGTCAAGTGTGCTGGTGAACTGAAGTGTGTGTACGTGTGTGTGTGTGTGTGTGTGTGTGTGTGTGTGTGTGTGTCTGTCTGTCTGTCTGTGTGTGTGTGTGTGTCTGTGTGTGTGTGTCTGTGTCTGTGTGTCTGTGTGTGCATGTGTGCATATCACTGTGTGTGTGTGTGTGTGTCTGTCTGTCTGCATGTGTGTGATGTGTGTCACTGTGTGTGTTACTGTGCGCGTGTTTGTGTGCATGTCTGTAGTGTGTGTGTGTGTGTGTGTGTGTGTCCGTCTCAGTGACTGTTTGTCCATCTGCCTACCTGCTCATGTCTGTATCTGGCCACGCCTATGCAAGCACACATGCATGCCACATATGATTTTATGCACCCACTTGTGTGTACGGTCAATGTATATGCTTGCTGTACATGAACAGCAACAGGTGCATACCTAGCAGCACACACAATTTTGAACAGCATGTGTTGTTAATGTTGTTTTTTTATACTCTGAGCTTACTGAAGCAAACAACAATAACAAGGTTCATGGCATTTCAGCTGTTCACTTTGAGGATTAATGAGCTTTTGTATGAGCGTAAACAGCTCACTTCTTCAACTCTGTAAGTCACATGTGTACTTATTGCAAGCAGCATTGTTTTTCTTATTATTTAAAAAAAAATAGGGGGGGGGGGGGTCAATCATTTTACCTTTAAAGGTGCTGACATGTGACTAAACATGTGTTTTCAACACATAAAAGTTTATAAACTTTTGTCACCACAACCAGTTTTAAACTCTTTTCCTTTTTTTGGGGGGGATCCAAAATTTGAAATAAAAATTATGGAAGAGAACAAATGGCCACATATATAAATTCCAAACATTATTATTATTATTATGTTGTTGTTGTTGTTGTTGTTATTGTTATTGTTATAATTTGAAATATAAGTATCTCTTTCTGTATAATTCTAATTTTGTGTTTTCTCTTCAGTGTGTATCACTATTACTCTGTGTGTGTGTGTGGAGGGGGGGGTAGGTAGGTGTGTGTGTGTGCGTGTGCATACGTGCATGCGTGCGTGCATGCGTGCACATATGCGTGAATGCGTAGAAAGGAAAGAATGAAAAGAAAGCATGGAGAAAACAGCAAAGTGAAACAAACAGCAACAACAACAATAAAAGAAGAAGACACACCGACAAACAGAGAGAAAGATAGACAGATAGAAAATTAAAATACGAAAAAGAACACACACACACACACAAAAAAGGAAGAAACATACAATCAAAGAAAACAATCAAACAAAAAAAACAATGACACAAAGACAAAACAGGAACCAAAACAAAAAAACAGAAAAACAGAAAACAAAACATTGTCAGTGAAAACTTGGCAGTGGAGGGGCAGGTTGTTCAAAACAACAAGCCTCCTCAGTTTCTACAGTATTCTACAGCCCCCCGACTCTTCCTCTCTGTAGCAAGACTGCTGCCAAAGATGCGGTGCCAGACTTGCAGCCTACAGTCTAAGGGACACAACCCTTACTCAAGCGTCACAGGAATCGTCTAGAATGTAGTTGTACAGACAGGCAGAAAGTCAATGAGTCACACACATGCACACAAGCACACGCACACACACACACACGCACGCATGTGTATGCATGAACACACACACACACATACACCATCCACACACACATACATACTCACTCCTCAGTCACACACACACGAGCACACACATGCACACACACAAAAGCACCATGCATAAAACCTTTGCACATATATTCACACACACACACACACATACACATACACACACACACACACACACACACACACACGCGCAATCTAGTAAATGTACGTGCATGCACACACACATACACTTAACTATTTTCAATATTCCAGCGTAAACACAGAACACACAATTCCAAGCCACTGATGTAAAAGAAACATCGAGGAAAGTGAAATAAAGACATTTATACTTTATCAAAAGAAAAACCTCTCTCACTGTTCATATCCCATTCAATGCATGTACATGAACACACAATAACTACAACAATAACACAGCAATAAGAAATTCACTTAATATATGTAATACCTTTACCTAATATGTGTTTGCACATTTCCTTCAGTCTGTGATCCCAAATTCACAATGTCATAAAGTTGATTCAGGTCTAAGACTTTACTCAATTTGTGTTTGCACATTTCTCAGGCCTTTGTTTGCAGCACTTGGTATGTGTGTGCGTGTGTCAAATAAAACCAAAAGGAACAAACGGGGAAGAGAAGGAGAGGGGGGGGGGGAGATTTTTAGTTAGAGCGAGCTTTCCTGTCTGCTCCTAGTTTTTCCTGGAGAGGGCAAGGCTCTCTCAGGTTCAGCCTGCCCTGACATGCTGCCTGAAAAAATTCACTTCAGGGTCCTATCGACTCCTTACTTAAGAAGTTGCAAGGAGAAGTGGTGCAAGTCCATTTTTCTTTGCCTGTACTGCTAGCAAGGTGAACGAGAGTCCAAATCATTAAGCACAATAATATTCCCTGAAATTGTGTGCATTTATAACCAATACTAGACAAAAGTTTGGTTGGGTTTGGGTTTTTTAAAGATCTCTCTCTCTCTCACTCACTCACTCTTGGGTTGTTTTTAAAGACTCTCTCTCTCTCTCACTCACTCACTCTCTCACTCTCCTCTCTCTCTCTCTCTCCCTCTCATCGTCTCTCTCTCTCTCTCTCCTCTCTCCTCTCCTCTCCTCTTTAAACCCCACCCCGAACCACCACCCTCCCCCACACATCTCCATCCACCGCCCCTCCCACCATACCCCAAACTGGCTATCGCTTTTTCTTCGTCTCTAAACCCCCCCCCCAATAAAACCCCATAAACACTCCCACCCAATAAACCCCTCTCACCTTCCCTTCCCAAATTAGAAATTTTACTCCCATCTTCTTTCTCCCTTTTCCCCTTTCCCTTTTTCCCTTTTCCCCCTTCCCCCCTTTTTGTTTCCCCCCCCCTTTTCCCCCCCCTTTTTTCCCCCCCCCCCTCACCCCCCTCCCCCCCCCCCCCCCCCCCCTCCTCCCCTCCCCCCCCTTCCCCCTTCTCCCCCCCTTCTATCCCCCCTCCTCCCCCTCTCCTTCCCCCCCCCCTCCCCCCTCCCTCCCCTTCCCTCCTTCCCTTTCCCCCTCCCCCTTTCTTCCCCCCCCTTTTTCCCCCCCCCTTTCCCCCCCCCCCCCCCCTTTCCTCCCCTTTCCTCTTTCCCCCCCCCTTTCCCCCTCTCCTCCGTTCCCCCTCCCTCCCCCCCCCCCCCCCCCCCCCCCAAAACCCCCCCCCCCCCTTCCCCCCTTTTTTCCATTTCTTTAAATTTGGGGTTTATTTTCCCCCCCCTCCTAAAACCCCCCTTCCAAAAATTGTTTTTCCTTTCTTCCCTTTCTCTTTTTCCTTCCTTTTTACGGGCCCTTACTACAATAACACGCAATAAGAAATTCTCTTATTGAGGTAGTACCTTCTGCTCTTCCTCGTGTTCCTGCAGCATCTCCTTCAGTCTGTGTCCCAAATCTCTACAATTCTAGTTCCTTCAGGTCCTCATGACTTTACTTCTTGTGTTTGCACATTTCTAGCCTTTGTTTGCTGCTTGCCTGTCCATGTGCTGGCGTTGTCAATACTACCAAAAGATACCCCTAAATCGGTGCAATGAGAATGGCCAAGGGGTGTTTGGTGGGGGATTTTTGTTAATGCGTCTCCTCTCCTGTCTGCTCCTTATCTCTTTCCTGCGGTTGTTTTGCAAGGTCTCTCTCAGGTCTCAGCCTCCCAGTCACATGCCATGCCTCGACCAATCTCATCTTCACGTCCTCACTCTCTCTCCATCTCCCATTCCGGACATCTCGCCAAGTCCTTTTTCTTGCCTGTCATGTCCCTCGCTATCATCGACTCAGTCACCTCATAGCCACATAATTCTCCCTGCAACTGTTCTGCTTCATCAAACCAATATCTCAGTCACATCTCTCGCTCCTGGTCTTGTTCTCTCATGCTCTCTCTCTCTCTCCCTCTTCACTCTCGGCCTTTCGTTACACTCTCTCCTCGCTACTCATCACCTCTCTCCCTCTTCTCTCTCTCTCTCTCTCTCTCTTGCTCTTCCTCTCTCTCTCTCTCTCTCTCTCTCTCTCTCTCTCCTCAAGACCCCACCCAAACAGAAAACACACACACACACACACACACACACACACATACACAGATCCACCCGCCCACCCACCATACCCCACAACTGAGAGGGGGAATGGGAGAGAGGAAGAGGGTATGTTTGGCTTGTGTTATCTAGTGATTCATTGTGCTTTATTATGTTGATATACTATATTCTATTGATATATAATACTATCTAAATTCAGTTTTCATACTACATTACACTGCACAGTTTGCACTGCCCTTTCTTCTGCACTGTGCTGTGCTGTGCCCTGCTGTGCTATGCTGCACTATGCTGTGCTGTGTTGTGCCATGCATGCAGTGCTGTACTTCAATGCTCTGCTCTGCACTACACTACAGTCTTGTGAAGCATTTCCGCTGTGTAGTGTTATACTATAATACTCTATTGCAATACAATGCACAAAATCGACAATTTAATCCACTGTCAAAACCACAACAAAATATCCACACACAGAAGGAAAAACTAACTCAGGAAGTAATTTATCTTTGAACAATAAGAGTGGAATGATCACTAAAACACGTTCAGGACTCCATAACAGCATAAGGCTCACAAGGGGGTATGCACATGTCCACACAGACAGACAGACAGACAGACAGACAGACAGACAGACAGCGCTCCAGCAGAAACTTCTTTTTCTTTGATGAATGCTCAGACAGCAACTGCTGTTATTTGTCACATGAGTGAAAATGTGTTGCGCTGCCATTAACTTAAGCGCTTAGCAAATCAGACCCAGCACATCCGACTATGGCATGGGAGAGAATGGCTACTTTACAAGTCTCTGGGGGAAGGAAGGAGAATGGACCAAGAAGGCAGAAAATATGACAAGAAGGGAAGGGGTAAAAAAGAGGGAATTTGTAGTGCCCACAGAATTTTCAGAAGGTGGAAATTTATGCTATTTATACTGACAGACCCCCGCCATCATCCTCATGGGGGTAAGCGGAAACTATTTCAAAATTTAGAAAGCAAAAGATCACAGGTTCAATTCTCATCTGAACCTGGCCAAATATTTAATGTTAGTGTTACTTAGCCTGTCAGATGAAACTATACTCTGAGATCCAGTGTGCAACATACTGAATAAATTTGGATCATGTCAAAGAACCCACAGCAACAAGACACCTGGCTGCCCATAATCAAATTCTTAAGATGTCACTATCCATTGCAGTGATGAAAACAGTGATCCCAAAAACATCACAGTGATGAGAAATATACAGCAAAAACAATCACAACCTTTCCCCACTTCACAGACCTATACTTGCGCGTGCGTGTGTGTGTGCATGCATATGTGTGAGAACATGCATGCATGCGTGCGTGTGTGTGTGTGCGCGCATGTGTGGGTCTTGCTCTCTCATCTGTATTGCTAGTAAAGATGTGAACTATATCAGACAATTTTCTTCCTTGATCATCTGAGCTCAAGTGGATCTCGTTACAATACAATGATCACAATATAATTTCTACAGGCTTTTTCCTCCTCCACACACTCTCTCTCTCTCTCTCTCTCTCTCTCTCTCTCTCTCTCTCTCTCTTCTTCTCTCTCTCTCTCTCTCCCCTCTCTCTCTCCTCTCTCTCTCTCTCTCTCTCTCTCTCTCTCTCTCTCTCTTCTCTCTCTCTCTCAAAATGAAATAAATCAAACAAAATAAACACATAACTTCTCAATCTCAGTGAAAGTATCAATTTGCCTGACAGGTGATTGGTCACTTTCCTCAGCTTATATAAATGAAAAACATAGTCACTTCCAGTCTATCTCAGACATACTTACTTTACTTCTTACAACAACATTTTAAAATTGATAAATTTAAAAAAACTTGATTGATTTTTTTTTTTATCATCAGCAACTATTACCATCATCACCATTATATTCATCATCAACATCAAAATAAGATGACCCTCAAAATAAATGACAAGAACAAAAGCCCTCATCAAGCTTATATATGTCTCCCTACCCCCCCCCCCCCCCCCCCCTCTTTTTTTCTTTGAGGGGGGGAGGGGGCTTGCTTTTTGGGGATAACAGATATGATATTAAGAGTCGACAAAGTCACCTCAACTAGCAAGGAAAAAAGGCCATACTACTCATACGAGTAATATCACACAAACACGCGCACACACACACACACACACACACACACAAAGAAGGGGGAATTTTTTTTTTTAACTTCCCCATAAAAAATTCCACCCACTCAGAGCTGTTAAGCATACATATCAAATGTTGGCCTTTTTTTCCCTTTTTAGGGTTTTTAAAAAAAAAAAAAAGATTCAGACTATTTTTACACCACCAAAATAAGTCTAAATTTTTGTTAGATACCACTCTGCAAAATGACAGTACATAACACTCATTGCCACTAAAAACAAAAAAAAAACAACCCCCCACCCCAAAAAATTGCAACTGGTACCATGCGGTAAAAAGAAACCAGGCACTGTCCACAAAAGTATTACCTGAACAAATAATGAATGCCCCCCCCCTAGGGCTTATGCACGTTCATGCTCTGATAAACACCTACAGAGACTCAATTCACATGAGATGAATAATCCCTTTGGGGGTCAAAGCTTCAGTGTCCCAGCTTAGTGCTAAAAGTAAAACATTACCTAGTAAAGGCGCCCTCCAACATGCACTTTGGAAAAATGAAAAATAACAGTAGACTTCACTATCCAAACCAGACTGGAAATTCAGCATGGCCAAGGAACACAGAAGAAGAAGAAGAAGAAGAAGAAGAAGAAGAAGAAGAAGACGAAGAAGAAGAAGAAGAAAATTAACTCTTTTTTTTCATCCTGGGATCAAAATAATGTTCAAGGAAATAAATAGCTGATGCAAATGAAACAATGCCTGTAAGTTATATATTACTCAAATTTAAACTGCTGATGAATAATTTCCTGCTTTTCAGGTTTTGTCATATGACATTATGATTTATATCCTGAACAAAAATGTCAAAAACTACATTCCTAAATAATGTCTCGGTTTGCTTTCCACAAATGTTTAAATTTTTATCTTCCCATTCTATATTTTCTTATTTTTTAAAAATCTATTCTACGCATGTCATATGATCATCTACTATTGTTTTAACTTTTATATACCCCCTCTCTTCACTAAATGAGAGAATAAAAATAAAAGTTTATTTCACATGACCACCCCAATAGTTTTAGTTTACTATCTCAGAGTCTGCAACACCTGTCTGTGTTTGTAACTCTATACATATATAACCATGACAGTGACTTCAATTCCAATTTGAATCAATGGAAATTTATGCCAACCTGGAAACATTCAGCATTTTCAAGTTAGCGGTCATGTTTTTGGTAAAATTTCAACCACTGACAAATGTCTTTTGAAAATTATGCGAGGCAGTTAGTGTTTTAAAACTTTCATTGAGCTTTACTTTTAGGCAGCTAATCACTCATTATGTGCCAGAGGAGACAGATAGCAAAATTTACAAAACTGCAAACACATTGGGACTAGATGTAAAAAAGCACACAAGTATTTATTCCACTATTCTCGAAATAAAAGAATAAATAATATAATTAACTAAAATAAATAAAAGCAGAATCATATGAAAAATAGTACTTACAGTGACCAATTACATTTTTCATAATTATTCACTACTCAAATCAAAACATGATGTACAAATTCTACATTTTCTCTGTTATCCTTTATTTCTGTGCTGATAATGCATGTGTGCATACAGATATGTACGAGTTCAAATCTAAACAAGAACAATTATGACTACAACTACGAGTATGATGCTATGCGCTTTTTTCTGGGTTATTTCATGCATGGCAGACAATATGTCAATGATTCTATCTGAAAAGTTAAATGGTTACAACTTTCTAGGTACTTTGAAAAGAAACACACACACTCTCACACAGTGACACACACACACATACACGCACATGCATGCACCCACTCACCCACCCATACATGTACACAGTCACACACACACACACACACACACAGACAGTGAGGCACTCTCTCTCTCATGAAAACTGTACTCTCTGAAATGAAGCTCTGTATCAGTGAACTTTATATCATAAATGAATAATACTAAAAGTAAAATAGCACATAGATTCCTACCATATTTTGGGGGGAAAACATAAATTATTTATATAAACTCTGTCTTGATGGACTGGATAATATTATACTAAGCATAGGCTAAGTATAGGGGACACACCAGCCAAAACCTCTACCAGAACAGTAAGATTTGAAGAAAATAACGAAGCTGAAATACCATGATGATATTATTATTGATGGTTTGGCTGTGTAACTTGGTCTAAACTTAAAGAAATTGGTGAATATGTAGAATAACTGCACACACACACATGTACGCACGCACCCACGCACACACACACACACACACGCGCAGATCTGATGCAGGGATCTGAAAAACATCTTACCTACCTTCTCCGAAACTTTCAGCAAGTTCTAAAAGACATTCCATTAATAATGAAAGAAATTGTATATCTCCTATTTTCAGACTCCTCTAATATAAGGATAGCTTAAGTTATATGAATTTGAAAGTTAATATTTTTGCTGTTTGATGTTTTTGTGGCTGGGGGGGTTTTTTGTTGTTTTTTGTTGTTGGTGGTGGTGGTGGGGGTTTTTTGGGGGGGTCAGAATTCTTGTTTATGCTTTTTTCAAAATAGTTGTTTATTGTGAGTGATTAGTTATGTGCATATCCCTCCCCCCTACACACACACACACACACACACACACACGTGCACGCACTCACACTAGTCACACACACACACACACACACACACACACACATGTGCACGCGCTCACACACAACACACACAACACACACACACACACACATCACACACACACACCATTCCATCTGATATCACTATTTAGTGGAAGGACTTTAAACTGAAGAACTACTACACACACACACACACACACACACACACACACACACACACACACACACACACACACAGGTGCTCCAGCAGTAAAACAAATAGAAAAAGAAATTCTTTTGTTCCAGTAGTCATTCGAATTCTAAATTAAAAACAGCACTGACCAAACAGTTTTACATTCTCTGATATAATATATATATACTTCCCTCATTGTCAAGTGTGTGTGTTGTGTGTGTGTGTGTGTGTGTGTGTGTGTGTGTGTGTGTGTGTGTGTGGTCATAAAATAAGTACTCCTGTATCTTACTTTTGCCGTTTTGGCTTAAACGATTTTTAAATTGTGTGTGTATGTTTAAGTTTATGTCTTTACTAGTCATGGTCATTGTGGTGCACGCATGTGTGTGTGTGTGTGTTTACTTGTCAATAGTCTTTATAAAATTGTGTTCATATATTGATTGGTGTGTGTATGGGTGTACGCATGTATATATATATATGTCTTTTCCAATCAGTGGTTTTTACAACATTGTATTCCTACATTGGTGTGTGGGTATGTGTGTGTGTGTGTGTGTGTGTGTGTGTGTGTGTGTGTGTGTGTGTGTGTGTGTGTGTGTGTTGTGTGTGTGCCTGGGTTTGTGTGTGTGATCATTTTTTAGGCTATCTTGGAATGTTTATAACAATTTGAAATGTATTTTTCTTGAGTCTTTTGAAATAATTATAGGTATCAATGTGCCTGCCACTGTGTCAGTATTGTAATTGCCCTTTATGGGATGATTAAAGTGTTTTTGACTTGACTTGACTTGAGAACTTAAGTCTAAACAGGCTGGTCATGGTATGGAAATCAGTGCACAAAAATCAGAAAAGTTTACCAGTGAGTGCATGAGATTGGGCATCAGACTGATTGGAGTCACAAACTCACATGTATTGTTGTGGTACATCTGACAGGGTCAATTTTCTTGTTGTCTACAGCCTTACAGCCTAATATTGTAATTATGATGTGTTATCAAACTTTTCCCTTGTTCAATAAAGTACATTTCCATTACTTTGGACACATCCAGTCAAAAATGTCTAGTTTGCCTGTTGATTGTACATGAAGGTTTGATCACGGCAAACAAAACAAACGAAATATCAAAAGCAATAGCAAGTAGGCCAATACTGTAATAAGAAAATGCAGACATTGCACATTGTCTAACGCACATGGCAGAGCATCAAATACACCTGAGTGCATGCAGTCATGGCAATTAAACGCCAAAGGTTGTTTTTTTTAAATAATCATTATTTGTGAATAATCAACATCACCAATTTTGATGACTTGAGATTAGTGAACAGTTGTGTGTGACGTTATTAAAGTAGTCGTGAGTGAATGGGGATAGGACGAGAACACTGAGAAAACGAAAAGATCACGCCCTTTGCTCGAATCATTTTACTTAGGTATTCTATGATAACAACAATGAATTACTTTACAGGAAGATACCTGACGGAGTAAAGAAACAGACAATAAGAAGAATCGCAAACTGGGATGTGATCTGACGAGGCCAATTTGCAAACAAACAGATCCGGCCTTACATGCTAGGCCTACACACTAGACAGTGACTGTCACAATCAGGAATCGGCGACGGCACTCCTGTGTCTTCTGCAACGACTAAATACTTAAAATCTCGAATAAAATCAAAAGTACCATGCACTGTGGCATGCCAGATTTGTGCTGGATACTAGAATAATTGCACAGCACATATTTATAATTCTGTCAGACAGTACATACCTCAAACAAACGCGGAAATCATCTTTCCGTCTTCTGCCGTCGGCCATGTAAATAAGACGCCATTTTGTCGAACCCCGGATGAGAAAGCAGAAATGACGTCACAGAAGAGCGAAAAGCAAAGTGTACCCAGCGTAAAAGAAGTGTAACACCAAACAACGCGCATTTTAAAGTTTTCTACAGAACATGTTCCTTTGTCGAACTTGGCCCATCTTTAGCTACTTCACAAACATAAGACTTACGCCTCAAAATGTTGCTGAAAAGACTTCGAGATTGAGTTAGCTTAGTGGCAAGTGTCATTGATCCTGTTGAAGATCATGTTTCTAACGTAAACACACACGCGCGCGCACGTATTTGCGCGCGCGCGCGCGCGCGTGTGTGTGTGTGTGTGTGTGGTGTGTGTGTGTGTGTTGTGAGTGGTGTGTGTGTTGTGAGTGGTGTGTGTGTTGTGAGTGGTGTGTGTGTGTTGTGAGTGGTGTGTGTTGTGAGTGGTGTGTGTGTGTGTGTGTGTGTACTGGACTAGAATGGGAATGGATGATTGTGTAAACAAGCTTTCACGCGTTTATGTATGTCCATCTGCCTATGTGTATACATGTATATGAAGGGGGGAGGGGTCAGTGTGGGCGTGTCTCTCTTCTCTTCGTTCCCTTCTCAAGCTTGTTTTTTTTTTTTTTTTTTTATATCGAGGATAATGGAATAAGCACTTATGTGCTTTTTTACATCCAATCCCCGTGTGTGTGCGGTTTTGTCAATTCTGTCATCTGTTCCCACCAGCACACACAATGGCCTACTCTTGCGAAAAGCGGGAGAGGATTTAACTTGTGCGCAAGATGTTCTGCGTGCGTTCGCACACGGGGCCTCGGTTTATAGTCTCATCCGAAGGACTTTTGGGGAGAGAGGAGTCTGCACTGATGTTAGCTCCAGGGGAAAATATCCCCTTGAACAGGAATCGAACTTGGGCCGTCAGATTGCGAGCGCAATGTTCTAACCACTAGGCTATATCCCCTTACTCAAGAGGGATGTGTGGCGCCTGGTCTTCTCCTGTGCTATAGGGCCTAACTCAGCAAGAGGTCTGTCCACTGGTCTCAGCCGATACATTCCGACTTCAGAGAAAGTCTTTTTCTGTTTGTACAAGATGCACGCTGGGTATGATCAGGTTTCCGTAACCCACCAGACCCAGACATGAATTCCTGGATCTTGAAAATGCAGTATTTGATCTTCTGCGTGTGTATGTATACAAGAAGAAAATTAAGGCACTGCCAGGTCTGCACTTTAAAGTTGACCTTGGAGAAAGTTGGGTTGTTGTTTTTTTTAAAGGGAATAGAAATCTTCAACCTTAATTAAGCAGACGCTATTGTTGCTGAGATTCGAACCCATGGCTTCAGGGACCCACAGAATAGTTTTAACCACTCGGCTACCCCCCCCCCCCCCCCCCCCCCCCCCAGCTGCTCCAGGAGTTGTGGAGGCTCCACATTTATTTTTGGGTTTTGTTGTTGTTATTGTTTTGTTCGGCACGGTAGGTGGGTTGAATTTAACCTGATGGAACTCCAAATGCATGCTAGGTATGTCGGTGTCATTCATCCCTTCTTCTTCTTTTATTTTGAAGATAACAGAATAAGTTCTCGTGTGTTTTTTTTTTACATCCAGTCCCCGTGTGTATGTAGTTTTGTCAATTTTGTTATCCGTTTTCACCGGCACACCATGGCCTACTCTTCCGAAAAGCGGAACAGGTTTTAACGCGTGGGCAAGATGTTTTGCGTGCGTTCTTCACACGCGGGACCTCGGTTCATAGTCGCTTCCGAAGGACTTTTAAGGGGAGTGGAGTCGGCACTGATCTCTGGAACTTCCAGCCACGTGTTGCCTACCCTTCTACAAAAGACAGACAGCACTGTGTGTGTGTGTGTGTGTGTGTGTGTGCTCTCTACTTTTACTGACCTGTACTGTCCGTAAAAAGGTAAGGGATAGGGGACGGGATAGCTCAGTGGTCGGAGCACTCGCTTTCCCCTAGCCAAGTTAAGCAGCGTCGAGCGTGGTTACCAGTTGGATGGGTGACCGTTTGCGCGCCTTGGCTTCAGTACAGTTCCCCCAGCTGTAAATGGGTACCTGCCCTCCTTAGGGTCAGGGAAGGTAAAGTAGCGAGGGAGAGGAGATGGGCGCCGCCCTCAATATGCTGGCCCTAGAGAAGTGAGGTCTCTGACGCCTCGCTCCCCTACGACCTTATAGGTTATGGGACTCCTTTACCTTTTCACTGTCCATAACTGACTTGGCTGACAGACAAGCATTTAATCCTACAGGAACAAGTTGAATATTGTATTGCATTGTAGTGTATGCTACTTTCAGTCCAGCAGATTTCTCTGCATGAAGTACGTGCTGATCTCCATTAGGAGAGCATAATTATTATCGATGCAAGAGAGTGCCACCTTTCTTCTTATTCTGCTTCTTCAAACACTCTCGACAGCAACTATTGTTGTTCTGTCAAATCAGCGAAAATGCGTTGCGCTGCCGTTAAGCGCCTAACACAGTTAGGCCCAGCACATCCGACTCCGACATAGGAGAGAATTGTTATTTTTTAAAATCTTTCTGGAAAGGAAAAAAAGGCAGGAGAATGGACCAAGAAGGCAGAAAGTAAAGAAGGGGGTGACAGGAAGAAAAGGAACAAGGCAGAAAGACAGAGAGCGATAGAAAAGAGGGAATTCCAAACACAGAATTTCCAGAAGGTGGGTATACTATTTATACTGAGAATTCAGGGCCAGCGAAAAGCAGAACAAATGGAGATGGAGGATCAGGTGGGTGTCTTTGGGTGCGGTGGATAACGCCGAACTCGGTGATGCCCACAGATGAGATGACTTGACTTACTTGACTTATGCCTCTGGATTCCCTGAGGAACATAGGGCCGCAACAACACCCCTCCAACGAACTCGGCTCTGGAAGATCCTCCTCAGCTCGGCCCATGTCATTCCAGGCTGCCTTCGTCTCTGCGTCAACGCTTCTGCGCCAGGTCTGTTTGAGATGAGACGAGAGGGCGAGATAGCCTAGTGGTTATAGCATTCATCTTGTGATCTGACGGCCTAGGTTAGAGCCACCATGAAGCACCCATTTGAGGGGATTTTTTTCCCTCCAGGAGTTAACAACATCACAACCCACTCCACTCTCCGGTAAGTCTCCTTCCGATGATAGCTTTTCCGAAGACTTAGCCAATTCGTGTTGGTGGGAACAAATGACAAAACAATGTTAAAAGGACACCTGTGTGTATGCGTTTTTTCAAATTTTTGTAAAACTTTTCTATCAGCATGAAATGACCTGTTCTTCCAAAAAGTGAAACAGGTTTCCAAGGGTGCCCAAGCTGTTTTGCGTACATGACACATCGGGCTTCGGTTTATAGTCTCATCAGAAGAACTTTGACATTCAGTTCGATTTTCTCCTCAACCTGGGAATAAAGGTCAAGGCTGGGAATCGAACCCAGAACCTGCTATTTACTTGTTAGTCAGGCGAATGTCCTAACAATCATGCCACCTACCTTCTTGGGTTGATACCGTGCTCTCTCTTTCTTCTCTGTGGGGAGTTATTAGGACACAACACTACATGGAATTTTTCAGGTTGTGTCTCTTGGGCAAGTTGAACCTGGCAGAGTGCATGGTTCTTCTGGAACAAGATGCATGCTGAATATGTTCCTGTAATCCACCGTGTGCTGACATGAATTACTGGATCTTTATCGTGCATATTTGATCTACTACTGTATACATATAATATACACCACACACAGGGAAGGAAAGTAGTGCCAGATCTGCACTGAAAGGTAACTTAAGAAACTGTAAAAGTCCCCACGTGTGTGTGTGTGTGTGTGTGTGTGTGTGTCAGAAGAGAGAGAGAGAGAGAGAGAGAGAGAGAGAGAGAAGATGAGAGAGAAGAGAGAGAGAGAGAGCAATTATTAAAAAAAACACCATTTTATACATTTTTATTTTGAGGATAATGGAATAAGTCCTCATATCCTTTTCTATGTTTCTTTCTTTTCTTTTTTTACATTCAGTCCCCGTGTGTGTGTGTGCATGCGTGCGTGTATGTTTGCGTGCAGGCTTGCGTGCACGTGTGTACACATATTTGTGCTTGCATGCACACATTTGCAAAAGTTGGAAAAAGGTGTTGGGCGTAACTATGGACATATACACATACAAATAGGAACAAGTTAATGCACAAGCATATGTACAAATACGAGAGCACTTTCCAGTAAACTGAGACCATCTTTGAATCACATAAATGCCTTTACACAAAATAGCAAATTACCTCACCAAAACGTCAGAGTGTGATGTATTTCTTTGCCAAATTACGTCAATCTCCTAGGAGCCCTCTCCCTGTTCTGATACACTTTGGCAAGGCACCGTCAGACACTGAGGAGAAAAATGGCAAAGAAAGTGGACGTTTTCGAGTAAAGATTACTACAACTTCATCAAGGAAGGTGTAGCACTTGGCAAGAAGGCATCGAAATGTACTTGCCGAACTTTGAGCACTTGGACAATCTTCTGCTCTTTCGAAAGCAGTCATGTTCTGATGGGTAAAGCAGTTCACTGGTGGTCAGTCAAGCACTGAAGCCAAAAGGCGAAAATCCAAGAAATGTAATGAAAAAACTGGTTGCCATGGTGACTGCAATGGTGGAAGAAGACTGAGAGTTATCCTGGAAGAAATTGCTGATTGTGCTTGTTTTTATTCATTGACCCTGTACTAAGATACTAAGACATAACCTTGGGTACAGGAAGGTATCATCCAGATGGGTCCTGCGTGTTTTGACATCAAAAAAAAAAAATACAGGGGGAGAGTATGAGTTTCTGCAAACCTATGCTGAATATTTACAAGAATGGTGATCCCAGGAGGCTGGATGAAATCGTGATGACAGATGATGCAACCTGGGTGTACATGTATGAACCTCCTAGAAAGTCCCCACCCAAACAAAGGGTGGAATCAGAAAGGTAGAAAATATGCCTCAAATCCCCTGTCGCGGACAGTGTCAAAAGAAGGTGCTGAATACTTGTTCATCACAAAGGGAATTGTGCTGCAGAAACCTTGCAAGCAAGGACATACGGTCACGGGCGAGTGCTACAGAGACTCTTTTCAAAACTTTTTTTGGTTTATTTAATAGTTCTACAGAGACTCAGTTTTGTCTGACCTCAAGAAGTTTTATGCAGCTGCCCAACTGAACACTGGTCAGAGGGGAATCCAGATCCTCCACGACAATGCACCAGCTCACCAGTCAAAGCTGTCAAACAGGTGTCTAGCAGCAGAGAACATTGACACTTAGCCACACCCTCCATACCCCCCAGACCCTCCATGCTCCCCCAGACCCTCCATACCCCCCCAGACCTTGCACCTGGTGACTTTACCCTCTTCCCCATCTGAAGAAGTCCCTGGCAGGCAGGAGTTTCAAGAGCCCAGCAGCCTTGGGAACAGCAGTTTTCCAGTGTCTGGCACACATACCAAGAGAGGCCTATAGAACAGAATTTCTACAATGGATTGAGCTAATGCACAAGTGTGTGGCAAGAGGGGATGAATACTTTGAGAAGATGAAGTGAACAGATTTGATCTCTGGTGAGTATTTGCCTGAAAAATGAATGGGTCTTTGTTAACCGGAAAGTGCCCTCCTACATGCTTAAGTAACCTTTGTGAGACAAAAAGAAGAAAAAGCGTCAGTCTGTCTTTCACATCCATACATACTAAAAGGTTAGGGAGAGACAAACAACCAAAACACACACATCCAAATCACATAAGAGATTTATTGTTTACACAGGGAATCATGATGTCGTACCACAGACATCCAAACTGTTATTACATAGCAAAGTCAGATTACACCTTGGTGAAAACACTAAACACGCACAAACTCACACCAATCTGTAGATATCTGTTACTTCAGAAACAGCACCATATCAGTCTGAAGACAGGAAAAGAAACACAACTGTATGCACACATAAGAGAACACAAGTATTAGTTAGGATACCTTAAAGAGGTTTGAATATAAAAATCAAGGTGATGGTGTTTTTCATTCATGACAATCTTGTGATTAGTACTGCACTGTTAATTAGTGAGCTTTGAACATCCAACCAGTGTGCCAGGTTTGCATTGATTACATTGACACGATGACAACCGCACACCAGACACAAGTCATGAATTAATTAAAAAAGAGTTGCATAGCCACTACGTTAAAAAGGGAGAAGGGTTGATTAATAGTCGCACTATGCCCCACAAAATGTTTTTAAGCACAAAATAAATGTAGAACATAGTTTAGCTCAAGCTGAAGACCAACGGTACACCATGAATCTGATTTTTCGTGATTGCACGTGCACACACATTCATACACACACACAGCAGAAGGAGTAATAATACAACACCAGTTTTTCCCCCCCCAAGATAGCCTGAGAAACGATCAGGGTAAAGCGAAGGAAAGGGAAGACTACTACCCTTGTACCTAGCATGCCTGTTTTCAAACAGTTCCCTGCGGTGTAACATTACTCCGCCCACATGCACGGCTATTTGGATCCCTAAGGAATGTACGCTTCTTTACTTACCACCACTGGGTCCACGACAGCTGAGGACAACTACAAACTTACACTACAATCCCTTAGGACGACATTCACAACACTGATATCTGCACGTATCTGTTAAAATCCTGTGAAACACAGCAATGGCTTGAATTTTTCTTTTCCTGTTCCTTTAATCAGCTTCCACTGTTCAATATCTATATTGGTTTAAAAAAAAAAAAGGAATAAATACAAGGTACACAAACCTTTAAGAATAACTCTTCAAAATCTAACTTTCAAATTAATAATGACAAAAGATAACTTTTTTAATAGCAACTAGCTGAATCTTTCAAAACGTTTTTTTTAAAAAAACACCCCAAAAAACCCCATTCCATCAACAACACCCCCTCACCCTACCCAAGATATAAAGAAGAAAAAATCCATCCCTTACATGAACACTTTGCTTTTGCACTGAATATTTTACAACATCAATATACAACTCAAAAACACATGTTAAACAAATCATTATTTCACGAACTAATTTGCCATTTAACAATCTGAAAAAAAAAAAAGAACGGACAGAGCTTACTTACAGCTTCCATTTATTATTTCCACCTACTTTTTATGCACGCGCGCGTGACTCTAACAAAAACCACACACCAGCAACCCACAACAAGTTACATGATCAACTGCACTGAGCATCAGAGTTTGAGGTTAAAACACCAGAGGCATCCAAAATGCAACATCGCACGCACACCCTCAACACCACCCATGGATATAGATACTGAACTTAGAGGTGGAGTTATGTCTCTAGACACACCATCTGCTGAGGTTTCATCAGGGTTCAGACACCATGCCAAGACCAAAAAACAAAAACAAACAAAAATCTGAAAGAAAAAAAATCAGATGTATGTAAGACATCACTCTTCACCTGTAGTAATTGCCCTTCATAGGATGATTACAGTGTTTTTGACTTGAGAGGATGAATTTGTGTGTGTGTGTGTGTGTGTGTGTGTGTGTGTGTGTGTGTGTGTGATTGCATGCTTGTGTATATGTATACATTTCTGTATGTGTGTACACATCTTCCTGTTTCACTTCACTGTCTGTATGATCACTTTAAAAAAAAAAAAGAGGATAAGTGGAATAAGCTCTCCTGTGCTTTTTTTTTTTTTTTTACACTATTATTATTATTATTTATTCTTTTATATCGAGGATAGTGGAATAAGCACTTGTGTGCTTTTTTACATCCAGTCCCCGTGTGCATGCAATTTTGTAAATTTTGTCGACCAATCCCATGGGCACACAAAGGCCTACTCTTCCGAAAGGCAGAGCAACTTTTAATGTGTGCGCGTGATGTTCTGCATGTGTTCACACATGGGACCTCCGATAACCGTCTCATTTGAGAGACTTTCCGGGTAGTGGAGTCGGCACTGATGGTAACTCTAGGGGAAAAATCCCCTTGAACAGGCATCTCAAGGGTGGGTCACTAATTATAGTTCTCTCCTTAATTATTCACTGTTGGTTATGAGTAGGAATAGAAATGAGGTGCATCCTCAATCATCATTACTCATCAATAATTTATTATTTGACTATTATATGAACAAGTATGTTCTAACCTATTTTGATAGATTCCATGGTATGAGCTGTATGTCCATTCTACGAAAATAATGAGACAAGTTTTAAGAAAATATGTAAATAAACACAAAGATGGACATTTCTTCTTCTTTTGTTGTTATTATGGGTGTTGTTGGTGTTGATGATGATGCTTCTGCAAAAAAGAAATCATCTGCAATGCTTCTAGATCTTACATGCAATTCTGAAGAAAAAAGCAAAACCCTGTAATTTCTTCAGAAACATTAACTGTGTCAGAAGAATATGAATAATAATCTTTTCTGTGTTGGTTTACATTACATTTGGTTTTGAAAGAATAAATCCAAAAAAATCAAATTAAATAATCAATGAAAGAAAAAAGAAAGAAAGAAAGAAAGAAAGAAAGGGGAAATATGAAAAAAGACGGTGCAGTTTTCAATCTTACACCTCTTCTCAAGTTATGATATATGATAAGAAAAAACAACAAAAACTATATTTAAAAAAAAGCAAAAAAACCCAGCCCAAATATGAAGAAAAGATGAGTTTCTAGTTGCACTAAAAATGCACAAAAGATAACTGATAGGAAAAGTATGTATGTGTGCACATGAATAAGTGTGCATATGTGTGTTTGGCATGCACATATATATATATATATATATATATATATATATATGCATGCATAGGTATACATGCACATGTACATACACATGCCTTTGAAACGAATCGTGAAAGCAAATCAATCTCTTATGCAACAAAAATGTCAGTTGTCAAAAATGTCAAATCCAGATAGTGAAGAAACGATGCCAGTGCAACTACACACGCAGAGACAATCTTTCAAGCACACATGGATATATCAGAATGTTAGTCCAAAACACACACACACAAAGCAGACTATCCACACACAAAGCAACAACAGGTTGAGTTCTTCGGGCCAAACAAAACGATACATGGCCAAGCAAACACTTCCTGAGTTTTCTGCCTGTAACAAGACTGAGCTGGGAAAGCGATTTTTAGTATTTAAAACACACACAAAAAAGCATGAAAAAAAGACAGAGAGAAAAAAAGATTTAGAGCAATGAAATGACACAACCCGACTGAGCAAATCCTAACGTACAATAGTTTGCAAATTCATTGTTGATCTTTGAAATGCGATGTACTTGATATATTATCTCATAGCGATGCTTAAGACTCGAGTCTATTGTCAAGATCAATAATGTTGGAATGGATATTATTTATGTTCTTACAGAAAAGATTCTTGGAACACAGGTCACTAAGCCCTGCAACAAGTTTTATACATCAGTACAGAGTGGGCTTATAATCTGATGAAACTCAGCAATGAGCTTGCTTGATTTCAATTCCAGTCCAAAAAGCATCATTTATCATTGCATACACTTATTTTTTCTACCTTTTGAAATATTTCCAGCATGAATGACGCATGTTATGAATGACATTTAGAAAGTTCTCCAAAAGTTCAACTTCATTTCATTATTTAAGTAAATAAAAATGAACATGTAAATATAGATAATAACAAGAATCAAAAAAGGTTTTGTCTTAAGATGAGTGATTTTCACAAGAAAAACAGAAAATGTGTCTTACAAATTTTACTTTCATTTGAATATTTTAAAAACTGCAGAGCTTCTAGCACCCACTTAACTTGTTTTTTTCCAGACTGACTTGTGTCTATACATACAAGGCATGGTTCACTTTATAGTTCACTATAGGTCTTCTTTATTACTGCATGATGTGACTTTATAAAGTTTTGATAGCTAAACTTAAACTTCATGCACCCATCTAATTACATCAAAAATACACTCGCTGTAAATTCAGGGGAAAAGTTTGGGTTTTGTTGTGTTGTTCAAGTATAATTTCATCTTCATGTAAGATATTTCCTCTTAAGATTCATAGTGTCACACTCTGAAAACACGACGGTGGTGCCAAATTTCAAATTCACCACAAAAATATCTCCCCATAACTGTTGCCCTACACATAACAATCACTATCCATTTCTCCAACCGAAAATGTATAATAGCGTTTGGTATAATAGTCATAAAAATGCGTTAATAATAATTTGCAATTTTAAACATCAGACGCCATGAGAAGTGAAATTCTGAAAAATTATATGTTCAAATGTTTCTTCCCATTTTTTCAAAAGCTCCATCTCTGTCTTCTACTTAAAACTTATTTGTTGTTTGTTTTTGTTTCCCTGTTCCTCAGCTATAGCTCCAAGATTTACCAATGGTCAGATTTTTGCATATGTAACAGATTTTTGCCCGCCATGAAGGTAGCTGCATTATGACTGAGGGGATGTTTTACTGTTTAATTACCTAACTCTGTCTAGTCCTTGGTCCCGTCCCTTTTGTTTGCTCTGCCCATCAATTCAAGCTTTCACTGATGTTAGTGCAGGTGGCATACCCCACTAAGATACAACATTCCATCTGCTGGTCTCCATGAAACACAAGCCTCCATTATTAAAGTACAGCAGAATTTTGTTTTGAACGGTAGATACACAAAGTGAAGTATATTTTCAATAATTTATTTAGGATTAAGTGTAGCAAAAATTTATTCTTTAAATTGCTGTCACTGAAACAAATCTGTATTGTCATAGGATGAGGAAACTACAGTCTTGTTAATAACTGATTAACTGAAAGAAATAACCAGAGTTTTTGAAGGGTGTTGGTTTGTTAGAGGGGTTTGGGTTTTTTGCCAGTGGTTGGTTGACCTACATGATAATTTGGTGGTAATAGTTTTCTCTCCCATCCTAAATGACTATTTGGTAGTTATTATTCTATCCCCAAGCTATACTTGCCATTGACTGACAGAATCGTCAATAACAACACCAGAGAGAGAGAGAGAGAGAGAGAGAGAGAGAGAGAGAGAGAGAGAGAGAGAGAGATATTGAGAGATATTGAGAGAGCTAAAAACCAAAAAAAAAGAATACACTAAACTCACTATCACTTGAAATGCAAAACTAGATGAACGAAAATTGCACATGAGTTATCATACAACGAAGCACACACACACACACACACGAAAACACATTTATACAACAGATAGGCCGAACAGAACATCAGTTGTAAACAGCAAAATTACTAACTGAAAAAATGTCCAGTTTATGTGGCGTTGATGACATAAGCTGAACAGATCATCAGTTGTAATCAGCGAAAACACTGACTGAAAAATGTCCAGCTTTTGTGGTGTTTGACATGATCTCTCCCCCTGACCCCTCACAGAGTCTATGGGGGCACTGCACTACACCTTCAGGCAGTGTGTTGTGGGCAAGTTGAACCTGGCAGAGCCCATCCCTCGCCAGGGACAACGTTGGTACAACAACTCAAAACAATAACCACGACACGACAGGACAGCCATCATGCACACAAAACAGAAACGTGTCTCGTACCAGAGCTTTATTTTTTTATTTTTAAAAGAAGATTAAAAACCATATTTACAAAACAGCACAAAGCTAGTCTCCCAGCAAAGAAAGTCTACAAAACACACACACAAAAAACGGAACTAAAGAAAATATATTTCAAAATATGAATATAAAAAAACCCAACTAAAATAATAAATGAACATATACATAACAGCTGGAGAGAGAGAGAGAGGGGGGGGGGGAGATAAAAAGAAACAAAAAAGATGGTGGCTCACATAATTCAAAAAGCAACTCCTGAAAAATACGATAACAAAAACGCACAAAAAGAGACATAAAAAACCCCCTATAATACTACACCTCAATTACAACATTTTCAGGACACACCAGTGCAGTACTTTACAACATAATAGACGACAATGCTACCTACATTCTTCACTTCATACATACTACTTCACACACACAACACTCCACCTAAAACGGGATCTATCCCACATGAAACATCAAATTTTGCGTAAAGCATTAAGCAAGACATAAAAAACTATCAACAATAACCCCCCCAAAAAAAGTGGTTAAACAAACGCTCATGTTATGATACAAGGTTACTATCCAACACATTGATGAAACATAAGGTACTGTGCGAAGACAAGCTATCAAAAACTCATTGGGAAAAACACCAAATACGAAACCTTGACACCAAAACTCGAGAGCAAAGAGGAGCATTTTCTACAAACTTGTTCACAAAACAGAAAAATTACAAAATAACTGAGAGGGTATCTAGGCCCCACAGACAACCAGCAAAACGTAGTTGGTATAAGTTGTAGAAGTGGTGTGAGCAGTAGTATGGTATTAGTATTACTTTTAGTAGCAGCAGCAGCAGCAACATTAGCAGTAGTAGTAGTAATAGTAGTGGTAGCAGTAGTAGCAATAGTAGTAGTAGTCACAGAAGTAGCAGTAGTAGTAGTAGTAGCAGTAGTAGTAGTAGTAGTAACAGACTATGAGTGGCTGTTGAGCTTCAGAATATCTTTATCCAATGTGGCCTCAGTTCTGCTATCTAGCCAGATCAATCTTACATTACCTATCCCAGTTTTGAAAACAATTCTTTGGATTAGTATGCGAATCTAGATAAGTTTTGAAAGGCTTAGTAAATGCTGCTGTTGCTGCTGCTTGTGTGTGTGTATGTGGTGTGCGTGCACATGCGCACATGTGTGGGGGTATCTGAGTTTTAAAGATACATTATTCTACCAGTTATCATCTGTGAGTGTACTTAAACAAAATTTTAAAAACTGCAAAGTTGAACCAGCACTTTTCCATCAGCACTTCTCACCCTCCTGTCTGTGTAATAACAAGGAGGGATTTAATCCCAGCCGACATCCTACAAACCCATCAACAGCTTTGTACACCATCCTGAAACTATGCTGTCAGATATACATGATCTAAATACAGCAAGCAGTTACTTGACGACATGTACTCCACTGTCTGTACAGCAAGTAGCTTGTCTTTTCAACGATGAATACTGGATACAGGAAGATACTACCAAATAGAATATTCTACATAAGCTCTTACTATAAAGTTTGCGATTTATGTAACTTTAAGTGCTTCATGATCCAAATAAAGACCGGTGCCAACTTGTTCTGCTTAGAAGAAATTTCATTCAGGAAAAGAAAGCTGGACATCATTTTGGTTCCAAAGGGTATAAGCATATACAACAACAACCGCTACAACTACTACTATACTATAACAAAATAAGCCACACACACACGCACACAGAGTTATGTGCACTTTTTGGACTTATGTGGAAAGTTACAGAAAGGAATAAAATGCAGAGACACCATCAAAGATCGCATTCAAACACAACTGGTTCCAGAATTTTTTTAAAAGGGAGATTCAATATTGGTGCATAATATCGGTTCACTCAAAGCATGACCAAGCAAGCTTAGACACTTTGTCTGATGTTCAAATTTTGGAAGAGATTTGACGCAAGTATGTGCTGTTAACCATATCATTTTGCGACCTGCCCAAAATGTCTCTATCTTGAGATAAATAAAGAGGGGTAGGATAGCCTAGTGGTTAGAAGTTCAGCTCATGATCTGACAGCCCGGGTTCAAGTCACCACCGAGGCCCCCCTTCAAGGCGATTTTTCCCCCTGGAGTTACCATCAGTACCAACTCCACTCCCCTGAAAGTCCTTCGGATGCGACTATAAACCAAAGTCCTGTATGCGAACGCATGCCCTTCTTGTGCACACTTTAAAACCTATTCCGCCTTTTGGAAGAGGAGGTTATTTCATACTGGTAGGAAAGAATAACAACATTTCAAAAACGCACCACTGGTGTCATGTTTAGACATCATCCCTGAGGTCGGAATGTAGCTATCTTGACGTTGGGCAAAAACAGTCACATACAAAACAAAACAAATTCATAACTGGTGAACCTGAGAGCTCTAGCTGAGGAGCAAAAGACCCCCAAAACTTTTAGATCATAAAATACTGATATTTGTTAGCCCACCACCTCAATCTATGGGCGACCGTTTGCGCGCTTTGGCTTCAATAGTTCACCCAGCTGTCAATGGGTACCTGCCCTCTTTAGGGTAGGGGAAGGTAAAACAGTGAGGGAGAGGAGATGGGCGCCACCCTCAATATGCTGGCCTCTAGTGAAGCTGAGGTCTCTGACGCCTTGCTACCCTATGACCACATAGGTTATGGGACACCTTTACCTTTTTTTTGTTTTTAACCCCAATCTAGCTACATAGGAATATGTCATTATTTTCCTTGCTATGTTCACACGACAGATCTCAACTGTTGCCTCTGCTTTCATTCTCTGCAACAACAAAAAACCAAAAATGATAATAAGCAAGCTATCAACCAAAAAAACAACACATGCTACACAATAACAACTGCATCCATCGCTTGAAAACACAACAACATCCTGTACAACAATGGGGATGGTTTTTAAAAAAAGGAATTCACAACATTGTGCCCCCATGTAAAAAGCAAAACATTAATAATGACAACAACATACACCAAATAAATTCACAACACTTTTTTTGTTTTGAAAGAAATGGATTGAACCGATACTGTAAACTGTTTGATTTTTTCTCTTCTGGGCACACCCTTGACTGCATCATAAAGACATACTCACACACACACACCAACAAAACAAACCACTTCACAAAAAAGCATTCCCCGCTCTAAATGATACAACATAAACTACAGGTAATACACACCAACAGAAATATACATATATATCTACAAAGATGTTCATGAGTTTGTTCTACTACGTTCAACATTTTTACACTGAAGTTCGTGACCTTTTCAATGACCATAAACTGGAGAAGTTAAAAAAACACAAAAACTTTGAGATTGTCTTGGTTTCCCACTGGTGCCTGAACAATGCGCTATTAAACTAGCCATAGATCTGCTCATCACAAGTCTCTGTCTTCTCCTTACATGCTTAATTTCCGACTGTATGAAAGCAGCAGACGGCGGTTTGGACTTAACTGAACAACAGTCCCTAACAGGGCGTTCTGTGAGGTAAAACCCCCTCAACCGCTGGAGTCTTTTCCAACCTTCTACCCAACAATAGCAACATTCACACTTTTATTTTCTGAAGGAAAAAAAAAAGGAATTTAAATGCTGATGAATATGTCACAGGAAAAAAAAAAGAAAGAGGAAGAAGAACAAACAAAATAATGACGGGGACAATGGTTTAAAGGAAGTAATTCAAAATATTGTGTGTTGTGTTTTTTCTCCCCCCCCCCCCCCCCCCCCTCCCACCCAATCATCATATCTACAGATTGCAACAGAACTGAATGAAATGATATAACTCGAAAATTAACACATAACATACCATGACAAATTGAAACAGAAACACAAAAAATGCACTGAATATTTTAAACAGAAAAAGAAGAAAAAAGTACTGAGAAAAAAAAAAGAAAAGCAAGCAGTACTGAGACATAACCCAATACAGACTAACAAAACACAAATCACAGCCTGAGACAACACCAGAAAGAAAATGGAAACGGAAATCCATCATTGCCAAACCCAACCAAAACACAACAAAATCCCTTTCCACTGTATGGTAAAAAAACAAAAACACACAAGAACCCCCCCCCCCCCCCCCCCCCCAAAACCCAAACAAACACAAAAAACAACCCAACAAAACCACCGAAAATTGGAAGAATAACTTATGAAGAACAATATTCCACTCAGTACCCCCACCTAAAACTTCCACCAGTGGTGGCCCCATTCACCTCTCCCCATATCTAAACTTACCTCTCCCCAACTATTTTATTTTTTTCTTTTATATCGAGGATAATGGAATACGCTTTTTTTCATCCAGTCCCCGTGTGCATGGGGATTTGTGAATTCTGTCATCTGTTCCCACAGGCACACAATGGCTTATTACGAAAAGCGGAACAGGATTTAACGTGTGCGCAAGATGTTCTGCGTGCGTTCGCACATGGGACCTCGGTTTATAGTCTCACCCGAAGGACTTTGGGGGAGAGTGAAGTCTGCACTGATGTTAACTCCAGAGGAAAATATCCCCTTGAACGGGAATCGAACCCGGGTCTTCAGATTGCGAGCGCTATGTTCTGACCACTAGGCTATCCCATCCCCCCCACCCCCCACCCCGGGATATATGGTGCTTTTGGAGCAAAGATTCCATAAAAATGGGAACTTAAATTTTTTTTTTATAAAAAATTACTGCTTGCATTCTTGTTCATGAATAGAATCAACACAGATGTGCAAGTTGATCAGTTCAGCCGCACGGAAAAATATTAAGTGCTGGAACATGGTAAAGCTGCACAGATTTTGACCCTTGTGTCAGCGATGATTTTATTAACCGCTGCATCTTTTCATTGAATCTTGCTTTCAGATGACACACATATATATATAATGAGACTTCATCAGTCCACGTCCCATCTAAATAACTAGGACAAATGGCAACACCAAAATCTTCCACTGAAAGTGAAACGTACCGAGGCAGATCATACAATCGCATACGCTGTCTAGAAACTTGATTGAAATCTTACATACAAACAGCAACCCTACTTTCTTGCAGCATCACAACTATGATCAAGCTGACTTTATGCCTAAAAGGGATGAGGGATATTTTGTGATGCCCTCTGTAAATCCAATGCAAAAAGGGGTACCCAACGTTAAAGTCCGTATCTCACTGAAGCTTCTTCATGAGATCTGCTCTGGCAGCTTTCCTTCAACCAACCCCCTTTCTCATTGGTTCATCATTATTTGCTACTGGTTTACATGAAAAAATTATTAGGGGGAGGGGCGGGTAGGGGAGCCTACATAAATAGGAAGCGTATGAAGGGGCATGAGAATACTGGCATGCATTCACGTATATCACTTCTATCTGTTGGTCTGTATGTTTGTGCCAAATGTCAGTAATACCAAAACAATAACAAAAAAGGGAGCTAACACTGTAAATTTATTATCCCCTTACCCTCTATCCCAACACTTTCCCAAAATTGCTCGGCCTCCTTTACCAAAATTTACACACACACGCACACATTCTTAAATCCCTAAATATAAAAACACACGCCTCTTTACACAAACTCACTTCCTTTCTTCTCTCTCTCCCTTTTTTCAGAATACAAGCCACAACAATCTCTTACAGACCCCAGTAAAAAATGCACTAAACAAGATGTTCACGAGACACAATACACTTCTTTTATTTTTAAATAACACTAATAATACATGAACCTCATCCCAATCGGCTTTGGACCCGCTACAGAACTTCAAAGCACACGACCCAAACTCCAGAAATAATCTCAAATTCTTTTATGCAGTTTCATGATCTCATGCTTCTTCTCCTCCTGCTTCTCGCCCTGGTAACTATAACAAACTTCCAATACTAAACGAAAGAAAAACAATCACTGCTAGTGTTGGGAGGGTTTTTTTTGCTGAAAAACTCCACCAAACTCCATCTACGAGGCAAGCAGATTTAACACGAATTTTAATGCCAGCATGGAAAACGATACACACACACACACATGAACACATGATCGACAAAACACATGTATAGGCGCAACACCAACAAACAGGACAGTGTAGCGGAACAACAGCGACGTCACAGGTTTGAACTGTAGATCTATACACAACAGTAACTGCCGAGCACAAACAGTGGTGACAAAGTTTTTCTGACCCCCCAAAAAAAATGAACGCAACCTCACCCCCCCCCCCCCACCCCCGACTGGAGAAGGGAGGAGCAGATAAGAAGAATTGTCTGCCATTCATCTCCTCCATCCTTGAAAAAAAAAAAAAGGAAAAGAACACACTTTTTTTTTTTAAAAGAGGCACAGCCTCTATGCTGCCTTCCCTCCCCACTGATTGATGAGCGCTAAAGACCAGATCACCTACCAAAGATGAATCTTTTAACAATGACGAATTAAGCTCACCACCAGTACACCATAACAAAATCTTTCTTCGTTTAATAAAATAAAAGAAAAAGTCTACGGTAATGAAAACAAAATTTCTATAACTTTTTTTCCCTTTCAGGTCACCCATTCCTTCCCCCAATTAAAAAAAAAAAAAAAAAAAAGGAAAGAAAAAGATGATCAACATTATCTTTTGATCACCATTCAATTTCCTACAAGTTTTCAATGACCATTTTATATGTGATTCCCCTAACCCCACCCCACCCCCTTCAATGTGAACACTGAGCAGATACACGTTGCTGGTTTTCTTGCCATAGATAGAAAGATAAGAGTGGAAGGGCAGTGACAGCAGCAGTACAGTAACAGCGTGGACACGGTTTCCGTCCCCCCCACACTTTCGCACACAACTCGACGCAGTCAAAACAGTGTGGGCAGGAAACGGAAGTCATCCACGCAGCGTGTGACCAGAAACACATGGAGGAGGCGACGACGACGACAGCTGACTGACTGAATGAATCACTGACCAGCACGGTACAGTGGCCGCAGTGGAAGTGGCGGTGGTGGTGGTGGTGGTGGTGGTGGTGGTGAGGGCTGATGGCCGAGATGGGTAGACAGAAAGCAAGCGAAGCACAGCAACGCTACAGGTAATCCAATGATTGTGTGATTGGTAGAAAAGGAGGAGGAGGAGGGGAAAAAAGGTCCATTTGAAAATGGAGGTGGTGGTGGTGGTGGTGGTGGTGGTGATGGAGGTGGTGGATGAGCCGAAGGTTCCACTACTCCTCTGCCGACTTCACATGCGTGACCCTTTCAGCTGCAACACCTGGGGGACAAGAGAGAAGACCGTTGTCTGTCAGTGATAGCCACGCTTTCTTTCTTTGCCACAGCTGAAAGACTTGGAACTGGTGGGCATACATCATGTTACAACATGAAGAGTTTCTGGTTGTATCTAAAACAGTAACAAGCATGTGTAAGCATGCACACACACACACACACACACACACACACACACACGTACATACAGCTGCCACACAAACAATGAATCCAAGATTTGTGTCATTTCATGTTCATCTGTCTCAAATATGTTACTCTTTGTAAAAACTCTTTAGTTACTATATCACTAACGTTTTCCACCAGAATTCAAGAAACAGCTATATTACGTAGCAACTCGGCAGAGAACTCGGCTTTCAAAACTGCTACGTACACATTATAGAATCATTCAAACTAAGTTAACAAAATTAGTCCTGCTGCAGAGTTAAGAACTATTATGCTGACATTCTCTTAAAAGCTGTGAATATTTCATGTCTGTATGCTCACATTGCAATGAAAGTCTGTTGTCAGGTAACCTAACTGCTTACCAGTTACCATGTCATGATATATATATATATGCATATTGCCTGTTCATATGGGCCAGATGGCCAGCACAAACTGAATAAACCTTTATTCTCTCTCCTCTCTCTGTCTCTCCCAAACACACACACACACCCACCCACACACCCACCCACCCACCACACCCCACCACCCACCACCACCACCACCACCACACCACACATACACGATAACAAGATAGAAGATGAATTTCATTTACTCAATGAATGTATCTCATATGATGAACTCAGAAACAATTTGTTATTAAAAATTACAACCACAGACAAAAAACGTAACATTTGTAGAGATAAATTAAGTGACATAATCACAGTTGATATCTATCAAGCAGATATCATCAAATATGTGTATGAATGTTTTAAGAAAAGAGAAAATGAGAAGTAAAATGCAACATGCTTTAGTGTACATCAAGTTTAGCCAAAGAGATGATTATAACTGATGTTTGCTTGTTTTGTTGTGTCAAATAAGTCTACTTGACTTAAATGGCAATACAATATTCTGAATCTGAATCTGAATCGCACACTGACTTAATATGAAACTGTCTTTGAAAAATTAGGAAAAGGTCTATTATCAATCTTTTTTATAAAAAAAAAATTACCTAACATGCCACACACACAGATCAAACAACTATTTCTTGCCAGATTAACTTCCAAGTTGAACTGACGTGACCCTAGTCAAGATAAATGAAGTAGGAGGGAAAACCCCCCACAAAAGGTTGGCCACAAACCAGAAAAACTGAGAACAAAATACAAGGGAAACTTTAAAGAAAGACAGATTCATAGAGAAAGATGTTTTGGTGCATCACAACAATCAATGCTTTCAAACATAAAAAGACAGACAAGACAGACAGACATACAGAGGCAGTCATGCAAAATACAAGACATAGAGACTGACAGAAATAACAAAAAGTATGAGTTAAGGCATTTAGCACTTTGAAATAAAGACACAGCTCACAAGGCCAGCAAGCAATATCAAGACCATCCATATTTAGTTCACAGGCAAGAGAGATGGTGAGAGAGAGAGGGAGAAGGAGAGAGAGAGAGAGATGAGAAAGAGAGAGAATGATGCAGACAGAGCAAGAGACAGAAACTGATGAAGAGAGAGAGAAAGAGAAACATATAGAAATAGATAGCTACAACGTCAAAGACACAATAGACAAAGAGAGAGAGTGAGAGAGAGAGAGAGAGAACTTGGAACATTTAATGAACTAGGCCATAATTATGCCCATGACATAAGGCTTAGAACATCTTAAAAGCAAAACAAATGAAAGCAAAACACTTTACATTAATTTGGCAACAATTTTCAGGGTGTATGTATAAATCAGTCTATTGTGCACACTCTCTCTCTCTCTTTCCCTCTCATACACACACACACGCACGCGCATACACACGCACAGAGAGAGAGAGAAAGAGAGAGAGAGAGAGAGAGAAAGAGGGAGGGAGAGAGAGAGAAAGAGAGAGAGAGGGAGGGGGAGAGAGGGGGAGAGAGAGAGAGAGAGAGAGAGAGAGAGAGAGAAAGAGAGAACACTGAACACTGAACAGGTTTAATGTACATTGGCCTTTGGCCACAATACATACAGTGGGCAAGGCAAAAAGGCAAGTGAAGGAAACAAAATGCAAAAAGAGATTGGCACATTTTCTATCTAAGCCAGCTCTCCTGGAGAGCGAGCGCAAAAGACAGACAGACAGACAAAAGGCTGGAGCCAGCTGAGGGGAGGGCGCGTGTCTCTGACCTTGGCCCTGTCGGATGGCTCTGTCTCTGTGCCGTTGAGTAAACTGGGGCACTCCTTGGACACCACGCACAGGAACTCCGCGTGATCCTCTGACCCATAGTTGTACTGAGACCCGATGTTCACCAGCTGAAACCACAACCCCCACACATAACTAAAAACTCCAGTCACCAACGCATGCATCCATACCTTCATGACGATACCTTTGATATTATTAGTAAAACATCAACAATGACAACACCACCACCATCACTATCATCAAGGTCTACTACTACTACTATGCCCACTCCTACTACTATTAATTCTAGAAAGAAGAACATAAAGAAGAAGAGGAAGAAAAAGTTTGGGTTTTTTAAAATAATAAAAAGAGGAAGAAAATGCATGTTGAAGATGCTGGACCCTACACTGCCAACATCACTGAGATCAGTGGTCTGGGAGGAGGGCTACAGGAGATGGTAGAACTCTGCAGAGACAGAGAGAGAAAGATGGTGAACCCTGGTGGTGGCATTGTGTAGAGCTCCTACCGACGATGGTAGTGATGGAGGAAGTTGATTTGAGTTGAGTAGAGGAAGAAAAAAAAAAAGAGGAAGAAATAAAAAAAAGAGGAAGAGGAAGAAAAATAAAATAAAATACAACTCTAAAAACAAATATTAAGAACTATACACTGGCTGGCTGGTGGATCATAAGATTAACATAGTTATTTCAATAAGTTTAAAACAGAAAACAACCCCCCCCCAAAAAAAGAACACCAACCAACAATGAATATTAAAGTTAACTGTTGATTATCACACATGCTACAAAATGTTAAAGATATCATCAGCTGAACAGAGAATGGCATACAAAGTTATTTGTGGAGTTACCACAGAATTGGAGAATCTTGTGAATAATGATGGGTTTGGTTTGTTTGTCTTTTTTCATTCAAAAGTATTCGAGAACCTTGGATAATAAAAAAAAAGTATATGTACTGATTCTCAACCTTTTACCATAAGAGCATGTTTACTGAATTTCATGTCATTAAAACAAAATAGTATCATCAATACTAAAAAACGCTAATACTACTAGTAATAATCAGGATAACAATGATGTTGATGATGATAATAATAATAATAAATTGCATATTCTGTCTGTCTGCAGGCTGAAGCTATGCAATAACACAGTAAAGCACATTCATACTGCCTCTCTTGATTGGCGTGCAGACGGGGGAAAAAATTGTGCAGATGTAACAAACCCCCTATCACTAAGAGCACTGATGGTGCTCACAACAACACAGACATAATAATGATGTATGCACAACCACGTCTGCAAAAAGTCATGCATGCTTGCTACAGTCTTTCCATGCTGGCACTCCTCAAAAATCACGCACGGAAGGCTGATCTTTTTACAGCAGCGAGAAAGCTCAAGGCATCCTAGTGAAACTGCAACGCTCTGCTGTAAATATTGCATGTGGATTATTCTTCTTCTTCACTGAACGCTCAGACAGCAACTATCATTGTCTGTCATATGAGCAAAAATGTGTTGCACTGCGTTAAGCGCCTGACAAGTCTGGCCCAGCACATCCGACTTTGGTGTGGGAGGGAATAGTAATCTTTTAAGTATTTCTACAAAAAAGGCAGGAGAATGGACTAAGAAGGCAGAAAAGAGACAAGAAGGAGGTGACACGAAGAAAAGTAACAAGGCAGAAACAAAGAGAGAGATAGAAAAGAGGAAATTCCTAGCACAGAGTTTCCAGAAGGTGGGGAGTCGATAAATTTCTACTGACAGGCCGGCCCCCTGTCACCCCCACGGGGGATTTGCATGTAGATGAAAACACCATATCCTTCATCTAACCTCCTATCTCCCTCACAGAGAACGACTGTGCATGTATCAATATCAACACCCTTTCTCACATGCAAAATTATGTTGTTTTTATGTCCACGTGGCATCATGCGTGGCAGTATGAACACAGCCTAGCAATGCCTATCAATATCTCAACATCTCGCAATGCCTATCAATATCTCAACATCTCGCAATGCCTATCAATATCTCAACATCTAGCAATGCCTATCAATATCTCAACATCTCACAATGCCTATCAATATTCTACCATAGGTATCTGTGGGGAGGTGATCAGCTCAGCTATACTGTGAGACTTGCGGTGTACAGGTTTACCAGTAGCGAGCGCATTTGGGTGATGGGAAAAGGCTTTTCCCTGATGAATCTCTACTCAAGGTGTCATATGACAAGTCTGATAGTGTAGTGTACATGTCACCCCCTGGTTTGCCATGGTAACATATCTATATGCCCTTTGTTAGTGTCATCAATAAGGAATGAACAGTGACGGTCCCATGGCCATGGAATCATTGCAGGGCTGGCAACAATGGCCGCTTGCTCAATAAGCAGTCAGTCAATGAATCAACGCAAGGAAAAAACCATACATGCTAACATTCCTGTGCATGTGGGTGTGAACGCACACACTAACACACACACATACGCACACACACATGAACACTCATGCATTTATCTAATATCATGTAACATTCTTCTTCTTCTTCGTCAAACACTCAGACACCAACTATTGTTGTCTGTCATATGAGCAAAAATATGTTGCACTGCCATTAAGTGCCTGACAAGTCAGGCCCAGCGCATCAGACTTTGCTGTGGGCGAGCATTGTTATCTTTTTAAGTCTTTCTGGCAAAAAAGCAGGAGAATGGAACAGGAAGGCAGAAAATAGACAAGAAGGGGATGACAGGAAGAACAGCAACAAGGCAAAAACTGAGAGAGGGATAGAAAAGAGGGAATTCCTAGCACAGATTTTCCAGAAGGTGGGGATGCTATTTACACTGATAGGCTCACGGCATCCCCATGGGCGAAAGCTGTTAATGAAACACAGCCACTTTCCCAGGTCTCTTGTCTTTTCATCATTTTTCTAAGACATCCAGTGATATGTCCTTCAGATGAGACTATAAACCAGGGCCACATGTGTGAACGAATGCCAACATCTTGTGCACGTGTTATTGTTAAAACCAGTTCCTCTTTTCATGAGAGTACACCACTGCGTGCCAGTAGGAATGGATGACAAAATTTACAAAACCACAAGCTCACGGGATCTGGAGGTTAAAAAACAAACAAACCAAAAAAGCTCATGTGTTTATACTGACAAAGTCTGATTACATTCCATTATTCTTGAAGTAAAAGAATAAAAGCTTATTTTTGTAAACGTCTGCATTACTCTTTTTTCTATGCACGAGCAGCACAATTCAAGCAGCAGGGAGGTGATGGCAGGACGGTTAAGTCAGTTCACCTGCCTGACCAGTAAACTGTGAGGTTCTGAGCTCCATTCCCAGCCTCGCTCTTTCTTCCCAGTTTTACAGGGGAAAAGAAATCAAACAATGTCAAAATCCTTCAGATAAGACTCAAATAAACTAAAGCCCGCCCCGTCCCAATGCATGCAGAAACCTTATACCTACGTTTAAAAACCAGATTCCCTTTTTGGAAGAGTAGGCCATTTTACGTCAGAATGAAAAGATGACAAATGGTTTTTTTAAACCACATGCACACACAGGTGTCATGTTTAGACACCATCTCTGAAGTCAGAATGCTGCTACCTAAACTGATTTGGGGGAAGGGGGGGAGGGAAAATCGCATACACAAAAATGTCACCATCGGTGAACCTTAGAGCTCTAGTCGAGGAACAGCACAAACACACAAAAACAAAACAAAAAAGAAGCACTGTCCAAAAGTGTGTCAATATCATATCATTGTTGCTTGTCGAATATCTCCCCACCCCCTTCCTACCTTTGCGGCCCACATCCCCTTGACAGACGACACTCGGTGAGCATGGAATAATGGGTGTGGCAGAGAAGGGGTTACACTCAGGGCTCCGGGCTCCTGTTTTATGATCCCCAACTTTCTCACTCTTTTCCCCTGTTTTCTCTTTCCTCCCCCTTTTCTCTCTCTCTCTTTCCATTTGCACTTGTTTACTCCTGTTCTCTCTCTGTCTCTCTCACGCAATGCACACATGCATGCACATACATTTTGTTTTATTTTGGTTTTTTTATTCGGGGAAGGTGGGGGGGTTGACAGATAGCTTGATGATGAAAAAAAAATGCAATCCTTATTCAATGTACCATCTGGGGGGAAAAAACAGAATCACTTCGACTGTCACACATACAACCATATAGATTCTCTTTCCCTCTCACGCGCGCGCACACACACACACACACAAACTCACCTGCTCAAACTTCCAGCCATCGGACATCGTGGAGACCATCTGAGTCAGCTCCTCTTCTGAGCATTGCAACACCCGGTACACGTTCTTCATGTAGGTCTGCAGCAATCACGATTGATATCACATTCAGGGAAAACTGCACTTGGCTTGCAAAAATCACGCTAGAAAAACAAACAATAAGACAATCCAACAAAAGGAAAAATAAGCAACAACAACAAAACCAGTAGTGCAAATCATTCATATTCACAGTAGCTGAAGTCTGGAATTTCTTTTTAAAAAATAATAAAAGAAAAAAAAAGTCTGCAATATTTAAAGGGGGTGGGGGGTGGGAAGATATGTACAAAATATTTATATATCATTTTACACAAATGCAAAATGTGGAAGAGACCACAGATGTTGAAAACATAGATATTTAACAAGTTCTAATAGAAAAAACAATCACACTGGACAGATGCAGGTTTTGATAATGCTGGATGCAAAAGTGCCGAATACAAGTTAAAGTAAGTATGGCAGGATACTTTGCATGCCTACTCTTTCTGGTGGAAGCCCTAAGGGCTTACAATCATGATACATACACATTTCTTTACAAAGACAATAACATACATACCCAGCTGCACTGCACTCTCTCATCCCACCCCCCTCCCCTATATGGCCTACTTTCATCACTCAAACCCCACCCCCCCACCCAATAAGGAAAACACCAAGCTGCCAACTCACCACCTCATGTATAGTGTTGTGAAACACAACAGTCACACACACACTACACACACACACTCTACAACACACACACTACCAAACACACACACTACCGAACACACACACGCTACAACACACACACACACAGGCTACCTGGTTTTGTTTTGCATCTCTTTCCTTAATCCTCTCCTTCACCAGCTTGATGAGATCTGTGATGTTGTAGAACTCCGCCTCTTCTAACACACCTGCAGCCACAGAGGTGAAAACAAAAAAACCATGTAGTGAATGATAACACTACACTACAGTCATGCGCCTCGTCTTTAACTTAATCTTCTTCTGGGTGGATCGGTAGTGGTTGTAGGGGGGCCACTAGTAGTGCACCTGCCTAGACAGCGATAAGTCCGGGTTCAAAGTGTGTGGCACAGCGCACAAATCCAACATCATGCAGTCAAAAAGTGCTGTATTCAGCACACCCCTTCCTTTTACCAAGTCCAGGTGTGGTCAGTTCCTGCTACAATTAGCACCAGCTGGGCTGGGATGGGATGGAATGGATAGCAGCTGAGAGTGGGATAAACTGGCAGCTGTGGTGGTGGTTCGATCTCCGTTTGTGCCCGCAACTCTTCTTCCCCCATTCACTAGACTGTGAGTGGTAGTCTGGGCGCTAGTCTTTTGGATGAGATAATAAACAGAGGTCCGGTGTGCAATATGCATTTTGGCATATGTAAAAGAACCCATGGCAACAAGAGAGTTGTGGCAAAATTCTGTAGAATCACTCTGATACTGTGATAGAAAAACAAATATAAACATGCAGACAGGAAAAAACCCAACATATTCAGTGGCACTACTCTTGAGGTGATGCGCTCTCCCTAGGGAGATACTTGTCTTTTAACAAAAAGCATACAATACAATATATACAATACAAATTACAATACAATAAAATGCTCTCCCTCAACTCCTTCTCAAGTCACTGGGGTATATCACTGAAAAGAATGTTCAGGCCTGTCTCTTGAGCAAGTTGGCAGACCTGGCAGAGCCCATCCCTCTCCAGTCACAGGAAGCATGCTGGGTATGTTTGTGTTTTTATTATCTACCAAATACTGATATGAATTATAGGATGTTGCTGAGAGGAAAAACTGAAATCTGATCTCAAAAAAAAAGAAAAAGATTTATACCATGCATACTTCAATCTTTGTGTATACATGAAGGGAATTAAGGCACTGGCAGGTCTGCATTTAAACCTGATCTGGGTAAGCGCTGGTAGGAATGGATATATTTACATGCTTGCTTACTTTAGACATCATCCCTGAAGTCAGAATACTGTGACCCTGCTGACAAAAGATAGATAGTTACAAAACACACAGAAACAACCATGTCATATCAACAATATCAATTCAGTCTTTGTCAAATGAGAAACACCGGGAAACATTCTGTTAATTGTTGTCTGAAAATTACCCCAGTTATGAATCTACTTTGATGCAACAGCATAGATCTCCCCTTCTCTTCCTTTTGGTATTGTGTGTGCATGAGAGTGAGTGAGTGTGTGAGTGAATGAGTGTGGTGTGTGTGGTGAGTGTGTGTGTGTGTGTGTGTGTGTGAGTGTGTGTGTGTGTGTGTGTGTGTGTGTGTGTGTGAGGGGGGGATGTGTGTGTGTGTGTGTGTGTATAATTATGTATGCATATGCATGCTTACATGCAAGCCTATATGCCTCTGTGTGTGTTAAGTGTATACAGACCTATAACTCCAAATCCCACTTCTTCACCTTAATACCCTCCAAATCATTTTGATCAGTCTGCTTTTCCCCCCCACCCCCCCCCCCCCCCCCCCCCTCCCACGAACAGCTCTCAGGTTGGGTTGTTTTGGGTTTGTTTGTTGTTGGGTTGTTGTTGTGTTGTTTTTTTGGGGGGTTGCTTTTTGTTAAAAGACAAGTACTGGTTTATAAAAATCTTGTTACTAAGCTGTAAAATTTCATACAGAACTGGAGACAGATATACATATGGATATATATATATATATATATTACAGGGCTGGTGCTGCAATTTTATCAGTCTTATGGTTTTTGCATAGTTGTAAGCCACAGAGGCAAAAATTGTCCATGTCAATAAAGCTGCCCTCCCCCCCCCCCCCACCCCCCCCCCCCCCCCCCAACTGCAAGCTAGATTGCAATACATGCGCAAGAAGACTGATATACATATATATATATATATATATATACACACACACACACACACCGAAACTAAATTGTACACATATCACTACTTAAAGAGCAAACCCTGACATTCAAAATGAGGCTGCCGATCATGAAAATTATCACGTTTGTTAGATGCCAGACAAGAGGTCAAACTGAATATTGCATGAAGGGATTAAGGCCCCTGGGTGAGGGACGGACAGACAGACTGGAGCAAGCAGCATGGCTGGCTAATTGCCTGGCTGGCTAACTGGCTCCGCAAGGTGGCCGATGATTAGCACTAATTATCTATGGGAGGGAGGGAGTGAGGGAGCGAGAGAGAGAATGGAAACAGACAGGGCGAAGAGAGACTGCACCAACAGAGGCAAATCACTGCAGCTCCGACTCAGAGTGACTGATCAAACATTGTTATAATTTATATTCTGAAGATTTAACTTTTGATTTAAAAAAAACCCAAAGTTTCTCCATGTCAATTTTATTTATAAGCAAATTTTATTGAGTTTAAAAAAAAATTTCTGAGTTAAAATTTTTGGGAAGTATTTACAAATTACAATGTTAACAAAGGTATAAAATTAATCTGTGCTACTCTGATGCTATCAAACTACTACCCCTCTCCCCCCTCCATAGCGACAATTTTAACAAAAATTATGATTAAAGATGTTCGAAAACCAATCTCAATAAAGATTTTGAAAACTGATGTCGATCCTCAAAACAATAGTCTGAGGTAACCCCCCCCCCCCACTCCTCCCGTCTCTAGGGCTAATTTTCAATACCAACCCAAACAGAAAAAAAAACATCACCCCCCCCCCCCCCTCCCACACACCACCACCAAAACAAAGTCAAACCACTTGACTGGTGGTGCCAAGAAATGCTCAGAACTATCATTCCATATAATTATGATGTATACATGTGTACATGTAAAAGATGTATGCACCAGATAATGATATGCCCCATATATATCATGTCTTTTCTTAATCAAACACAGGGGGACTGGATAGCCTGGTGGTTAGAGCATTGCACTAAATATCTACTGACCCAGGTTCCAATCCTGTTCAAGGGGATTTTTCCCCCCTGGAGTTAACATCAGTACTGACTCCCCCCCTCCCCCCCCCCCCCCCCCCCCCTCCCCCATCCCCTCCACACACACCAAGTTCTTTCAATGAGACTATAAACCGAGGTCATGTGTGGAAATGCACGCTGAAGTACATCTTAATAATAATAGATAATAATACATGGAATTTATATAGCGCTATATCTTGCAAAAAACAAAAAAGCGCTTTCATTCATCCTACTCATTCACATGCAGCCAGTTACAATAAATAGGGTTTGGGTTTTTTTACAAATTCAAATGTATACACACACGCTCGCTCGCACATACACACACACACACATTAAGGTTGTACACTCTGGCAGGGTGATGGGGTTTTGACTGTTGAGGGCAGGGACAAAAATGAAATGGAACAAGAGGGGAGAATCTTAGGTTTGAAATAAATATGTCTTGAGGCACACTTTGACTTGTGCACACTTTAATACCTGTTCAGCTTTTAGGAAGAGTAGGCCATTGTCTGATTGTGTGCCAGTGGGAACAGATGACAAAACTGACAAAACCACATACATGAGGACTGGGTGGAATAAAAAAAAAAAAAGTGCACAGGAGCTCTTAGTCCATAATCCTCAAAATAAAAGAATAAAATAATTTTAAAAATAATACATCCGCATACATGCACACACACACCAAACTTTTTTTTTAAAGCCACTGAGCAACATCAATCAAATAGCTTAAAAGGTTACATAATACAACATAACAAAACAAAATGAGACCAAATAAACAGCAGGCCGGCCCACAAAACTGAAAAAAAAAAAAAAAAGCAGTCATTGTCCCACATTAACTTCTGTGGAGTCAAACGGAAGCAATCAATACCCTATACAGCCAGGTCGTGATGCCGCACAGCAAAGCACGGCACAGTATGCCCCTGCCCTTTCCCAAACCATCGACAAACCCGGGTACCATGCTGTGTCAAAGGCCCAATGCCAGAAACTCAAGGAAAACACAAACAGGCAATGCAGACGGATGGTCTGTCAATATCATGAAGTGGTAGTTCATGCCATTGTCGCGGTGCAGCGAGGCCCAATGATTGAACCTCGAGATTTTACGTCACTGTCACAGACATTGCCAAACACCGGCAAACTTTTTCGCAATAGTTCCCTTTGATCTGTCCCGAGGGCTAAGCCTTGAGAAATCATATCGCGCAGAGCTTGTGTGCTTTGCAAGGTACTTTTGCCTGTCGGTTCCTTTTGCCTGATTGAAGCTGCTCCTAACTCTGGGGGGGGACTTTTCTTCGCCATATGTCGATCTGTTTCCAGATCTCACTCAGTCAAAAATTACAGAGCTTTTCGCTTTTCTTTTATTGCTGTGTGTAAAGAACACACATTATATTTTCTGTTTTATGTAACTTTCTGCATTATGTCTGAGTGCAAAAAAAAAAAAAAAAAAAAAAAGACAGGGGGGAGGGAAGGGGAAGCAGAGGATGAAGATGGGAAGGGGAGAAACTAGGCTTATCAAATTTGTTTTTCATATTAAATATTTCAACATATGCCTGTTCATCACAATTATCTGGCGTAAATATCATGATATATGTCAACGACTTAAAATTTGCATTAATTTGGGGTAGAGGTGGTGGATGTTGTTTTGCTTTTTGTCTCACTTGGTGTCCTATCATTGTTTCATATTATTCAAATGCTTTAACAACATTAATATGTTAATGTCTCAACATAATCAATGTTAACCCTTATTATTACCTGCCTTTGCCTTTAGGGTCATGCATGAGTGGGGGTTTTAGGGATTACTTTTATTTTTAGGGGAGACCATGGAGATGGGGAGGGGAGCGTGTTTGATTTAAGGATTTTTCTTCTGGGGGTGAGGGGGTGGGGTGAGGGGTGTTTGTTTAATCTATTATTACCACCCAAAAAAACCAAAATTGTTTAAACCGTTACTGCTTATTGCAGAAAGTTGTGAAGCATCCCACCAGCTATTAATTTCATTTCAGTCTTGGTCCACCAGACATAAAAACCAATATAGTCATCGACTGGGGTGTAATTGATGTGCTCCTTATACTCTCTAATTAAATTTTCTCAATGAACTTCATAATAAATTCCCAAAGACCACCACCACCACCACCCCAAAATATATATATATATTATCTCTATTTTGGAAACAATGTTTGAGGCCAGAACTTCACTCACCCACGGCAAATCTACTAGTGCAAGGCCCTGAGTGGTGGTCTGTGAGTTAGTCTTTGCATGGACCAACGAATTGAGGACCTGTGTGCAATGTACTGTAGTACTAGCACATTTTGCCTGTGTAAAAGAAACCCACACCAACAAGAGTTGTTTCTGGCAAAAATGCAGTAGGGGGGAAAAAGACACTTATAAACAAACAACAACACACACGTGTCACACACACACACACACACGCACACACACACACACACACACGCACACACACACGCACACACATGCACACACACACACACACACGCGCACGCACACACGCAAACACCAAAAGCCCAACTTGTCAATCAACCACGTCTGTAAGTAAGAAAAGAAATATTAGAAAAAATGAAAAAAACCGAAAGGCTGTGCTTCTGTGGTAATGAAGCCCACCTTGAGAGAGCAGATTTCATGCAGAGAAATTGGCTGGGGCTAGGCTATCACTCAGGATCACTATCAGTATCCCTAGTATCAGCAAAACATTATACAATGCAATACAACGCAAAGAAGGCTATCAGTCAGTACCACTATCAGTATCCCTGTTTCTTTTCTTTTATTCTGAGGATAATGGAATAAGCACTTGTGTGCTTTTTTACATCCAGTCCCCGTGTTTATGTGGTTTTGTAAATTTTGTCATTTGTTCCCACCACCACACAATGGCCTACTCTTACGAAAAGCGGAACAGGATTTAACATGTGCGCAAGATGTTATGCATGCGTTCACACACGGGGCCTCGGTTTATAGTCTCATCCAAAGGACTAGTATTAGCAGAACATTATACTTGTAACGCAATACAATACAATGCAAAGCAATACAATACAATACAGTGCAAAACAACTTCATACAGTACAACACAATATATTTATAAAATTAAAACATACATTCTGAACGCAACCAGGTCAGACTAAGTTTTTTGTTTTTTGCTGTCTTCTCTAGCTGTATTTTTGTTTGGTTCTTTTTTTGGTCCTCTCAAGTTACTAGTTACCTACCAGTTGCATGTGTGACCGTTCGCGCACCTTAGCTTCAGTACAGTTCCCCCAGTTCACCCAGCTGTAAATGGGTACCTGCCCTCTTTAGGGTCAGGGAAGGTAAAGCAGCGAGGGAGAGGAGATGGGCGCCGCCCTCAATATGCTGGTCCCTAGAGAAGTGAGGTCTCTGACGCCTTGCTCCTCTACAAACTTACAGGTTATGGGACACCTTTACCTTGGCTTTACCTTTTCTCAAGCTACATCACATGATAATAGCAGCACTTCTTACTCTCCGAGTCAGCTGTTTGGCTAGTTTCAACCAAGCTGTACAACAACAACCACAACAATAACAACAACCCCTTGATTCCTTTTAACTCATTAGATGGCATTTCATCCAACTTCATTTACAACAATATTCACACGATTCCAGTGTTTGCTGAAGGTAAATTCTACCACTACTCCTAGTTAAACACATAGTGACACACACACACACACATTTACTATTTGGACATGAATTAAGCACAATAGTGGGGCTTTTTTTGTTTTGGGGGTTATTTTTGTGTTCAAGTTCTGATATTATAAACTAAGATAAAATGGCATTTTAAATTTTTATTATTATCTCTTTTTCTGTTCTTGTTGTTGCTGTGATGGGTTGGGTTTTTTTTCTTGTTTTTTGTTGTTGTTTTTGGGGGGGTGGTCATTTCAGTTCTTTTGTTTGTTTGGTTTTTCTTGTTTGTTTTTGTTTTGTTGGTTTTTTTGTTTGTGTTTTAACTATAATTAAAATTTTTTTTTGGTTTGCTTGTTTTTTCTTGTTTTTTCCCTTGGGGGTGGGGGTATATCTGACTTTTTTAAAAACCCACAAAATAAAAATAAATGAGGAAATCAATGAAGAAATAACAGACTAAACAAACAAAACAAAAACAACACTGCAAAAACGTTCCCTGTCCAAAATCCAAGCCCCAACACTTAGCAACTTAAGACAGCGCTATCTTTCTTTCTTCAGAGCACAGTCTCTCAGTGACAAAAGAAAGAAGGACTCATCTCTCTTTTTCTCTCTCTCTCCCCTCTTACATAAGCAGCGCAGACCTGTTTGTTTACTCTCACTAAGTTCTGGCTGTCACTAGTGTCAGCATGGATCTGGTGCCTCAGCACAGCCTCCATTGTGCATGCCAGGTCAATGCCTGAACACAGGCTGTTACTAGTGTTAGTTTCCTAGGCTGCCTGCAGGGCAGGGCAGGGCAGGCCAGCAGCAACACTACACTACACTACAGCTTCAAGTGTACCAGATACATAAAGGTCCTTCTTGTGTGATGGCACAGACTCCTATTAACATGATGTTATGTGTGGAATGCATGCATACAGCTTGACAAATGCCTGCCTCTGTTCACAGCTGAATGAACTCTTTTTTTCCAGTGTTACATTGGTCACTACATATGTATGCACAGTACTACTGTTATCTTGTGTTAAACTTACAAATTTGACATACAGTATTGCTCTACAATCTTTATTATGTATATGCATACAATATACCAGAATAAAAGGTCTGTGGTTGTGTTAATACTTTTTATTTACTAGTAACTATCATCCACATTATCTGTATGCACATTGAATTTTTTTTGGTTTACAACTGTGATAAATTATTATAATAATAGTTGGCAACAAATGACTTTTTTCTTAAATCTGGTAGACTTTAAGACAAATTCTGATGATCTTTTATGCTTAGAAGTCTAACAAAGGTTTGATCTTTTTTGATCTGTTACTGTTAAACAATATAACAAAATGTGATATAACTATTTACAACAAAAACAAAGATTTCATTTGTTTTTCCTTTCTATACAGTTCTAGATTATAAATAATGTGTCAAATTACAACTTGCTGAGAAAATAATATATAATTTTAACAATCCCTCAAGTCTGCAATAATCCAAGTGAAGTTCACACAAGTACGAAGCATTCAGAGCACTAATAAAAGAATGAATGAATGAATCTCTGAATGATTGAATGAATTATTGAATGAATGAATGAATGAATGAAAGTGGGATTTTCAAAATGTTACTGTGACAGAAAAGTTCAGTGTCTGAAAAAAAGAGAGAATGGGGACAGAGGGGTAAGCATGAATAACAGCAGTACAACACTATACACATGTGCGCACGCACACACACATGCATGCACGCACGTGCACACACACTCAAACACACACACTCACACACACTCAATCACACACACTCAAACACACACACACACACACACATGATCATCTTTAAGGACATAAACAGGAAGATTTTTCATGACTTCCAAACTAATGTCAGCACATAATACTACACAGTCAATTACTCAAGTATGCTTCTGTGAGAAACTCGTGAGTAGTACTAGTAGTCTACACACACAGTGACACAGACACACACAAACACACACAGAGTACACACATACACACACACAGAGTACACACACACACTCACAGTGACACCACACACACACATGCGCGCACACATGCGCACATACATGTGCGCACACACACACAAGCATGCATGTACAAAATGCAAGACAGAAAATAAGGAATATATACTTATATAGCATGAAAAATGGAGCAGAACACATAAAAAACTAGAACTATTTCGTCTTTTCTCTTCCTGGTCAATCCATTCATACAGGCATTCCAACTTTAAAACAGTCATTTTCAACTTTGTACCCTCTACCTCATCAGCTCTCTAGAACAAGTTTAAAATAAATTTTTAAAAACACCTAAAAAAACTCAACCAATAAACAGGACAGCAAAATGTCCTGCCTACTGTATCAGCCTGAAAATAATAGCTTGGTGGTTAGAGCTTTGCACATAGCGCTCGCGATTTGCTGACCTGGGTTTGAATCTCGTTCAAGGGGATTTTTTCTCCCTGGAATTAACATCAGTGTCGACTCCACTCTCCCAAAAGTTCTTCAGATGAGACTATAAACCGAGGTCCCAAGCACAAATGCATGCAGAATGTCTTGCACACATGTTAAAACCATTGTGGTCCGGTGGAAACGGATGACAAATTATACAAAACCACATGCACAAAGGGACTGGACATAAAAATTAAAAAAAAGCACATAAGTGCTTACCCCATTATCCTCAAATTTTTTTTTTTTTTGAGATCTTCGTTCACCAGCAAGTCTCAACCAGGATTAGAAATTCATCACTCCGGAGTCCACGTTTTTTGTTGTCTATTCCTGCTTCTCTGATGACCTCAAATCCCACATCTCGAGTGAAGAACATATACCTCTGTCTGCATCTTTCTATTCTTTAATTCTTTGTCTTGAGATGAGGTGAGCTTTCTAACCGCTTTCATGCGCTTTGATTTGTTGCTTTACAAGATTCAGCGCTATATAAATTCCATACATTATATTATTATTAAAATAAAATTTTATTTTGTTTTCTTTTAAAAAAAACAACCATCTCTTCTTCTCCAAAGACATTCTGCTATCCACCTCTTCCTCTACTTTCTTTCTTGTCAAAATCTTGGTCTGCTTCACTATGTACACTAGTTCTTTGACTGACACAGTGATAGTGACAGTGGTTGTGGGGATGCTTGCAGTTGCACTGACAACAAAAACACCCGTTCTTTCCCATTTGTGGCAGTAATGTGGCAATGCCTGGGTCTCAGCAAAACGCCTTTTCAGTTTTGGGGTCCATTCAGTGCCAATTGGTTCAGAGACTCTGAGAACTCGAGGTACACCAATGGTGAGATTTTGCATATATATATATATATGCAACCGCCTCTGCCCACCATGAAGACTTCGGGGATAAAGAAACAAAAAAACCCACTTAAGTGGGCCATCAGACCCTGCTGGAAATAAACAAAAGATGGAAATAATGCATACCTAAGATTTTTCGTTACATAACGCTGTTAACAAAAACTTTTTTTTTAAATAAAAGGAGAACAATCAGCACACAACATTCTTTGTTATGGAACTTTCTTCTCAACAAAAACATAAAATAAAAATTCACAACCTTAACCACACAACACACACACAAAAAGGTGAACATGAACAATGTCTGACCTTCTTCTGCGAGGTCTTTATTCATCACCAATTTGCCGTGGCGAAGGTAGTTGAGGACAGGCCCGAAGTACATGGGGTCTCTGTCGATCAAGTAGGCACCACTGCTGTCCTGCAACATGATGCCACAGTGTCTACAGGTCAGTGATCACAATCATTCATTTTATTTTTTTCATTTTACAGGACTGGATTGTTTGGTGGTTGTTTTTAAAAAAAAAAAATCATTCAGTAATTCTGTGTCACCAAATTACATACTTACTGTGTATGTGTGTTTGTGTGTGTGTGTGTGTGTGTGTGTGTGTGTGTGTGTGTGTGTTATGACTGTGTGTGTGTGGGGGGGGGGGTGGGGTGGGGGTGTTGAGTGTGTGACAGCGAGAGAGAGAGAGAGAGAGAGAGAGAGAGAGAGAGAGAGAGAGAGAGAGAGAGAGAGAGAGAGAGAGAGAGAGTGTGTGTGTATGTTGTGTATACATGTGCGTGATCTGTGTGTGTGTGTCCAGTGTGCAAGTCTGGTGTGGTGTGGTACGGTGTGGTGTGTATACATGTGGGTTGTTTTTTTTCTAATACTGAACTAGAAGATATATTCCAATTTACTCCAACAAAACATAAATTTGAAATTTGCACACAGAAAACAAAGACAACAACAACAACAAAACCCAAACAAACAAACATAAAAGCTGTATCTTATTGCTGCATCAAGCCAAATTCTTGTAAACTAGTTGCCTTGGGGCCACACTTAAGTTTAAAAACCAAAAAACCAAAATATCCATTATATTTTTCATCCCAACTCCATTCACACACAAACCACAAAATACAATCTCTTCCACAACAAAGAAGTCATGGACCATTAAGAAAAAAACAACAACAAAGAAAAACAAAGAAAGAAATTATAGCAAGCGTAAATTCCGCTAGTGCTGCCTTGACCTCTTGGCGGTGATTTACCCGTGCAGCCAAATTGGCAAGGAGAGAGGGGAGGGAGGGAGGGAGGGCAGATGCCAGATGTTTGGCACGATGGCATACCAGCCACTGAGCAGCAAGCCCTGTACTGGGCCCAGGTCCTTACAACATACATAGCCAGGCTGCACAGGGTTTGTGTGCACTGTGGAGTGTGGTTCTCAATTTTTTTTTTCTTTAAGGGGCGGAGGGGTGGTTCTGTTTTGTTTAATAAGGAGCATTTTTCTTGAGTTTTTAGGAACTTAGGGAGAGGGCTATTAAATTTTTTTTTCTTTTTTTGCAGGGGGAGAGGGGGGTTAATTTGTTATTACTCATTTTCTGTTCCCTTCATGGCTTTGTTTGTTTAAAGTGTTGGTTGGGTTTACAAGTTTCAATTCTTTTTCTTTCCTTTATCTTTTTATATGGGGTAATCACTCTTCCTTTTTTGATTTCTTTCTTTCTTTGGAGGGTTTTCTGATTTTGGTGGTTTTGGTTCGTCTTTTTCTGAGTTTTGGTGGGTAGTGTGTTGGGGGGAGGGGGGGACGGGGGTTAAGGGGGGGGGGGGGGGGGGGGGAGTGTGATACTTAGCTTCTTGATCTTACCCTGTTTGCTGAGATCACTGTTTTGAAATGTTTAAAAGCAACACAACCAATAAAAATAAAAGATATTGACCTGCACAGTTCTTGCAATTTGTTCCATGCAGAGTGCTCGGTAAGTTAATGACCTCTGAGTTTGACACTACACAGGGATTCTGAAAGCTGTGTCTGTTATGAATCACGAAGATAGATCTATCACAGTATCAGAGAAAGAACAAAGTTGACATGCTGAAGTATAGATCATCTATCTCAAGAAGAAGTTCAGAGACAGGTAGCAGGGCTGGCACCGAAAGCAGCTGAAGTGAAAATGTCAGAGTTGAAACTTCAATTAGAACACATCAATAACAAATTATATGGCCTGGTTACAGATTTATTTATAACTGCGTGGCAAATGAAAATACACACTGATGTAATAACTTTTTTTCTCAGATTTAAAAAAAATTTTTTTTATTCATTGTTTTTAGTTCCTTGTCTTGAGCTCCAAGGTTCATAGATGCCGAGATGGTATGATTTTTACATATGATATGTACAATTGTACATTACTAAAGTATATGAATCATGATGCGACCATCTCCCCCTCACCATTTACTATTTAGGTACCCAAATTCCAACTTAGGGGACGGTGTCTTTTACTCTTTAGAAACAAGGCACCAAAGTGCATGCAGATTTTTTTCATCCATTCCTACCGGCACAAAATGACCTATTCTCCTGACACTACGGCAGTGAAAGGCAGAACAGGTTTTTAATGTATGTATGCATGCGCAAAATGTTCTGTGTGCACTTGCACATAGGGCATCACTGAAGGACTGTTCGTGTGTTCTGTTCAATTTTCATGTCAAACTGGGAAGAAAGGGCAAGGCTGCGAATTGAACCAAGACCCTTATGGTTTACTTGTTAGGCAGATGAATGTCTGAATTGTCCTGCCACCTTTCCCCTTTTTAAAAAAAAATTTGATTTGCTCAGCTACTGAGCTAGTGCTATCTTAGTATCTATGCAAGTATGTTACAACAACAATCCATTGAGTATACACACTCACTATAAAAAATAATTTTTAAAAAGTGATCAAGGTAAACTGAAAAACTGGACACAGTCACATATGAAACTATTTAAAATTCAAACTCAAAGCTGAAGTAAGTAAACTTTAACAATAAAGTATAAACAGAGGACCTCAAATTGATCCTGAGTCATTGAGTGTCAAATGATCAAAATTTATTGATATGATAATGAACACTAGTACAGTAACTAGTTAAAAGGACAAGCATGCTTTGGTTAATGGTGACAGCACCTCTGTTGACAGATACTTGAAATCTATTCGGAGTATTCCAAATTTACATAAACTTGAAAAAGCCTCTTAAGCCTCTTAAAATGAAGAGTGCTCCATTTTACATCAAGCAACACCGCATGATTCTATCCTTATGACCTAGGAGTAAGCCTGGAGTAAAATAAAAGTTACTGAACAACTCGTCATGAGTATGCCAAAATTCTCAAAAAGTGTATAACACAACATTTTTTCTGGTTGAAGAAAAGTAAAGAGAGAGAGAGAGAGAGAGAGAGAGAGAGAGAGAGAGAGAGAGAGAGAGAGAGAGAGAGAGAGAGAGAGTGTGTGTGTGTGTGTGTGTGTGTCTGTCAGTGTGTGTGTGTGTGTGTGTGAGCATCAGACATGCCTGTGTGTGTCTTTAATGATCAGCAGCTCTTAATAGACTTAATTCTTAGACCAAGACTGATTCTTCAGGTTGTTGGATGCATGCAATTTTAAATTAAAGGAGGATGCAAAATCTCATTATCTGAATTAATTCTTAAACTCTCTTTTCCCTCAAACAAAAATGACAATAATATTATGTCACGAATCTACCTGGATTCTGAGGACTAAAACTCATAAAATGTGGGTGTGTCCATACTGCATCAGACAAATCTCTCTTCACCAGTCCCTGTGTTTACAGCAATAGCCTAACGATTTGTTCTGTCACGCAAGCTGAGCAACGCAACTCAATACTGCCAGAGCAACTGGAAGTGGAAACATACGTTACACAGGTCTAAAAATAAGCCATCTGATCAATATTATTGCACTTACCTTGGCTGTATTAAGATCTGGTTCCTCTTGGATAAGCCTATATAAAAATGACTTGGGATCCCTTCCTAGTGTTGTTCGTGTAGTCATAAAAGTTGTTCCCACCAACGTTGAGCTTTACCCATTCTTTTTTGCTTCTCCGCACTCTTGCAGCGTCGATTTCAGAGTTGCTGCTTTGGTTGACTTCCAACTCCATAGAATCTGCAGTTGACATGACTACTCCGTTCTTTTTCTCCATAGAGCAGTGGAACACGCACAACACCAGTCAAGGCACTGGCAAAGACAAACGGAAGCTGTGATTTACTAGAAATCACCCAGGCGCGTAAAGGTAGCAGATGAAAATGTTCAAGTAGGCATTTTGGCTTAGATACTCTCGCAGAATCTCGCGGAAGCAGACAGACGAGAACCTTGGAAGGTCAAGGGTAGCCAAATCGTCTGCAAAATGGCAGCCAAAAGAATCGCGAGGTCAGCGGTTGACTGGCCGCTTTCAAAGAACGTGTCCCTGTGAGACAACAAGAATTTTACAGAGCTTTCAAGGCCAAGAATGACAACTTCATCAACAAGTGAGTAAATGATGCTGAGTGATTATTCGTATCTCGGGATAGGTGTGATCAAGTGACCTGCCCAATGTCATTGGATGATTCCGAATTCGGCTAAAGTTAGCAATTGGTCTGTAACATAGTTTCGCCGGCCGCAATCATTCCCCCCCCCCCCCCCCCCCCCACCCCCCAAAAAAAAAATCAATTAAAAAAAAATATATATATATATTTGATAGTTCAATAAAATTGAAGAAGGCTGAAAATTCGCAACAGAAGGGGGCTTACTCAGAAGAAATCAAAAGCCTGTCTGTACAGTGTATGCCTAGTTTGTAATTGTACCGTAACTTGAAGTTGAACTTAGAACTTGTCTCTAGTCTGTGGCAAGATCTGTATCATGAAGATGAACACCTTGCAGGCCCCCCAGGACCTATTGAGAGTCAGTTTACAACTTCCAAAATCCATAGTACTCATCTAACTTCTAAGTTCATAACCTCTTGTAACTGAAAGTCTGTGCTTTCCATTTTCTCTTCATCTTTAGACTTTACCCCACCCCCTCCTCACACACAAACACACACTCACAGTGATCACACACAGACACACACATGAGTCACAGTCACACACACACACACACACACACACACACACACACTCACTCACAGATCACATGCATACATAACACATACAGTAACAGTACTAACAGTAACACATACAAGTAACACACACACACACACACACACCACTCACTCACTCACTCACTCACTCACTCACACAACACACACACATCACAGTCACTCAGTGAATCACTCACTCACACACACACACACACACACAAACATACACTTTTGACTTGACTTGTCAGATGAAGGGAAAGTCAAATAGTCTTGCATAAAAGATGTTCAAGAACTTATGAAAATGGTTTTTGGAAGTGGGAAACTGATTCCGGGTAGGTCCTGGAGGTGTGCAAGTGCGCATGCGCGCGCACACACACACACAATCTCACACACACACACAGTGACACACACACACACTTGTAAAGTTCTACACACACACATTTTCTTGATATCACTCTTTAGTGGAAGGATGTAACTTAACCTGAAAAACTAACACTGTTGTATATAATTTTGTTATTGATCTAATTATAAGACGCATTTTAATTTTTGATTTTTGTGTTGTTTGCTATGTTTTGGTTTGGGGTTTTTGTTTGTTTGTTTTTTTGGCTTGTGTTCAGCTCATTATGACTTAAGAAGTTTAGTGACTTGGAATTTCCTAGTACCATACTTAGTGATAAATTAGTACTTATTCTATTGTTTTTTCTTTCCAGAGTTCACCAATTTCCAGAGGAGCTGCCCAAGATTGATTTTGCCTTCTACAAGGCCAGGCTACCCAACCCTGCTCTTGCAGATCAATTCCAGAAAGCTGTAAGTTGCCTATTTTGATTTCATTTATCATTTAATCACATCTACAGCAAGTACAAATAATTGATTAACTTTTCACTTTTGTTTAATGTTGTACTGAAGTGATGTACCACGTAGTCCCAAGGTTCATCAGAGACAATCAAACATACTGAAATGTAGTATGTACATAAGTAAATCTGCATTCAGCTCCAAAGCTGATACTATGGTAAATGAATTGAAAAGACTTGCGTTTAAATATATGGAAATGCATACATTTCAAAAATTAATCTTAGACTTGAAAGAATATTATAAAGTTGGAATTATATGGATATATAAATAAATATAAATATAAATATATATATATATATATGTATGTATAATGACAATGTATGTGTCTTAAATTGATATTTGACTTGAAAAAATATAAAGTGGGTGGTCTAGCAAAGACTGCAAATAAATTTACTCTTTATCATATAAAATCTATTCCAACTTGTGCTTTGATAGAACTTTCCTGATTTTCATTGTTACTGTTAGCATAGGTGGTAAATTTTTATGATCAACAAAAGCATTAAATGTCAGCACTTTACAGGTTTTTATAAGGCAATCTGATGCATTTACACACACATATGTGTGTATGCATATTGCATACACACACTCCTGTGCATACATTTGCATACTACTACTAGTTACTACACACACACACACACACACACACACACACCACACCACACCACACCACACCGCACCACACCACACCACACCACACCACACACACACACACACACACACACACTGATGAACAGTTGCTGTTTTATGTGCTCTTGCAGTATGAAGCTATGACAGTTTCTTACCCAACTGACAAGAGCAATATGCTGAAAACAATTGACGATGAGGAGAAAGCAGCGGTAAGAAACAGTGGATTTATTTGTGTGTGTATGTTTTCATGTGTGTGTGTGCTGGTGGGAAGATCTGGTGGTTTGGGGTTTGTTTTTTTTAATTGGTTTTGATTGGATTGATATAGCAGAAGAGAGTAAAACTGTGATATTCCAAAAGTTTTCCAGCCACTGTGGTACAGTGGTTAGCACATGAAGTTTCTGGCTGAAAGGTGATGGGTTCAAATTTCTTAAAGCGGTAGGTTTTTTTTCAGACTATGGCTAGTTTCTACCCTGAGCAAGTTTGCAAGGGGCTTATTGGGAAGATTGGGACCACACAGTCACGCCTTCTGAGAGAATACTCTATTGGTCAAATTACATGACTTAACACTGCATGTGTCTATATCTCAGGCCTGATTAATGCCAGAATATAGTATGACATTAAGTGAAGAATTCAACCCTGTCAAGCAGTCTCAAAGCTGGCGCATTTCCATTGCATCATTATGATATCATCCCCATCATCATTGATGCTCATGCAAAAAAAAAAAATCCCCCCAAAATCTCTGATTGTATGGCCCATGTTGGCTCTGGTTGCATGGTGATTTCAGTGTCAGCCTTTGTTTCCTGTGCACTTCAATACTCACAGTGAGTCGGTGTCAAATCCTTGATGGTCAGAGATTCATAGGAGGTCATGGGGAGGGAGGTTGTCGGGGTCACCACCTCAGGTGGGCATCTTGCTCGGCTTCTCCACTAAGCTATTATTGTCATCAGCAGGGAGCGTAGTATGTCGTGTCTACTCCTGAATATGTTAGCACTGGAAAGGCACCACTGAGCACCACCAAGGTGACCCAGCAGCAGTGCAGGGCCCTTCTGGTTGGTGGCCCCAACAGCAGCTGAACATTGAAAGTTCTCTTATGGACTTGTGACCCTGGGGATACCACATGACAAGCGTGGGCATGGTTGGGGGTGAATAGATGGGAATGAGCAGTATGGGAACAGTAGGACATGAACATCTACTTAAGATCAGGCAGCAACAAAAGCCCATTTATGGCTAGAGTTTTAGATCAGTCTTCGTTATACTATAGGGAAGAGAAAACCCAGTCAAAGCCAGGTATATTATTTATTTGCACATTTTGTCCTGTGGGGATGCCAGGGGCTTGTCAGTATAAATAGCATCCACATCTACTGGAAATTCTGTGCTAGGAATTCCATCTTTTCTATCCCTCTCTTTCTTTCTTCCTTGTTTGTTTTCTGCCTGTCACCTCTTTCTTGTCTATTTTCTGCCTTCTTGGTCCATTCTCCTGCCTTTTCTCCAGAAAGACTTAAAAGATAACATTTTATCTCCATGCCAAATTCGGATGTGCTGGGCTTGACCTATCAGGTGCTTAAAAAAAAATGCAATGGAAAGCGATTTTTGTCATATAACAGTCAACAATAGTTGTCTGAGCATTTGACGACGACAAAGAAGAATCTGCGTGTTGAAGCCTGAAAAAGCAAAAGAATGTATTAATAAGGACTGTTTATATTCATGATGGAATCTTGCTGCAGTACATGTGAATCTAACAGATCTGTATTTCATTTGGGCAGACTGAACTGAGCAAGGCCTTTGTGGCAGAAAGGCAGCAGGAAATCGGTGATGCCAAACTGCTGGTGAGTTGTCCTTTTTTTTCTCTCTCTCAGTTATATCTCTTGTTGACCGACCTCAAGGGTACAGTGGTAAGAAAGAAGTAGGAGTTTCAAGATCCCATGAAAGTGGGGGGGAAAAAATATTTTGAACTGTTCATCCAGATGTGAATGAGGTAGAAGTTTTTTGGTGATTTTTTGTTGTTGTTGGTTGTTCATTTGATTGTTTCATCTGTTGTTATTGTTGTTGTTGGGTGTTTTTTTTAATCAAGAAGGAAAGAAAACAAGCTTTTTTTCCCCTGTTCCTCAGCTAGAGGTTCACCAATGGTGAGATTTTTGGATATGCAACTGTTCTTTCCGCCTCACCATTTAGGTAAGGTAGCCGCATTCTGACTGCAGGCATGTTTTTGGGTATCATTTGTTTGTCTTGATTTGAAGATGGGTATGTTTGTTTGTGTTTACTTTTTTGTTTGTGTGAACTTTTGTTGTTGTTGTTGTATTTTCAAGAGAAATGGGAAGAAGATGTCATAAATTTTTATATAAAGCAAAAGGATTTGTGTGAATCTCATTTATTCTGTCGGTTATTGGGTTTTATTTCCATAATTTTTAATATGTGTCACCATTGTTTCAAATCAATATCCTCGATACAGAAGAAAATGCATTCCCCTAAAGATACACATATATTATGTATGATCACAGTATCTGAGTATGTTCAGCTGTCCAAGATCAACACAGAGAAAAAAATGCATTCCTCTAAAGACGTATCTGTGATCACTGTGAATTGAGCTATTCAAGATAGACACAGAAAAAAATACATTCTGGTAAAGACATATCTAACCTCTGATGACTGTGTATTGAGCTATCCAAGATTGACTCAGAAAAAAATGCATTCTGGTAAAGACATATCTAACCTCTGATGACTGTGTATTGAGCTATCCAAGATTGACTCAGAAAAAAATGCATTCCCACAAAGACTTTTTGGGTTTTTAAAAAAAAATTCAGATTGTCCATTTTTTCATTGTGCAACTCCAAAGTGATAAAATCACATCCGTAGGCTAAGGAGTACTGAAGTGGGAATCTTTGCTTTTCTATTGTTGTTGTGATGAAATCCCACAAAGACATATCTAATCTTTGATCACTGCATGTTCAGCTGTCCAAACTGACATAGAAAGAAAAAAATGCATTCCCCCAAATACATATAGATCTCTGATCACTCACTGTGTGTTCAGCTGTCCAAAACTGAGACAGAAAAAAAAGCATTTCCCCTAAAGACATATGTAATCAACGACCGCTTGCTGTGTCCTGTGTTCAGCTGTCCAAAACTGACACAGAAAAAAAGCATTTCCCCTAAAGACATATCTAATCAACAATCACATTTCCCCTAAAGACATATGTAATCAACGATCACATTTCCCCTAAAGACATATGTAATCAACGATCGCTTGCTGTATCCTGTGTTCAGCTGTCCAAGATCGACACAGAAAAAAAAGCATTTCCCCTAAAGATATATGTAATCAACGATCGCATTCCCCCTAAAGACATAGGTAATCAACGATCACATTTCCCCTAAAGACATAGGTAATCAACGATCGCATTCCCCCTAAAGACATAGGTAATCAACGATCACATTTCCCCTAAAGACCTATGTAATCATCGACCACATTTCCCCTAAAGACATATGTAATCAGCGACCGCTTGCTGTGTCCTGTGTTCAGCTGTCCAAAACTGACACAGAAAAAAAAATCATTTCCCCTAAAGACATATGTAATCAACGATCGCATTTCCCTAAAGACATATGTAATCAACGACCGCATTTCCCCTAAAGACATATGTAATCAACGACCGCATTTCCCCTAAAGACATGTGTAATCAACGACCACATTTCCCCTAAAGACATATGTAATCAACGACCGCATTTCCCCTAAAGACATATGCAATCAACGACCCCATTTCCCCTAAAGACATATGCAATCAACGACCACATTTACCCTAAAGACATATGTAATCAACGACCACATTTCCCCTAAACTAAAGACATGTAATCAGCGACTGCTTGCTGTGTCCTGTGTTCAGCTGTCCAAGATCGACACAGAAAAAAAGCATTTCCCCTAAAGACATATGTAATCAACAATCACATTTCCCCTAAAGACATATGTAATCAACGATCGCATTTCCCCTAAAGACCTATGTAATCAACGATCGCTTGCTGTATCCTGTGTTCAGCTGTCCAAGACTGACACAGAAAAAAAAGCATTTCCCCTAAAGATATATGTAATCAACGATCGCATTCCCCCTAAAGACATAGGTAATCAACGATCACATTTCCCCTAAAGACATAGGTAATCAACGATCGCATTCCCCCTAAAGACATAGGTAATCAACGATCACATTTCCCCTAAAGACCTATGTAATCATCGACCACATTTCCCCTAAAGACATATGTAATCAGCGACCGCTTGCTGTGTCCTGTGTTCAGCTGTCCAAAACTGACACAGAAAAAAAAATCATTTCCCCTAAAGACATATGTAATCAACGATCGCATTTCCCCTAAAGACATATGTAATCAACGACCGCATTTCCCCTAAAGACATATGTAATCAACGACCGCATTTCCCCTAAAGACATGTGTAATCAACGACCACATTTCCCCTAAAGACATATGTAATCAACGACCGCATTTCCCCTAAAGACATATGCAATCAACGACCCCATTTCCCCTAAAGACATATGCAATCAACGACCACATTTACCCTAAAGACATATGTAATCAACGACCACATTTCCCCTAAACTAAAGACATGTAATCAGCGACTGCTTGCTGTGTCCTGTGTTCAGCTGTCCAAGATCGACACAGAAAAAAAGCATTTCCCCTAAAGACATATGTAATCAACAATCACATTTCCCCTAAAGACATATGTAATCAACGATCGCATTTCCCCTAAAGACCTATGTAATCAACATCACTTGCTGTGTCCTGTGTTCAGCTGTCCAAGATCGACAGCCTACCCAAGGCGGACGCCATGACCATGGAGATGTACGCCTACTACTTCCCCGACCTGGCTCTGGACCCAGTCAAGCGGCCCACCTTCTGGCCTCACACGCCCAGCATGCAGCCCGGCCACAAAGACTGCCACAACATCTGATACCCTTCCTTCCTTCCTTCCTGTTGTAGAGCCTAGGAGACATTGGAACACAGTAGAGAGCATAAGCGTTCTTTGATCAGAAGGACCGGTTGTGTTACACAAAAAAGAAACTTAAGTATAATCTGGCAGATTAGTGAGACGTGTTTTATTTTTAAAACTTTTTTTCTCAAAATCTGTGGTTAAAAGTTTGTTTTGACCAACTTACTGTTTTAGATTATATGATGTGATTGTGTGTATGAGCTTAAAGTGTTTTGATGTTGAAAGTAAGTTAAAAGTTGAATAAAATCGTAAACTGATATTCAGAAGACACTGTGTGACTGGTGTTAGTGTTGGTGTGTGAGAGAGAGTTTGTGAGTAACTGCATACAAGCATGTGTGTGTTTGGAGAGGAGATGCAACCCTTTTGTTCACAGTGACGAGAAAAATCTGATAGTTCAGTTTAGATGCATGTAGATCATAAGCATGTACTCCTTCATTGGATGTTGATGTTGATATGCATACAGCCCAAGTGACCACAGAGGCATAGTAAGGTGAGCAACCATTGTATTGAGTACCACCTATACTCATGCTGGGTTTCTGTGTAGAAATGGACTCATACACAAAGGTCTCACTCCACCATTGATGAACCTCAGAGCTCTAGCCAAGGAACAAGGAGAAAAACAGAGTTCCAATCGAGGCTCAAAAAACACAAGACTGAGTGTTCACTACTGTCATATATGTAAAATACTGACTGAGTTAACACAAGAAGAAAGTTGTTAGATTAGTAATGATACAACATCTGACAAGCTGCTTTATGCTTTTCTGTCTCCATGACCATCAGATCACAAGTAAGAAGATGCTCTGACCACTCAGCTATCCTGTCCCTGGCTGTATTACTGCTTGACCACCAAGCCACTGATGTTGATGTCCAGGGCAATGGTTCGTCCTGATTTCCACTTGGACTTGTTACCTTACCGTCTGCTTTAGCTTCAGCCTTTGGTGTTCCAGACCATATTAGCGCCATCAGTCCAGCCATAAGACAGAAGTCTGGTGTCTTCATCACCACCTCAGTCAATCCCCACACTCACACATACCCGCATGCACATACAAAGTGCATGCACACACACACACACACCTTGATGTAAAAATTTATACTTTCTTTTATGTCATATAAAGGACGGAGGCTAAAGCCAAGTGATGAAGACCATTCAGCTTCAACCCAGAGAGTCGATAAAGTCATGGGTTTAAAACTTGACGGCATCTGGCAAATTTATGGTGGGGATTTTTACGATCTCCCAGGTCAACTTCAAGTGCAGTTCTGCCAGTGCCTTAATTCCTTTTGTGTATATATGCATGCAGAAGATCAAATATCACGTTAAAGATCCTGTAATTCATGTCAGGGTTGGGTGAGTTTTGGGAACATAACACATACCTAGCATATATCCCTGAAGTTGAAATGTGGCTACCTTAAATGGTGGGCAAAAGCAGTCACATACGTAAAATCATACCTTTGGTGAACCTCAGAGCTCTAGCCAAGGAATGGGAAAAAAACCCAACAACATATAAAGACTCCTGGAATATAAAACCAATGAAATGCAAAATAAGATGGGCATGCATACTCATGTGTGCATTGTCTGAAGTTTGCTTGCATGAAGACAATGTGCAAGTATGCTCATGCATATACAAAAGATATAACTTCACCAATCCTGTAGTCTAGTAGATTGTAGGAACACCACTGAAGATTTTGCAACCAGCTTCCTCCACTCATCATGGTTTTCAGCTTTTCATAGCAAGTTGTTCCACTCAAGGCCAGTCCACACACAACATGCATATTATCATTCCCAGACCTACGATTGGAGCTTGATTGAGGCATGATGTTGTCAACCAGTGCAATCTTGAGTCACTGTGTGCCTTGCCCAAGTATCCGCCAATAGTCTTTCAGATGAGACAATAAGCAGAGGTCCCATGTGAAGCACATTTAGCACATGTAAAAGAACCTATAGCAACAAGAGAGTTGTTTCTGCAGGAAAAAGCAACTGTCTTGGAGAAACAGAAACATCTGTAGACAGGAAAAAATTCCAACCAAAAGAGAGAAAGAAAAAAATGGAGACAGCTGCTTTTGTGGCAATGTGCTCTCGCTCCGTCAAGAGCAGCATGCATTTCACTCAGAGAAATCTGCCTGGATTGAAAGGTGTGCAATACAATAACACAATACAATACCATACAATAGTACAATACAATGCAATCCAGGCCAATACACTGCAATACAGTACAATACAGTACAATTAAAAAGATGCTACATTTTAGGATAGTTTTTACCTCAACAGATCATGCCTCTGTCTTTCTAAAAACTTGGCACACACATACATGGTAGAGTATAATGGAATGTTCATCAATGATCATTAACATCCTTTTCAGAGAATTGACACAAAATTGTCCAATATTCAGCTTATCTATCAGTGTTACAGAGCTCACATGATCAGTGGTCTAGAGGTAATGCATCTGCCTAGACAGCAAAAACTGTTGGTTTGAGCTCAAATTTGTCTCCCATCCGTTATACTTTGAGTGGTGGTCTGGGTGCTAGTCTTTCAGATAAAATGATAAACCATGCTCCCGTGTGCAACATGTATGCAGTGCATGTAAAAGAACCCATGGCCCTGTCAACTAGAGCATTGTTCCTGGCAAAATGGTGTAGAAAAAAAGCCACTGATAAGAAAACATACACATGCAGACAGGAAAAGAAAGAAAAATGGTGGCACTGCGCCTGTGGTGATGTGTTCTCCTGGGCGGGAAGGGGAGAGGGGAAAAGCATCCCAAATATCATGCAGAGAAATCTGCCGCAACTTAAAGTGGTATTCATTTCAATTCAAGTCCATCTTTTCTCTAAAACAAGATCTCCCTGAAGACACACACACACCATCTCGCATGCAAAATAAATAAATAAATAAATTCATCCATCTTTTTGTTTTACAGAAGAGAAGGCCATGCATGACCAGTGGTATGGATGATAACACATCCCTAGCATGCAATCTTGCAACTTAGAGACTATGGGCTCCTCCTCTAACTACAAGATCAACTAACCACAGACAGTCCACATGCCTGCAAACTTCAGTGCTGTGCCCCTGATGACTTCTTAAGGAGTTAAGTGAAAAAGTCATGTCAAGTTATTTAATTTAACACAATATTTGACATGATCTTTATTCTTCATCTTTTTCATCAAACGCTCAGACAGCAACTACTGTTGTCTGTTTTAAGAGAAAATTATTATTGTTTAAGTCTTTCTGGTAAAAAGGCAGGAGAATGGACCAAGAAAGCAGAAAATAGACAAGGAACAAGGCAGAAACAAAGAGAGTGATAGAAAAGAGGAAATTTCTAGCACAGAATTTCCATAATGTGGAGATGCTATTTATACAAACAGCTCCCCCCTGCCCCATCCCCATGGGGTAAACATCTTTATGAAATCACACCCATGTGTGCACTTGCTATCACATCAAATCAAATCATTTTATTTTATTTTGAGGATAATGACTAACCACTCATGTGGGGTTGGGTTTTTTGATGTGTTTTTTACATCCAGCCCCCCACTCTTATCAGGGATAATATGATAGAAGAACCCCAAAACAACACCAAATAAATACAAAGAACAAAACAAAACAAAAAACCCCAAACTAACATCCCCCCCCCCCCCCCTCCACAAAAAAAAATAAGACAAGATGACCACCACCAAAAAACAAAAATACAATCAAACAGAAGAATTAACATCAGCCATGTTTTGTGTGTGGTGGATGGGGGGGGGGGGGGGGGGGGGGGGGGGGGGGGGGGGGGGGAAGCAAACAAAAAAGTGCAGAAACAATAGCAACAACACAAGTGTGTGTGTGTGTTGTGTGTGTGTGTGTGTGTGTGTTGTGTGTGTGTGTGTGTGTGTGTGTGTCTTTTCTAGAATAAAATAAGAGCTCTATTGGTATGTCACTTTTCCTGTGGAATATGTGCTTTGTTAAGTCCATTCATGCTGCTTCCCCCTCATACTTTTATCAGGAGATGGACTATGTGTTGCATACTCTTCAGTTATTCATTCATGAATAAAGGGTTGAAATGTGTGTGTGTGTGTGTGTGTGTGTGTGTGTGTGTGTGTGTGTTCATGCAAAAGCAACAAAGGCTATTCTTCTGTTCTTTCCGTAGCGAAACAAACAGACTTGAGCTTACTTCAACACAAAAAATCTAGACCCAGAACACTCATCGCTATTTATAACGTGTGTATTTCATTGTTGACTCGGCAGCTTCTGCAGCAAAACAATCGATATGGAAAACCACACACAAACACAAAATATACACTAGGCCTAGCTGATAACCCACAAGCTATTGGATTATAATAATAAATTTTAGACCACTTCTCAGCGGCTCCGGTAGCACAATCGGTTAGTGCGCCGTACTTATAGACAGTACAGACTCCACCGTCTCTGGCGGAACGAGGTATGCGGAGGTTGTGAGTTCGAGCCTCACCCGGAGCAGCACTTTTTTTTTTCTTTTTTCCTCCCTTCTGGCTCCTTTTTTTTACAATTTAATTTCTCTCAGGAAGTACAAGCATGTTTGCCGAATATGGTTTTAATTTTTTTTTTAATATATTGTGCTAGTGTTTTTGCTACAGCTGACAATATTTTTGGTTGTTGTTCCACATGCCTATTATCTATACATGGAACACTGGATTAGTTTCCGAGTAACATCTGCTTGAAATAAAGAACAAGCTATCAAAACTCAGTCATAATAAAATTAAAGGAACGAGGACCTTATGGTTTTCGTGATAAAGTATTAAGTGGATTTTATAGAGATTTTTGTCTGTCCCCGTGTTTTGTTGGTTGGTTCAGTGTTTAACACATTCAAAGAAACTGGTGTAGGCCTAATCTCAAAATGATCGGGAAACAGATGAAATGACAGCTGAATTTTTCAAACTGAGATGGATTCAAGTCAAGTCAAGTCAAGTCAAAAACACTTAAATCATCCCATGAAGGGCAATTACAATACTGACAGGCACATTGATACGTATAATCATCTCAAAAGACACAAGAAAAATACATTTCAAATTGTTATGAACATTCCAAGATAGCTTTAAAAAAAAATCAACACACACACACACAAATCCAGGCGCGCGCGCACACACACACACGCATGGCGTACGCACGCTCACACACACGCTCACACACCACACACACACACACACAACACACACACACACACACACAGTCATACCCACACTCACCAATGTAGGAATACAATGTTGTAAAAACCATTGATTGGAAAAGACATATAAACTTATTATTTACGCGTGCACGCAGCGCGCACTCACACACGCACGCACACGTGCGCACACCCATACACATGTGCGCGTGTGTGTGCGCGCACGCACGCACGCGCGCATGTGTGTACGAGTGTGTGTGTGTGTGTGTGTGTGTGTGGTGTGAGTGCGTGCGTGCGTGCGTGTGTATAATTATGTGTGTGTGTGTGTGCGCGTGTATATGTGTGTGTAATTTGTATATAAATTCCATACATTATTATTATTATTATTAATTTGTATTTTCCAGTGTATTATTTTATCAGTTTTCCTCTTTTTTTAATGGTAGGCCTACAATTAATTGGTAAAGGTTGCATTTCAGTATTGTCATTAAGAAATTTGTTCTTAGATAGATGGCTTGATGAAAAAAAGCAAATGCTTGCTTATTCAATGTACGCTTTGATTTGTTGCTTTACAAGATTCAGCGCTATATAAATTCCATACATTATTATTATTATTATTACTACTACTACTACTACTACTACTATTATTATTATTATTATCATTATTATTATTATTATTATTATTATTACCATCTGGAAATAAAAATTTGACTTGACACACACCAATAATTATATGAACACAATTTTATAAAGACTATTGACTAGTAAAACACACACACACACATACACACGCACACACGCACACACGCACACACTCGCACGCACACACACACACACACACACACACACCACACACACACACACACACACACACACAACACATGCGCGCATCATAATGACCATATGACTAGTAAAGACATAAACTCTCTCTCTCTCTCTCTCTCTCTCTCTCTCTACTCTCTCTCTCTCTCTCTCTCTCTCTCCTCTCTCTTGTTATTGCTGTAGTTGTTACTTTGTTTTTTGTTGTTGGTTTGTTTTTTGTTTTTTTGTTTGTTTATTTTTTGTTTTGGTGTATGTATGTGTGTGTGTGTGGAGGGGGGAACGGTGTTGGTTTTTAATTTTTAATTTTTTTCTCATTTGTTTGTTTTTTGTTGTTGTTTTTTTTATTTGTTTGTTTGGGAGGGTGCTTTTGTCTTCTTTTTATTATTATTTTATTTATTTATTTATTTATTTTTTTTTTTGGGGGGGGGGGTGGGGGGGGGGGGGGGGGGGTTCTGGGTTTTATTGTTATTGTCTTTTGCTCGTCCGGGGTTGTTTGTTTGTTTTTTCTTTTTCTCTCTTTTTCTTTTTAAACAAAAAAAAAAGTTTTTTCCCTTTGCTTCTACTTTTTGAAAATATGAGTACTGAGTGCATTTTCAAATGTGACCCCAATGGCGGGGACTGGATGTAAAAAAGCACATGAGTACTTATTCATTATCCTGAAAAAAAGAATTTGTTTCTATTACTTACAATGTGTAGATGTTCTTTTTATGACTTTATTGGCTTTTCCCCCTCTCTTTATTATGTGAGTGTATGGGTATTGCACTTATTTTATTATCATGACATTCAATTTGTATGAGTATAATTAAAAAGTGTTTGTGTTGATCGTGTGCTATGTGAGTATTACATATTTAGTATTATCCCTGAAACACACCCCCCCACCCCCCACCCCCACACACACTCACCCCCCCCCCCCCCCCCCCCCATCCCCACACACAAACATACACACACGCACTCACTCACTCACTCATATTCTCTCCCTCAATGACTGTATAGGTTTAGATTTCTTCTTTGTTTTATTTCTTGTTTTTATTGTGTGGATGTATGGGTATTACATTTATTTCATTATCATGACATATAATTTGAAACGAATATAATCTAAAATGAGTGTTGATGGGATCGCATACTGTTTTGGGAATTATATATTGGATATTATCTCTGAAATACACACACACACACACTCTGTCTCTGTCTCTCTCTCACCTTTTATCGTCTTGCTTATAGTTATAGTGTATCCTGAGGAAGGATTCATATTTTATATTTTCAATACTTTATTGGACTTGCCTCTGTACTTAAGCTTTAATGAGTGCCCTATTTCAATATCTTATAGTTATGTGTAACAAGTATGTGTACCATTTGACAATGTGTAGATGTTTATCTTTATGACTTATTAAGTTTGGTTGTGTTATTTTTCTTGGCTCTGTTGTTGTTCTTGTTGTTGTTGTTTGTCTGTTTTTCTCTTTTTTTATCTTCTTCTGTTGGTTTGGTTTTTCTTCTCTTTTGTTTGTTTGTTTGTTTGTTTTGGTTAGGGGTTTTTTTGGGAGGTGGGGGGGGGGGGGGTATTTTTAGGGTTTCTTTTATTTGCTTGCTTTGGAAGGGGGGGGGGGGGGGTGGGGGGGGGGGGGGAGCTGTTTTGAAAAGGGTTATTTCCCCTTGTTTTTATTGTGAGACTGTATAAGTATTGGGTTATTATTATTAAGATGTATCCCTAACGGGCGGGGACTGGATGTAAAAAAGCACATGTGTGCTTATTTATTATCCTCGAAATAAAAGACTTTGTCATTGTCATTGTCTCTCTCTCTCTCTCTCCCCTTACGCCAACGACTAAAATATAACAAAGGAGTCATGATGTTCAAGATCATGACAGGAACTGTTCCATCATACTTAAAAGACAAATTCCCCCTAAACCAATCCAGAAATACTATAAAGCCCAGTGTCCCTATTCCGAGAATAGACTTATTCAAATCTAGTCTACTTTACTCAGGCCCTATGCTGTGGAACTCCCTTCCAGATTCAGTTAAACAACATCAATCAATAACAATCTACAAAACTCAATTATCAACTCACTTGATACATCAACAATAACAAACCACAGTCCATAGCCTTAAAAGCAAAGTTGCATAATTCCTCCCTTACCTATCTGCCTTTCCATCCTACCTATCTGCCCTTCCCTTCCCTTCACCTGTATGTATGTCAGACTGTTGTCCTCTCTCTCTCTCTCTCTCTCTCTCCTCTCTCTCTCTCTCTCTCTCTCTCTCCTTCTCTCTCCTCTCTCTCTCTCTCTCTCTCTCTCAAATTTTCATTGTTGTTGAAAAGTGAGTCTAGCAATGTAAGCTTTTTTTTATATTTTATTATTTTTATTTTATTTTTTTTAATTTATTTTTATTTTTTTTAAAATAAAATTATTATTATTTTTTATTTTTTTTTAAACTACACTTTAGTTATAAGAAATATATCTATCATAACAATAATATGTGTTAATCTGTACGAGTATAATGAAATAGAGTGTTCACAGTGATGATCTGCTATTTTGAGAATGATATTCAGTATTTTTTTTCCTGTCTTTATTTGTCTTGTTTGTTTACAAACAAAAAGCATAAATCTTTAAACACACACACACACACACACACACAACACACACACACACACACACCTCCCCTCTCTCTCCCCATTTCTTCCCCCCCCCCCCCCCCCCCCCCCCCCCCCTTTCTT
>CM054135.1:9730945-9745945 GCA_028751875.1 Rapana venosa
TCCCCCCTCTTTTTTTATGAGAGTGAGGGGTATTGCTTTTATTTTATTACCATGACATTCAATTTGCATGAACATAATTAAAAAGTGTTTGTGTTGATCGTGTGCTATGTGAGTATTACATATTTAGTATTATCCCTGAAACCCCCCCCCCCCCCCCCCCACACCACACACACACTCAAACACACACACACACACACACACACACACGCGCGCGCGCTCAAACACACACCACCCCACACAAAACACATACTCACTCACTCACCCACCCATATTCTCTCCCTAAACGACTGTATAGTTTTTAATTTCTTCTTGATTTGTTTCTTGTTTTTATTGTGTGGATGTATGGGTATTAAATTTATTTCATTATCATGACATATAATTTGAAACGAGTATAATCTAAAATGAGTGTTGATGGATCGCATACTGTTTTGGGATTTATATATTGGATATTATCTCTGAAATACACACACACACACTCTCTGTCTCTGTCTCTCTCTCTCTCACCTTTTATCGTCCTGCTTATAGTCATAGTATATCCTGATGAAGGATTCATATTTTTATATTTTCAATACTTTATTGGACTTGCCTCTGTACTTAAGTTTAATGAGTGCCCTATTTCAATATCTTATAATTATGTGTAACAGTATGTGTACCATTTGACAATGGGGTAGATGTTTATCTTTATGACTTATTAATTTTGGTTGTGTTATTTTTCTTGGCTTTGTTGTTGCTCTTGTTCTTGCTGTTGTTGTTTGTCTGTTTTTCTCTTTTTTATCATCTTTTGTTGTTTGGTTTTTCCTTCTCTTTTATTTGTTTGTTTGTTTTGGTTAGGGTTTTTTGGGGGTGGGGTAGGGGTGGGGTATTCTTAGGATTTTCTTTTTAATTGCTTGCTTTTTTTTTGGGGGGGAGGTTTGTTGGGGGGGAGCTGTTTTGAAAAGGGTTATTTCCCTTGTTTTTATTGCGAGACTGTATAAGTATTGGGTTATTATTATTAAGATGTATCCCTAACGGGCGGGGACTGGATGTAAAAAAGCACATGTGTGCTTATTCATTAATCCTCGAAATAAAAGAATTTGTCATTGTCATTGTCATTGTCTCTCTCTCTCTCTCCTCTCTCTCTCTCCCTCTCTTCTCTCTCTCTATTCTCTCTCTCTCTCTCTCTCTCACACACACACACACACACACAGGATTCAAAGTCAAAACCTGGTAATCACAGACCATGCAGTCACGCTGACATGTAACAGTAGGACAACATGGAATTGCATATATTTTTAAGCTATCGAAAAAAAAAAAAAAAAAAAAGTAATAACAGGGTGAGGCTTGCGAAAGTGAGTTCTTCTTCTTTCTTTCTTTCGATTGTATTAAAGTCCCAGTGCCGTTATCCGATTTAGGGACTGTATCAACCAACCAACCACTACCACCAAGCCACTCTATGAAAGACGACTACGCTGTCTACACGACCAGCGATGTTTTGATTTGATTATATTAAAGTCAGAGCCCAGCCGAGCTATCCGATTTAGCGCCTGCACTATCGACCAACGCGACAGTGAGGATTTGCACTCTGCTTTTAAAAGTGCCATCCTTTGCAATAGGCTGCTCACTACTAATTAATGAAAATACAGAATTTGTTTTTTTAAAGTCAGGTAGGCCTACTCCCCAAAATTAATGTTCTTGTTGATGAATGACAGTCTTATTTTTCTTTGAAAAATTACGCCTAAATGCATGAAAAACAATTGGTTTTGTTTTGTTTCTTTGTTGTTGCTGGTGTTGTTACTTCAGATCAGTTTTTCAGTTTTTCCATTGTGCAACTAGGAGTGAAAAATCTTTCCCTTAGGCAAGGAGTACTGAAGTGGGAATTTTTGCTTTCCTGAGTTTTGAGGGGGCGTGATACAAAGTTATGTAAGTGAAAACAGCTTCCTGTTCTCGGTGGGTTTTTCGAGAAGCTTTTGTCTTTAAGTCTGCTAGGCGCGGTTTTTGCAAAGGGAAATTTTGCAAAAAACCCGCAAAATTTAGGGGGCAGCATGCCTCGTGGCTACACAATTTGGACCCTCCTCTTTAAAACTGCAGGGAAACACTTTTTTTTTATTTGCTTTCCCCCTTGTTATACTTAAAAATTATGACCCCACTTTTTATAAGGTAAAAAGGTTTAAAAGTGTCCCAAACCTATAAGGTTTTAGGGGGGCGAGGCGTCGAGACCTCACTTCTCTAGGGCCAGCGTTTGAGGGGAGTGCCCATCTCCTCTCCCCCGTGCTTTACCTTCCCTGACCCAAAGAGGCAGGTACCCATTTTTCGCTGGGGGAAAGACTGAAGCCAAGGGACGCAAACAGTCACCATCCCAAATGGGAACCAGCTCGGAGCTTAACTTGGCTGGGGGGGAAAGGAGTCTCGCCCCGGGTACCCGGAATGCAAGCAAATTTAAACCCCCCTTTCCCACCCGCCCCCCCCCCCCCTCCCCCTTCCCCCCCCCCCTAAACACCCCAAAACTTTCATTTATTTTATTTATTTATACCACATTAAGTCATGGCAGATTTCTCTTCGTGAAATTCAGGCTTTTCTCCCCGGGGAGAGCACGTCGCCAAAAGAGCAGCCCCACCCATTTTTTTTTCTTTTTCTGTCTGCAACTGTATTTCTTTCCCTATCAGTGTGGCTTTTTTCTACAGAATTTTGCCAGGGATAACTCTCTTGTTGCCGTGGGTTCTTTTACATGCGCTAAATAATTATGTGTAACACATGGGACCTTGGTTTATTGTCTCATCCAAAAGACTAGCACCCAGACCACCACTCATGGTCCAAACAGGATTCAAACCATGGCACACTTCCGACATGGACTTTTCGCTTTCTAGGCAGGCGCGTTACCTATAGACCACTGATCCACCTACCCTTCCTCCCCCTAATCTACCTCCCTCCCCCAACCTATCCCCTCCTTCTCGCTAACCTACCCCCTCCCTCCGCATATCTGTTCACTCCTCCCTCCCCCAAACCTACCCCTCTTCCTCCTTCCTATCCCCTCCCTCCCCTGACGTCTCCCCTCCCGAACTTACCTCTTCTCTGTATTCTACCCCCTGATCTTCCACCCTAAATTACCCACACCTCTCCCCTAATCTACCTCCCCTATTCTATCCTCTCCTAACTTAAATACTTATAAGATAAAATAGAATGACAGCTTTATCACCCACACATAGCATGACACATGTAAACACGAAAATCCATAGCTTGAAGAAAGTTGTCATTGGCAATTTGCTGTAGAAAATAACACTATTTTAACGAAACAACTACACAGACAGGTGCAAAGCTAAAGATGATGTGTGTGAGAGCTTTTCCTTCCTCACTTACCTGCCACCACCCCCCCCCCCCCTCCCACACATCCCCCCTGTAGCTACCCCCCCCCCCCCCCTCTATCCCCCAAACCACCCATCTCTCCCCCCTCTTCCCGTTTGAGAGCTACCCTCCCCCCTCCCTTTATTCCCCCCCCCCCCCCCCCCCCCCCCCCCCCCCCCCCCCCCCCCCCCCCCCCCCCCCCCCCCCCCCCCCCCCCCCCCCCCCCCCCCCCCCCCCCAGTTATGTTTGCATTTTAAAGTTTTTTTTTTCAAAGGGTATTTAGCTTTTTTGGACATTTTAATGGAAAAAAATTTTTTCATTCTATCTTATGGCAAAAAAATACCTCCTTTCATAGGTATCATAAACATTTTAATTTTCCTTTATATAGGGAAAAAAATTCTTTTGCAAGCCCGGGAAAAAAGAAAAAAAAAGGGGGGGGGCGCTGGTTGGGGGGGACGCGTCCCCGTTTCCCCCCGGGGGGGGGAGCGGGCCCGAATTTACGGAGAGAAATCTTCCGTGCCCTTTAAGTGGTATGAAAGGGAAATTTTCGGGAAGCGCTTTATTTTTTTGTTTAAAAAGTTTCGGGGCTATTTAAATTCCATAATTTTTATTATTATATTGTTTGCCCTCACCCCGGGAAGCCCAAAGATAAAAGTTTGTATCGATGGAAATGAAGCAGCAATTTTTATATAAAATTTGTAGACTCTACTGTTTCCAAATGTCTGAAGAAGGGACAAGGGGGAAACGGGAATATTTGAAAAGGGGGGGGGGGGGGGGGGGGGGGGGGGGGGGGGGGGGGGGGGGAGGTACCCGGGGGGGGGGGGGAAAGAGGGGGGAGGAGGTAACCGGGGGGGGGGGGGGGGAAGAGGAGGGGGAGGAGGTACCCTGGGAGGGGGGGCCAAAGGGGTTTTTTTTGGGGGGCTTTTTGGGGGGGAGGGGGGGGGGGTGGGGGGTGGGGTGGAGGGGGGAATGGGTAGCTTGGGGGAAAGGAATAGAGGGAGGGATAGTGGGGGGGGGGGAGAAAGGGAGGGGTACTGGGGGGGGGAGGGGGTTTGGGGGGGGGGGGGAGGGTTTTAAGGAGGGGGGGGGGAGGGGGGTTGGGTGGAGGGAGGGGAAAACTTGGGGAAGGGGGGGGGTAGCTGAGGGGATAAGGGTGGGTGGGGGTGGAGGGGGAGCTTGGAATAGGGTTTTAGTATGAGGAGGGTTAACACCCCCTCCAAAAAAAAAAACAAACCCCCAAAAAACCCCCCTTGGGGTGGGGGGTAGTTTTTTTCCCAAATTATCTGTGCATTTTTTTTATCGGGACTCATTACAGAAAACCCGGAAAGGGGTCAAAAATTTGCCCATTTCAAGGAGACTTGCTAACTTTGTTGTTTGTTCACTATGATCATCAGTATTTGTGTACAAAACTGGCTTGCCCTTTTCCCCTTCATGTCGAATTTACATCTTTTGGGGGCTGTTTTATTGCGCTTTTTAACCCCTTTTTCTATATCTTTTTATTCATTTAATTTTTTTGTTTTCAAAAAGTTAGTATGTGGGGCCAACCCTTTGTTCGAAAAGCGCTTTGTGGTACCTCTACCCAAAAAAGGAAGGATAAGGTCTCGAGAAAAAGTCCATTATCATTATCTTTGTATTGTTATTTTCATTATCAATAGTAGTAGCCCGCGGTGGCCCGCAGCAGTAGTACTACAAATGCAGTTTGCCCAAAAGCAGCAGTAGTAGTGTTATTGTGTTGTTGTTTTTTGGGGTTTTTGACAGAAAGGACTTGCAATTTTGATGGGCCCGTCATGAAGATGGCTGTTTACTCTTTTGGGGGTTGTTTCCGGTTTTTTATTGGAAGTTTGTTTTATATTGTGGGATGGAAAGAAGTTCGTTTTAAAAGAGTTTTTTTAGGGTGTGGATAATGCAGAAGTTTTGTTTAAAGAATTGTTTTTTGGGTCGTGGATAATGCAGAAGTTCGTTTTAAAAGGTTTTTTTTAGATCGTGGATGATTTCGAAGGTTTGTTTAAAAGAGGTTTTTTTAGATCGTGGATAATGGGAGAAGTTCGTTTTAAAAGAGTTGTTTTAGATCGTGGGGTGGGTTTCAGAAGTTTGTTTTAAAAGAGGGTTTTTTTAGATCGTGCATGATGCAGAATTTTTGTTTTTAAAAAAAGTTGTTTGAATGTGGATGGGGGCAGAATTTCGGGTTTTAAAAAAAAGTTGTTTTTTGATTGGAATGACAAAAAGTTCGTTTTTGTGAGTTGTTTTAGTCGTTGATGATTTAGGTGTTTGGAGGGGTTGCTTTTTGGGGGGGTAAAAGCTTTTAGGCCATCTAACGGGGCATACTTAAAATTTCCACACATTTAAAAATAAAGTTTATGTATTATGTGTCCCTCATTTTGGGAAAGGGTGCCTCGGTGGTTGGCTCAACCCGGGCCCTTTAGATCACTTGCACAATGCTCTAACCCTAGGCTATCCCGCCCTCCTCCGCTACAATTAGAAGTTAAAAGTTCCCCTTTGGGCCGGCCATTTTGAACAGGCGCAAAATAAAAAGACCAGACTTTTTTTGTTTGCAAAAAATAGTCATGATACCGAATTTCAAGGTTTTTTAAGGACATGGGTCGGGTTTATGGGCAAAGTATTCAAGTTTCTTTTCCCTTTATTTGAAGCTTGGGGAGATGCAAAAAAAAAACTATTGTTTACTACAATGGGTGCTAATGAGAGGTACATGCATAGGTTACAAAAAAACTTGCATGTGGGACGGGACAAAACACCCCCAAAGGCCTAGTTGTGCCAGTTTCAGACCCCTTTTTTCTTCAAATTTCCCCAGCTTTGAGCTCCCAAAGGGTTCCCCCCTTGGTGAATTTTTTTTGGAACCCCCCCCCCCCCCCCCCCCCCCCCCCCCCCCCCCCCCCTGCCGTTAGATAACTGCATTCCGACTTCAGGTGTGATGTCTACACACAACAGCTGTATGTACGCATTTAAAAAAAAAAAAAGTCATCCGTTCCTACAAGCACAAAATGGCCTACTCTTCTGAAAGGCGGAACAGATTTTATGTGTACGCAAGATGTTCTGCGTGCATCTGGACACACGGGGCCTCGGTTTATAGTCTCATCCAAAGGACTTTTGACATTGATTTCAATTTTCTCATCAAACTGGGAGGTAGGGGCAAGGCTGGGGAACGAACCCAGAACCTCATGGTTTACTTCTTAGGCAGGTGAACATCTTAACCATCCTGCCACTTTCCTTCTCGTTTCAGACAATGTCATGTTTCTGTCATGATGATTTAGTCCAATGTGTGCTAACACTTCTCTCTTCTCTCTCTCACATACCACACTGCTCTTTTGATTGAAGATGATCTCAAATTCTCTCACTTTATTTCACATCTGAAAATGACCCAAAGCACCCCCTTTCATCTGCACGGGTACATAACCTCAACCTCTCTCCCTCTCCACACACATACACATGACATGTACACGATCTGTCCCCTACCCCCGCTCTCCGCATCCCTCCCATAAAAAAACAACCCCCAACCTCAAAACACACAACAAATACACACCTGTGCATGCACACTGATCATTATGCACAAACACATCAAACGGTTAAACCTGAAATTAAAAAGAAAAGTGGATGTTAACTCCTCAAACACGTCCAAAAATCATACTCACATATAATCCACACATGATAAAATCTACACTTTTTTTTTTTTTTTTTGGTGACACACTATTGCACAACATACTACTTACACAAAACCATAGCATTACGAACCAGTGCGGATGGATCTTGCAGCGTGCTTCAAAGACAAAGAGGTCACCACTCAAAATCACAGCACGTTCTGACTCCTTGTACAAAACTGTGCTCACTACCTCCACAAAAAACATTTGAACTTTTAAAGCATGCACAGTTGAAGTCCAGCCAACCCATGAGAAAAATCCAGAGATGCATTCAGATAACATCCGAATAACCAGAATCATAACCTCACCCATCCAAATGAAGCACCACAGGAAGAAAAAAAATTCTCATCACTCACACTTGTTCGTTAGAGCAGTTTTTGTTTTTTTTTAAAACATCCGGGGAAAAAATGAACAACAGATTACAGTAGCGATTTCTAAAACAGACAGACTGCAGCGTTTTCTTCAAGTGAATTTTCACAATGTCCAGAGCTTCGAAATAATGCTTGATGCGTCGGAACTGCAAGGATTTTAACCATGCCGATTTCAGTTTTAAACAGAACCCACACAGCAAGAATGTTGGACTTCAGATTAGAAGACATACACAGCCATTATCAAAAAAAAAAAAAAAAAAAAAAAAAGAGACATATACATCCATCACAAAAAAGATTACATATACACATACATACATACATACATACATATATATATATATATACATATATATATGTATATATATATATATGTATGTATATATATATATATATATATATATATATATATAAAGAAAGAAAAAACACAACCATAATGAAAAATTGCTGGCATACACATTCATAATGAAAAATACCAAACACACACATCCTTCATGAAAAACGCCACATCCTTTCTGACAAAAAAAAACCCCTATCACACACAAGTCCATAATTAAAAGCAGCAAACATATACATGATATCCATAATGATAAATGCCAGACATACTGATTGAACACACACTCAAACACACACCACATAATTATGAAAAATAGCTCACACACATCCATTATGAAAAATTGCAGATGTACATGTCCATAATAAATCATATTCATAACCATGTATAGCAGTACACACAACCATGAGAAAGAGAGAGAGAGAGAGAGAGAGAGAGAGAGAGAGAGAGAGGAGAGACAGAGACAGAGAGAGACAGAGAGAGAGAGAGAGCACCAGGCAATCTCTGATAATAGCACGGTACCAGCATGCATTTTCCTCCTTTCTTTCACACTTCATTGGTTGCCTGTGTCCTAGTCTTTCAGATGAGACAATGCAGTAACAGCATCTGAGTTTGGCCAGCCCACAACAAGAGCAAAAGATCACACAGTGTCAGAATGAAACGGCCCTCAGTGAAGTTGTGCAGACAAAAATTCCATTTCTTTTCACAGGAAAACTGATATATACAATCATGCGAACGCAAGCACGCACACACACACACAACCAGTATCTTCTAATTTTTAGACTCGAGTATGGTAAGATAATACAAATGTATGTGCTCATCTGTTAAGTTGTCTTTTTTATAAGAAGGGGAAGGAAAACAGAGCTTGACAAAGGGAGGTAGGGGGTGGGGGAGAGGGGAGGGAGAGCGGGGAGGGAGCAATTCTGGCAAAGTTTACATATCCCGTTAAGTTATGAAAACCTCCCCAACACTTTTCCTATCTGACTCTCACTAATAAACAATTTCTTCAGAAAATGACAGTGTATGCATGTATGCACAAGATGTTTTCCCACGTTTCTTTTCCCCATCTGTTCCAATGGCAACTGAACCCCTTTACTTCGCTGCTGGGCCCATTGCTCGCTCACTTTTAAGTAAACGCTATTTGCTCAGGGGATTTTGCTCCTTGGCTGGAAGGTGGGGGTAATAATGATAATCCTTATCAACAACAGTGTGACATTTGCTTTGAGATTGAGTCTTGCTCTCCATGAGGTGCTCTTTGCCCAAGTGTTATTGCCGAAACCTTTGGTCTTCCGATGGACTAAGGAAAATTACTGTCTTAATAATGATGGCTTTATTTGTTACGGAACATGAGCACTTTTTAAACCATTCAATATACTCAGAGTTGGAAATTGGCTACCTAAATAGAGGGGAGCTATATGCAAAATCTCACCTCACCTCCTCCAGACCCCCCCCCCCCCCCACTCTCTCAAAAAAACCCCAAACAGAAAACCCCTGAACAGCAAAAGCCATCATGTGACAGCTGAAGACCATTTGTTGTGGCTTAAAAAAATTTTTGTGTGTGCAAATCTTTCTTTGTTTTAATTTTTGTGTGCATGTTTTTTGTTGTTTAGCCTGTTATGTAGAACAGACTTTGTGCTTTTTTTTTAAAATTTTTACCCCAGAAATGTGAAACATATTGCCAATTTTTAACTTCAACTTCAGATAGTATTTCAAGGTGTTCTGTATTTCAAATCTCTCTAACAATGACAATGTTTAAAAACAAACCAACCAACCCAAGAAGGGAAAAAGATTCAATTTTTTCTATTTTGGTATCACACAGCTGTCATACTTTCCTAAATATGTCAATTAAAAAAGACAGTCTAAAGAAATCTAGAATGAAAGACATAATATGTATTACTGAGGTGACAAAATATATATGATGCCAGTATGTGTGTGTGTATGTGTGTGTGGGTAAGTGTGTGTGTGCCTGCCTGTATGTGGCACATGTTCCTGCGTGAATGTACAAGTGTGTGCATTTTCTCAGAAACCAACACAATCATTATGATTTCAGTTGCTCACAGGACAGTAACCACTCTATACAATCACAGATTCACTCTAATCTTTGCACACAGACACACACACAACCCCCACTCTATGGTACACAGCAAAAGATTGAAAAAAAACCCACCCAAAAGAACCCCAAAACCCCAACGAAACAAACCCCCCCAAAACCCTCATCGCTAGGCAGTTCAAATGTTTTGCATAATCTGATGAAAATGATGAATGCTCTTGTCAGTAAATGCATCTGTTTATATCAAACAGTTGAAAGAAAACAGTTTACAATAATGATAATAATAATAATAGTAACAATAATGCCCTTTATGTACACACATGGGTCATGCAGGAAACCAAACCGAAGAGAACATTGATTACACTTTGCTTGACACACAAACCAGGAACAAGACAGTGACTGTGCTTGGGAAGCTTACACTTAAAAAAACCCACTTGACCTAACACGCATCCACCAAACACTGCAACAGCCCTCATGATACGGACCTATTATAAATCACAACATATTTTTAAAAACAACAAGCACACAACAAAATCGGTACCTGGCAAAGCTGAGAGTTCCAAGTCTCTGAATAAAACGCACAATTCATTCAACTTACGTTCCAAGACTGTACATGCAAAGAATGGCCAGGTAAAATAGGACATTGACCCTAACATCACAGCAAAATGAGAGAGACGGAGAGCGAGCAACACCAGCATCGCATCACAGAGATGGAAAGAGAAGGGTGGAAAAAATCTGATCCAAATGAAACAGGAGATTGACGGAAAGTATCAAACGAAGAATTAAGTAAAAACAAAGATGAGGGTCCACAGCACACTGTGACAAGATACAAATTCTGCAGTACTTTGCCATATTTCTTTTTCCTACTTGTTTCTAATGTTGAAGTCCACGGAATCGGAATGCGGCTACCTTCATGGTGGGTAAAAAAACGTCGCATACGCAAAATCTCACCACTGGGTGAACCTTGGAGCTCTAGCTCAGGAACAAAATAAATGAATAAAAATAATGAAGAAGGTTCTCATGCAGTACAGAATGTGTCACTGCCCCAGTGATGTCTCTCTCTCTGTGCATTCCTTTCCAGTATTTACTGGGCGGGGTGCACAGTATCTGGTCTTCTCCTGTGTTTGTGACTTTTCAGGAGGTCTGTCTGCCCTGCTGGCATCAGCAAACACATTCCAGATTTCATAGCAGCTTGACAACTGTACAGGTTGCATGCTGGGTGTGTTCGTGTTACTGTGCGAATGCCGACATGAATAACGGGATTGTTAACATGCATATTTCATCTTCTGCATGCATATATGCTGGAAGGGAATGAAGACACTGGCAGGACTGCACCTGAAGTTGACCTGGGAGATCGTAAAACTCCCCACCCTTAATTTACCAGATGTCGTGGAGATTCAAACCCACGACTTCATGGACCCATGGGATTGAAATTGAATGGTCTTAACCACTGGGCTATAGTGTCTGTCCAGCATACTGTTCTGAGTCGTGCCAGAGGCTTCAAGCAACCCCCTGGTTGCTATCATGTCATTGCCTCAGAGAAGGCCAGAGTGGAGGGGGGAAAAATCCAGGGCTGAGAAATAAAAATGTAGTTGAGAAAAATGGCTAGAACAAAAAAGTAAGCCAAAGGAATCAAACAAACAAACAAATCATCCAGGTTGCTGTTTACTGTCACAAGAAGGAAAATCACCAAGGAGAAAGCAACAGTAGCAGAATTTTAAAACACACTCCTGTAAATGTTTCATGCTTTAATGATGTTGGTAGGATATTTTCTTCAAATCTTACAGACCAGCACACAACACATGTTACCGACACAATACTGAAGAGCAAACACACTGACAGTAATCTTTGAAGCAACAGAGCCATATGCAAAAAAGTATGATGAGGGCTAAAATAATTTTTTTTTAAAAAGATGACTGTCACTTCTGCCATTTACATTCCTTTTTAAGGATATAAAATGAAGCTGACTAGCTGTTGAAAAAATACCAAAAAAAAAGGGAAATAAAAAATTATGAAGTCAAACATTCAAACAAAATTTGCAGCAGAGATAAGTCTTATAATTATTCTCTCTGATTCAAAGTAGCTGAAAAAAACCCCAACCCAACAACAAAAGTGAGAGAAAGTTAGAAGCTGACGACCATGGCCTTAAAACTTTCCAGAAAAACAATTCTTCTGGTATACTGATTGTATCTCGGAAAACTAAAGTTGAGCTTGCAGTAAGTGCATCATCGCTTGTAAACCCCAATTCACGCCACAAAGCCAAACAGAGATCAAAATAACCAAACAAATCTACCATGTTCTTGAATATGTCATGCAACATGCTCCACAGAGCCTACTTGTAGAGACAGTATAATAAACACATGCCCTTTAGTACACACACACACAGGCTCCACCTAAACTCATAACCTATTTACACACTGATCAGAAACTTCCGTCCCTGATACTCGGTCTAACTCAAGTACTCAGAACCACACCAGTCAGTCAGATTCTCTTTTACTTCTTTTTTCTTCCCCCATTCCTAGGCTAGAACTCTGAAGTTCACCGGTGGCGAGATCTGGAGAGTATGCAACTACTTCTGCCCACCATTAAGGTAACCACATTCTGACTTCGGGGCAAACTGTAAATACTGTAAGGAGGGGAGGGGAAGGAGCAGAAACAAGGACCATCGGAACACTTTTTGATCTGCAGATGATGAGATAGTTATCACACTCCCAAATTCAAACTCCCAATTTTCTTCTCTCTCTCTCTTTCCTCACCATTTTCTTTTTTTTTTTTTTTTTGGGGGGGGGGGGGGGGGGTGGTTAGGTGGGTGGGAGGGGGGGAAGGGGGTTTACTGGCCACATAACTTTGGTACTGGTACTGAAACACCTCACCTCATTTCTCCCACCTCCATGACTGCATTATGACTCAAAAGCTGACTGATTAGCAGCCACACTTGATAGTCTTAACAACAAAAAGAAAACAAGATTTCAATGTCTATATGAGTCTTTTTTGGGGAAAAAACACAGATTTTTGGTGTAAAAATCAAACAATATATATTAATTTGTTATTCTAACCGGGACAAACTACAGATGAGAACTTAAAAATCCCACCAAGCCTCCCCTCCCCCCACTCCAAAACGCACAGACAAAACGGAGAAAAAGTTTCTGCAATAAACTACATCTTGGGCTATACAACACATGACTGGCCAGTTTTATAACACGAAGACTGGAACAAAACAAATGTCTCTAAAACAAAACAAATAAAATCTCTGAACAAGAAATAATTTCTAAACAAAATAAATGAAAAAAAAAAACCCCAACCCCAAAAGAAGAAAAGCAACAACCAACAACAACAACAACAAAATCTTGAAAGGTTATGAAAGACATCAAGTAAAGAGGCAAAACTTAGAGTACGCTGATGGAATATTGTATTCTACTCTTCACAATTTATTTCACATATGTTTGAACTTTGTTGCAATGTTTCCAAAGGAAAATTAAAACAAACGAAAATAGTCGCACAGTTAAAATGTAGTCTTAAGACACACTGCACATGACAAACTCAAACTGACCGCCGGGAGACAAGCGCTTCTTACTGTATCATACTGGAGAAGTCGTGCTTTTCCCTTCTTTACAGCAAACGACGTATAACAGCATGTCACCACAACTTCTCAATTCATTGCCATCTCTTTCATGTCTCTCTCCTTTATTAATGCTGTAGTTCCTTGAAACGCCAGGCTGATAAAATCATATTTACATTGTCAAAGCTGTCCTACTCTCCTAATTTTAAGAAAGAAATTTTTTTTTTTTTGGGTATCAACTTATTGCTTCTGGTATATAATTTTCTTTGTTGTTGTTTTTTCCACCCAAAAATTTCTGGTTGGTATGGCTAGCATGTCAGTACACATTGTAAGTGGAAAATACGGTACAAAAACTCAACCACATGGTGACAACCTTTTGACAACACATACTACATCATATGATGACTTCCTGACAGTTTGATAGCATACGCTACATCATATAAAGGGCTATGGCAAAAAATAAAACACTGTTCTTAAAAATCTAACACTGTACAAGTTAACTTCTTGCTGACAAAATACAACACACACAAAACTGACTGAAAAGAGAATTTCTTATCAAGGGCAGCTAACACTGACAGCCGTCACAGACACCGTCAGTTGTTTTCAACGCTGAAGTTCAAGGATTAGAAATATTATTAGACAATCACAATCTCCTCCAGACATCCACACCTTTACCAATGATGACAAAAGAAATATCAACGTACAAAAGAAAAAAAAATCTACCACGCAAATTTTTTTTATGCTGAATATAATATGCCCACTAACTTTTCATTTTGCTACATATTTCATAACTTGATAAACTTATTCACTGTATCAAATCTATGGTCAAAATTATACATAAAACCACTTTCCAAACTATCTTGCAATTAACTGAGCATTTTCACAAATCAAAGAAAGTCAATCTTGACTAAAAAAAACCCCACTTCCCCACCCCCAAAAAACCCCCAAACAAAAACAAACAAAAACCCCACTGCAACCCCAAAAGTCCATTGTATTCTAACAACATAGAACAATGTTACTGCTATGGCAAGAAACTCATCAGGAAAAAGAAAGATTGACTTCATTTCATTCTGATTACACCTGACTGTCACCAACATATTAGAAGATTTTTTAATATTTTCTAAACTGCTCACAATCAATATCCATTCCTCAATAATTTCATTATGCAACACACACACACACATACACACACTAGCACTCACTCACCTTATCTTTTTCAAGACACAATCACATACATACCCTGCACGACGTGAATTATCACAACAAGAATCACCAACACAAGATGTTAGAAAACACACAAGTACACTTTTCACTCCAGGTCACCCCCCAAATGTGGAAAGACAAGGAAGTGGGAAAACAAACGAAAAAACCCCAATAAACAAAATAAAGCAAAACACCCCCCACCCCCCTCCCCACCCAGCACTCACACAATCACTGCAAAATTTTCCCCCAATCTTATGGTTACCGATGATCTGCCATATCATTTTCATTTCAATATTTAAAACAAAAAAACCCACAATAATCCCCTACCCAAACACATATACAACTCTGATTCAATCACTTTTTCCCTCCATGTTTTGTTTAATAACCCCCCCCAAATTCTACAATGTCACTTGATCTAGATAAAAGAAAACAATAGGAAGAATGTGTCCCCCCCTCTCCACCAAAATCTGCTCTAAACCAGACATACAATTTCAATGCAATCACTCCCCCCCCCC
>CM054135.1:9750945-9793445 GCA_028751875.1 Rapana venosa
CAGGATCCTTAAAGTGCATATTTAATCGTCTGCACGTGCATACACACGAAGGGAATTAAGGCACTGGCAGGTCTGCACTTCAAAGTTGACTCTGCGAGATCATAAACCCCCCCACCCTTAATTCACCAGACACTGCTGACCGAGATTCAAACCTACAACTTCACGGACCAGTGGGATTAAAGTCGACCATGACCACTTGGCTGCGGCATCATACGTCTGTTTTTTCAAGCTTTACAACAGACCAAAGCACAGGGGTGAGGGCCCACGACAGACAACAGCACAGGGGTGAGGGCCCACGACAGACCACAGCACAGGGGTGAGGGCCCACGACAGACAACAGCACAGGGGTGAGGGCCCACGACAGACAACAGCACAGGGGTGAGGGCCCACGACAGACAACAGCACAGGGGTGAGGGCCCACGACAGACAACAGCACAGGGGTGAGGGCCCACGACAGACAACAGCACAGGGGTGAGGGCCCACGACAGACAACAGCACAGAGGTGAGGGCCCTCGACAGACAACAGCACAGAGGTGAGGGCCCTCGACAGACATTGGCACAGGGGTGACAGCCCACGACAGACAACAGCACAGGGGTGAGGGCCCATGACAGACAACAGCACAGGGGTGAGGGCCCACGACAGACAACAGCACAGAGGTGAGGGCCCTCGACAGACAACAGCACAGAGGTGAGGGCCCTCGACAGACATTGGCACAGGGGTGACAGCCCACGACAGACAACAGCACAGGGGTGAGGGCCCACGACAGACAGACAACAGCACAGGGGTGACAGCCCACGACAGACAACAGCACAGGGGTGACAGCCCACGACAGACAACAGCACAGAGGTGAGGGCCCACGACAGACAACAGCACAGGGGTGAGGGTCTACGACAGACAGAAAGCACAGGGGTGACAGCCCACAGACAGACAACAGCACAGGGGTGAGGGCCCACGACAGACAACAGCACAGGGGTGAGGGCCCACGACAGACAACAGCACAGGGGTGAGGGCCCACGACAGACAGAAAGCACAGGGGTGAGGGACCACGACAGACAACAGCACAGGGGTGAGGGCCCACGACAGACAACAGCACAGGGGTGAGGGCCCACGACAGACAACAGCACAGGGGTGAGGGCCCATGACAGACAACAGCACAGAGGTGAGGGCCCACGACAGACAACAGCACAGAGGTGAGGGCCCACCTCGTCATTGAGGCCGTGCACGGGGTAGAGGTGGGGGTAGTAGGTCTGCAGCAGGAAGCTGACGGGCGTGGTTTTGGCCATCAGGTGAGCGTACACTTTGTCGTCAATCTTCACGCTCTGGGACAACCGGAAGGCAGTCTGGACAAGGCACAGACAGAGAGAGAGAAGAAAGACAGAAGGATAAATGATTAAAACAGAAAGGAGTATTTTGAAACACTGCCTTTGGACAAACATTGTTGTTGTTTTATCCACACAAAAAATGTTTGCCAGCTGCAAAATGAATTTGTTTCCGTGACTGAGGTGATAATAACTGAATATAAATCGTTACAATTATTCTTGCTGTGAATAAATAAACACACACACACATTTTCCTGACTAGGTCATTGTTTAATCAAACTAACTATTACTTAAAAAAGAGACAGAGAGAGAAACAAAGAAGAAGGAAAGAGAGAGAGAGAGAGAAGGGCGGAGGGGAGAGAAATAAAGACTGAGAGAGAGAGAAAGACAGACAGAGAGAGACAGAAAGACTGACAGACAGAGACAGATAGAAAGACAGAGACAGAGAAAGAAACAGAGAAAGGACCATATTTACCAGTATGACCAGGTAAACCATACTACAAGCACCACTGGCCTAATGTTGCATGCTTTTGTTATCATCAAACGCTACAGTTCTTGTTTATAACAGAGACAAGGGACACTTTGGTAAAAGAGCAAGAAAATGGCAAGAATGTGAGGTCAACCTGATGATGCACAACTTCTCCACATCTATTACCTCTTGAATCGTCACACTAGCAAAACACACACACACACACACACACACAGACAGTACCCCTGTCCACACACACAACTCCGCAACTCACACTCTTGAGCATGGCGAGGGTGTAGAGGGGGAAGAGGCGGAGGGGGGCGGGGGTGACCATGGCCCCCATGCGCTGAGTGGCGGGGATCTGGGAGGCGAAGGCACTCAGCATGTCCTGACAGGCGTTCATCAGCGCCTCCCGCGCGTCCTCCAGCGATGACCCCACAGTGCGGTCCACAGCTGTCGGCCCAAGTATAGACATCGTTACTATTCTACCGCCTTGAAAAGTTCAGTGATTTGTTTATATATAAAAATCATTTAATATTGCGATTACAGAGTCATCTTCACTCAGTGACTTTCCTCTTAAGTCGAAGTAAAGGTAAAGGAGTCCCATAACCTATAAGGTCATAGGGGAGCGAGGCGTCAGAGACCTTACTTCTCTAGGGCCAGCATATTGAGGGCGGCACCCATCTCCTCTCCCTCGCTGCTTTACCTTCCCTGACCCTAAAGAGGGCAGGTACCCATTTACAGCTGGGGGAACTGTACTGAAGCCAAGGCACGCAAACGGTCACCCATCCAACTGGTAACCATGCTCGACGCTGCTTAACTTGGCTGGGGGAAAGTGAGTGCTCCGACCACTGAGCTATCCCGTCGAAGTATGGCTGCCTATATGGTGAGGTACTTGAAAACAGTCATACAAGCAAACTTCTCATTCAGTGTTGCAATTTCAATCTCACAGTGATACCCAGGTGGGATGATGAGTGAGTCAGAGTGATGCACATTCTGGGTGACCCCCAGAGCGTTAAGCTGGGGAGCACACAACAACAAGAACCCAGTGATTTGAATCCTGTATTCCCAGGTGGCAAGGTCTGGAGTCTGAATCCTACAAGAGAAACCTCTCTCAATACAGACCCAAACTCCCACCCTCAGTTGTCGTTGTTGTCGTTGTCAGATCATGACCTCCATGTTGTAACCTGAAGGCTGTTCGACACTTCTCATGCCAAACCTCCACCTCTAAGTGTTCTCTTACATATATATCCCAGTTTGACAAAAAAATCGAACTTAATGTCAAAGTCCTTCGGATGAGACTATAAACTGAGGCCCCATGTTCGAACGCATGCAGAACATCTTGCGCACACGTTAAATCCTGTTCCGCTTTTCGTAAGAGTAGGCCATTTGTGCAGGTGGAAACAGATGACAAAATGTACAAAACCGCATACACACGGGGACTGGATGTAAAAAAGCACATAAGTGCTTATTCCATTATCCTTGATACAAAAGAATAAATAAATAAAATAAATAAATGTAGTCAAAACAGGCATGACAAAGTTATTGATGAAGTGATCCCCCAGCAGTGCAGGGCCTCCTCTGGATGGCAACCACACAGCACCCAACACTACAGTTATTCCCAGAATCACAGACCCTGCCTTGATGTGCCTGTGTGTGGCAACACCATGATAAACGGTATCCAGCACCAACAATCAACCAAGAAGAAAGTATACAGAAATGAAAGCAATAATCAATAGCTGCACATGCACTAACTACTAACCAACATCAAAATCAATGGGAGGCAGGATAGCCTGGGGGTTAGAGAGATGCGCTCGTGATCTGCTGACCCGGGTTTGAATCTCGTTCAAGAGGATTTTTCCTTTGGAATTAACATCAGTGCCGACTCTTCTCCTCCCAAAAGTCCTTCAGTTGAGACTATAAACTGAAGTCCCGAGTTTGAATGCACGCAGAACATTTTGCGCACACGTTAAAACCCGTTCCGCTTTTAAGAAGAGTAGGCCACTGTGTGCCGGTGGGAATGGATGACAAAATATACAACAGTGCATAAACATGGGGACTGGATGTAGAGAAGTACATCAGTGCTTATTCCATTATCCTCAAAACAAAACAAAAGAAAGAATAAAAGAATGAACAAAAATTGTTCTTTCTAAAAAATAAAAAAGGCCCTAAAAAAAAAAAAGCAGAAAAAATATAATAAGAAAGAGAAGTAACCAAACTAAAGAAGGCAGAAACCAGGGAGAGAGTGGACAGCACCATGTCTGAACAGACGCACACAGCTGTAACTGAGAAAAGCCCTGGGATGGACAGACAGACGGACAGACGGACAGAGGGACCCCCCATACTCACCCATCTTCGCCAGCAGCGCGGCGATGGCCTGCTGGTCAGCCCCGGCGAAGACGTCGGTCAGCTGGTTGGTGGTGGGCACACACAGCGTGTGCACCCTGATGCGTCGCTCACCTGTCAACAACACACAGCGCTGCTTCCTAAACAACACGGCTCATAAAAATAATAATAATGTATGGAATTTATATAGCGCTGAATCTTGTAAAGCAACAAATCAAAGCGCTCATCTTTCTTCACTCTTTCCTTTACTGGGTTTATAGAGCCTAGCTAGCTGACCATGAGGGCTACGATACTGCCTCAAGAGCGAAAAAACCTGGTAATTTTAAATACAAATAATGCTGGTTACCTAAATGATGGTATGAAGGGGGGAAAAGTGGTTGCATATGCATACAAATCTCACCACTGGTAAACCTTGGAGCTCTAGCTGAGGAATGAAAAAAAAGATAAAAAACTAAAAACTAAAAACAAGAGTAAACTTTGAATGAAAGCTGAATTAAAAGAAAACTCATGCGTTCTTTTCTTCAAATTGACATGCAGGTAACTATCGATTTAGATTCTGAGTTCAAAGTACCTTGGGTTAAAAAAAACCAACCACAAGCTAAAAGTTCCTGTTTTTCTTTATTACGCAAGTTTAAAGTTACTGTTCTTCATTATCGCACAAGCTCAAAGTTACTCAGTCTTCTTCATCACACAAGCTTAAAGTTACTCAGTCTTCTTCATCACACAAGCTCAAAGTTACTCAGTCTTCTTCATCACACAAGCTCAAAGTTACTCAGTCTTCTTCATCACACAAGCTCAAAGTTGCAGTTCTTTATCACATAAGCTCAAAATTACAACATTTTATCGCACAAGCTCAAAGTTACTTTTCTTCTTTATCACTCAAGCTCAAAGTTACTGTTCTTCTTTATCGCAAAAGCTCAAAGTTACTGCATTTTATCACACAAGCTAAAAGTTACTTTCTCCTTTATCACACAAGCTCAAAGTTACTGTTCTACTTATCAAACAAGCTCAAAGTTACTGTTCTTTGTTATCATACAAGCTCAAAGTTACTGTTCTACTTTATCAAACAAGCTCAAAGTTACTGTTCTACTTTATCAAACAAGCTCAACGTTACTGTTTCACTTTATCAAACAAGCTCAAAGTCATTGTTCTTCTTTATCACTCAAGCTCAAAGTTACCATTCTTTATCACACAAGTTCAAAGTTATTATACCACCTTATCCAAGTTCAAAGTTACCAGTATTCTTTATCACATAAGCTCAAAGTTACCACCAGTATTCTCTATTCTTCAAGCTCTCAAAACATCAACCAAATAAAAATGTCAACTGCACAGATGGACCTGGATAGAGAAGAGAGAGAGAGAGAGAGAGAGAGAGAGAGAGAGAGAGAGAGAGAGAGAGAGAGAGAGAGAGAGAGAGAGAGGAGAGAGCAAGAGAGAGAGAGAGAGAGAGAGAGAGAGAGAGAGAGGAGAGAGCGAGAGACAGACAGACAGGCAGACAGACAGACAGCGGACCTTTGCTGGAGGTGTAGAGAAGGGCGGCCTGGAAACAGATGTTGGTGGACTCGGTCAGGTTGTCCTCGATGGACATCTGCATGCCAAAGCCGGCGTCTGGGTTGATGTTGGGCAGGGACAGCAGGTCCGTCGACCTCACAAAGAAGTTCCCATGGAACGTGTGGATGCTCACCCCTGACAACAACAACAACAACAGTGAAGAAAAACTGTAATGTCAGAAAAAAGAGTGGATACTGATCCCTAGAGAAAAACTAAACAAATGAAAAAAAAAAGCCTCCCAGAAATATCACGAACCTGATTCCCTCAACTCCTATCCTATCCCTACAGAAAAAAACAACCCAGTGTAAATACTGCATACAGTGTAAATACTGAGAACAGTGTAAACACTAAAAACAGTGTAAATACTGAATCAGCAACTCCACAAAATAAAAAGATGTGAATATTATCAACTGCAAAAAGTCTTGAGAATTAAACAAGATATACATACACTGAACACTTACACACACATGCATGCACACACACACACTCACTCACACACACACACCACCACCCAACTCACATCACCACACACACACACACACACTTCTGTACAGCCATAAACACACACAGACACATATTTCAATACTACCGTTACAAGTTTGTTTTTTCCAAACTTAGGTGAAACACTACCCCAAATCCACCCTCTTCTTTAATTAATTCTACAGCTACAGCAAACGAGGGCAGACAGATTACCTCTGGTGCATCGTATCCTCATGACAGACTCAAAGCCGATCTTGCGAGTGAAGTAGCGCCTCAAATCCGACTCAAACTTGTCACACAGGGCGGGGTTACGCGCAGAGTGGAAGGAGGGGTAGTAGTACACACAGCCTGCTGAGTACTTGGAAATACAGGCTGCACACAGAATAAAAAGGTAGAGGTGTCCCATAACCTATAAGGTCGTAGGGGAGCGAGGCGTCAGAGACCTCACTTCTCTAGGGGCCAGCATATTGAGGGTGGCACCCATCTCCTCTCCCTCGCTGCTTTACCTTCCCTAACCCTAAAGAGGGCAGGTACCCACTTACAGCTGGGTGAACTGTAGGACTGTACTGAAGCCAAGGCGCGCAAACGGTCACCCATCCAAGTGGTAACCACGCTCGATGCTGCTTAACCTTGGCTGGGGAAAAATGAGTGCTCTGACCACTGAGCTATCCCGTCCCCAGCAGAATACAGTCACTGTATTGTGTTTTGCTTTGCTGTATTGCATTATATTGTAAAATTTGCATTGTAACTGTGTTGTAATTGTAATTGCATTGCATTGTATTGTATCATATTGTATTGTACTTTATAGTAGATCACTTTTAGTCACCACAGCTTTCTGTTTGACATTTGAGTAGCTCTCTCTGAAAATATCAAAAGCCACAAGAGCAGCGCCACCTTTTCATTTTCCTTGTCTGCATGTGCATTTGTTTCCCCTTTTTTCCCCTTTCCTTGGGCTAGAGCTTTGAGGTTCACTGATGATGAGATTTCTGCATATGCGACTCTTTCTGCCCACCCTGAAGGTATCCAACTTCGGGAATGTTTCCAAACGATGAACTATACAATACTTTGCAGCATCAGACTGTATAACGTTTTGAGCCATTCTTCCAGACACAGCACATTTCTCTGCACATACATCAGCCTGCTGTAACCACAGACAGGGTGATGCTAAAGTGTAGCGTTACCTCCTCTTTCTGGTCTACCTGTATACTTGTTCTTCACACTGTTGGTTACCAGGCACAGCTCTCTTGTCACATATGGCTTTCTGGATTATCATTATCATCCCAATGCCTAGCCTACAGACCAATGTTCAAGACCTGAGGTGAAGGGAAGGAAAAATCTACCTTTATTTATGTAAACATTAAAACCTGCATAACCAAAAAAAAATCATAGAAAAAGAAGAAAAATCTAGCATGAAACCCTTTTCAACCTTTAGCTTCGACACAAGACTACAGACATGGACCCTAACTCACAGACATGGGCAGCAACTTAGGACTCACAGACATCAGTAGTGGCTTACAGACACACATACACATGGTGGATCGGTGGTCTAGAGGTAACGTGCCTGTCTAGAAAGCGAAAAGTCCGGGTCGGAAGTGTGCGGTGGTTCGAATCCCGTTTGGGCCCGAAACTTTTCCCCAATCCATTAGACCATGAGTGGTGGTCTGGGCACTAGTCTTTTGGATGAGATGATAAACCGAGGTCCCGTGTGTTACACAAAATTTTCAGTGCACGTAAAAGAACCCATGGCAACAAGAGAGTTGTCCCTGGCAAAATTCTTAGAAAAACCCCACTCCGATAGGGAAACAAATACAGTTGCAGACACACAAAAAAAAGAAAACAAGAAAAAGGGTGGCGCTGCTCTTGTAGCGACGCACTCTCCCCGGGTGAGAGCAGCCCAAATTTCACGCAGAGAAATCTCGTGACTTTAAGTGGTATAAATATATACATATATACACTGTCAAAGGCTTACAGAGATGGGCAGAGACTCACAGATAACAAACAGTGACTTACAGATGGACTAACAGAGAGGGGCAGGGACTCACAGACACAAACAGTGACTTACAGATGGACTAACAGAGAGGGGCAGTGACTTACAGACACAAACAGTGACTTACAGATGGACTAACAGAGAAGGGTAGAGACTTACAGACACAAACAGTGACTTCACAGATGGACTAACAGAGAGGGGCAGGGACTTACAGACACAAACAGTGACTTACAGATGGACTAACAGAGAAGGGTAGAGACTTACAGACACAAACAGTGACTTCACAGATGGACTAACAGAGAGGGGCAGGGACTTACAGACACAAACAGTGACTTACAGATGGACTAACAGAGAGGGGCAGTGACTTACAGATAACAAACAGTGACTTACAGATGGACTAACAGAGAGGGGCAGTGACTTACAGATAACAAACAGTGACTTACAGATGGACTAACAGAGAGGGGCAGTGACTTACAGATAACAAACAGTGACTTACAGATGGACTAACAGAGAGGGGCAGTGACTTACAGACACAAACAGTGACTTACAGATGGACTAACAGAGAGGGGCAGGGACTCACAGACACAAACAGTGACTTCACAGATGGACTAACAGAGAGGGGCAGGGACTTACAGACAGAGGCCAGGTCGGCGTACTGCCCGTTGAGCATGAAGAGGTCCACAGCCACCTGCTGGGCAGAACAGTCCAGGGCCAGCTTCTTGTAGAAGTCGGAGGCTGGACCCAGGTTAGCCGCATTCTGGAAAATGTTGAAACCAAGCCCCTCAATGAAGCTGAACTGACATAGGAGACAGTGACATTTTAGAGTGTTGTTTTGTTGTTCTGTGGCTAGAGCTCATGGTGAGATTTGGCATTGTGACCGTTTTTTCCCCCTCCAACAATGAAGGTAGCCGCATTCCGACTTCAGAGGTGCATGCTTGGTATGTTTGTGTTTCAGTAACTTACCAAATGCTGACATGAATTACCAGATCTCTACTGTGATTATTTAATCTTCTCCATGTGTGTGTATATACACGAAGGGCATTAACCCATAGCACCCTGAGGTCACCCAGTACTTTGTCACACAATTCAGGACTGTCAAGGGAAGTAATTTTGACAATTTACAATAGTCACTACACCAAAAAAATGATTAAATATATTTATGCTATCTTTTACTGCAAGAAATATTATTTCCTGCATTCTGTATTAAATAAAGTACACACCCGGCCAGGCAATTTATGCATTCATGCAGTTGTTTACAAACCTCCCCCCCAAAAATCACGATACCTCATCACTTTTTGCTATCGGTATGGCAATCTTGATCTCTTCTTCTTAACTTGTAAACAACAGCTTGTAGGCCACTCTGCCCCATGTGCTTGATCAGTCTTAACAATATTCCAATGGAAAAAGCCTTTAAATCTGCTCTATAGGCGTCCAAATCCTCTTTCAGCACACATCCCAACCATTGCCCATAACAACATTTATTTAGCAAACTTAAAAAATTCATAATTTGCTTAAAACCTCACTTATTTGGACACAGTAAAGTGCAAACAACATGGCCACTTCTTGTTCACGCAAAGCAGCAACTCTCACGAGAATCTTGTTTATGTAAACAACAATGGCGGCGCCCATAGTAAGCACATATTTGAGGGCGTTATTGGGCGTTTGCAGGAAAACTGGGTCTATTTTTACCAGGGCGTTTGTAGGCGGTTGCAGTGGTGTTGGGTTAAAGCACTGGCGGGACTTTCAGGGGAATAGAATCAGCATTGTTATGAACTCCCAAGGGAAAAAAATCCCCTTGAACAGGCATCTTGGTGGTGGCTCAAACCCGAGCCATCAAATCACAAGCACAATGCTCTAACCACTAAGCTACCTCATCCCCCCACCCACCCCCAACATGTTTATGTCAGCCCTACCACCAGCTACAAATAGCATACTCTTCCCCTAAAGGTGAATAGGTTTTGAGCATGTGCTGTCAGGGCATTTAATTATTTTTTCCATTCTTTTATTTTGAGGATAATGGAATAAGCTTGCATGTGCTTTTTTTTTTAAACAACCAGTCCCCGTGTGTATGCAGCTTTGTAAACTTTGTCATCCATTCCATTTAGATATGGCACTCTGGTTTACAGTACCACCCAAAGGAATCTGCTGGGGAATGGAGTTGGGACCAGAATGAACTCCAGACACAAAATGACAGGAGAAAAAAGAAAGGGTGGATATTTAGATGCTGCAGACGATGGAGAAACCACTGACCAGGCTGGAGGCTTTGGAGGTGGCCTCTCTGTTCTCCAGGGCTCCAGGCCCCACTGTGGGCAGGACTGTCTGCATCACCGTCACACGGCCCCCTGTCGTCGTCTGTCCACACACACACAGAGTCACTTTAACACTCTAATGAACAAACTCGTCAGATTTTACTTAAACAGACTTCTCTTTTCATTTTACAAGAATCATGCTCTGGGAATGTTGTCTTTTTGCAGCTTACAATTTGAATGCAGCTTATAAATTAATTTACATGGTTTACAATTTAAATGCAGCTTATAGATGAATTTACATAGCTTACAATTTAAATGCAGCTTATAGATGAATTTACATGGCTTACAATATGAATACAGCTTATAAATGAATTTACATGGCTTACAATATGAACGCCGCTTATAAATGAATTTACATGGCTTACAACATGAATACAGCTTATAAATAAATTTACATGGCTTACAACATGAAACAGCTTATAAATGAATTTACATGGCTTACAATATGAATACAGCTTATAAATGAATTTACATGGCTTACAATATGAATGCAGCTTATAAATGAATTTACATGGCTTACAATATGAATGCAGCTTATAAATGAATTTACATGGCTTACAATATGAATGCAGCTTATACATGAATTTACATGGCTTACAACATGAATACACACAATATAAATGAATCTACATGGCTTACAATGTGAATACACCTTATAAATAAATTTACATGGCTTACAAATCTGAATGCGCCTAATGAATGAATTTTGATGGCTTACAATATGAATGCACATTAGACAGGAACTAATATAACTTACAATATATATCTTGAACATAAATGAATTTCTGTGGCTTACAATATCAATGCCCCCTTATGAACAAACTAATATCACTGACAATCTGGATGGCACCTTAAAATAAATTTTTTCTGATTTTCTGCGATCTTTTTTGTCTTGTTTTTGTTACAACACTGACAAAGTTCAGCAGTACACTTGATAAACCAGTAAAATATCAGCCCCCCCATCACACCTCACAGCTAGCTGCCCGTGCATGCAGGCACTACACGCTCTGCCTCACCACCAGTTTGAAAGCGGCCTGCAGCGCGGTGCCCAGAGCGTTGCCCGTCTCGTGGTTGCCCTCGAAGAGACTGGGCAGCTGGGTCAGCAGGTCCACCACCATGTCCCGACACTCGTGCAGGTTCACCAGCAGGTTGTCTGGCATCGGCAGGAACACGTCTGAAACACCCCAGCACCACAAGCCTTCGGATGAGACTAAAAACTGACACCCCGTGTGCGAACGCACACAGAACATCTTGCGCACAAGTTAAATCCTGTTCCGCTTTTCAAAGAGTAGGCCATTGTGTGCCGGTGGGGACAGATGACAAAATTTACAAAACCGCATACACGGGGACTGGATGTAAAAAAGCACATGAATGCTTATTCCATTATCCTCGATATAAAAGAATAAATAAATAAAAGCTGTCCTGTCTACATCTTTCCAAGCTTGGCATTTGGGGTTGTTTTGTTAGTTTGTATTTATCATTTTTTACATACATTTTTGTTGGTCGATTTCTCTTTGCCTCATAGTTACATTGATTTATTCAAGTGTTTGGAATGCAGGTATGTTGTTGGTAAGTAGAGGTCGAGATTTTTTTTTGTGGGGGGGGGGGGGGGGGGGGGGGGTGGCAAGGAATACAGAGATACAGGAAAAACTCAAGATAGTAAGAGCATTTCTTGATTTAAACCATATTCTTTTTGTTGTTGTTTTTTTGTTCCTTGGCTAGAGCCCTGAGGTTCACCAAAGGTAAAATTTTGCGTATGCGACTTTTTGCCCACCATGAAGATGGCTGCATTCTAACTTCAGGGATGTATGCTGAGTATGTTCCTTTTTCCATAACCCACTTTATGCTGACATGAATCATGGGATCTTTAATGTGCATATTTGATCTTCTGCATGTGTATATACATGAAGGGAATTAGGGCACTGGCAGGTCTGCACTTAAAGTTGACCCGGGAGATGGTAAAAATCCCTACCCTTAATTGACCAAACACTGCCGAGATTCGAACCTATGACTTCATGGACCCATGGGATTGAAGTCGAATGATCTTAGTCACTCAGCTCTAAGTGTCTGTTGCGCTCTTGCTCAAACAACATTTAAAAACAACACCAAAAACCAGTGACAATAAGTAACATAACCCCCCCCCCAAAAACAAAAAAAAGGATCATTAATTGCCTCCCCTGACCAGACAACCCCACAACATGACAACCACACGAACGCAGCCCTCACCTTCCAGGTCGGGCACCACCATCATCTGGGGCTGGGACAAGCCCTCCGACAGGTTGAAGAAGTACAGGGCACGGTCGAAGCACAGGAAGCCCACCTGGGTGCGGGCATCGCCCGGCAGACGTTCCAGCTCCTCCACAAGCGTCTGCGTGAAGACGCGCAGGTAACCTGCCACACCGCAGCATCACCACCGTGTGTATCCAACATACATGAATATCCAACATACATGAATCCCACACAGCTGAATCATAATATTGCTGTCTGTCAAGAGTGAAAATGCATTATGCTGCCATTAAGCGCCTGACAAGTCACAGGACCAGTGTTTCTGACTTCATCATGGGACAGAATTGTCATCTTTTAAGCCTTTCTGGAGAATGGACCAAGAAGGCAGAAAGTAGACAAGGAGGTGGTGACAGGAAGAAAAGGAACAAGGCAGAAACAAAAGGAAGGATAGAAAAGAAGGAATTCCTGGCACAGAATTTCCAGAAGGTGGGGATGCTATTTATACGGACAGGCCTCTGGCATCTCAACAGGGGAGAATCATAATATTCAACACACTAAATCTCAAGCTCTATATTAATATACGTCTACCATTATCCAGATTTCTTTCACTTTTTCTTCTTCTCTGTGTACACAACCTTTCAACACCTGAAAGAAACCCAGAACTACACACATGAAAAAAAATCAAAACAAACCCATCTACACAACCTCTTGACAGATTTTTGCATATGAAACGTCTGTTTCTTCTGTTCAATTTTTTTTTTCCATTATAATTATGTCCTTCCCTAAAAGTAGCCATAGACTCCTTTAACAGACTAATAAAAAAAGACAGAAAACACACACACACAACACAAAACAATCCCCCCCCCCACACACACACAGAGGCTAACTGACCTGTCTCCACAGCGTTGAAAGACACATCCAGCACAAAGAGATAGACTGCAGGCTGCGGAGGCCTCAACTGTAATGTAACATACCAACACCATTCATTCCCCTTGGTCAACCATCTCAATGTCTTGTGCTGTGTGTTACTCTACCCTACCGCATATCACATCACTGCCCTTTCTTCTGGTGGCCATGGACAAAGGGTGAGGCAACTCAAACATGCTGACAGAATCAGACACAACTCGAGCTGGAGGTAGATGCAGAAAGGCTTAGTGTTCAAAGCACTGTACTTGTGATGCGATGGTAACTAGGTTCAAATTTTGCCTAAGTTGTCCATCTAAGGGGATTTTTCCCCAATGAAATTAACAAAGACTATGACCCCACTCCCCTGAACATCCTTCAGATGAGATTATAAACTGAAGCCCTGTTAGTGCACACGCATGTAGAACATGTTAAAAACACCATCCAACTTTTGTAGAAGAGTAGGCCAGCTATGGCTGGTGGCATTAATGACATGGACACACCCAGCATGTATCCTGTGATCTGGAGAGGTATGGAAATTACCCATGTTACACTGCCTGCCAGTGCCCCAACAACTCTTCAAGAAGTTAAAAAAAGAAGTCAAAGCAAGTGAGGTCAGCATATACTTCTTCTTTGACAAACGCTCAGACAGCAACTATTGCTGTCTGTCATATGAATGAAAATGTACTGGCATTGCCGTTAAGCACCTGACAAGTCAGGCCCAGTGAGTCTGACTTTAGCGTGAAGTCATCATATGCCCTGCAGTCACAGTGGATAGTGATGTGCCTGAAACACGGGCTGTCTGTGGCTGGTAGGAGTAACTCGTCTTTGTGAGAGACCACCCATTTTCCCCCTTTACCCGTCAGCATGTGTACACATGCGTTTTATTGTCACCCCAAACATTTAGAAGAAGACAACTCTCCTCTATCCATGTAGCTAAATATATGTTACAGGTGTGATCTGAAACTGACTTTTTAGCAACCAAACCACCACTATGGCAAAATGGAATAAGGCAGAATACTTAAACTTTTTGTCTACACTGACAAACCAAAGACTTTACTAATAAGGTGGCAAGGTTTATTTTTCAACAGCCAGGCAATCTTACTTTACAGAGGTGAAATTTATAGCATAGTGTTAATTTCCGTTATCCCTTCAGGTATATACATGATTAATTAAAATAAAATCAGTGATAAAAGAAGCACAACTGAACGACCAAAACAGTGCATGAAACATTAAATTTCATTATTTTACCATAATATCATAAACTTACAGGGCTACTTAAACTTCAAAGAAGATAACACTTCCTTTTCTTGAGAATAATATCAAGAAATCAAATTAAATAATATCAATGAACAAAATCATCAAAAAATTAAAAAAGAAATCATCCAACTCTGGAATTTTATAAACAGAAATATACAGCACACACTGCAGAAAACTAGTCCTTCTATATAGCACTGAAACGGAACAATGTCATGTAGAGCAGAACAATGATTTTTTTTTTTTAAGTCGCAAAATCAAACAAAACAATATGATTTTTCCAACTCACCATGTACTCTGAAGGAGCGATGAACTCGATGGTGGCTGATTTGATTTCTGGCCTCCTCTGTGGATCACCGTACGTCTTGGTGACTGGGTCAAAGGAAAATTCATCTGGTACTGCAACAGCAAAACCCACGTCACGTTTGGAGTCACGGCGACATTCTACCGACATGCTTACATTCTGAAACATGCTTTTCTCTTCCTCCTCTACTTGAACAACTATGCAGAGAAACGTCACAGCGGACACAACATCTGAGTGGTCAGGGAAACTGGCTTCTACTCCTAGTGGTCTTGAAGTTAGGGACTGCTGGTTCAAAACCTGCAAGGTAATGGTGGACTCAGGGTGGAGGTATCTATAATCTGGAGGAAGTTGGTTGCAAAATCTTCAATGGTGCCACAACAGTCTACTAGATTGCGGGATAGGTGAAGTAAAGGAAGGTCACATGGTGTATAGATCAGCCAGTGCTTTCATTAAATAAAATACACAGCATGTATGCGTAACATTAATACATGTTTAGCGATCCTGAAATTCATGTTAGCACTGTGCGACTTATGAAAACATGAAAATACTCTGCTTGTGCACAGTGGGTCATGTGCGTGGAGAATCTTGAACTATGCAAATTTCTTGCAAGGTATGGTATAGAGTACAGGTATTATAGGCAGGAGTGGAACAGCTTAACGAAATTCTGGGTATGATATGGAGTACAGGTATTATAGGCAGGAGTGGAACAGCTTAACGAAATTCTGGGTATGATATGGAGTACAGGTATTATAGGCAGGAGTGGAACAGCTTAACAAAATTCTGGGTATGATATGGAGTACAGGTATTATAGGCAGGAGTGGAACAGCTTAACAAAATTCTGGGTATGATATGGAGTACAGGTATTATAGGCAGGAGTGGAACAGCTTAACAAAATTCTGGGTATGATATGGAGTACAGGTATTATAGGCAGGAGTGGAACAGCTTAACAAAATTCTGGGTATGATATGGAGTACAGGTATTATAGGCAGGAGTGGAACAGCTGAACAAAATTCAGGGTATGATATGGAGTATAGGTATTATAGGCAGGAGTGGTACAGCTTAATGAGCAGAGCACTGAAGTCATGATGATCTTTTTCATTCTTTTTTCGTTCCTCAGCTACAGCTCTGAGGTTCACCAATAGGGAGACTTGCTTACATGACACCCCCCCCCCCCCCCCACTTTAGGTAGCCACATTCTGACTTCAGAGATAAAGATGGTCATTTGTGGGCACAGGTTGCAGTCTCCACTAGATGGAAAGGATTCACTCCTGAGACTGACACTGGTTCCAACTCCCTTCCCCTGCAAGCCTTTCAGACAGACTACCGAGATCCTGGGTGTAAACATACATTTAACACCTTTCACTTTAAAATCCCACCCATCTTTCGATGAAGCTATGGCCAATGCTACACATGACACATAACGCTACCCAGCATGCGGTCTTAGACCTGGAGAGGACTGGACTCCGGCAGGATCAACCAGTCCAAAATACACTGCGTTCAAGTCTCACATGTGGCCCCCAAAGGTTTCCTCTGGGAGTTAAGGCAGAAATAAAGACGAATCATCCACCCACACCAATAAAATGTTCAGAACATGGTGACACCTTGAAAACTCCAACAGAAAATTCTACAGCCTATAAACACAATGTTTCACATTCTTTAAAAAAAAAAAAAAGTTCTTTTTCTGCAGCATCTTACATTCATTGACTCTGAAGCAGAGGTTGCACTTCCAGCGGCGCTGGTCGACAAAGGTGACGAAGGGGTTGATGTAGGTGCGACAGGAGCGACACCGCACGATCACACTGGACTGGATCACGGGCAGCTGCTGCAATATGGACAAACATCCATTTCTGTAAGATAGGCACCGATTAAAAAAAAAAAAAAAAAAAAAAAATTCTCAACAAAATCCACAAAAGACATACGCATCCTAAGACACTAAAGCTGTGGTTACTATTAGACAACTGTTCAGAGCAAATGCCAGGATAACATTCATGTCTACAGAGATGTCTGTGCAGGATCTTACCGACAAGTCCTTGAAGGGATGTATCAAGATGCCCAGAGGCAGGCGTGACTTGCTGAGGAGGGCTGACGTCTGGGGTATAGCGTTCAGGGTGCATCGGAACACACTGCAACCAAACACCGCTTCATCAATGGATTGAATACACCCAGTATATGCATGCGTGTATACACACACACACATACCCACACACACATAGAGACAGTGGTCTAATATCACCTTGAGTGAACAGACGTTAAATTAAAGAAAGAACATACAGACAGACCCACACACACACACATACGCACAGAGCATTATCAGCATGTAAAACCTTCTGACTGCCTGCTGCATATAGGTCATCCTCTTTATTTCTCACATTTCTTTTAACAATGTAACATTTTCAAAAAATAATGTTCCACTTTTAGAAAAACATAATTTTTGTTAAACGTGCTTTATTTATCATGAAGCTTCTCCAATTTCTTTATCCTCTGAAAATGACTTCAGCAACGCATGACGGACAAGCTTATTTTTTTGCTTTCTTTAGGCGACGACAAAAACCCCCTGTACGATCATGACAGCAACTTACTCAGGACTGCAGTTGGCATGTTTCTGGTGTGTGGGGAGGATAGGCTGAGCGGTTTCCACACCATCAGCAGAAATCAAGTTCTTCTCCTGCAGAAGGTTGATGGTTCGATGCATTTCCTGCACATACGGTACACATTATAACACAAGATACAAACTTCGATCTTCTCAACTGTAAGAAAAAAAAGAAGGTGGTGACTGTTCACAATATATGTAAAGAAACTATAATCAAATCAAAAGCATTTGTGACTGTTCACAATAAATTATTTAAAGAAACTATAATCAAGTCCATCAACAATTTCCCGATTGTGACATACTCGTGTTCATTCTTCATCCAATTCCACCCTTCCTTTAATTAAAAAAAAAAATCTCAATTAATCTTCTTTTTTTTTTCTTTTTTTAAATACCTGTTCCTCAGGTAGAGCTGCAAGGTTCACCAAAGTGAGATTTTTGTGTATGTGACCCCCCCCCCCCGACCCCCCATAAGGTAGCCGCATGCCGTCTTTGGGGATACAGTTAGGAAATGAACCTAGCAATTTTGCCAGCACCTCCCTGCTCTTTCCCATTTTCAACTATACTGAGTTCTTTTGATATGTTCAAGTCTGTATGTGCACAGGTCTGACAGGTTCAGAGTCTTCTCCAAAAGACTGGACATTCAGTGCAATTTTCCCATAAAAATATGGAGAAAGGGCAAGGCTGGGCATTGAACCCAGAACTTCACAGTTTATTTGTTAGAAGGGTGAAAAGCTAAACCATCCTGACATCTTCCTTCTCCTTTAATAAACAAGTTAACACTTCCAAAAAACCTTGGTAAAAAGCCACAGGAGTCTGCCAATGCGAATGACTAAAATAAAAAACAAACCCAAACACCAAACCCAAACACCTCTTGCAAAATTTATTGTAGTCATTCTGACCAATTGTTAACCCCATCTAAGGGCACTTTTTTGAAAACCAAAAGCAGGGAACATTGATTTTAAAAAAAAGGACCCTTAAATCGGGAGATGTTGAATATAATGAACACTAAACACTGTGAGTACTCCTTAGCCTGCAGATGTGATTCTATCAATTTGTAGTTGCACAATGGAAAAACTGAAAACCTGATTAAAAAACCCAACAACAACAAAACCCAAACAAACAAACAAAACCCCACCACAAAATACTGCTCAATGCACAGTTCATATATGTCAATAGAATTAATTTAGTAAACTGTTCTCTAATGTTACCGTGCCACTATAAAGCTTGTGATAACAGTTTAAATAAGGAAATTTATACATATTGCCTTCACATTTCTTAACTATGACTATCAAGCTACATAAAACTCCCACCACACATACTTTTTACTCACACTGACAACCAATCTGTCATACACACACAAACACACTTTTCTCTCGCACTGACACCCAATGTGCCACAACACAACACTTTTCACTCACACTGACACCCAATCTGCCACACACACACTTTTCTCTCACACTGACATCCAATCTGCCACACACACTCTTCTCTCACACTGACACCCAATGTGCCACACACACACTTTTCACTCACACTGACACCCAATCTGCCACACACACACTTTTCTCTCACACTGACATCCAATCTGCCACACACACACTCTTCTCTCACACTGACACCCAATGTGCCACACACACACACTTTTCACTCACACTGACACCCAATCTGCCACACACACACTTTTCTCTCACACTGACACCCAATGTGCCACACACACACTTTTCACTCACACTGACACCCAATCTGCCACACACACACTTTTCTCTCACACTGACACCCAATCTGCCACACACACACTTTTCTCTCACACTGACACCCAATCTGCCACACACACACATAATAATAATAATAATAATGTATGGAATTTATATAGCGCTGAATCTTGTAAAGCAACAAATCAAAGCGCTCAGATGTTATTTCATACCACTTTAAGTCACGGCAGATTTCTCTCTGTGAAATTCGGGCTGCTCTCCCCGGGGAGAGCGGGAGAACGCGTCGCCACTTAGCGCTGCGCCACCCTTTCACCCTTTTTTTAAAAATTTTTTTATATATTTTTTTTATTTTATATTATACACACACACACACACACTCTTCACTCACACTGACACCCTATCTACCACATACACTTTCCACTCACACTGACATCCAATCTGCCACACACACACAACTCACACACACACTCTTCACTCACACTGACACCCAATCTACCACATACACTTTCCACTCACACTGACACCCAATCTGACACACACACACACACTCTTCACTCACAACACACTGACGCCCAATCTGCCACACACACATACACACATGCACCTTTCTCTCACACTGACACCAAATCCGACACACACACACATCCACACACTCTTACACACTTTTCCACTCACCTGGACGCCCAGTCGGTTAAAGTCGCCCGCCATGTTGCTGACCGCGTTGGGACTGACCCCTGGCTGGGTGTAGCTCTGGGAGAGGGGCTGCTGGCCGTACGGTCCAGACATGGGCCCTGGGGGCCCTGAGGAAGGAGCCCCTGGAGGCCTGACCATTCCCTGCAGCGAGGTGGACGACGTCATCGTCGTTGGAGGGTAGTTGCTGCTGCCCTGCCCCGAGGTGGGGGGGCCCAGGTTAAAAGGCCCCGAAGGGGGCCCTGGCAGGGGTCTGCCTGGACCCATGGGACCTGACGGAGGAGGCCCTGGAAGGGACCCTCCGAAACTTGATGGAGGTCCTGAAGGGGGTCCGGGAAAACTGGAAGGAGGCCCCGTTGGGGGGCCGGGGAAACTGGTAGGCGGCCCTGGTAAACTTGAGGGCGGTCCTTGCAAAGGTCCTGACAGTCCTGACGGAGGTCCTGACAAACTAGAAGGAGGTCCTGAAAAGCTAGAAGGAGGTCCTGACAAACTAGAAGGAGGTCCTGAAAAGCTAGAAGGAGGTCCTGACAAACTAGAAGGAGGTCCTGAAAAGCTAGAAGGAGGTCCTGACAAACTAGAAGGAGGTCCTGACAAACTGGAAGGTGGTCCTGAAAAGCTAGAAGGAGGTCCTGACAAACTAGAAGGAGGTCCTGACAAACTAGAAGGAGGTCCTGACAAACTAGAAGGAGGTCCTGACAAACTAGAAGGAGGTCCTGACAAACCGGAAGGTGGCCCAGGGAAACTGGAAGGCGGCCTCATAGGGGGTCCTGCCAAACTGGGAGGTCCCGGCATACTAGACGGAGGCCTCTGCTGCATTCCCATGGGAGGACCTGCTGAGGGGCCGTGCTGGCTGAATGGGGGTCTCGGAGGCCCTGCTGGGGGACCTGGCTGTTGTTGTGTCGGGAAGCCTTGTGGAGGAGCCATGGAGCCTGGATACTGTGACTGGAAACACAAACAGAAAAATGAATGTGCGCCGCCATCATCAGTTAAAAAGCGGTGGTAAGAAGAGAGTAGTTAGGTGCCTAAACAAGTGGCTCAAGAAAGGCCAATGAGTGACAGCAAGTAAAAAAAAAAAAACTTAAAAAAGCAGATAATCTGATTTTTGAAATCTCTTTACGCAAACTTAGTCACATGAACACACGCATCAACGGTAACTCAAAACATGCGCTGTTCGTTTCATGATTTCAACAACCATACACACACGTTACAACTTAACAGGCGAATCACACACACCGAAGACACAAAACAGCATCTTACCGTAGGAGGAGCAGCACGCATCTGCTGCTGCTGCTGCTGCCCAAAAGGAGGAATGCCCATAGGCCCGGTGCCCGGAGGACCTGGAGGGCCGGCATGCGGACCAGGGGCACCGGGGGGCATGCCTGGTCTGGGGGGCATGGGCATCCGCTGCTGCCCTGGCGAGGGAAGGAAAGGGCCTTGAGATGTGGGCGTCCCTGAACCCGGCTCTCCTGCTGCTGCCGAGAGATCAAAGTGTCCCTCAGCGTCGGTCCACACTTGGAATGAGGAGTTTAGGGGTGTGTGTGTGTGTGTGTGTGTGTGTGTGAGCGTTTTTGTTGGTGAATAAAAATGGTAAATTAGAGAAAGTGGGTTTATAACCAAAGAAATAAGAGTAAAGATTAAAGAAACAAAAGAGTAAATGACTGGATAATGGTTTAAAAAAATCCCCAGATACCAAAAGACTGAATTGGACAAGATCTTTTAAAAAAAACAACCCCCCAAAAAATTACAGATTAAACTTATACCAGTACCAAATAACCCAGCCGTTGCCTGGTCCTAAGTCCAGGATGAGAAATGGGGAAGGTTGTGCGTTGGGCTAGCAACCCGCCACATAAAAAAAAACCTGCTACAGAAACGCCAACAAGATCTAATATAAATCAAATCTTGGGTGACAAGCTCAGGACAGATGCTGCAAAGCATTGTATGACGAGTAGTGGTGAAAGCCGAAAGGAAACTTCTATTCCGACGATGTCCTTGGCAAAGCCCAAACAGGAGGTGAGAGTGGGAGCCTGGAATGTGCGAACGCTGTATGAAGCTGGAAAGACAGCGCAGGTTGTGAAAGAGATGAAGAAATATAGGCTTAACATCCTTGGAATCAGTGAGATGAGGTGGACGGATTCTGGCATCATGACCCTTGGCTCAGGAGAGACAGTGTGCTATTCTGGTCGCACGGATGGGCAACATCAGGACGGAGTGGGTATCATCATGGACAAGGAGGCCAGAAAGAGCTTAATGGGATGGGAGCCAGTCAACTCGAGAATCATCACAGCCAGATTCTTCTCCAAATATACCAAGACCACCATCATACAGTGTTACCTCTCAGAGTGCGGCAATTGGCGGGGAATCAACTTGCTCTCTGTCCCCGGGAAGATCTTTTGCCGTGTCCTTCTACAGCGTATGAGGCAAGCCATCGAGAGAACCCTACGGGAAGAGCAGGCAGGGTTCAGAAGCAGGAGAAGCTGCACAGATCAGATCTTTGTTCTACGAACAATTGTGGAACAGTCCATCGAATGGAACTCATCACTCTACATCAACTATGTCGATTTCCAAAAGGCTTTTGACAGCATCCATCACCCTTTGCTGTGGAAGATCTTAGAAGCCTATGGATTTCCTCTGAAAGTCATCAACATTCTACAGGACATGTACGCAGATAACCAGTGCTGTGTGCGACATGATGGACAGCAGAGCGAATGGTTCCACGTGCAGACAGGGGTCAGACAAGGTTGCGTGATCTCGCCGACAATTTTCCTCGCCGTCATCGACTGGGTGATGAGGAGGGCCACCAGCGATAGGGCGAGAGGGCTGGTATGGGGACTAACAGCCAGGCTTGAAGACTGTGACTTTGCCGACGATATTGCACTGCTGTCGCATGCACAGAAAGACATCCAGGAAAAAACATCACGAGTTGACCAAGTAGCCAGCAGCGTGGGACTCCAGATTCACCCCGACAAGACCAAGATCATGAAAGTGAAGACAAAGAGTGCAGAGAAGACCAGTGTGCGAAGCTCAGCTCTAGAGGAGGTAGAACACTTCAAGTACCTCGGCAGCTACATCTCAGCCGACAGTAACATTGAGAAAGAAATTTCAACCAGGATAGGACTTGCAGCCCGGGCATTTAGTGGGTTGAAAAACATTTGGAAGTCAACTGTCCTGCACACCAAAACCAAGTTGAAGATCTACAAGTCCAATGTACGCTCAGTACTCCTATATGCCTCGGAGACATGGAGAACCAACAAGAAGATTGAGAGCAGGCTAAGAGGCTTTGAAGGAAGATGTCTTCGCCGAATCCTGAAACATCACTGGCAGCAGCATGTCACCAACAGGGAAGTATCAAAGCGCACCGGCATTAACAACATTGTGGCCGAGGTAAAACAGCGGCGACGGAGGTGGCTGGGACACTCTCTCCGAATGGGCAAGAACAGACTCCCTCATACTGCGCTGAGATGGGCACCACCAGGTAAGAGGAAACGAGGCAGACCACTCGGCACTTGGAGGAGGACAGTAGAGGAGGAGATGAGAGAGGCGGGCAAGACCTGGAATGAATTGAGCTGGCTTGCCCAAGACAGAAAAGGCTGGAGGGATTTTGTTGGCGCCTTGTGTCCCGGCACATGGGATGAAGAGGATTAAGTTAAGTTAAGTAAGTACCAAATACAAACTAAAAAACAACAACCTTAATACTTCTTCAGTTCTAATATTCATAGATGTACATTCAGTGAAAAAAACAACAACCAAACTCATGACAATGCAAAAACATATTTTTTTAAAAAACCGGATGTGGATCTGTCAGCAGAAAATAATATAGTTTATATACACAATGAGAAATACTGCAATATCTTTCCTTTTCATAAACCCCCCCCCCAAAAAAACATCGAGGTAATAATTTCAACAAAGTCCTCATAAGAAAACAGGATGAAAACCCCAGAGGGTAGAAAACGAGAAAACAAAATAACAAAAGGACGTCCCCACCCCACACCAAACAGCCAAGATACTAATCATTTTTATAATGTTTACCTTGCACAGGTGTGAACTGTCCCTCCAGGGCATCGTAGGTCGAGCCCTGTTCGTTCACTGGCGAAGGACCTCTTGAAGACTTTTGGGAGGGGGGCTCTGAACAAAAGAAAAGCACTTCATGAAATAGAAATACTTCATAATGCTTTGGTTAAAACTGAAACACTCTGCATCATAAAATATTGATGATATGTACGTCAGTTGAGTTACACTAAAAGCACCCCAACGAAATACTTCACTTACTATCTGGGCATCATAAAACATCAACAATAAAATGCAAAATACTGAACCTTTAGTTCATACTGGAACTAGGAATGAGATCTGGGTATACATACCGTGTATTCCAAAATGATATTATTATTGGCATTTATACAGAAAACACAGTCAAATAATAAGATATGCCAACAGAAATCACAGAAACACTTTCAGCAACAAAGACTTGTTGTGGCCACTTTTACCAACTACAGACTTTATTTCAGATTCTTCTTCACCAACTTGAATACTTACAGTGATATAGAAATTAAAAACAACAACACCAACAAACAAAACAAAAACAAAAAAACTGTTCAAGCTAAATTTTAGGCAAAAGTATTAACTCAGGAGCAAGTACCTTTTTCACTTATTAAACAAAAACAGAAACAAAACATAACGAAACCACTTTTTTGGGGCTTCACGGCTTGACTCCTGCTGTCGCTGGGTGAAAAGACTGGAGACTCTTTGAGAGTTAACAGCAGGTGAGAATACCCACAAAACTGCCAGTGGTTTAATAGTACAATAGTGTTCATTAGTCAGAACACCTAGTGTCACAAGGCCCCAGCCAAAATCTGTACAATGTATGTCAATTACTGAAGTATGCTGAGAGCCAAGACCCACATTAAACTGTTGATATAATGCTTTAATTAAAATACTTTGAGATTGTCTTCAGCCGTGATAAGCTCTTAGGATAACAATCTACAGTCTCTTTTAAACACCACCTAGCATTTAAGTTGGGTTTTTTAAACCATACTCAGTCATTATTACACTCTTTCAATTACTCTTTGACCAGAAATCAAATACAATAGTGCTTCTTAACAAGTTAACAAACAACAACAAAAACAACAGAAAATCCTTAACTTGGAATATACTATTCAAACTTGTAAGTGTGCACGCACGCACACACACACACACACACAAAGTTCTACAACATTACCCATCTGGTCAAATCCTATGATTAGTATGAAGATGAGCTAAAAATTCACAACTAATAATTTGGGTCAAGACCAGAATATGGGATCCACAAACATACTAGATATCAAACTATTTAAAAGCTGAAGGCACACTCACACATGCGCGCACACACTCATGCACCTCTACACAGACACTGAGACAGGGACACAGAGATCAATACCAAAAGCTTTCTATAGATCTGCCAATAATCTTTATGATAGTAGACTGTTTAATTAATGCACAATAACTCAGAGCAAATCAGTCAATACCAAAAGCTACATTGCAAACTTGCAATGGAGGGTGCATTTTGTGAGTGATCTATATAAATGAGCTTGGCACAGTTAGATATATATTATGTCACAGTACTGGACCAACCAAATCCAGGCATAAACTAGATATGATATGAAAACTGTAGATCATACAACAACACAAGGTTTAATTTAATATTGAAATGAACACTGAAGTCAGGGGGAAATATATATGCTTGTACCTTTACCAAAATAAAATACAGGAAAAAGAGGCGATGTTTTCCAAATTCTGATACTGAACCAGAGCTTTAACTGTATTAATTAGCATCAAAGCAGGCTGGAGATTAGACTGTATATATTATTTTAAAGATGAAAGTGTGTGTTGTGTGTATTGTGTGTGTGTGTGTGTGTGTGTGTGTGTGTGTGTCTTGTTTGTGTGTGTGGGGGTGTGTATTGTGTGTGTGTGTATTGTGTGTGAGTGTTGTGTGGGGTGTATTGTGTGTGTGTGTGTGTGTGTGTGTGTGTGTGTGGCATGCGTGTGCGTGCATGATTGTGTACGTGTATGTCATGGCTCAATAAAAGATGATACTCGACACTGTACATGTATGCTTCACTTCATAACGCAATTCATCCCCCCCCCCCCCCCCCCCCCCCCCCCCCCACCTGCTTTGTTCTGTCTACAAAAAGAGATGGCAACATTTGCTATGTACAGCAATTGTGCTAAAATGGCAGACAGGCGTTCTGATGGCTGAATGTTCAGTCTACTCCTATCACATTCAATCATCAACACATAAACCTCTCTGCAACAGCATTTACTTGATTGTCAATTCCATCACACAACACTATAGTTTGCTCTCAGCTTCTGAGTGATAGTGATACATACACACATGTAGGGGAATTGAATTGTTTGCCAGAGGCAGAATTTTACACGAGATGCAAAAGTAATTAATTATGATGCAGAAAAAAAACAAACCCACAAAACTTGTCCGCCTGTGCTAGCATGGCAAATAATGCCTAGCCTGCTTATCAAAAGACGATACATACACTGGTACAGGCTGTCAGATTATCATTCAACCACACACACACACAGGTCCACACACACAGGTCCACACACACACTGTACACACACACAGGTCCACACACACACACATACACACACACACAGAACACACACACTGTGCACACACACACACAAACCATACAAGTAACAAACATATATAATGGCAAGGGAATCTATAATTTGATGGACACACATGATTAACATGTAATATATTATAATGTTATACACACATGTTATCATATATATACAGTATCAAACATATGCATTTAAAGCTAATTAAGAGCATTTGGCAAAGGAAGGGTAGGGAGGGGGGGGGGGGGGGGGGGGGGGGAGGGAACTAAGACCAGCAACTAAAGAAGAATTCTACATCAATGCATGCACTAACAAAACACACACACACACACACTGCATGTGATAAGCTACAGAATATGATAGCTTTATAAAGCTACAACTTTAGTTTATAAATTATATAAAAATATTAACAAATGTTTTAGATACAAATCCATACACATGTAAACCTACAGGCTACACACATTCTCTCTCCATATCTGGACATCTCTCTCTCGATACACACACATAACCCACACTCTCCCCCCCCCACTCCACCCCCCTCCCCCCCACTTCTAACAGACTCTATAGAAACCTTTCAGTATTAGTTAAGTTAGTATTACTTATCGACAAACTTGACAAACAAAGAAAACTTAGAAAGAAAAAAACCCAAAACTGTACATAAAAAAAGTCATAAATTTTAGCAGGAAGAACTCAGAAGTGAAGGAAGAAGAAGGGGAAAGTTATCAGCCCCACAGGAAAAGGGGGAAAAAGCAGGAAACATGACCAAACAAAATTAATGGTTAAATCATTCAGTTTAACCCAGGCAAACATAACAAAGCATGCAAAATATATGCTAGTACAGTAACACACACTGTATTCATGGTCAACAACCATAAACTACGGAAACAATCAATTAGTTAAAACCATTACCACTCACAGCTTTTCGAATTTCATGGTATTCATGGTCAGATGATAATAATGTGTTTTATCTTGAATAAAAATGTTTGCCTTCCCTATATTCGTTTTCAAAGACAACATTTTAGGGAAAACAAGCTATTAAAATTACCAAAATGATATTCCCTTCATAGGTAAAGTTTCCACTTCTTTAATTTCAAAGTGAGAGTATACTAGTGTCAAGCAGGGTTTTACTTGTGATCATTTTTGATTTATATGCTAATTATTCTCTCCTCTCTCTCCCCACTTCCCAAATTTCTTCAGTCTGCCTATGTGAGAGACTCAGAGAGTAACAATGCCTACAATCACTATTGCTGGTATGTGTCTGTATTTTGTACGCTGCTTTATTTCATTTTGGGGCAGTGGGAGAGGGGTGGGACAGCCTATTGGTCAGTGTGCTGCACTCCTGATCTGAAGACCCTGGATCGAGCCATCATGGAGGTTCCCATTCAAAGAAAATTTACCCTGAATTTTTCAATATTGACTCCACTCCCCCCAAGTCCTTAAGTTGAGACTATAAATCGAGGCCCCATGTGCGAACACACATAGAACATCTTGTGCACATGTTAAAACCTGTTGTGCCTTTCACAAGTGTAGGCTATTTCATGCTGGTATTTATAAACAGATTCATGACAAAATTTTAAAAATGCATGCATTTAAAGGCGTTGTATTTAGACACCATTCGGCATCCCTGAAGTCGAAATGCAGTAACTATTGAGTTCAGCAAAATCTCACCATTGGTGAATCTCGTATGAGCTCTAAGACTTTTTTTTTCAAAACAGCCTACACAATTAACCTGTGAATTTAAAACCTCTTCAATTCACTTCAGATCACAATAATATGTGTTTTCCCCCTCGTCAAAGGCTTGACAAACTTACAGTTACACCCTGACCATGTTAGTAGCAGAAAATGCTCTTCCTAACAAAAGTAACATACTAACATGTTTGCAATAAGGGATTCTGAAAGCTGAGAAGTAACCCTTTATATCATGTAATCCACACCAGAAAACACCCATCCCAAGACCAGCAAGAATACAACATGAAAAACAGAACATGTTAACTTCAATCAGTAAGCATATATATATATAATTGAAGTAAGCATATATATATATTAGAATTTCTTTGTCTTTTTCTTCTTTTTTTTCCTGATTTCTCTTATTTCTAGTTTCACTCCCAATAACTGAAATGAAAGACCCTGAGATGGAATTTGCAGCAAGTGAAAAACAGCAAAGTCACACAACTCACTGTGCAGCAAGAGGACAATGTTTCATACACTTAAAATTTTCTCTTTCAGTTTCAAGAAGGGTTAGCATTTAACTGATCACCAGAGCCCTCTAAGAACAAGAAGAAGTCTTCAACAAGCTTCCCTACCTGGAGAAGTTTATTAATAACGATATTTTGTTTTGAAACACAATGTACTGTACAGTACGACAACTGTGTGACTAAACACGCAGCCAAGGCCTGTACCTGAACAGTTTGGGGTGGGAGTGGGTGTGAGCTTCATGCTTGCACCGATCTGATGGGAATATTGTGCCTGCCCGTGATAGGGAACTGGCAACTCATTGGGCACACCTGAGTGGTGAAGAAGAAGTTGAAAAATGGCTTCGTTAGAAACATAATATAAAACAGTGCTCACATGATAAATGCAGCAAGTCTGCACATTCAGTCAGGTGGCTATTAGTATTACACACAGCAAGTGTCCAGTCTAGCAAGCAAGTGTCTGAGGTAGAGCCATCCCTCGTCATGTTCATGTCCCCCAAGCATTGTACAGGGACTGTGAACATGTGCTAAAAATTAAAAAAAGTGCCCACCCTAGACACAAAATGCTTGCTAACCTTGAAACTTGCTACAACTCTTCATTTATATAACAGCCAACTGACTAAAACAGTAACAGAAATTAAAAGCATACAATACATGTACATATAATCACAATATCTGTTCAATATTATTGTATACTTGAACAGTCAACAACATGAAGCATAAGTTCCATAAGCGCCACGTAGCATATTACTTTGTAACACAAATTTCTTTGCTTCCTCTAAACTAAAAGCAACTGGTTTTTTGCCATATCATGTTTATAATGAATTACAATTTCTCTCCAAGTCAGCAGAAAAGTTTGAATTAATGTCTGGATATGTTTAATTATTTCAGGGTGTTTGTTTTTTTAAAGAAATAAAATTTCAATGAAGTATTATAACTTTATAAGTAATACCGAGAAAATGATTTGTAAAATAAAATGAATTTATTCAAGTAAAATACCAAAGCAGCAGGGTATAGATCTACAATACAGTCCAGTTTCTTTAAGTTACAAGTTTTAAGTTATCCTTATCAATCATTACCATGCAATATCTCTGACAGTTTGTGAGTCTGCACTGCTTAGTCACATGGCAACTTCAATTTTGATTTCATGTCTACCTCAATGCCTGTATCAGAGTATGAAATGCGTTTACAAAAACCCTGAGGGCTATCATTAATACAGAATCCATCAAAGACCAGAAACTGTAGTGTAGTTGGCATTATGTCAAAATGGCTGACACTCTATCATTAACCTCTTAACTGCCCAGTGCAAGTGCACCCTATATGCCGGGGAATAAAATTCTTATGTACCAAATGCTATGTTCATATCCCTCTTACTCAGAAATTACTACATGAATAATCCTGATAGTGTACCCAATGACAGTATATATATCGTAGACTGCTTCGAGGCAAGCTCAAATTAGTTTGTGTGATGTTTCACTGCAAAAATATATTTAAACTGTAAAAAAAAAAGGACAAAAAATACTTTCTTCATCACCACTGTCGATCTGAGTATCCCCCATCTCAATAACGTCGAACATAAGTCCAGGCCAAATCTCATTCTTTTTTTTTTAAATGCACTATCTCCTGAATCATACACGATCATTTTCATCACTGTCAGGTAAGTCTTAAGTTTTATTTGCCACTTTTTCAGCTGTGTAAAGTTATTGATACCTTTAACAAGAAGTATCAGCCATTTTGAACAAGATCTTCCCAAGCAGTCATGCATAAAACCACAAAATACGAGCTAAAAAAACTATCGTTTTTGCCACGATTTTTGCAGCTGGATGTTGCCAAGCAACAGGAGAGTGATCTCCACTAATTTTGGAGTTCTTTCCCTTTAACTGTAGTCAAGGAAGCTGGCTTGTTTACTTCGGTTCGACACCCTGGAAATTTTCAGGGTTGTAGGCGTATAGGGTGCACATTTAGCCCCGGAAAATTTCCGGGGTGGGGCAGTCTAGTGGTTAAGCTCTCTTCACTCTGTCCAGTTTAAGAGCTAAGCCTAAACAAAATCAACAATTCACCAATATTTATTTGGGGTCTAGTAAAAAAAATTCTAATTTCCCAAGCATGGGTTGTTGTGGGTTTTTTTTTTTTTTTTATCAAACCAGGACCACTGAACACAACCCACAACTGAACACAACCCACACTTAGAGACCCAGCAACAGCACAGGCTCTCTTTAGCTAAGTGGCCCAATAGTCACCTATCATAATAATTGATAGATCTAGCTCTTTCAGTGGATTGCCACCATGCTGGTAACAATGGCAGCCAAACAGACCAGTTCCTACAGGTGCCTGATTCTGGTAGGGTAAGCCTGGTCTCAGAAAAAAAAGAAAGTGGTATAAGCCTGAACACTGAAAGTGTGGGAATTGCATATAACTGGAATGCGACAAGATGAGGCAGCACCACCAATTTGAGACTAAAAGTAAAACACAATGACAAAAACCAACCAACAAATATATTAGGGGGACCGGATAACCAGATAGCCGGGTGGTTAGAGGGTTGCCCGCTGCAATCTGATGGCCTGAGTTTGAGCCCAGGATTGAGCCACCACCTAAACTGTAGAAAACGACTGTTCAAGAGGATTTTCCCCCTGGAGTCAAAAATATCATTACCAGTACCAACTTCACCCCTGGAATTCCTTCAAATTGAGACTATAAACTGAGTTCCTGTGTGTGAACACATGCAGAACACCCTGCGCACATGTTAAAACCCATTCCGCCTTTCAGAAGTGTAGGCCATTTATGCTGGTGAGAACAGATGACATTCATGAAACCTCAACCACACAGGGACTGGGTGTGAAAAGGCACAGAGTGTTTATTCTACCATTCTCAAAATACAAGAATAACTAAAAGAATATATCATAAATCATAACTGTCATTTCAGATTCAAGCAATGATGACTATGATGTCATTGCCAAACAATCTACAAATGCTGCCCCATGCCCCATGGAATTTTGTTTTGTTTTGTTCTTTAAAATTCTACAGCTCTTCTATCTCTAGTCCAACATAACATAAGCATCAAACTTAACCTTTATCGGCTGATGACATTTTAAAATATCACAATCCGATGACATTTCAAAACGTCACAGTTTATTTAACTGACACTACAGTGATACATTGCCAGGGCAGATGGGATCAAAGAGGTGAGGGAAGAGTCTGGGAACATAAAGTGTGTGTGGGAAGGGGGGGATGACAAGCCAAATCTTTTACCTAACAATGAAACATGGGTGATAATGATTAGCAGAGCCCTTGTGTGGCATTCCATCTTTGGGTGGTGCAGACTGGGTATACGGGGGAGAGTGCAGTGAGAATTCTTGAAATCTTTTTCAGTTTTTGTTTCTTGAAAGCTAAGTTCTTATATGAGATTTTCATTAATAAAATGACCCCCCCCCCCCCCCCCCCCCCCCCACCAAAAACAAACAAAGAAAACCTAACAAACAAAACCCAAACCTGACTGTTCATTTTTGAGAGCTGAGTCGGCCTTAACTTGTCGTGGTGTTCTTATTTTACTAATTTTTAGGCTTCTAACATTAACACTGAAATGGTACAGTACACCGATGATTTTTTTCATCTCTATGTCTCTCTGGGTAAGTATCATTGTATAAAAAAAAAGTATCATTGTATAATTTATAAAGGCTTTTTTTTTTTAATGCTTTAAATTGCATTAAAGCATACTAATGCACCTGGTATGTATGAAGCACTTTAAAAACACAAACTTGTTTGCACATATAGACATAGTATACCCATGCATTAATAGTTAATACACATGTATGCATGTACATATACTATACTTACATAACATACATGCACACAAAAACATACTGTTACACACTAGAGACTAGAGTGTAAACATGCACACACATGCACCACACACGCATGCACGCACACACACAGAGCATTGTCTGTACATCAACTTACAAGAGATTTTTTAAAACAACTGCCATCAGTAAATATGCTCAGACATAATATATTTTCTGATTACAAATCATAAGTCAATGATACGTGCAATAAGGAAAGTCATGCAAAAACATGCAAAATAAAACAAGCAACACAATCCTGATTATTAATAAGGAATTTGGTAAGCCATGCAATGCATCCTGAATCCAGTTCAACTCCACTAAAATAAAACTTATGTTTATTTAACACCCCACATCAAAACTTGAACCAACATTCTGCACACTGTACTGATTTAGCTAATATTATTTTGAACAGCATTTCAGAAAATGAGTAAAATATTTCCTTCTGAAAAATAAACTCCAGTTTTACTAATAAATCATAAAGCATTAAATTATCTGTTTCCACCCCCCCAAAAAAAGTATTCAAATAGATCCACGAAAAATTTCAACGGACGTGCAAGTTTACATCATGCCACTTACTTGGAATACCAGAGCTGGGCGTGCTGGCGCCAGACGCATTACTGACCGATGCGGACCGACTCCCCATGCTTCCACCGGCTGGCGGCAGAGGGGCGTTCATTCCTGAAGAAGTTGCCACGGTGGCGCCACTGCTACTGCCGGGCTGTGTTGGAGGAGGCGGCCTACCTGGCACAGGAGGCCTCACGCCCGGACCCCCTTGTGTCGACTCAAACTGCTTTGGCGGGAAAGAGGCCCCTGGCTGAAAGTAAGGGGCACCCATTGTTCCGTTGACCATGGGGCCGCCTCCTGACGGAGACCCCGAGTTATGGGAACTGCTGGCCGGCACGAACTGTCCTGACACTGGAGGCCGGTTCCAGCCCCCCACTGGCGGGGACGAGGCGGCGCTAGAGGCAGGGGGGCCGAACAGCTGGCCGGGGCCCTGAGGTCTTGGCTGTGTCATCTGTCCTTGAGACGGAGGGGGCACGAACCCATTGACACTAGAACCTGGCGGTGGGCCAGTGTTAAACCTCGGTGGCGGGCCTTGTCCAGCTGAGGGATTCGTGTTCATAAAACCACCAGGGGGCCCCCCCTGAAGGCCTTGCCCTGGCGTGGGTGGTGGATGGGTATTGTTGTTCATCTTGGGAGCTCCTGAACCAAAACCCAACGCAAACAAGATTTAGTGTCAGAAGATTTCATTATAATAAAACTTATAGTTATAGCAAGCTCTCATTGATTTTTTTAATGAATAAACCAGTTTGAAAGAATTTTTTTAAAAACATAAAGAAAAGAAAATGTGATTCAATGTCAGAAGATTTCGTTATAAAATTGATAACAAGCTCTCGCTGATTTTATGAATAAACCAGTTTGAAAGTATTTTTAAAACAAGAAAAAGAAAAAAAAAGAAAATTAAAATGCTCACTTCATTCTATTCAACTACTGCCATATTCTGACATCAGACTAGTTATTACTAATATTAATGCTTATAAGTGATAATGCTTGGATGTTCAGACAAGTCATTAACTTTACTAATTAAGTACTATTACTATTACACACAATCAGAAAAAAAGTCAATGTTCTGACTCCAGAATCAGTGAATGACATTCGCTTCCAAGTTCCATGTTGCTCGTCAGAAAGTGAGAAATTTATTTTTAAAAATAAAAAGAAGAAAATTGCATTCAGATTCCAGGTGAATATGATTTCCAGCAGTCTTAAAAGAGTATTGGTAAATAAATTTATCTTGGAGTGGGGCTACAATTATCTCTTTAAATCAATACAGCTGGCATAACTCTTTTGGTCTTCTGGTCTTGGTTGACATAACTTATACAGTTATAGCCATACACTGATAAAGGGTTGAGAAAAGCTTGGATTACAGAATAAATCCCTGTTACTAGTGTTACTGAATTACTGTATGTAACATGCAATCATGAATTTAATTTTAAGTGTGTGATTCTGTGTGTGTGTGTTATTATTATTTTTTTTAAAAATTATTTATTTTGAGGATAGTGGAATAAGTACTCATGTGCTTATTTTCATCCAGTCCCCGTGTGTATGCAGTTTGGAAATTTTGTCATCTGTTCTCGCCGGCACATAATGGCCTACTCTTCTGAAAGCAGAACGGGTTTTAACATGTGCACAAGATGTTCTGCATGCGTTCGCACATGGGACCTCGGTTTAGTCTCATCTGTGAGTGTGTGTGTATGTGTGTGTGTGTGTGTGTGTGTCCCTGTGTATGTGCATGTGCATGCGTGGGCACGTGTATGTGAGATAATTATTATAGGTAAAAACAAAGTGACATTAGAACAAGACAAAAATTAACTTCTAACCTAAAGCAAATGGGCAACTGGACTTTGAAGCAAACATTCACAAATTCTGAACAATAAAAAGTTACTGAAAACATTTTCTACAGAACACTGATCACCGAATCAGAAATAACGGGCAAATATGATTTTAAGGTTTGGCATTCAATTTATAAATAAAATGAGGAGGCCTTGACAATTTTTCACTGCAACAGCATGTAACACTTATTACAAATTTAGTGTTTAACATATAATGATATATTATACATTTAGCTTTAAGTTTAATCGATAGAGAAGTGAAAAGTGTGTGTGTGTGTGTGTGTGTGTGTGTGTGTGTCTCTCTCTCTCTCTCAGTCTGTGTGTGGTGGCACTCTGTGTGTGTGTGTGGCACTGTGTGTGTGTGTGTGTGTGTGTGTGTGTGTGTGTGTGTGTGTGTGTGTGTGTGTGTGTGTACATCAGTGTATGTGTGTGTACATACATGTGCATGTGTGTGTGCACTTTCATCAGATTCATTCTGGATGCTGTTACAAATACAATGTTTACTAAGCTTACACATGTTACGTATGATCATGTACTTTGTGTGTGTGTGTGTGTGTGTGTGTTTTTCATATTCTGGATGCTGTTACAGTGTTTACTAAAGTTTATATATCTTTTACTAGGTTTGGTTTTAATACTAAAACTCAAACTAGAGAACTCAGAAAGTAGTATGATTTATACGACTGTAGAATTTGAGAAACTTTCTAGTTTGGCTTATCAAGTTATCAGTCACCAACTCTCAACTAGAAAGCAGTAGAAACTTTTCAGTATTAGTATCACTTATAAATCAATATCAGTTACAAACTTTCAACTAGACTGTAGACATACTCGCCATAGAGTGATAGACTACAAATTATGTTAAGTGACAGTTTTGGAAGTTTCCCTTAAATTCCACTTTGACTAGGAGTCCTAAGACTCCTTAGGGTTGTAGTTGTAATGTTGGGAGTCCTGAGACACATTAATTAAATATGACATCAACAAGGTGTGTGTGTGTGCATGTGTGTGAGCATGTGCATGCACGGACAAATGCGTGTTATTAATAAATGCATACACACACAAACTTGCGCGTTTCACTCTGTCAGCTGTGTGTGTGTTCAATTCAATGTCTGTTCACTCTCAGAACTTTACATTGCATTATTAGGTGTGTGTGTATGTGTGTGCATGCACATGTGTGTGTGTGTGTGTTCACTGTTTGTACCACTGGTATGTTACTATGTGCTACTATATTATTATAGTATAATAATTGTTGACTTCAATCTCAAATCTAGAAGTAGAACTTTCTCTAAATACTCCGAAATGTTCTGCTGTGTTTTTATTAGTAGGCCCACATAACCCAGACAGCTTCCCAAACATACTGCTTACTTAGTTACAAGTATTCCTTTATGATTTATCTGACTATGTATAGTCACAAGTAGATGTTCAGAACCATAAACTATAAGACAAAACAAAGTTAAAACACTCGTGACAGGCCGATTGTCAACAATGTTAATCTCAATTTCAAACTTATCAGACACTGAGAATGAGACAGTGAGAGGGTGAGGGTTAGAACATTTGCTTCACAGCAGTCGACTGCAATGCACTAGGTTTTCGTGTACGTCGGATGCTGCACAAACTGTTTTCTAGGTAGCGTTCTAAGTGTCTATACCTGGGAATGCTGTTCCATATCCAGCTGGTTGATTTGTAACACCCTGATTGGAGATGGGCGGTCTAACTGGCTGTCCAAACTGATGAGACTGATTCTGATCCGCCATTTCAAGTCACAATAGATTCATAAAACACAACACAAATACCATAAACACTTGTTTTAAACTGTACGCGGCATATCTATTAACAGCGGACTGCCACAGATTATTCGTTCTTTGTCAGTGCTGATCATTTCCACACCATCATACATTCGTTGGTTGAATGATGCCTGAAGGCCACGAATGTTTCCGGAAGTGATTGTTATCACGCATGCGCAGACCCAAAATACGTGGCATCGCGAACGGAAATTAGGTTGACAGACCGTCGGTGTGTTGGAAGGATCATATGCAAGGCCTATCTGAATGTAGTAATGATTTCAAGTTCAGGATAGGCTTAAATGGTATAATGTAGCTTACTCTATGCCGCTAGCTCGATCGCTGTCGATTTCGACAATGCAAAGACACTTCCATTTTGAGACAGTGTGAAGACAGGATGGTCGCGAGCGCATCTGCCCCACCCTTCCGTTTCATCATACATTGTCACTGGCATCTCTCTCTCTCTCTCTCTCTCTCTCTCTTATACAAAGCACACATTAATCACAAACACAGACAGGCTTTAGTCCTTTCCCAATATTTATGTTGCATACTGGCCAAAAATCCCAGCCGTCGAACAGATGTCATGATTCCTTTCCGAAAAACATTTTTCAGAAATGTCATCTAGTCAAGTTCACTGAATCGACATTATCATCAGTTTGACATGTGTTCAAGCTGTTCTGGGTATTTTGAAAACTATATGTATTTTAAAAAAAATTAAAAGTGCATTGCTGTTTTTGATTATTTTCCCAGTTAACTCTTTTCAGTTAGTCATTCTCAACCATTTGCCGCTGTTTGTTTTCAAATACCGTTCTGGGTTCGATTCCCAGCCTTGCCCTTTCTTCCCAGTTTAACCAGAAAATCAAACTGAATGTCAAAATCCTTCGGATGAGGCTATAAACCGAGGCCCCAAGTGCATGCGAATGCACATAGAACACCTTGTGCAGGTGTTGAAAACCCGCCCCACCTTTTGGAAGAGTAGGCCATGGCGTGCCAGTAGGAACGAATGACAAAAGTTAAAAACCGCAGGCAAACAGGTGTCGTGTTTAGACACCATCCCCGAAGTCGGAATGCAGCTACCTAAATAGTGGTGGTGGTGGTGGTAGTCGCAAAAACCTCACTATTAGAGAACATCGGAGCTGGCGGTGCTGAGATGAGGACAAACATCTTACTGAGAATTCCGTGGATTCAGCTGTCTCTAATCAGAGCAGTTTGCTGAGAACAGATTTAGGCCCTATAGGCCAGTGGACCCTCACCCCCCACCCCCCAATCCATCACACACACACACACACACACACACACAAGCAACCACCCCCCCCCCCCCCCCCCCCCCACCCACCCCCCCCCCCTCCTCCCCCCCCCCCCCCCCCCCTCCCCCCCCACCCCCCCCCCCTCCCCCCCCCCCCCCCCCCCCCCCCCCCCCCCCCCCCCCCCCCCCCCCCCCCCCCCCCCCCCCCCACCCCACCCCCCCCCCCCCCCCCCCCCCCCCCCCCCCCCCCCCCCCACACAACACATCGCAATTGATGGCGAATTTTCTCAGTTGTTCCAGACCTATAGGCCTAATAATATTATGTGAGTTAGGCTGACACCCGCAAAATGCATCAAGATGACCGGGCCTGGCCATCAGATTTTGAAATTATTCCAGCAGTCTACTATGTCAGTGTTTTATCTAGTAATGATAACCAAATTAATAACAGTAGGACGTAGTTAAGAGTTTGATTAAAAATCTTGTTGCGTATTTATTTGTTATTTTGAAAATTGACTGTCAAGTTTTGAAATTTTTGAAGAGACATTGTCTATAGCCTAAGTGCTTTTGTTGTTTGACAAATACAAAGCCTTTGGGTTTTTTCGTTTGTTGTTGTTGTTGCTGCTACTCTTGTGGTCTCCTTTCCGTGACTGTGACGTTCCTATTGTATTGTTCCCATACTTCTCATTTCGATGCACTCATGTGCTTTTTTTCATCCAGTCCCCGTGTGTATGCAGTTTTGGAAATTTTGTCATCCGTTCCCACCGGCACACAATGGCCTACTCTTCCGAAAAGCGGAACGGGTTTTAACGTGTGGGCAAGATATTATGCGTGCGTTCGCACACGGGGCCTCGGTTTCTAGTCTCATCCATATCCGGACTATTGGGGAGAGTGGAGTCGGCACTGATGTTAACTCCAGAGGAAAAATCCTCTTGAACGGGAATCGAACCCGGGTCAGCATTTCGCTGCGGCACCAGACTAGAGGGCACATTCCTCTCAAGAGGTGATCACCAGTCTTCTATAGAACCCCCTGAGACCCCGCAGGTTTTGACACAAACTCAATTTCGGCACAGAAGTGTATGGGAAACCAAAAACTGAGGTGACAGCGTGGCCAGAGCAATAATTATGGGACCATGTAATGTATTTATGTCCCAGCGGAGATTTTCGATTGGAGGCGGGGTGGGGCGTGGGGGTGGGGGGTGGGTTACCAAACTAGAGTGTGTTTTTTTTTTATTGCGTGATGATCAATGGTGATGAGGTGTATGAAAATTAGAAGATGATAATATAGAATAGAATAATATAATATAGAATAATAGAATACACTATCTGAGACTACTTGACAGGGCTGTACCTTTTCTACAATCACGATCATATTTTATCTTCTGGCATCCGCTTTTCGGAAGAGAAGGCCATTGTGTGCCGGTGGGAACGGATGAGAAAAATTTACAAAACTGCACACATAAGGGGACTGTTTGTTAAAAAAAAAAAAGCACAAGAGGGCTTATTCCATTATCCTCGAAATAAATAATGAAATAAATAAATAAATGAGATACAGACACTTGCGGTTACGGTTTTGGTCAAGTAACTGGTTCAGCTTAGTAGGACTCGCTAAGCCACATCACACTTAAAGCGGATGGTGCTCGACTGTGTTGTAGTCAAGTCTTCCCAGTGAATCCAAAGCAGACTCTCTCTGTAGGAGCCAAGCCATAGTCCAAGTAATTAAACAAAAAAAGTATTACCCTCCCCCACTCCCATAAAACCAAACTATCAGGCTCTTATGTGGATTCAAACCAGCGACCTTCCAGCCACGAATCCAACACACCAACCAACGCAACATACATAGCAGCTGGTTTGGTTCTTTCTACTTCTGCCTGCATCAGAATACCAGAGAACTAATGGTCAGCGTGCGCGTACGTGCACATGCACACATACACGTACACACGTACACACACACGTACACACATGTGTACACACACACACACATGTACACAACAGTGTGTACACACATATCACCACACACACAACACACACACACATGTGTACACACACGTACACACACACACACACACACACACACACACACACACACACACACACGTGTACACACACACACACACACACACATTGGCACACATCACCACTACCACCACTACCTGAGATTAAACATCGACTGTGGTATTTCTCAGCCCGGAAGGCTTCCTCTGATTATGACTAGGAAAGTGAACGTGGCATAAACAGGATATATAAATGCCAACATAGCCTTCTGTATTGCCGCGACCTTCAATGGATGTCACTGAGTTGGAGACCCCTCCCCCCTTCCTCTCTTCACACACACACACACACACACACACACACACACACACACACACACACACACACACCACACACACACACACATGAGACTATAAACCGAGGTCCCGTGTGCGAACGCACGGAGAACATCTTGCGCACACGTTAAATTCTGTTCCGCTTTTCGTAAGAGTAGGCCATTGGGTGCCGGTGGGAACAGATGACATAATTCACAAATCCGCATACACACGGGGACTGGATGTAAAAAAGCACATAAGTGCTTATTCCATTATCCTCGATCATCATCATCATCAGACCCGTGACCTTGGCGGTCGTGGGGGAGACACGAAAGACGGTGCCGTGGTAAGCCTCCTCCATCCATCTCGGTCCTCGGCTCTGCGCAGTAGTGCCGAGTCATTCATCCTGGTCCATTCTCTGATGTTGTCCATCCATGACTTGTTTTGTCTTCCCCTCTTTCTGCCACCTTCGAGTGTTCCCTGCAGTACTGTTTTTGGCAGAGTGTTGTGGCGGGTGACGTGGCCGAACCATGTCAGCTTTTTCTTCTTGACGATGGTGAGAAGGGGTTCCTGTGGACCTGCCAGCCGTGTTATTTGACTCTTGACAAATTCATTGGTCTTTCGTTCTCTCCAGGATATGCCCAGCAGTTTTCTATGGCATTTTGTTTCAAATGACTGGATTCGCTTTGCTGTTTCAGCAGTCAATGTCCAGGTTTCACTTCCGTACAGCAGGATAGTCTGAATTAGGGCTTTGTAGAGCTTTAGTTTGATTGGGAAACTGATCTCTTTACTTTTCCATATGGTGGTGAGTTTTGTCATGGAAGATGTTGCCATGGCTATTCTGACTTTGATTTCTGTCGTCGATCGCCCGTCCTTTGTGAGTGTAGCGCCAAGGTATTTAAAAGCGTCTACCTCCTCCAGTTGTTGGCCGTTCATGTAAATTTTAGCAGTGGCGTTGCTCGTGCTGTTCACAAGTACTTTACTTTTCTCCGAGCTCACCTCCATCCCATATGCTCCAGCTCTGTTCTCAAGTCTGGTCGTAAGATCTTGCAGCTCTGTGTTACTTCCGCCCATGAGGTCAATGTCATCAGCAAACCGCAAGTTGTTGAGGGGTGTGCCGCCAATGGAGATGGTAGAGTGGAAGTCATGGAGGGTCTCTCTCATAATGTTTTCCAAGAACAGATTAAACAGGACTGGAGATAACAGGCATCCTTGTCGGACCACAACTGTGGTTTTGAAGTAGTCTCCGACCTGATTGTTCAGAGGACTGCACTGCTTGCGGTGTTGTATAGTGCTTGAATGGTTTGCACTAGTCCTTCTTCAATGCCAAACATTCTGAGGACCTGCCACAGGCCTTCGTGCCATACTCTGTCGAAAGCCTTCTTGAAGTCGATGAAGTTGTGGAACAGGTCTCTCTGATGTTGAAGATGTTTTTCCATCAGGATGTGGCAGTTACAAATCTGTTCGATTGTGCTCCTGCCTGCCCTGAACCCAGCTTGTTCCTCTGCAAGGTGTTCTTCTGCCTCCTTCTTTAGTCGATTCAAAATAACTTTGAGCATGATCTTGCTGGCGTGGCTGATGAGGCTGATTGTTCTATAGTTTTGGCATTGGCGTAAATTCCCCTTCTTGGACAGGGGTATGATGAGTGATTGTGTCCATTCTGTTGGCCACTGTTTTGTCTCCCAAATCTTCTGACAGATAGCTGTAACATGTGTGATGACTGTTTCGCCACCATGCTTGAGCAGCTCTGCTGGTATGTTGTCTGCTCCTGGGGACTTTCCTACTGGTAAGCTGCGGATGGTTCTTCCACTTCTTCCCTCAGTATAGGTAATGGCGAGGGTGCTCTTGATGTTGCTGCTTTCTATTCTATTATATATCCTCGATATAAAAGAATAAAAAAAAAAAAAACATGTACACACACACACAGAGCATGGGTGTCTGATCTTTTACCTTCAGCAAAGATCATTTTGACCTGACTTGACTTGACTTGACTTCAAACACA
>CM054135.1:9805945-9833445 GCA_028751875.1 Rapana venosa
CGGAGCTCATCATCAGCTGTTGTCAGCGCTGTCCTCCTCCTCCTCTTCATTCATCGCTACCATTCTGCTGCACTTCTTCTTCTTCTTCTTCTTCTTCTTTCTTCTTCTTTTCTTCTTTTCTTCTTCTTCTTCTTCTTCTCTTCTTCCTCCTCCTCTCCTCTTCTTTCCTCTTGTTGTTGTTGTTGTAGTTGTTGTTGTTTTTGTTGTTGTTGTTGTTCTTCTTCTTCTTCTTCTTCCTCTTCCTCTTCTTCTTCTTCTTCTTCTCCTCCTTCTTCGTGTTATTTCCTTGTGTGTGTGTGTGTGTGTGTGTGTGTGTGTGTGTGTGTGTGTGTGTGTGTGTGTGTGTGTGTGTTGTGTGTGTGTTGTGTGTGTAATACCGAGCGAGTGTATGGATATTGGGCTTATTTTAATATCATGATGTATCCCTAAGGGCGGGGACTAGATTAAAAAAAAAAAAAGCACATTAATTTTCATTATCCTCGAAATAGAAGAATTTGATTTGATTTGATCTCCTCTTCTTTCTCCCCATCCTCCTTCTCCTCCTCCTCTTCTCCCTCTTCCCACTCCTCCTTCATATCCTCCTCCTCCTCCTCTTCGTTCTCCTTCTCTTAAGTCTTTCTCCTATCTACATTTCTCCTTTTCTTTTTGAGCCACATTATGCTCATGCTCGTCAGTTTCGTCGTGTGTGTGTGTGTGTGTGTGTGTGTGACTGTGTGTGTGTTTGTGTGGTGCACGCGTTGCTAGTGTGTGCGTGTGCGGTGTGTGTGTGAGAAAGAACTCTGACCTTGAACATATAATAATTGTACTTCGGCTTGGCCATAATTCTAGTGAAAATGTGTAGGGGGAGAAAGGGGTAATCATATTGAAAATATGATCGAGTTTCTGTTTTTCATAATGTCTTGTCAAACATCGTTACGACCAGAGCGTCATCTGTTATCATATCTTCATTTATAAACGCAGAATTGTCATTCGTTATCAGTTATTCATTCAATACGATCGTCGTGTCTTTATTATCTTCATCTTGCATCATTGTTTATGCTATAGGTGTCATTATTAAAAAAATCTGAGCATTGTTATAGTTTATCAATACAAGCTGAGATGATATTTCTTTATGCTTGTTGGGCAATGCAGTATATGGTGTGTGTGTGTTGTGTGTGTGTGTGTGTGTGTGAGTGTGGAGCGTGTGTGCTGTGCTGTGTGGTGTGTGAGAGTGCGTGAAAGCGTGTGTGTGTGTGTGTGTGTGGTAGCGGCTGCGGTGTGTGTGACGAGTGCGTGCAGGTGGAGAGAGAGAGGGAGAGGAGATGAGGAGAGAGGAGGGAGGGGAGAGAGAGAGAGAGAGAGAGAGAGAGAGAGAGAGAGAGAGAGAGAGAAGGAAAGGAAGGAGCGAGTGAGCGAGCTATTCAATACTGATGTAGTTGCCAACTAGACTCACACAGGTGTACATGCATGTATATATGTATACATATACACACATCATTACACAGTCATAGGGGGAAAAAAAACCCCCAAACCAACAAAATAACCCCCACCCACAGAAAGTGTCTGACTCTATCAACTCGGCAACATCTGTTGCTGACACATTATACATACACTGACAACCTACACACTGACACACACACACACACACACCACACACACACACACACACACACACACACACACACACACACACAACACAACACACACATACACACACACACAACAACCACACTACACACACACACTACACACTAACACACACACACACACACACAACAACAACACACAACACATCACACACACAACTCACCAACACACACACAACACAACACAACACACACTAACCACACACAAACAACACACACACAAGGGTGCAGCCACATGTTCGAAAACACACCAAACAGCCAGACCTGTTTCCCCCTTCATACCTCGTTTGGTTCTTTAGTAACTGTAGTCTTAGGCATGGTTAGAACACAGCAAAAACAACAACAAAAATATTTGGAAGAGTAGGCAATTGTGTGCCGGTGGCAACGGATGACAAAATTTTACAAAACTGCATACACACGGGGACTGGATGTACAAAAACAAAGCACACGTGTGCTTATTCCACTATCTTCGAAATAAAAGAATAAAGTAAAAAATAACATTAAAATTACAAACAGCTGTGTGGTGGTTTGCTGGGAGGTTTTTTGCATGCAGTGCATGTCGCATGTTGTCTACAGTACTGTACTTGTCCTTCTGGTTTCCCTTGACTTCTACCCTAACTCCCTGAGGAGTCATTGGGGCTCTACATTAATGAAGGTGTTAGGCGGTTTTTGTCTCGGAATGGTTGGACATGGCAGGGCCTACCCTGGTCACAATCCCTGGTTGGTCCAGGCCAAAAGTTGTGTCAGTTAGTGATGTCAGCTAGTTGCCAAGGCCTACACTAAAAATGTTGTTATGCTGTAAAATGATGTCTTGAGATTGCCTTCAGCCATGCCAACCTGCACTCTCCTTTAAAGGAGAAAAAAAAATCATCTGAAGTTGGAGTATGGCTGCCTATATGGCGAGGCACTTAAAAAAACACAGCCATACACAGCAAACTTCTCATCCAGTGTGCAGTTTCAATCTCACAGTGATTCCCAGGTGGGATGATAAGTGAGCCAGAGGGTTCATTGTGGGTGACCCCCCCCCGAATGTTAAAGCTGGGAAACCCACAACGACAGCAACAATATCTGGTCCTAGATTGCATGTTCAGGACGCTTTGAGTATGTGGTTGACATTCATGTCACTGGGTTTCTGGCCTTCTCTTCTAATGAATAATAATAATAATAATAATAATGTATGGAATTTATATAGCGCTGAATCTTGTAAACCAACAAATCAAAGCGCTCAGATGACTTTTTATTTTTTATATTTTTTACCGAGGAAAATGGAATAAGCACTCATGTGCTTTTTTGTGCTTTTTTTTACATCCAGTCCCCGTGTGTATGCGGTTTTGTAAATTTTGTCATCTGTTCCCACCGGCACACAATGACCTACTCTTTCGAAAAGCGGAACAGAATTTAACGTGTGCGCAAGATGTTCTGCATACGTTCGCACACGGGGCCTCGGTTTATAGTCTCATCCGAAGGACTTCTGGCTTTCTCTTCTGCCAAAGATGGATGGCTTTTAACTCGTAGAGAAGACAGAAGCTTGGCCTATCATTTTATCCTAATTCTCTTCAACTCCTTCGTCGTCGAACGCTCAGACAACTACTATTGTTATCTGTCGTGTGAGCAAAAATGCACTGAGCTGCTGTTAAGCGCCTGACAAGTCAGGCCCAGCAAATCCAACTTAAGCGTAGGAGAAAATTGATGTATTTCAAGTCTTTTCTGGGGAGGGTGGGGGGGGGGGGGGGGGGGGGGGGGGGCGGAGGCAGGAGAATGAACTGACGGGAAGACGCGACAGGCTGACGGGAAGAAAAAGAACAAGGGAAAAATAAAGAGAGGGATAGAAAAGAGGGAATTCCTAGCACAGAATTTCGAGAAGGTGGGGATGCTATTTATATTGACAGCCCCCCCCCTACCCCCGGCATCCCCACGGGGATTTTTGATATTGATATAACAATAAAAGTGCTAGCAGGGATGCGATTGAAGTGATTTTTTAAAAATTATTCTTTTTTTTACTGTTAGTCATCACTGACATGGGATAGCTCAGTGGTCGGAGCACTCGCTTTCCCCCAGCCAAGTTAAGCAGCGTCGAGCGTGGTTACCAGTTGGATGGGTGACCGTTTGCGCGCCTTGGCTTCAGTACAGTTCCCCCAGTTCACCCAGCTGTAAATGGGTACCTGCCCTCTTTAGGGTCAGGGAAGGTAAAGCAGCGAGGGAGAGGAGATGGGCGCCGCCCTCAATATGCTGGCCCTAGAGAAGTGAGGTCTCTGACGCCTCGCTCCCCTACGACCTTATAGGTTATGGGACACCTTTACCTTTACCTTTACCTCCATCACTGACAAAAGAATGGGTAGAGTGTGGTCTACCCTCCCCTAGTAAAACTGATTGCTAGAAAACTAACGTCAAAAGCAAAAGTGTCAGATGGGCTCATGATAAGATCTACGTTGTATTGATGTGAGTGTGTGTGTATGTGTGTGTGTGTGTGTGTTGTGTGTGTGTGTGTGTGTAGTGTGTGTGTACGTGTGTGAGTGTGTGTGTATGTGTGTGAGTGTGTGTGTGTGTGTTGTGTGTGTGAGTGTGTGTATGTGTGTGTGTGTGTGTGTGTGTGTGATTTATTTTATTTATTCTTTTATTTCGAGGGTAATGGAATAAGTACTCATGTGCTTTTTTATATCCAGTCCCCGTGTGTATGCAATTTTGTCAAGTTTGTCATCCGATCCCACCGGCACACAATGGCCTACTCTTCCGCAAAGCGGAACAGGTTTTAACGTGTACGCAAGATGTTCTGCGTGCGTTCGCACACGGGACCTCGGTTTATAGTCTCATCCGAAGGGCTTTTTCAGGGAAGTGGAGTCGGCACTGATGTTAACTCCAGAGGAAAAGTCCTCTTGAACAGAAATCGAACTCGGGTCAGCAGATCACGAGCACATCACGCTAACCACCAGGCTATCCCGCCCCCCCCTCCCCCCCCCACGAGGAGAGAGAGGAGAGAGAGAGAGAGAGAGTGAGAGAGGAGAGAGAGAGAGTGTGTGTGGTTGTGTGTTTGTGTGTGGAAGATGTGTGGTGTGTATGTGGTGTGTTGGTAGTCGTGTGTGTATGATGTTGTGTGAGGAGAGGAGTGTTGTGTGTGTGATGTGTACATATATTATATATATATAATATATATATATATATATATATATATATATATATATATATATATATATTATATATACTACATACATACACCAGGAAGGTCACATGACTTGTGACGTCATTTTGTCATCCTTCCCTAAAAAAAAAAAGATAATGTATCAGAACAACAGCTGCGTTGAAATATGGACACCCCCCCCCCCCACCCCCATTCCCAACCCCCCCCCCCCCCTTCCCATCCACCCCTCCACCCCCCCCCACCCCCACCCCCCCAAAAAAAAAAATTCCAACCTTGTCACATCCACTGACAGGATGCAAACAAGAGCTGAGTCATAGTGGAGCTGTTGGACTGCCAACACTGTCTGTTCCTCGTGACAGTGTAGATAGAGAGATATCTGTACATTATCGTTTTATACTGAGCGTGTTGTTGTTGTTGTTGTTGTTGTCTTCAGTTTAACGTCTGTTCACTCTGTTAAGTGATATTAGACGAGCTGAGCGTGTGTTGAAGAGAAGGGACTAAGTACTAGTACTAGTTAGAGTTATTATCATCAGCATCAGCAGCATCAGCATCAGAGTGTTATATATATATATATGCTACAGTCCACGAACCATGGCTCCTACGCAGAAACGCTCTAGCGGTGAAGGATTTCGTTATCCATTCAGATCTGAGTAAGTACAGCGATTAACTAAAGACAAGGAGCAGTCGCAGAGAGAAAGAGAGACAGACAGACAGAGAAACAGACAGACAGACAGACAGACAGGAGAAGAGAGAGGAGAGAGGAGAGAGAGAGAGAGAGAGGGTAGAGAGAGAGAGAGAGACGACGGACATGTATGCAGACACACAGACAGGCAGGTAGGCAGACAGACAGACAGACAGGCAGGTAGGCAGACAGAGACAGACAGGCAGGCAGGTAGGCAGACAGACAGACAGTCAGAGACATGCAGACAGACTCACAGAGACAGGCAGACAGACAGACAGACAACATACACACACCTTGAAATAAAAATTTGACTGTGACTTTCTCCACACACACACACACACACACACACACACACACCACACACACACACACACACACACACACACACACACACACAGAAAGCGCGCGCGGGGCGCGCAGAGTTAAGCCTTTAGTTTAAGTGCAGAACCTGATATGTGATAATGGTAGTTGCCTGTAAAGCAGCGGGCCTCTTTATTCTAACAATAACCAGCTCTGCTGTAAGCATGTAAGTGGAGATTTGTTTTTCCATAGTAGGTTTGTGCTGTACGACCAAAGACATTCTCTCTCTCTCTTCTCTCTCTCTCTCTCTCTCTCTCTCTCTCTCCTCTCTCTCTCTCTCTCTCTCTCTCTTCTCTCTCTCTCTCTCATTTAGACTGCGGGACACCCTTGAAAAATGATCCTGTTTTGCTAATGTTTTGTGAATTGATTGTTTATGTGAATATCACTTGTATGATAGCGTGTGCTTTTGTGTTTTTCCCCTTCAAATGTGGCCAAGGCCTTTTGAATAAACCATTCGCATTCGCATTCTCTCTCTCTCTCTCTCTCTCTCTCTCTCTCTCTCTCTCTCTCTCTCTCTCTCTCTCTCTCTCTCTCTCTCTCTCTCTCTCTCTCTCTCTTCTGTCTCTCTCTGTGTTGTGTTGTGTATGGTGTGGTGGTGGTGGTGGTTAAAAGAATTAAATCTTGAAAATCTTGTGTGTGACGTGTGTGTGTATGTGTGTGTTTTTGAGAGTGAGAGAGAGAGAGGGAGGGGAGAGGGGAGAGAGAGGGGGGGAGGGAGAGAGAGGAGAGAGAGAGAGAGAGAGAGAGAGAGAGAGAGAGAGAGAGAGAGAGAGAGAGAGAATATGAATGAGTGAATGAATGAATGATCTTTATTTTTCAAAGATTACAGATAAGCACACACACACATACATAATAAGGGCGCGCGCGCGCGCGCGCACACACACACACACACACAACACACACACACACAACACACACACACACACACACAAACACACACACACACACACACACACACACACACACACACACACACACACACACACTGAGTTTTGTCAGATAGTGCTAGTTTCAATTTGAATCCTTCGTTATTGTTTGAAACGTAATCATCATCATCATCATCAGACCCGTGACCTTGGCGGTCGTGGGGGAGACACGAAAGACGATGTCCGTGATAAGCCTCCTCCATCCATCTCGGTCTCGGCTCTGCGCAGTAGTGCCGAGTCATTCATTGAAACGTAATACTATGTGAAAAAAAATGAAAGAGTCTATGATTATCATAAGAAAATATTCATTTATATTCTAAGCCTTCTAAGACAATACTTGAGACTATATTGACGCGTTGTTGAAACAGGTTAAAAAAAATTTTTTTTGGTGGGGGGGGGGGGGGGGGCGAATCTTGCGTGGATTTTTTTCCATTGAAGTGTGATCGTGAGATGACTCTATAATTATTTGTACATGTGGTTTTGAAAATCGTTTAGCTAGAGCTGTGCGTGTTATTATCTATCTATTATCTATTATTATATATCTATATATTACTATCATATCTATCTAATATTATCTATCTAATATTATCTCATCTCCTCTCTACCCCTACTCCTCTGCTGTCGTCGCTCTACCTATAACTATTCATAAAATATCGCTATACTGTTTGATATATATAATTCAAAAATATCATAATATAAATATATCAAATAAAAATATAAAATAAATCACACCTGGCTCCGTGATGTGCAAGAGCAGGGCCCGCGAGCACACACACAACACACACACCACACCACCACACCACACCACATCTATATCACTTGGGACAGCAAAATCGAAACAACAACAACAACCACAACAACACACACACACACACACAACACACACACACACCAACACACACACACACACACAACATACACACACACCACACACACAACACACCACACACACAACACACACAACACACACACACAACACACACACACACACACAAACCACGCACGCACGCACGCACGCACGCACGCACACACTTGTTTGATTTGTATGGTTTATCATTGATTAGGTTTTTTTTATTCTATATCTGCATATATATTATCTTTTTTCTCTTTTTTTTTTCTTTCGATAGATGGCTTGATGAAAAAAAGCAATTGCACTGCTTATTCAGTGTACCATCTGAAAATAGAAGTTTGACTTTGACTTGACTTTGACTTACACTCGCACGCACGCACTTTTCAGATCTATAAGGCATAAAATCTGCAAAGGCATAAGGTATAAAATCTGCTTTTAGAGCAAATGTCATTTGTTTTTATTTTGTTTTGTTTCTCTACCGCCCCCCCCCCCCCTCATGTTATTGTTTGTTATTTATTTACTTTTTAAAAGACAAGGCAACATAAAACGAAATGCACTTTATTATCTTCTGTTGCTTCATAACACAAAGAGCATGATGCATCAATCACTATGCATTCTGTATCAAGTTAATGAAACATTTGTCTCTGACACACCCAGTCTGAATTTAGCCATTAATTCTTTTAAAATGCATATCCATTTCAAGCTGTAGATAGGTATGACGTCATGTAAGCTTATAAATTGTCGATAAGTTCTATATCTATCACAAATTTGAATATCATCTTTCCATCATTGCCTTTGATAATTAATTAGTCTTTGTTTAGAAACAGCAATAAACTAGTTACAGTTTCCAACACCAACACTTTGATTATTTTATCCAGACATATCCAAAGCCGTGTTTGAATGAGCAAATGCGTACATATGTGGCCCAGTTTTTCTTTCCCGCAGCATCTAAATCAAAAAGCATCCTACAAGATTTGAAAGGTACTCTGTGCTTTCCGTGTTCAACATTTTAAACCAATACCTAATACATCTTACAGCAGAATTTATTGTGGGAGGATATTATATTTGTTTCGCTGTAGACAAAATCATTTGATGTTCGTTTATCTACTGCTCCTAAAAAATTGCTTCAAAGCACATAGGTGCACTGACTCATTTTGTGTTGCTGCTGCATCAAACCCCAACATTTAGAACCAGATAAGAGTATGGGTTGTATTTGTGCATTAGATACAACACACCAAACTAACTGTTTTGTCAATCACAAGAACAGCATTGCGCTGGACCCCAGAAGGTAGGAGAAAGAAAGGAAGACCAAAAGCAGTATGGAGGAGGACTGTAGAAAGTGAGATGAAGGCCATGCAGCACTCTTGGGGATCAGTGACTAGGTTGGCCCAGGATAGACAGGAGTGGAAGCGCTTTGTTGCTGCCCTACACACCACTGGGTGTAATGGTTAATGAGAGAGAAACTGTTATTCGAATATCGTAGTTTTTTCAGGACACGCAGTACACTATTAACTTTTTAATATTTTTTTATTTCTCGGCTTGCAACATCTTGACATGCAGTGGTGAAGCTAAGTTTAGTGGAAAAACAGATTCCTCAAAATTTGTATATGTTAACCACAGGCATAACATTTCCATTATACATCCAATTTTTAACAAGCAGCTACAAAACCTTCCTTTTCTAAGGACAGTGATACTACTTTTATTCAGTTTCACTTTCATACCAAGTAGAACTGCAGCACTGGACACATCGTTCAGCTGCTTTCGCAAACCCCGGGGGACAGGATAGCCTAGTGGTTAGAACATTGCGCTCGCAATCTGACAACCGGGGTTCGATTCCCCTTCAAGGGGGATATTTTCCCCTGGAGTTAACATCAGTGCAGACTCCACTCTCCCCAAAAGTCCTTCGGATGAGACTATAAACCGAGGCCCCGTGTGCGAACGCACGCAGCAACATCTTGCGCACACGTTAAAATCCTGTTCCGCTTTTCGTAAGAGTAGGCCATTGTGTGCCGGTGGGAACAGATGACAGAATTTACAAAACCGCATACCCACGGGAACTGGATGTAAAAAAGCACATAAGTGCTTATTCCATTATCCTCGATATAAAAGAGTAAAATTTAAAAAATGAATAAATAAAAACAAAAAACCCACTACTCTTTCAGATAGCAGAATAATATCGTCTGCAAGCAGGAGAATAAACAGACAACTTGTGTGGGGTCACGAGGTCAAAGTGCACCCTGTCTGCCCTTTCTAGTAACTTCCACAGCACGGTCATTGATAACAATAGACAATAACAAAACACTGCACACGTCACGTCACGTCACCCTGTTTCTCTAACACCTTGTTGGGCAATTAAGAAACATCCGTTAAAGCTGGCAGCACATTGAATCCTATATCTATCTATCTATCTTATCTATCTATCTATCTATCTATAGGCAGAAAGACAGTCACAGAGACAGTCACAGACACAGTCACACAGACAGTCACACAGTCACACAGACACAGTCACACACACAATAGCACAGAGACACACTGACTGACTGACTGACTGACTGACTGACTGACTGACTGACAGACAGACAAACAAGCAGACAGACAGACAGTATCACAGATATAAATAAGACACTGACAGTCACACAAGACGGACAGTCACACAGACACACAGATAACCAGTACACACACACACACACACACACACACACACATATGTAACCAGTCACACACACACACACAGACAGGAAAACAAACAAAACCATCATACAACAATCCCCCATTTCTCGATTGTCTCACTCAAAAAAACCAAACCTTTTCCCCTACCATCTTTTAAAAATTTTGTTGTTATTGTTGTTTATTAAACCTGTTATATCTCTTTATTACGGGCAGAGTGATGAGCTACCAACAGCTGCCCAGCGCCCCACCACCCCCCTACCAGGCCGAGAATTACCAGACGGCACCCCCCCCCCACCCCGGGGTTCGCCCCCGGCCCCCCCAACTACCCCCCTGCCCCTTCCTACGGTCCCCCGGCCGGGTACGCGGGGAACCCGCCCCCAGCCGGCTATGCGGGGCCTCCTCAGGCGGGGTATGGTCCGCCGCCCCCAGGAACTCCCGGCTACTACCCGCCTCCTGCCGGGAGCTACCAGTGCCAGCAGCCGCAGACTACTGTGTGAGTGACAGAGGAATTCTTGATCATGGTTCTGTCTTTCTTTTCGTTCCTCGGCTAGAGCTCCGAGGTTCACCAATGGTGATTGGCCCAGGCCAAAAGCTGTGTCAGTTATTATTGATGTCAGCCTATTGCCAAGGCCTACATTAAAACGTTGTTATGTTGTAAAATGTTGTGTTGAGATTGCCTTCAGCCGTGACAAGCTCTTAACATAACAACCCGCACTCTCCTTTGTTAAAGGAGAAAAAAAAATCCTCTGAAGTCGGAGTATGGCTGCCTATATGGCGAGGTGCTTGAAAAAGAGTCATGCACGCAAACGTCTCATCCAGTGTGTACTTCCTATCTCACAGTGATTCCCAGGTGGGATGATGAGTGAGGCAGAGTGCACGTTCTGGGTGACCCCCAGGGTGTAAAGCTGGGGAACGCACAACAACCAATGGTGAGATTTTTGCGTGTGTATGTAGTGGAGGGAAAGAGACCCCAAGGGAAGGAAGACCTAGCAGAAACCTGGGTTGCCTGTATGCAGATGATGTTAGAGAATAGGGGGGCAATAATAAATAAATAAGGAGGAGGAAGCTCGAAAACTGAGAGAGAGAGAGATGGAGAGAAGGCTCATCAATGTCAAACCTTCCGTGGGAGAAACATGACAAAAAAGGAAGAAATATATATATATATATATATGTATATATATATATATATATATATATATTATATATATATATAAATATATATATATATATATATAAACATGCGACCGTTTTTGTTCCATCATGAAGATAGCCGATGGAACTATTTCATGAGGAAAAGTAAGCCCGAACTTTCCCTCTATACTCACTATTTTTATTTATTTTATTTTTATTTTATACCACTTTAAGTCATGAGATTTCTCTGCTTGAAAATTCGGGCTGCTCTCCCCGGGGAGAGCGCGTCGCCACAAGAGCAGCGCCACCCTTTTTTTGTTTGTTTGGTTTTTGTCTGCAACTGTATTGTTTCCCTATCAGAGTGGCTTTTTCCTAAGAATTTTGCCAAGGACAACTTTCTTGTTGCCGTGGGTTCTTTTACGTGCGCTGAAAATTTTGTGTAACACACGGGGCCTCGGTTTATCGTCTCATCCGACCACCACTCATGGTCTAATGGATGGGGGAAAAGTTTCGGGTCCAAACGGGATTCGAACCAGCGCACACTTTCGACCCGGACTAGGCTAAGTGTGTACACTGTGAGTGGTGTGGTCTGGGGCACTGTTGTCTGTCTGTCTGTTTCTGTCTATATGTATGTATGTATGTATGTTGTCTGTCTTTCTCTCTGTCTGTCTCTTCTGTCTCTCTTCTCTCTCTCTCTCTCTCTCTCTCTCTCTCTCTCTCTCTCTGTCGCTCTGCGTCTGTCTGTGTCTCTCTTTGTTTGTCTGTGTCTCCACCCCCCCCCCCCCCCCCCGCCCCCACTGCCCCACCCGTTTCTCCCTCCCGCCCTCCCGCCCTCCCTCCCAACTTTCTAACAATATCAATACATTAACAGTATCCCATTTCAAACTGTATTGGGAAGACAACGGGTCTGTAGTTGTTTATTCACATGTAGGTGCGAGGAGAGAGGGCATTCAGTTTAGTCATTTATGGACACCACTTTGTGTCAAAAGTTCCGACAGCTGAACGTGAAATTGTCATTTTCGTTTTCACTTTTATCTGTTCTCCGACGGACCCTATAGCCGAGTGGTTAAGACATTTCGACTTCAATCCCACGTGTCCATGAAGTCGTGGGTTCGAATCTCGGTGGTGTCTGTTAATAAAGAATGAGGAATTTTACGATCCTCCCAGGTCAATTCAAGTGCAGGTCTGCCAGTGCCTTGATTCCCTTCATGTATGTACACATGCAGAAGGTCAGATATGCATTCTATAGATTCCGATATTCATAGTAGCTTTCGGAGTGGGGGGGGGGGGGGGGGGGAAAAGCGTTACAAAAACGCAAACATACCCACATATATCCCAAGCCAGTGGGGGTTTCCTTTCGTGGTGGGAAAAAAAGTCGCCATGAAAAATCTCACCCTTTGGGTGAATCTGAAGCTCTAGCGAGGAACCACCCCCCCCAAAAAAACAAAACAACAAAACAAAAAAACAACACCCCCCAAAAATAAACAAACAAACAAACAAAAAACAACAACAACAAAAATCAACCCCCAAACAAACAAAAACCCCAACAACAAAAAACCCCTTGTTTATTCCATGACTAATTATTTTTTGCTTTTTTTCAAGACTTGGTAAAATGTTCGTTTATAGTAAACTGAAATGATATGCCCCCCCCCCCCCCCCCCCCCCCCCTTTTTTTTTTTGTTGTTGTTTGTTGTTGTTTTTTTAAATCATTTTCCTATTTTGGAAAAAAAAAAATTTGAACACCTGTGCCGACCCGTGGGCCTGAAAAAAAGTCTTGCAGCCCATTTTTTAACTTAGCCGGGCCCTGAAAAACGCCAGGGCACTACCCACGTTGATTTACCAGGGTGGAAAAAAAACGTAAATGCCTGCCCACGTTAATTTAGCCGGGGCCGAAAAACGCAGGAAAGCCCACGTTAAAATTTTAGCCGGGGGCCAAAAAAAAAACGTATGCACACCCACGTTGAACTTAGCCGGGGCCAAAAAAAAAAAAAACGTCAGGCACGCCCACGTTTGAACTTAGCCAGGGCCTGAAAAAAAACGTCAGGCACTCCCCATTTGAACTTAGCCAGGGCCTGAAAAAACGTTCATTCATCCCATGTTAAAATTACGGGGCCTTTGAAAAAAACGTCATGCACTGCCCATGTTGAAACTTAGCCGGCCCTAAAAAAAAAAAAAAACTCAGTGACGCCCTGTTGAACTTAGCCGGGGCCCTTTAAAAACTCATGCACTCCCATTTTGAATTGGGCCAGGGCCGAAAAACGTCAGTGCAGTGCCCATTTTTGAATTTAGCCGGGGCCTGAAAAAGTCATTGCGTGCCCATTTTGAACTTGCCAGGGCCTAAAAAAACGTAAAGGCAGTGCCCATGTTTAACTTAGCCGGGCCTGAAAAAACTTCAGTGCACTGCCCTTTTGAATTTAGCCAGGGCCTAAAAAAAACGTCAGTGCAGTGCCCATTTGAACTTAGCCAGGGCCTGAAAAACGCATGCGCCCCATGTTGAACTTAGCCGGGGCCAAAAAAACGCGTGCAGTGCCCATGTTACCTTAGCCGGGGCCTGCCCCGGGCCTAAAAAAAACGCATGCAGTGCCCATGTTCAAATTTAGCCGGGTTCTGAAAAACGCCCGGGCAGTGCCCAGTTGAATTTAGCCCGGTCGAAAAACGTCAGTGCAGTGCCCAGTTGAACTTAGCCGGGGCCCCGAAAAAAGCAGTGCAGTGCCCTTTGAATTTTAAGCCAGGGTCAAAAAAAACGTCAGTGAGTCCCCCATGTGAACTTGCTGGGGCCTGCCCCCCGGGCCTGAAAAATCAGTGCATACCCATTTGAACTTAGCCGGGGCTAAAAAACGTCAGTGCACACCCATGTTGAACTTACCCGGGGCCCCTGAAAAACGTCATGCATGCCCATTTAATTACCCGGGGCCCTAAAAAAACGCATGCAGTCCCCAGTTGAACTTACCCAGGGCCTGAAAAACGTCATGCAGTGCCCACTTGAACTTAGCCAGGGCCGAAAAACGTCGGCACTACCCATTTGGACTTACCCCGGGGCCTGAAAAAAGTCGTGCAGTCCCCAGTTGGACTTGCCAGGGCCTAAAAACCAGTGCACCCCCATTTTTGGGATTACCGGGGCCGAAAAACGTCATGCAGTGCCCTGTTGAACTTCCGGGCCTGAAACGTCAGTGCCTCCCCATTTAAAACTTACCAGGCCTAAAAACGTCTTGCAGTGCCCATGTTAAATTTTAGCCGGGCCTAAAAAAACGTCGTGCAGTCCCCATGTTGAACTTGCCGGGGCCTGAAAACGTCGTGCAGTGCCCATTTGAATTTACCGGGCCTAAAAAACGCCCGTGCATGCCCAGTTGAACAGCCAGGGCCTAAAAAACGTCAGTGCACTGCCCATGTTAAATCTACCCAGGCCTAAAAAAACGCGTGCGTGCCCCATTTTTGGGGACTTACCCGGGGCCCCTGAAAACGCGGCAACCCCATTTTAAAATTCCCGGTCTAAAAACCCCGTGATTGCCCCCCCCGGGTTTTTAAAGGAAATTCGAAAGTGAGGTTTTTTCTTATGTAGTTTGGAGAGGGGCCTTTTTTTTTTTTTAAAAAATTTTTTTTTTTTCCCCCCCCCTTTTTCCCAAACCCCCCCCCCCCCTTTTTTTCCCAAATAATTTTCCCCAACCCCCTTTTTTTCCACCCCCCCCCCAAAACCCCTTTTTTTCCCCCCCCCCCCTTTCCTTTCCTTCCCCCACCCCCTTACTTCCTTCCTTTTTTCCCTATCTTCTTCCTTCCCCCCTTCCCTTTCCCCCCTTTATTTCCCTTCCCTTTTTTTCCATTTCCCTTTCCCTTCCTTTCTTTCTACCTTTCCTTTTTCGTTTTCCCTTTCATTTTAAAATTTTACTTTCAACAGACCCCCCCCCCCCCCCACCCCCCCTCAGCCCCCTCCCCAAAAAAAAGGGGTGTTGGTATGAAATAAAGATGTTGCAGTGTAAAAAAAAAAAGGGGAATGGTTGATCTAAGGGGGTAACAGTATATAAGTGAAGTACATTTTTGTTTTAAAAAAAAGTGTAAAAAAAAAAATGCTGCAGTCAAAATGACACGGGAATTTTTAAAAACTGGTGTGCGGAGTGAGTGACGAGTGAGTGTGGGTGTGTTGTGTGTTTGGTTTTTGGTGTTGGTGTTTTTTTGTTGTGTGGAGTGAGTAGTGAGTGTGGTGTATGAGTGATGAGTGTGATGTGTGTTTGGGGAAAAAAAAAAACCCAAAAAACAACGACCCCCCCCCCCCCCCCCCCCCTTTTAACATTTGAGGGAAAAAGAGTCAAGAAAGACTTTTTGGGGGGCATTATACATTTGGGAATTCATTTGTCATTTATTTTTGCTTTTTTCTCTCAGAGTGTACGTTTCAGACAGGACAGACGCAGACGAACCGTGACGAGAGCTGGGGCCAGGATGCTTTTTGCTGGGGCCCGCTGTTGGGGTTCCCCTGCTGCTGTCGGGCAAAACTAGTCAAGGTTATCGGCCAGGGCGAGGACATTGACCCTCTGACCCGACCCCGGGGTCAAGGACAGACCAACAAATAAAAAAATGAGGAAAAACCATTGTTTAGGGGGAGACAGTGCCTCACTTTTTGAATGCTTCTGGTGGGGAAATGACAAATCAAAAAAAATTGTGTTGAGTTTGCGGTGAAATGAGATATTGGGTGTTTTAGGGAAAAGGCACAACGTTTTTTTAAACAGGAGATGAGAGGGGGAGGGATTGAATAGAAAGTGGAAATGTGTGTGTGTGTTGTGTGTGGTGTGTGTGTGTGTGTGTGTGTTTAGTTGAGGAAAGAGTTCGAGATGTACATTTTTGTTGTCATGGATGTATACAGCATTATCACAGATATCATCTGCATTCATTGGTAATGTTTCGTGTTTCACTCAGGCTGATCGCTGAGGCCATATCATAACAGATCATCAGAATGATACACACAGTATATGCACAAAGCCTCTGTGATTGAGAGAAAGCTGCTCCTATGATTGCGTGATGCAGTCATCGCTCGCACAGCCACTGAGTTTTCTGTTGATTCCCGGCTCTTTCTATTCTCTCTCTCTCTCTCTCTCTCTCTCTCTCTCTCTCTCTCTCTCTCTCTATCTCTCTTCTACTCTCTCCTCTCTCTCCTCTCTCCTCTCTCTCTCTTCTCTCTCTCTCTCTCTCTCTCTCTCTCTCTCTCTCTCTCTCCTCTCTCTCTCTCCTCTCTCTCTCTCTCTCTCTCCTCTCTCTCTCTCTCTCCTTCTCTCTCTCTCTCTCTCTAAACTATGATGTAAACGCACAAGGCACAGCCAAAATATTCTTTTTTGTGTTCGTTCCTCGGCTAGAGCTCCGAGGTTCACCACTAGGAATTTTTGCCTATACGATCGTTTTTGTGCACAAGTTGGGCTTAACATAAGGAATTTTTATTTTTATAAGAGCAAACTAGTAAAAGCACAATACCTGAGTGTTTGGCAGGCCAAATTCTCGGTTTGTTTAAAACCTTTTTTAGGTAAAAGATTGGCCAACTGCCAGTAAAACCAAACATGGTTTTTGTGTGTGTCGAGGTTCTGTACATTCTTCAGATCTTGTCTATATCTGAAACTATCTCTAATTATCTACTTGTAAGATAGTATTGATTGTTATGGATATTTCTATTTTAGGAAGATTTGCACCCAGTGCTAGTCCTTTTAAACAGTGGTATGTTTGTGATAAACAAGAGACTAAAAAGTTGGTTCTGAACAAACAATACAGCCTAAGTTTGGTGTTGATTGTAGGACTGTGCTTGCTGTTACTAATGAATGATGGAAAACAACCGCTGCAAATGCACAAGATGACTTAGTATGATTATTTCTTTGTATGCTGGGGAAATTAGTAGTGGAGGATAACAAGTGCAGGTAACCAGTTACAACTACTCCATCATTTTGGAAATGATATATCAATATTTATATTTAGGTATTACTATGTAAATAACAAAAACCACTGACTTAAGACTCATTTTGTCTGTGTGTGTATGTAGGAGCGAAAGTTTTGGTCTTTGTTGTGTGCTTTTTCCCATAGAAGTTAGTTCATCTGAACTAATACTGTGTAGTGGACTAATTTGTGGTCTTTTGAGTTTTCTATGTCTGTAAATGAATAGTGAATCTGGATTCAGCTTTAGGCTATGCAAAAATCTGAGAGAGAGAGAGTGTGTGTGTGTGTGATTGTATGGGTCATCAAGATGACGAACATTTTGTGTCCATTGGTGATAGATAAGTTTTGTTTTGGTTTTGTTTGGTTTGAATGTCATATAGTCCCAGTTGAGCTATCCGATTTAGCGGATTGTACAATCAGTCGTTCTTCATGTGTCGGTTGGGCTTTACGTCCTCTGGGACATTTTTTGATGATACTCTAGGATCATTCTTCACCTTTGTAGGAGATTATGAATCATACTGCACTGTATTGTACAACTGTATTGCCATCGTTACCATTTTCTTTCTGTTTGTTACGAATTTTACATGTAAGGGGCTGTTGTTTCGGAGGATTTTCCTAACTCGTGATATTTTTGTTCCTTTAACTTTATATGTGCTAGCTTGTGTTAGTTTAGAAATAGAAGGGAAATAATTCACTTCGACTACAATATACTTTACTCCAAAGAGGAAGGTTTTTCGAATTGTGCTGCCCTATGCTAAATGTTCTTTATGTATTCACATAAACTATGTCAAAATCATGTTCAAAGAAAGGATCACAGAAATCCAAAGACGAGTGAAGAAGAGAAAACCGACAAACAATGAAATGACACAACAAAGCAATAGACCAAACGGGTAAATGTAGTTGACAACAAAAGGGACATAATTGGAATGACCCTCTTGATTTATTGTTCAGTAATATTTCGTAACTGCATAAATTATATTGAACTGATTAAAATTGAATACCACTTCAATTTCACTGCAAATTTCTCTGTGTGGAATTCGGGCTGCTCTCCCTGGGGAGAGAATGTATCGCCACAAGAGCAGCGCCACCTACTCTTTTTTTTTTCATTTTCCTATCTGCTTAGTGCCCCCATCACAGTGGCTTTTTTTTTACAGAATTTTTTTGCCAGGGACAACTTTCTTGTTGCTGTAGGTTCTTTTATATGTTGCACACAGGATTTCGGTTTATCATCTCATCTGAATTCTAGCACCCAGACCGCAACTCAAGGTCTAGTGAATAGGGAAAAAGGTTGGGCTCGAACAGGAATGGACACTTGTACTTCTTGCTTTCTAGGCAGGCATGTTTTATCCATAGACCACTGATCCACCTTGTTCTTTTGATTATGCCCATGAGTGAGGAGATTTTACTGGCTCCATAAGCATCATGAATTCATTTATTCTTTTATATTCATCTTTTGAGCTCCATGAATGTAATTCATTATTTTATTCACTCATTCATGTTTGTCTGTTTATGACTAGTTTTTAAAAAGGCGATGCTGATGGAGAAAGCAAGGGAATTAACTGCTGTTCAGTGTACTCATTTTTTTTAGTATGAGTTATCGTTATTGCTTCAAACAGGCGTTTTTCTCATCTTAGGTCTTGTAAAAAATATTATTAAAAAAAATTCTTTTATTTCGAGAAAAATGGAATAAGCACTTTTGTTCTTTTTTTTTTACATCCAGTCCCCGTGTCTTCAATCTTGTAGCCTACTACCTTTGGTGTAAGAGAGGGAGGAGGAGGAGGCGGCGGCTCCCTTCCCAATTGCTTGTATCTGTCTTTTGTTCCATATTTTTCAATTTCGGTTTTTGTTCACAAGAGGGTTTTTTTTCTTTTGAGGAAGGGGATTGTACTGGAGGGGGCTTGGGGGAGGGGAGGGTGAGGGTTGCTGTTTAGTTTTATTTTTTTCTTTGTGTGGTTTTTGTTTTGTTTGTTTGGATTTTGCGATTCAGTTGAAATGTATCACTTGCTGTTTATCTATGCATATCTCTGTGTGTACGATGACAGATGTTTCCTGTGTATTTTTCAGAGAGAGAGAGAGAGAGAGAGAGAGAGAGAGAGAGAGAGAAGAGAGAGAGAGAGAGAGAGATGCAATATTATCATTCTTGTTGTTTAGCATCACTTGAAATCAAGGGTGCTGATATGAATCATATGATAAAATATGAAATTAATATATATAATATATAAGGTATATATATATATATTTATATATATTAACATATATAATATCTATATATCATCTATAGGTATAATATATAGCTTGCATGCCTGTTGGTGTCAGTGATCAGTAGTGTGAACAATTAAAGTGTGTAATATAATGCATATGAGAGTACTGCGTTTTGGTGTGTGTGATAACACTGTTGCTGTCATGAATAATAACAATGACTACAATGATAATGATTATAATTAATCAATAATGATAATAATAATAGTAATGGTGATGATGATGATACTACTACTAGCTACTACTACTACTACTACTACTACTACTACTACTACAATACTACTACTTTACTTACTACTACTTCTACTAACTACTGCTACTACTATATCTACTACTAACTACTACTACTACATAACTAATACACTATAACTACTACTACTACTGCTAGTACTACCTACTACGACAACATGATACTACTGTTACTCTCACTCTACTACTACTACTACTGGTAACGGTAGTGATCATGATCGTAACTGATAATAATTATATAATAATGCTAATATATAACTACTACTGCTACTGCTACTGCTGCTCGCATGCTGCTAAACTACTACTACTACTACATACGTAAACTACTATCTACTCCACTACTACTACTGACTCCTACTACTTACTACTAAATGATGAGGATTTGATATTGCTCACCATTAAACTAGTCGCATTCCAGCCTCAGTGATGATGTCTAAACACGACACCAGCGTGCATACAATTTTTGGTTTAAAAAAAAATTGCCATCCATTCCTACAAACACGCAATGGCCTACTCTTCCAAACAGCAGAACGGGTTTTTAACGTGTGTGCAAGACGTTCTGTGTGCGTTTTACGCACAGGACTTCGGTTTATAGTCTCATCCGAAGGACTTCCGGGAGAGTGGAGTCGGCTCTGATGTTAACTCCAGGGGAAAATCCCCTTGAACGGGCGTCTCGGTGGTGGCTCGAACCCGGGCCGTCAGATCACGAGCGTAACGCTCTGACCACTTGGCTATAACCCCCTCCGCCCCTCCCCCCCTCCCCGCCAGAAATCATTGTTGAACTGCTCAACACATTGCTTATATATATATCAACACAGATGAGAACACAACACAAAATAACGGCAGTGAAAGGATATAAACTAAAGATCATCTAAATAACAGTAATAAAAAGATAGGAATTAGATACTATTATTTGATATATATTTTTTATTGTCGTTATTTTACGTTGTGTTTTCACCTGCGTTCATACAAACCAACGTGCTAAGCAGCTAGAACACTATTCTCAGCCACTTTTAGGAGCGGGTGTGCGTAGTTTAACGTCTTCATCCAGTTCCCAATCCAATCCAATCCAATCCTGTTGTTTATAGCCCCGCCGACCACAGAGGCCATATCAGGGCTGTCACCTCGTCAACTTTTAATCACAGATTAAAACTAGGCAACTATATACAGATTAAAACAGGGTGTAAAACCAACTCTATTGTCATTCCCTCTACAGCTAGTTAGGGACAGGCAAACCACTTAACGACATTTCATACACACCCGACTAGAAAGCGAGAAGTAGAAGGTTCAATTCCCGTCTGAATCTTAACACCCCCCCCCCCCCCCCACCCCCACCTACTACACCATGAATGGTGGTCAGGGTGCTAGTGTTTATCATGAGATTGTAAACCAAGGTTCCGCGTGTAATATACATCTAGTTCATGTAAAAGAACCTTACTGCTGCAAGAGAGTTGTTCCTGGCAACATTCTGTAGGAAGAAAAAAACAACCCAACACAGTTTTATTTTATTTCAGTTTGGTTTGTATGATAATTATAGACTAGACCCTTTGTTGACATCTGTTGCCTTGTGCTTTGCACAGCTTTTTACCCCATCGAATGAGACTATAAACCGAGGTCCCGTGTGCAAACGCACGCAGAACATCTTGCGCACACGTTAAAACCCGTTCCGCTTTTCGGAAGAGAAGGCCACTGTGTGCCGGTGGGGACGGATGACAAAATCACAAAACTGCATACACACAGGGACTGGAAGCAAAAATGACACGAGTGCCTATTTCATTATCCTCGAAAGAAAATAATAAAATAAATGAATCAATAAAACAAATAAATAATCACCAATCCCCCCAAAAAAACAAAACAACAAACCCACCCAACCAAACAACATCAAAGAAAGAAAGAAGGAAAGAAACAACAACAAAATAACAAGAAACCCAACCAACAACAGACCCCCCCCCCCCCCCCCCACTCCCAACAAAACAAAACATCACACCCACACAACACCCACACCCCCATCCCCACACATTATCTCTCTCTCTCTCTCTCTCTCTCTCACACACACACACACACACACACACACACAACACAAACACCCCCCCCCCCCCCACACACACACACACACTCACACACACCATACACCCCTCTTTTTATTGAAAAAAATACAGGTAAAAATTTGCAAAATGGTCCTGGGGGTTGGCAGAGATGTTAAAAATAATATTTGCCTTGGCGATTGTGGTAGATATCCCATTTTTGTTGACACTGTTACCAGAGTAATCAAATATTGGCTAAAAATTTTGGATATGCCTGATCATAGATATCCCAGACAATGCTACAATATGTTGTGTAGACAGGATGAAGCAGGGAGAGTAAATTGGGTAACACATGTTAGAAAGATTTTATGCACCCACGGATTTGGTTATGTTTGGACAATGCAAAATTGTGGTAATTCCTCATCCTTCATGAAAGAATTCCAAATACGAATACAAGATGTGTACCAACAAAAATGGCATGACTCTCTATCAGCATACCCTGACTACTTGGATTATCACCCGATTATTTGTAGAGCAAATTATGTATGTGAAGTAGAATCTTTAGAATACCGTAGAGGTATATGTTTACTGAGGTCAAACAGATTACCTTTAAATGGAATTTCACGTTATGGCAAACCGATTACTGATCCATTCTGCTCTCAGTGTGATGGCCAACAAATTGAAGATGTTTGTCACTTTTTACTTGTATGCCCAAAATATGCTGTATTGCGAAGAAAATGTATTCCTTTGTATTATTACAGATTTCCATCGAATCTGAAAGTGCAGCTTCTTTGTATGAACACTAAACCTAGTTTGATGTTTAAAGTTGGGTTATTTCTTACTAAATGTTTAGATATCAGAAGTAAGGATGTTCACCTTACATGAAAGTATATGATTAACTGTTGTTCCTATGGGCCATATAGCCTGCAAAAACTGAATTAAAATTATTGTTATTGTTATTGTTACACACCACACACAAACATACACACACATACACACCCACAAACACCACAACAACACACACACACACACACACACAAACACACACACAACGACACACACAACACACACACCACAACACAAACACACACACACACCAACCCCCCCCCCCCCTTTCCCCCCCCCCCCCCCCCCAACACACACACACACGAATCCCAAACCCCGAGGAATGGCTATGGCATTCCTGCACTGAGCAAGTTTTCAAAATGAATGCGACGCGTGTCTGTTTCTAAAAGATTTATATTTATATTTTATTTTATTAATGATTGTTTCGTGTACACCACAATCACAAGCCTGCGTGGTGCTGCTCCCCACAAAGTTATCAAGTTGTATTTTAAGCTCTGTTGTTGCTTCTACATGGTATTGTATTGTATTGTATTGTATTGTATTGTATTGTATTGTATTGTATCGAACTGAATGTCAAAGTCCTTCGGATGAGACTATAAACCGAGGCACCGTGTGCGAACGCATGCAGAACATCTTGCGCACACGTTACATCCTGTTCCGCTGTTCGAAAGAGTAGGCCATTGTGTGCCGGTGGGAACAATGACAAAATTTTAAAAACCGCATACACATGCATAAATGAAATCATAAAAAAGTCATCTGAGCACTTTGATTTGTTGCTTTACAAGATTCAGCGCTATATAAATTCCATATATTATTATTATTATTGTATTGTATTTTATGCCACTTTTGGTCACAGCAGATTTCTCTGCGTGAAATTCAGGCCGCTGTTTCCTAGGAAGAGCGCGTCGCCACAAGAGCAGCGCCAGCCATTATTTCCTTTGTCGTTGCCTGTCTGCATCATTATGTATTTGGTTTCCTATCCGAGTGGCTTTTATCTACAGATTTCTTGTTGCCACGGGTTCTTTTACGTGGACTAAATGAGTAATACATACGGGACCTCGGTTTATCGTCTCATCCGAAAGACTAGCACCCAGACCAACACTCGCATTCTTGTGGATGGGGGAAAAGTTTCGGGCACAAACGAGGATCGAACCACCACACACCTGAATGAAACCCAGACTTTTCGCTTTCTAGGCAGGGGCGTTACCTCTAGGCCACTGACACTCCCCCCCCCCCCCCCCCCCACACACACACACATACGGGCGCGCGCGCAGTTTCATTGGTGAAACACAGTAATTCCATTCACCACCTCCCCCCCCCCCCCCTGTTTAATCCCATGATTGAATAATAAATTTTAAAAAATCAAAATTTTTGACGTAACTTCTATTCAGTTCAAACAAGTCCTACATGTTTCAAATCCTATTTTGGGATAAAGATAGAGTCAAAGGAACTTTATCGAAGCTTTGGAAAAGGTACTGTACGATTTAAGCTCTCATTTACACACCTGACGACATGTCTGATACTATGACGACATTAATCCCTGTTGACGTCACTTCCCACACCACACGCCAAAAGGATATCTGATCTACTTATTAGTGGGAGGAGGTTTAGTCAACGTAAAGCCTAGAGATCTTATCCAATCGCTAATTCAGCAAGCGTTTGCAACCAACTGTTTCGGAACATGAAAACTACACAGTCATAATTTCCAGAAATCGCTTTCCAAATTTTAAGATATGTTGCAGATAAGATTTGACTACGAAATCAAAAGGCGACACAGCTAAAAAGCAAAGTGAAACCAGCCTCAAAACGGTAGTTGACATCAAACAAGGTGAGCCAATCGACAGTCAATTGTTTTTAAGCAGATTTTGTTGCTGTTGTTGTTGTTGCTGTTGTTGTTCAAAGTTGCATTCGAGTTGCATTCGAGTTTGTTAGGCTAGGCAAAACCACCACACTTCCATCTCCATTGGTGGAAGACCCCTTTGCAACCTCAGATTTGCAGATGACATTGACCTTAAGGACGGCAGCAAACAAGAACTGCTAAACCTCACAGATAGTCTATCAGATCGAGCGAGCGCATACGGCATGGAGGTCAGTACAGAGAAATCAAAGATCATGGTCAACAGCGCAAGTAATGACATAAATAAATATGACAGAAATAAAGATGAATGGAGGAATACTGGAAGAGGTGAGCCAGTTCAAATACTTAGGCTCCATCCTAACAAAAGATGGCACATCACACAATGAAGTGAAAGCTCGCATTGCAACAGCAACATCTGCTCTAGCCAGACTCGAGAGGATCATCAGAAGCAACAACATCAGCTTCTGCACCAAATATCACCTCTACAAATCCCTCGTGATATCTATCCTCCTATATGGCTGTGAATCATGGACTCTGTCAGCAGAGCTAGAGAGGAGAATCCAAGCTTTAAGTGCCACAGAAGACTCCTCAAAATATCATACAAAGAACACAAGACCAACAACTATGTGAAAGAAGAAATCAAAAAGCGTGTGGGCCCCCAAGAACCTCTGCTCTCCACCATAAAGAGGAGAAAACTGATGTGGTTTGGTCACACCACAAGACACAACACCTTAGCAAAAACCATCTTGCAAGGAACGGTTGAAGGCAAGAGAAGAAGAGGCCGCCAAAAGAAATCATGGGTTGACAACATCAAAGACTGGACCGCCCAACCCCTGCAACACCTTCTACTAGCCACACAGGATCGTGAAGCATGGAAAAATATCTCTGTTGCGTCTTCTCTCATGTCCCCCCTACGTCCTTTGGGACATGGGACTGAGTGAGTGAGAGTGAGGCTAGGCCTATTCTAAATGTGTCGTAAGAGAGGTAGAGCTAATTTATCAGTCCAGTTCAAAATTCTAGAGCTATGTCTGGTTATGAACTAAAGCAGCCAGTGCGGTTATTAAAAAAAGAAGAAAAAGAAGAAGGTATGTAACTGTGAGCAGTGTGGGCACACGCAGGAAGGCATGTGTGTGTGTGTGTGTGCGGGTGCTGCGTGTGTGTGTGTGTGTGTGTGTGTGTGTGTGTGTGTGTGTGCGGGTGCTGCGTTGTGTGTGTGTGTGTGTGTGTGTGTGTGTGTTCTTTCTTTACTTTAATGTGTGTTCACTCAAAGTGGTATTAGACACACACACACACACACACACACACACACACACACACACACGACCAACAACCCCCCCCCCTCCCCCCCCTCCCCCCCCCACAACACACGCATACAAAAGCCTTCACTTGATACCTTCAAATCCAGCCTCAAAACACACTTATTTCCTACCTGAGACTTTCCCCCAAATGTCTGTCCCTAATTTTCAACAACATCTTTCACCTTCTAAGTGTTGTTCCGAGTGTGTGTGTGTGTGTGTGTGTGTGTGTGTGTGTGTGTGTGTGTGTGTGTGTGTGCGTGTGTGTGCGTGCATGCGTGCGCGCGCAAGGTTTTGAAATCTGTTGTTCATTATGTTTAAGGAGAGTGGCATGCCTGTAAATGATTGAGTGCAAGCGCTTCGATTTGTTTTGTTTTTTTACAAGATTCAGCGCTATATAAATTCCATATATTATTATTATTATTAATACACACCTCACACAACAACCAGCCCCACAAAAACCCACTCCCCCACCCACCCCTATACACACACACCACACAACCTCCCCCCCCCCCCCCCCCACACACACACACACGCACAACAACCAACACCAACCCTCCACCCCCCCCACCACCCCCCCCCCCCCCCCCCCCCACCACACAACACACACACAACCAACCCCCACCCCTCCCCCACCCACCCACCCACTCAACACACAAACACAGAAAACCCCCCCAACAAAACCTACCCACCCAAACCTCCATTCGTTAATTCATTTCCACAGAAGGAAGAATGCAGAGCTACGGTGTACCCCAGCCCAGTGCTCCGCCCATGGGCTATCCTCCTCCCGCTCCCCCCGGGTACCAGCCCGCTTACTCCCCTCCCCCCGGCTACCCCGGACAACCCTACCCAGTCCAAGGCTACCCGGTTCAAGCCTACCCGGGGCAAGGGTATATGCCGCAGCAGCAGGGCATGTAAGTAAAGTGGATCGGTGGTCTAGAGGCAACGCGCCTGTCTCTATCTATCTATCTGTCCCGTAGTCTGACGACTGTGGGGGCACCCTCAAAGACTCAACAACCAGTTCCCTCCATTTCTCTCTCTGTTCTGCCTTTCTCAGGGTTTTGTTGAGTTCTAGGCCTGTCCATTCGCTGATGTTATCCTCCCAGCTCTTCCTTGGTCTGCCTCTTCTTCTTCCTCCTTGGACAGTGCCTTGTAAAACTGTCTTTGCAAGTCCTTTGTTGTGTATGCCTGTCTAGAAAGCGAAAAGTCCGGGTCGGAAGTGTGCGGTGGTTCGAATCCCGTTTGGACCTGAAATCCCCCCCCCTCCCATCCATTAGACCATGAGTGGTGGTCTGGGCGCTAGTCTTTCGAATGAGACGATAAACCGAGGTCCCGTGTGCTACACATAATTATTTAGCGCACGTAAAAGAACCCACGGCAACAAGAGAGTTGCCCCTGGCAAAATTCTGTAGAAAAAAAAGCCGACTCTGATAGGAAAACAAGCACAGTTGCAGACAGGAAAAAGGTAAAAAAAAAAAAGAAAAAGGGTGGCGCTGCTCTTGTGGCGACGCGCTCTCCCCGTGGAGAGCAGCCCGAATTTGATGCAGAGAAATCTGCCGTGACTTAAAGTGGTATAGTGTGGAGGAGCTTGTCTTGCTCCATTTCCTTTTACGTCTCTTCACTTAAAAAAAAAAAGAAGTTATATTAGACACAAAAAGGTCAGGGGGTGAGGTGAGGGTGGGAGT